>JARHVA010000236.1:3832500-4457500 GCA_037957365.1 Torreya grandis
GGTCATGGCCGATGAACAGAGTAACTTGAAGCACTTATAACATGAGTCCTAGTACAAGACCAAATAGATGTGCTAACTACCCTTTGTGCATCCCAAACCTCAAAAGAAGTAACCTGCTAGTCCCTGAGAATTGTCATCTCATAGGCTCAGAAGTAATATGAGGCCAAGTCCTTAGCCCAAAGTCTCTCAAGTATCATCTATGAAAATATATCCTATGTACTAGCTTGGTAAGCCACATCTTGCTCTTGCCTAAGCCTATTAACAAAGTTAAATGCCTGATCTCTACCACTAATGGCTTGAGCTAACCCTACACCTACACCATCTTGTTAATCTCAGCCTTTAGTTGGGTAATCTCTGATTGAATATGATTCATGTCATCATCCCTAATGTCTAGGGTGTTATTCAAACCATCTACCTCTTGCTATAATTTAGTAATCTCCCCCACCCAAGTAGTGATATCTAGCTCTAAAATGCTTGTATCCCTGGTTGTTGTAGCTATGCCAAAAGGCCCTACCTATCCTTGATCCACTTGAGTACCTATAACCCCTACCATGATAGATTCAAGCATCATCATATCTAATTCATCTCCTCCATCATCCCCATCATCATTGTATCCATCTTAACCATCAAATCCATCATCATCATCCTTACCCTCCTCACCTCCACTACTCTACCCGATGTTATCATTCTTGTTCAATATCTTAGCCTCAATCTTGTCAATATATATGGGCCTATATCCCCTTACCTACCCTAGAACTATAAGCCTCAGAGGACACACATATATCCACTAATGAGTATAAGATGGATTGACCCCTACATCTATAACTCCTCCTACATAGGCCCAAGTAACCTAAGGAACACTGAGGTGACTCCCAATAGCCTCACTCCTCTAGATAATAAGAGTATCCTGACTGATATCCTATGTAACATATGCACACCATCTAGGCCCCTTAGGTATATTTTGTGGGAACCCAAACTATTGGAGTACCCAATCAAGATGATATTCTTCATTAATATGAGACTCTATTGGTTAGAAAGCATTTGGTCATCATGTAGGCCATATACCATCTATCACAAAACCACTACACCTAATATACGAGGTAAGGCCTCCAAATGAAAAACTATGAGGAAAGACCATCAAATATCTATAGATATAAATATATCTCCCCCTATGTGCATGCATGTCTACTCTTATTTGTGCTTAGTTGTATGCCAACAACTCCTTGGAATACCATACCCATCACTTCCCTTTTGGTCACTCTATCACAATATGCTCCCAAACCCAGACCACTAGAAGTGTGGAGGCCCCAATACTACACCCACCATAATATGCTATCATATATAGATCTCAGTAAATTTGATCTAGGATAGCTAGTCCCCAAGTAAAATATGTAGGCTCATCAAACATACTCCACACTATGCCTCTAAGCCCCATATGGAAGTAATAACTAATATTTTTAGGTAACAAGATGTCATTGATAATGGCCATTAGAATAACTACCTCCCCATCAACAAGAGCCGATAGTGATTACTCTCTAATAGGTAGATCATCAGGTTAAATTTTTGTATATATATATATTAGATCTATGTCAATGTTTTACTGAATTTGGGAAACTATAGGGGTTAATTTTATTAATACTAAAGGGTTTTAGATTAAGGGGAAAATCAATAAATAAATGTACCTTAATTAACCTACTAATTTACTAAATCTATAAGTGCTTAATTGATTTCTAAAAATAGCAAACAAAAGGATAGAGAGTTAAACTTAGCTAATTTTGGGCTGAGACAGAGGAGATAGAGTCGGTAAATTACCGATCTAGCTAGGCAAACTATCAAAAACAAGATCCAAAAGTCTATTCACTACCTAGATAGGAGCATCAAAAATGGGACACCTAGAGGTCCAGCACTATAGTCCAAGTTTTAGCATTGTAGTCTTTAGTGTCTGAGCTTCCTAAGCTTTTTGGGTTTTATTCATCTACTCCAAGAGACCTTGTGCCTAAAATATTGAGTCTTGGTTGTTTACAAAGATCTATGTGCAATTGATTTGGTCTTTAAGGATCCTCAATCCTCTTCATGCTTGATAGGTGATCTCAAATATAACTAGAAAAAGGGGTTAGTGCGTAATATGCACTAAACATGCGATCACACCCTGTGTGTTGGCATACTGCCTACATACCAATACTCTGAAGAGGGATCAAGGCCAATGTAGTTCTCTTAATTTGAATTTGTATTATGCAATCCTATGTATGTAAATTTGAGCAAGCTTGAGATGACTTGTGATTGGTGTAGGAGCTTGGATAGGCTGGAAATAATAGTGGTTGGTTGTATGCAGAGAATAGGAATATTTGCATGAGTGTGTTTTAGTATATTTCTAGCTTGTGCCTTTTGAATGATTGCCAAATCTTCTAAATGACCTTTGAATGGGATTTTATATGGAAACTAGTGATCTTGGGTTAGATGAACTCACATTAGGTCAATAAGGTAAAAGATAAGGATTCAATAAAATCTGACCATTTGAGGCTATTGTAGACTTGGACAACAACACTGGAAAGTGGACACCTTGGGTCCCAGCATTCTAATAAAACCTATGGCACTATTGTCCAGGGGGAAAGGGACCTTAGGGGATATATCTATGCCTAAGATAGGAGTCTGAGATAGTAGGGGATAAATCTAGAAGGATTAGGATGACTAGGAAATAGTGAAAACATGCCTAAGTGGGTTGTGTAAATGAGTAGGAGAGACCTATGGTTTGGGTGTCACAAGTTATGCTCAAGTTGTATAAATTGCATTTTAGTATGACTACAATCAGCCTTCATCTAAAACATGAGGATGCCCTTGTAACTAACTAAATCATCAAGAATAGCCTACTAGTGTGCTAAAGGTGTTTATAATAGTCTTTGTCTACACATCAATAAATGGAGGATACACTAGGTATCCTCAAATGACAATCGCCTTTCCAGTAGGTAGATAGAACATGGAAGTCTCACTATACTAATGCTTAGCCAATGCTCAAGTATGCCCTATCTACTTAGATGACTGGTATCTATGCCACATTGTGAATATTAAGAGCCTATAGGAATCCAATCATATCCTCCATCTAGATCTAAGAGGTCCACAAATAGTGGGAATGTCACTTATAGCACATCATCACAGCTAGTCTCTCTTACACACACAAAAAAGTTAGCATCTGTCTAACTCTATGTTACTACCTAAGATTAATCCTAGTCTACTAAGCCTAATTAACACTCTCCTAAAGGTTATACCCCTTTCAGGTCCTTGAACTAACTATATTTGGCTTCTAGGGTGAAGCCACCATTTTCCTAAATAATGAAGTCATTGTTTAGGTCATTTTTCACTTTTTTAGGTAATATCATCATTTTCATTTTCATGAAAAATGGAAACTTCACCTTAAAATGGGAAAAAAACACTATTTCATTCATTTCCACACATTTTTGGTGATTTTACAATTTCTAGGAACGATGACTTCATATGAAGTCATCGTTTTCATTGGAAAACTTATCATTTGGCCTAAAATGCAAATGACAACATCATTTTCCAACCTAAAACTAGTAATAAATAAATGAAAAAGATTGTTAATGACAAAGTAGATACTCATAGGTGGTCTTTGTGGGGTGGTCACATGTGCTTTCTCACATGATCCAAAATGTGACGTTTAACTCTTTCATAGGCCATTTTTCTCAACTCACTATACAAAAAACTAAAGCTCAAAAAATTTAAATAGCTAGGGTGAAAATGAATTATTTTTCACCCCAGGGATGAATATATAGCCAAGAAATTGATTTTTTACCCCCAAGGCCTATAGTTCATTTTTCACACTCCAATAAGTGTGTTTCTCACATTCATGATTTATTTTACACACTATTTAATTCTACATGCCTTATTTTTTTATCATATTATAGCCAGACCATCATTTTGGGCCTCTTTTGGGACTCATTTAACAACATTATTTTTCTACCTATATCCCATGTGAGTTTGAACGTGCATCTTCATGATCACACTTAGGCTAGAAATGTGTTGTTATTCCTTGCTAGCTCATTTAAAATTCATTTTACATATTTTTTGCATAAGCTACCTTGCTAATTTGCCCCAGCATGGCAAATTCATTTTTGATCGATAAATGCCATATCTTACCTTTTTGTGGAAATCTCATTTTAAATCATGTGGTTTAAACATGTGAATGATTATAACCACCTTTGGGAAAAGCACTCTTTTTTGACCAATTTAATGACTATAATCACATGTGGGTAAATCATTATTTTTACATCTCATGTTAATGATTATAATCACTTTTCAAAAAATCATTACTTTCCCACTGACCTACCCTACTGAGGTAAACTACCTATGTCACTAATTATAACCACCTTTGGGTAAATCATTGACCCATATTATATTAATTATTGTACCTACCTTTGAGTAAATTAGTGACCCACATTTTGTTACTGATTATAACCACCTTTGGGTAAATTAGTATTTAACCCACTACCCTACCAGGGTAAATGCTTGTGCCACTACTTATAACTGCCTTTGGTCAAATTAGTGTCCCACCCTTTATTACTAATTATAATCACCTTTGGGTAAATCAGTGACTCTATCACCATTACTATTTATAACTACCTTTGGGAAATTTAGTAATTTCACCCCTGTTGCCATTGGATCATGTCATTTTCTTCATTTTGAGGGAATATTTGATGACTTTGTTTTGTCACCCTCTCCCTTGAGGGGGCATCAAAGGCTTATCAACCACCCTTTGGGGTATGAACCATTTGGCTTAATGAATTTTACATTCTTTGAAAAAATGTTATTATGCATGTGTCTTACAACACCTTATCAAATAGGGATAAACTATAGACACTCATTTTTGGCCACTTTCATGCCTAAACCAGTATTCAATTTAATTTCTAGCAAACAAAGAAATATGAGCCTAGAAATCATCTAAATTTCCTAAATTCATTTTCATAAGGGATTTAATTTCTTTGAAATGTGGCAAGGCTTGCTTATTTGAGGTATTACCCTAGTTTCACTAATAACCTAGTTTGATTTCAACCCTAGTAAAATTAAGACCTAGTAGTTTGACATTTTTGGCCTATCGAGTTATTTATTGAAAACATTTAAAATAGTTGAGAAAATCCAAAAAGCACTAAGAAATATTAATTACATTAAAAATCTTAATTAACTTGCCTAAGTAAAAATCCCAAGTTGAATTAGTGAATTGAATTTATCAAAAAAAAAATTAGCCAAATATGAAGTCAAAGGTCAAAAGAACTAATAAAGTGATTTATTAATTCCTAAATATTCCAAAAAGGTGAGTCACAACCTCACAAATATATAAAGTGAGTTGTCATGCCTCATAAATATTTGAAACTGATGTGTCAAGATTTCATGAGTGTTTTGACCCAACCTAGGGTTAGCCTAACTCAACCTAGGTTATTTTAGACTTAGTCAAGATTAGAATTTAACCTAAACTCTATAGGTTAGATTTAGTTCTTAGAGTTATAAATATAAATGCCCACACCATATGCTAACAAGATTTTGTGTGTAAGGTTATTCTTCAGGAATGCCTTCAAGAAGCCATTGAGAGTAGTGTTATAATGCCTATTTTATGCCAAGCTTCACACCAAGCCAAGCTAATAGTAAATCAAAGCCATAAGTGACCATTAGAGAAGTGCTACCAGCATGGAAAAGCATTTATAATAGTATCTAATGTCATAGAGCAAGCACGAACAACCTTATGCCAACAAGTAGAAATCAAATTTGATAAAAGAGGTAAAATACTTGTGTTATTTTTATCTCTATTTTTTTATCGTGTTCATTATGTTATGTTCCTCCTAGTTCTTAGGCAAGAGTGTTTAGTTCTATTGTATTGTTATGCATGGATTTTTATTAAATTCACTAACAAGGAACTAATCAACATTTTTTGTGCTCTTCAAACTCCTAAGATACACTTCCTTGGTCAAAAATAACATAAAACATCGAGTTACTCTAGTGAAAACTTCTTTGAGGCACTTTGGATTAGAAAGAAAGTAAAGAAAAATACAAACTGTCTAATGGTAGAAACCTATTCTAGGTGCCCTTGGATGGGGAAGTTTTCTTACTCCTTAGGAAGCTCAATATCTTCCAAGTCCAAGTATTACAGTTGGTTCTAACATCAAACTAGAGGAATAAAGAGTCTTTGAGCAATTGATTCAAGGCTTTCCAAAGATAATTTTTAATTAGCCACTACCAGACATGGCCAATTCTAAATCTCCTTACATGGGTGATTCATATGGCTCATAATCAACTGAAGAAGATCAATTTCTTTAATTACCAACTATTATTGAAGATGGTTTCACACTCCTTGTAGAATATAACACTTAAGTAAACACTAACATTTATGATGATCCAAAGATGATTAAATTAGGCACATCCCTCACTACTAAGGAATGTGAATTCATTATTATTATTTTAAAATACTTAATCGACATATTTTCATGGTCCTATGTATATATGTCAGGTTGGATCTTTCTTTGGTAGTATATCACCTTGTTGTGCATTCAGATGCTAAACTTATCAAATAGAAGCTACAAAAAATGCATATATGTATTACTATCCTATTTAACAAAGAGTTAGAAAAACTATTGGGAGCAATTTTTATTAGGTCACTTGAATACTTAGAATGGATTTAAAATATTATTCTAGTAATTAATAAACCATAGGGGATTCACTTGTGTACTAATTTTAGATATATCAATAAAGTTTTCCCTAAGGATGGCTTCCCCTTACCAAACATACACATGATATTTGATTCAACTGTAGGATATGATATGTTATCCCTCATGGATAAATTTTTAGGATATAATTAAATAAAACTTTACTTTTGAAGACTAGCACAAAATAACATTCACCATTATGTGGGGAATATTTTGTTATCAAGTCTTTCCATTTCGCTTAAATAAAGTTGGTGCAACCTACCAATATGTCATGTTCCATGACATGATAGATGATATTCTTGAATACTATATGGATGACATTTTATAAAATTCCAAGACACATGTAAGACATCCTAAAGTTTAATGAAGAATATTTGAGAGACTTTGTGAATACAAGGTGTACCTCAATCCTAAGAAATGTGTATTTAGTGTTACTTCTAGAAATTTACTAGGATTCATTGAATCACATAGAGGGATTGAATTTTATCTCTCTAAAGTCAATGATATTATGTAAATGACTCCTCCTTCCAATATAAATAGTTCTACAGCTTATAGGGCAAGATCTAGTCCATTCATTGATTCATCTCACAACTTGTAGATCAGTGTCATCTTTTTACTCACTTTTTGACGAAAGGTGTCACATTTTAGTGGACGCAGGATATCAACAAGATATCAAATAATTTAAAACCTATTTGGATAATACACCAATATTGAACCCACCTACCCCAGGGAAGCCACTACTTTACATCTCAGCAATAGAACATGTATTGGGGGCACTTTTGGCTCAGTATGATGAATAGGGCAAGGATCACATAGTTTACTATTTGAGTATGACACTTGTAGCCTATGAACACAACTATTCTCCTATTTAAAAATACTTCTTATTAATGGTGTTTACTTTGTAAAATTTGTGACATTACATGTTGAATATTAAGATCATTGTTATAGCCAAGATTGATCCCCTCAAGTATATATTTTCTAAGGCAACTTTGACAAGTTAGATGGCCAATTGGGTAATGTTATTGAGTAAGTTTGATATTGAATATCAAAACCAAAAATCCATTAAGGGGCAAGTCCCTATAGATCAACTTGTTAAGGTTCCTCTATTAGACACCAAGCCCCTCACTTTTGATTACCTAGATGAATTGATTTTAACTCTAGAAGAAGTGGTTATTAATTTGAAATAATGAAAATTTTATTTTGATAGTTCATTCACCTCTTATGGATCGAAGGTTGGTATTATTCTTATTACTCCATAAGGTGATCTCATTCCTAAGGCCTTTCACCTTGGTTTTCATTACACCAACAATATGGCAGAATATGAGGCACTCATTGCAGGACTCCATCATCATCATGCAAAGGAACATTAAGTAGTTGATGGTGTATGCGGATTCCTAATTGATCCTTAATCAAGTTTCAGACCAATATCAGACCTAAGATGAGAAACTCATGTCCTATAAATTCATGGTGGATAACCTCAAATAATATTTTGAATTTCTTCAGTTTGAGCATATACTGAGAGCCAATAATAAATCAATAGATGCAATGGAAATAATTGGGTCCATAATAGCACTGACCAAAAATGTCAAAGAGTATCAATTTATTATCGATAACCTTATTCAAAAATCTCATATATAGTTAGATTTTATGATGGTGTGTGATATTTTGGTCCCAACTCCCCTTGATTCCAATACCCACACGCCTATCTCATACCAAATTATCCCTACTAACCTATCATGCAACCAACACAAGTCCTTCATTAACAATGCCTCCCATTATACCTTACATGGGAGCATGCTCTATCATAGAGTCTATGATGGAATGTCTCTTCATTTTTAACTTTAGGATAATTTGAATCAACACTTAAAGACATACACAAAGAGATTTATGGGGCCCACACTAGAAGCATGGTCCTTACTAAGAAACTCCTTTGAATAGGGTATTATTAGCCAAAAATGGAATTAGATGCCTAAAAATATTTTAATAAATTCATTGCCTATTAAAACATGGTGATTTTATCTATACTCCTTCATGAGCGCTTTAGTTGATAATAATTCCTTGACCATTGTTAAAAATGGAAACTTGATCTTGTAGGTAAAACAAACCCCACTTCCTCTGATGGCTACAAGCTTATCCTAACTTCTATGAAATATTTTAATAATAGGATAGAGGCAATTACTCTCACTTATGTAACCAAGAATCATATTTCTAAGTTCATTTTGAATCACCTCATCTACCACATGGCATTCCCTCCACCATCATATCTGATAATGGTAGATCATTTAAAAATAAATATGTGAAAGACCTTTGTAACCATTACCATATTAAGCACAAAATTTCCACACCCTATTTCCCCTAAGGTAATGGATAAGCTGACATGTCTAATAAAACCATTGTTAATATTATTAAGAAGATTATCAATAATGTTCCCCATGATTGGAATTTGCACCTACACAACTAAAAGTGCCACACAATATTCATTAGTCTTTGAATCTAAAGCTATCATCCCTAAAGATATTGAGTTTCCCTCCTTGCGAATCTCCTTACAGAATATCATTGATGATGAAGACTAAGAGTAGCTAGATTGCAAGAGTTGGTGCTCTTAGCTAAGAAATGGTATGTTACATTAAACCATTTGAAATATTATCAAGACCAGCTACACTATAGTTATAACAAGTATATTATTCTCAGAGAGTATGAAGTTGGTAATTTAGTGCTGAAATAAAATAAGAAGAATACCAACATAAAGCATAAAAATAAAAACAAGTTTAAGGCTAATTGGTTGGGTCCATACATTACTACAACAAACTATGGTTCTAGGGCATATAGGTTGGAATTGTCAGATGGGAAAGAATTAGAAGATCCTATAAACATTTTACATATCAAGTATTTATATGCTTGATTTGACTAGACATTATCTATGAGAGCCCTTGTTTGAGAGCACCCATTTCACATTCCTCCATTTTCCATTTCTTTTATTTTCTATTCCCTGGTCCATTTTTATTCTTGTTCTCATTCCTATTCCTATCATGATATTGATTATAACTAATTGGTGATAGAACCAACATGTCAATTTAAAGAGCATTTCCAAAGCATTTCAAAGTGATCAACCTCAACAACCTCTTTGTAGATAAGTGTCTCAGGGTACTTTAGCATAGTTTTCCTATTTAGTAGTTCATTGAGATGGCTTCTCTTCACTTCTTATAATTATTCCTCTTATTAATTCCACTATTGTGTGCCTTCTTATTTCTATTTTTTATTACATAGTATGATTTTTTGCCTCACTTTTTATTGTTGGTTTATGCCATCTCCATTACAGTTGTTTTAGCCCCTACCTAAGGTTGGTTTTCCTATTCTAAATGGATCCTGATACATTTGTTTATATTACCTTGTCCCTTACTTCAAAAATCTCAAAAACATTGAAAGTTTTATAAAAACCTTTAAAATTAGTGTATTTAGAGGAGGTTTCACCACAGGGCCTTTATTTGGCTTGTCATCTTATTTGTCATTGGCCTTCTTCTATGTCTAAATTTGGGTGGTTTTTCCCATCAGGTTAGTTCATCATTATCCCTTCTTCATTCCACTCCTATTCTTGGGAGAATTACATTGGCCTAAGGTCCACATGCACTATCTAGGCAACACTTGGATACATGGGGTATCTCAAGGTAGCTCGATCACCATCATCATTCTTATCATTCATTTTCACTATCTTAAGACTAAGAAATTTATGAGTATCACACGAGTGAACACTCACCTTTTATTCCTCTTTGTCCTTATTATCATCATCCTCCTTTCTTCATCATTTTCTTAAATGCCCAACCATTTTGTGAGCCATTCCTATTTTTCCTCTACCAATCATTTTTATCAATTTGTCATCACTTTTCCTCTTTCCCAATTCCTCAGAGAAATATATTTAGCCTGAGTTCCACATGAACTATGTTGGTAGCATCCATTTTCATGGGGCATCTAGAGGCAGCTCAATCACCCCTTCATTATTCTTCTATTCCTCCCCTCTACAACCAAATCATCACATCATCCTATCCATTATCCTAGCATAACACCTTCTTAATCACACATACACAATTGCTGATTACTCATATTGTTTATTACTTTTTACATCATGTTTTTATGTGTTAGGTTTGTATGGTTATATGTATGTTTGTTTAAAGCTTAATTTTTTTCTTATTTGTTTTTAGTATAATATGTTGTTACACCTAAGTCTTGATTCTTCATATCTTAAGCTTGAGTCATTTACATTTGTATTCAAACTATTTTTGGTTTGTCCTTATTTAGTGTGTTATGTTTTACACTTAGGTCTTGATGTTCTATATCATGATCTCAAGTTTTAAATATTTGCACCTAAACTAGTCCCTATGTAATTGACAAATAATGTTATCATATTTCATTACTTATGATGCATCTTATAATTTACAAAATTAAAAACCAAGTGCTCAAGTCTTATACACAATGTTATTCCGAGAACATATCTCCAAGCACGATCTATCTCACACATGCATAATCAAGACATCATTACATTTTCCACAACTGTAATCACATGATAAAATTTAAATCAACATGGCTATCTCTATGCTAATTAGGATGTGCCTCTCCAAAAAAAATTCATATATCAACTATTCATAATACATGTCAAATCAATGAAAAAAATGATATAATAATTATTCCATTCATTCACATTTTCTATCTAAGAAAAATATAAGTGCAATATTAACTACAAAGAAAAGATAATAGAATCATGGCAGACCAATAAGAATCATCATCCATATTCTACTCTAATATATACATCTACTCAAAATATAAGTAACATCACATATGCTAAAATAAAATCAGAGTCCATGTACAACATATATCCAATAGATGAATGCCATATATCTCTCAAAATCAAGTTTAATACATAGTGAGAATATATACATATCATAAACATAAAAAAAGTGGAGCTATAACTAAGGTGTCAACTCTAACTTTTCCCACCTCTAGGGGAATTTGATCAAAATACTTCCCTATACCTAACATCGATGAACACTATGGTGGTGGTCCCATCACTCTTTTTTGTGGTGTGGGTTGTGCCATTGATCTCTCAAAATCCATCATATGGCATGATCTAGAACTATGGCTAGTCTACTGACTCTAAGTGTACTCTTTGAAAGAAATATCTATGTTGTCTATTAACACAACTGACTCATATAGATTCCAATAGTAGGTCACCTCATCCTTCACCCATAGGGCATCATCCTTGGTTTGCACCACATCATCTAGTGACCTGGCCAAGCCCTGGTCAGATACAATCAGTTATTCTTCATCTCACTCCCCATGAAGCCTCTAGACATTTACATGAGCTCAGTCTCACTTTGCACAAGCCTCATCTTACTTATTGATCACCCTCACAAGATCTACATCTCACATAATGAGTTAACCTTGAAGGTTATTCATCTGATCAACCTAGATTCTCAATGTTGTAATCTCTATATCTCAGGTTGTGATAATACTTTATAGCCTCATGGTCTCCCCTAGGTTATCTCTAGCTCAGCCCTTAGCCTTGATACATCTTACTCAAGGCCTAAAATCTCTAGTACTCTAGTAGTAATCTCCCTATGTAGTATATCTAAGAGTGCCCAATGCTCTACTAATCTAGTGGTCCCTGAAGGACCTACCTCATTTGTGCCCTACCAAAATCCCCCAGTTGTAGCATCTATCATCTCTATATCTAACAAAGGATCATGCCTTATATTTCTATCCATATCCCCATCCTAGATATCATTAATTTTTGATCTATAATATAGCACAAAGGGTGTAAAACTATGTTCCTAGAATCTATAATGCCTATTATGCAACCTACTATATAGGAATATATAATACTTTTTGTGTAACATGTTCCATAGAAACCTATAGAATATGATGTAAAATATGCTATAAAGGCACCTATGGTGTATCCTACTCACTGGGGCCTATGCCTATGTCTATACCAATGGGTAACCCTATACTATTTATATCCTCTATCTCACCCTCCTCTAGTGTTATCCTAGCTACTTACATTGGGGCCATGTCAATTGTGTAGGCCTATATCCTGCCTACCATATCGCATACGTATCTATAACTCTAAAATTTGATATTTCCTCATATGTATGCCCATACCATTGATTAAAAGTATAGATAACTCTAAATCTACTATGCCCTAGAGATGGGTGGCCCCCACTCCCTAATCTCTTGTGTGACATGTGTAAAAAATGTGGTCCATCAGGTACGTCTTGCTAAAATTTGAATTGTCATTACACTCTATCAAGCCTATACCACTCTACTATAAAATCATGACTCCACATAATATAACATGGATTAATCATATACTAGGTTACATATCCATCCTCTATCCATCCAAACTATACTACCATATAAGGAATCCAAATAAAATCCATGTCTACCATCCAATCTATGGTATATTGATAGTAGTACAAATCCCCTCTATGGCCTCAAAGGCCACCTCTAATATAATACCATCCAAATGTCAATGGGTTATGAGCACCTCATTGTAATCTATAACCAACTTACTACTTTATGGAAATATGCTCCCAAGACCAGATCTATAATAATGTGATTGACCTAATACTCATGTCCCTCTGATAGGAAACCATGTGAAAATATCTATACAATTGGGCCAATACTATAGGGGCCCATGTAAAATATATGGTTGAATATAACATGTCTCATTCTAATCCTATTAGGATAATATGGAAGAGTTGACCACTCTTGTCATGTAGTAAGAGGCTATTAAAAATCACCATCAATAGCACCACCTCTCTAGGCACCAACACCTATAGTGGTAGTGGAGGAGGTGTTTATCCCTATCCTTGGCCCTATAATAGTACCAATTCCTATACCTTCCTTGGTGCCTAAATCTAAGTAAGTATTTGTCCTTTTACATGTCCTCCATCCACTCTTAGGGTTGCTTCCACTATTACATCACCACCCCTTTCAGAGATGACATCATGTGAAAATGTTAGGTCCTCTAGGGCATCAATATCAATGGCCCCACCCTCAATCACAATGTATGTAATATTTATCAAATCCTCTAGCATGGTTAACCTTCCATGTTACATCCATTAGATCTTAGGTCCCCAAATCAGAAGTTGTTAAATCTTCCACATGTCCTTGAGGGTCATTTTTATGATCCACACTTAAAATATTTGAAATATTTAAAATATAAATTAGATCAACACAACACAATAGATATTTGTAGGCCAAGATGCCTAAATATTCAATATATGAAAAAATAGAATAATACCTTTAAGGTAGGGCAACACCATACAATACTCATTTAGGAAGAAAATAAATCTACAATGTCTATTCAAGGGGACAACCTCCAATATCCTTCTACCAAATAGAATACTCAATTCTTAATTTATTGCTTTACAATGATATTCACCTCCTTTATATAGACCTCTTTATAACTAACAATGGATGGGTAACCTCCTAATCCAAATATAGGTTGACCATTATCAAATACACTAATTTCATAAGTTAGTCATTTATCCTAATATATTTGACCCATATAACTAACTAAGGGGGATGTGTACCACATGTCAGCATCTCCATCACCCTATATACATTAATATATCATATCCCTAGGTACACAACATTGCTTCCCTCCTTGACATGTTTCATCCCTAAAATATAAGAAGAAACTAAATAATGAGTGTGCTTCAAATCATTACATACTTGTTTCCAAGCTTGATCATCCAACCACCCATATATGATCTTGGTAGGTGATAACCTCCACCCTTGTTTCCAAATTACATCTTTCCATTCTAATTTCATTCATGATCATAATTTTACTACCTTGGTGTCCATGCATAATTATTCCTCTTTTGATGCCATGTACCATATTCCATTATGCTACTCTGATTCCATGCATGATCATAATAGTTATTTTACCATGCATAGTCATAGTAATTTCCCCACTGATTCCATGTTCCATATGCTTCTACACTACTCTGATTCCACACCTAACTATAGTAGTTCTTTTGCGGCTTCCATGCATAGCCATAGTGATTGCTCTATTGATTCCTTGTGCAACCATAGTCATTGATACTCTAATTTCTTGTATAGCCAAAGTGATTATGGTTATGACACTCCCTCACATCGCTCCATGATTTTTTCCTCTCATGATGATGTGGGTGTGTATATACCTCAACTTTTATGATACTTTTACCTTATCGACCTTTTATTTTATCTCTTCCACATTTTACTTTGGTGTTTCCTTTGTCTCTTGAGTAGATGAAGTTTTCTTCCTTACTTGTATTATTTCTTCATCTATGTCTTTTTATGAATCTTCCACATACTCTTATTCACCTACTTCAATCTCATCTTCATGATCTACTTTGATTGTTCTTTGTGCCTTTCCAACTATGATATCATGTAAAGTGACCTTATTTTTCCTATACCAAAACTTTATGAACTTCTAAACATTAATATTGATTGTTCCCAAAGTCTCTAACCATAGATATCTAAAAACCATATTCACAACATCCAAATCCAAAGTATAAACATATGACTACAAAACATATTTGTCCATAGTGAGCTTCAAATATTCAAAAACTTGAATATTATTACCATCTATTTGAGCCTCCTTGATATTTATTTCTTGAACATGTAGATGTTGAGCCACATCCATGTTGATGAAGTTATACTTATTTCTAGTGTTTATAGACACAATGACCTTGTTATTTTGAATGCAACCATAAAACTAAAAAATTGACTCTGAATTATATGTAGCCAAACTATTCAAACCCTTATCATCAAATCCTTATTTTTTTCTCTTAGAGATCCTCTACCTCTCCTTCTACACCATCTGTAGTCTCCTCATCATTATGTGTAATTTATTCTTCATCATCACTTTGATGTTATTCTTCATTGTCATTATTTTATTCCACTAATTTTTCTTCTTCATCATCTCCATTTTTTTCTTCATTACCCTCCTCATCATCCTCTTCTTGCTCTTTTGTATTTTCTTTTTCTTTTAGACCTCATCGATCTAATAAAATTTGTTCCATTTCTTCCCATAAAAACTTCCATCATTTTAATCTAAGCTTTGATACCACTTGTTATGATCCACACTTATAATATTTGAAATATGAAAATGTAATTTAGATGTATATAACATTATAGATATTGGTAGGCCAAGATGCCCAAATATTCAATATATGCAAAAATAAAATAATACCCTTAAGGTAGGGCAACACCATACAATACTCCTTTAGGAAGGAATAACTCCACAATGTCTCTTTGAGGGGACAACATCCAATATCCTTATATCAAATAGAATACTCAATGCTTACTTGATTCCTTTACAATGATATCCACCTCCTTTATATAGACGTCTTTATAACTAACAATGGATGGGTAACCTCCTAATCCCAATGTAGGTCAACCATTACCCAATGTACTAATTCCATACGTTACTCATTTATCCTAATATATTGGACCCATATAACTAACTAAGGGGGATGTGTGCCACATGTTAGCATCTCCATCAACACATATACATTAATATATCATATCCCTAGGTACATAGCAGTCATTATGACCTCCCCTATCAGAAAATGGAATTTAGATGTTTTAGAATGCTAATGCTTATCTAATGCTTATAAATAAGCTCTATCATCATGAGTCACTAACATATGTGCAACATGAAGTAGCCTGAAATTTGTGCTATGTTAAGTACCCCAACTATCTCTAAGAACATATCCATCCCTTGATCTAAATGCCAAGATGATGTAGTATGTATAATCATTGTTCGTGCATCTTCATAACTTCAACTTACTCTGGTATATACAAAAAAATGTCAATTCTACTTCATTTATTTATTTTTATGACTAATCTTAGATACCACATTCTTCTAATTTTTACACTTAACATTTATTTCTTCTATCCTAATCTTTGTTTACCTTTGTGTTATTTTTCCATTTTTGGTGAATATATCGTATCATTAGACATTCTTGTTGATTGAAAAAATGATCCCACTAAATGGTTGGCCTTTTCAATTTTAGCACAGGTTCACCATTTTGGGTGATTTCTACTTGAAAATGCAATCTCACTATTTTATTGTAATTCTCACTATTTATTTTTATTTACACTCAAGGACACCTTCTCATTATTTTGGTGATTTCTAACTATTTTGGCAATATTAGTTAATCGGTCCCAACTTCACCTTTGGATTGATGATATCACCATTTATGCAAGTGACTTCATCATTTACATTTTTCTAAAAATGGTGAGTTCTCCAATCCACCAATTTTCAAGGGGTATTAAATTATATTAAAGACCAAATTTACCAAGGAAAATAATTATCAATGCCCCACTCCCTACCAATCTTTGGTACTTTTGGACTTGCCCCCCATGGTGTTTGTGATGTGAAATCTATGCCATTTTCTTTACTACTCTTGTGCATAATTCCAAAGCTCAAATTTTCAAAAGGTGAGGGTGAAAATGAATAATTTTCACCCCCATAGGGGTCAATTTATAGCTTTAATTTTCATTTTTTCACCCTTGCTCCTAGGGTGCTTCATTTTTTCTTCCTAAGAGGCCTATTTTTGGCTCCTTTGTCCATTTTTTGTCCCTTTTTTAATCACTATATTTTATAGCCTCTTCTATTGAGACATGTGAAATTTTATTCTTTTTGAGGGCCCATCCATCAAAAATATTTTTAGGCCATACCCTCGATGGGGAATCATGGGCATCCCAAACATTGTTGGGGGAATTTATGTGAGTTTGTTTTTCTGTAAATCAATCTAATTCAAAAAAAACGTGAGTGCATTACTGTTTTAACCTTTTAGGGTTTTACTAGTGTAATTCTTATGTAGTTGAAGGGCTAAGTATATTACTAATTTGGGATAAAAATTAGAAATTATTGATTTAATTTAACTTTCCCAAAATAGCAAGTAAGAGGAGAAAAGGAACTTATCTAGAGATAAATAGATTTTTATGTGGATCAGGGTACTGGAAATAACTGAACAAACATGCAGGAACCTTTTGTCTTCTAACTATTTTTTGAAATATGGCTTAAGATAGTAGTGCCTTTATTAAGATAGTATCACCATGTGGAGCTAGTGTCCAATTCTGGCACTAATGTCCTTTCTTTAGATATAGTTTTAAACTTTCAAGAAAGTTATGGGAGGTTCTAAAGGTCCTATAGGTGGTTATGTGTTCTCTAGGGGTTTGTTTATGTCAGTATTTTGGCTGAATATCCTTCAAAACCCTAATGAATACTTACACACATGAAATAATTATGGATCAAATGCAAAAAGGGAAGGAAAATTTGGGTTGTGGGATGTTATGATCATGCAGAGCAGAACCCATGTCATCTTGGCCACTGCCTACATTAACCCCAATGCTAGGGGTCTCAAATCACATGTAGTTTTCCCTTAGGGAATGTGCCCCATCAAATTGCATGGTATGCTAGAATGATTTTCACTTAAGCCCTTCTTTAATCAAGCATACAATGTTTAGGTGTGATGATTCAGTAGTATGTAGAGTATTGGGTTGTACTATTGATTGATTTTATATAATTATGAGCCAAAATAGTAAGTACCAGATGTAAAATGCCTTGTGAGGCTCTTTATATAAAAGGAACTTTGTTTTAAATATATTACCTTGTTCCTTGGTTTACAAGTCATAAAATAGGGATAAAAAACATAATATAAGGTTCACAAAGGGGTTAGGACTCAAACACAGGAGAAAGGGCCTGTCAAATAATAAAGTCAAAAATGGACACTACCACCAAGTGTCGCTACTATCCTAAAAGTGGCACTAGTATCCTAAGGCCTAAAATAGAACTAAAATCAAAAAAGTTAGGTTAGTGTTTTTGTGATTGGGAAAAGGTGGCATGTGTCTATTGGGTGTATCACAAATAAGGAAAATAAGACATAAGAAAGATCGTAAGACTCAAAATGACCATACAAACAAGGACTTACAAGACCTTCATGTGAAAGATAAATAAAAGACATAGTACTTGTGGTTACTTGACCAAATTAGAGTGTTTATATTTCCCCCCTTCTATTATAGTAATGTAATGAAATGAAAGTACTCGAGTAAAATAAATAGAGGAACGTGTAGCTATGTGAATGTAATCTAGATTTTGGCCCACTTCTTGGCCAAAAAAGTGGATAAGAACTAGATTTCAAGATGTGAAAGGGAGACACATGGTGTGGATGCCCCCTATACTGAATCTTGAGTATGTAAACTAAATGTGTGGAGAAATAAGGCTCACTTGCCTCCACTTTGATATCTAAACTAAATTTGAGCATGTGGACTAAATGTGTGGAGAAATAATGCTCACTTATCCTCACTCTAATGTCTGGATTGAATCTAAGTATGTGAACTAGGTCTGGTAGAATGTTATGGATCAACCATTGTAGACAATCATATGACCCAAACTAGTGAAAACTTGGTGATGATATTAGTGATGATACTAAGTGTAACCTAATAATCTAAAAATGGGGATCAATGACATGCACTCTATATTTTTCCCCTAATCCTAATATCTAAATAATGTAGTTGTGTATCTAAATATCTAAGTAAACTAGTATACCTAAGTTAAAACTGTATATCTATATATCTATATCTGTGTAGAGTGTATGTTTGAATACCTATGTGAACCAATATATTTGTATATATATAAAAACCTATGAATCTAAATACCTATGTAAACCTGTGTCTATATATCTAAAAACCTGTGAATTTGAATACCTATTTAAACCTATGTGTCTATATCTTTGAATACCTATGAATATAAATACTTGTGTAAACATATGTATCTATATATCTAATAAAATATGTGAACTTGTGTAAACTTGTGTGTTTATATCTCTAAATGCCTGTGTAAACCTGGGTATTTGTATATTTGAATGCCTATGTAAACCTGTGATCTGTATATCTGAGGACTTTTGAGTTTGAATATCTATGTAGACTTGTGTAACTATATGTCTGAGGACTTGTGGGTCTGAATATATTTTTAAACTTGTGTATCTAAATATGTATGAGACTTTGTATGTCTCAATCAATCTATGCATATTTACCCCCCTTTTAAGTGAGAGAACTGAGACTTTGGTAAGGGTGTATAACCAAAAGTGGTAATAATCAGTTGTACTAATGTTAATTAACAAGTGAAATGATGTTCTAAGTTTGAATAATGTATTTATTATGATAGAGTTGATAATTAAATGTGTAATTAGATAGATGTTTTATCGATTTTGAGTTGAATTATGGTAATATTGATTTTGTCATTTTGTAGAGTTGAATGTGATTAGAGGATTAGTTTAACCAATATGGGACATTACACATTAATGTCAAGTCCCATGTGTAAAAAATGGTTTGCAAATTGGAGCCATGATTCTTGAGATATGGTGATTGTAAGGGATTTGTATTATCTAGTGAAATTAACACCCAAGCTTAACCTTAATAAGGTGGCATTGGGTAAGTATGACTAAAATAAGTCATTTGATTAATTTGGAAATTCATTTAGAGCATTTGATTTGAAATCAATTATGTATCTGAGTGAGAGAAATATGTTAAGGAGATGAGGAGATAACTTGATGCACTAAAAGGAGGTTGAGGCATAGATTCAGGCTGGGGAGGAAGTTCACCTAGTAAGGAACTTAAACTATATCTTATTTTTGTTATTTATGCTATCTTGTTTACTATTTTTACTAAAAATGAACTAGTTTAGGACCTATTTTATAAATAATGGTGCTAATGTCCAATTTTGGGCATTATTGTCTAGTACCTGGCACATGTCCAAGAGGTGGCCCTATTGTCCTATATGTAGCACTAGTGTTTAATAGTCCTGAGATGTGATGCTAATTATAATTAATTGGTTCTTAATGTGTGTTGTTATCTATTAGTTCTAATTTTGCTTTGTTGATGTCAGATTTAGTTGGGATCCTACAAGTTGATGTCTGTATGAGGGAGTTTTACAGTAGATGGATGATGGAGACCCTATGGGGTCTACCCTTGGTGGATGTTGAGATGGATGTGCTTGAGAGAGAAGGTTTGAGATATGTTGCATTCCTAGAGCCTATGCCCTAGGATAAACATATGATGACTATACTGTGTGAGAGATGGGATACAAATACTTGCACATTCTAGTTACCCATTAGGGAGATGACTATTGCATTAGAGGACATGTACCATATTTTGTGATTACTGATCTCTAGGAAATGATATATAGGTGCTCAAGACATACAATGGGCTTCTAGATATTTCTCTACTATGGTGGCTAGGACCCATCATGTAGGGAGTCTCAATGACATATTATTGACCTTAATTGTGACTATTAAGGTTTTGAGATTATAAAAGTTCTTAGCCAGTTTGTTATCTTCATTTTTGTAGATGGGAGTGGGATTTTAATTTCCTATAGGATGTATGAGATAGTATTAGATATTGAGGATTAGGGTACCATGTATTATTAAGGTTGTATGATGCTAGCTCACCTATATAGGGATCTATATCATTTTACATAGGAGATGTGTAGTGGAGGTATCAGAACATCAATGTTATTACATTTTTGGGTATATGAGCATATAGCTATGAGCAAGTTGGTGGTGCATGAATGAGATGGTTGGGCTAATCCATAATTGTTTGCAGAGATATGGATAGGTATCGGTCATATGCCTAGGAGGAGTACTATGCAGTGCTGATAGTAGGGGATATTATCTGGAGACACTATAGGGGCTATGAGTGGTAGCCTAAGGATAGTACTCAACTGATGTATATTTGGGTAAGTTTTTGGATACATGACCATTGGGTCAATGTATATGATCAATTTTAGTATGAGTAGGTCACATGGTAGTTTGATGTGGTGTAGGATGTGCCCCCAACACCTATGATATGGTTGAGGAGTTCTTAGGCTCTTATGAGGCTAGGAAGTTTGTCAAGGCCATCTATTATTGAGTTAACTCCTATTATATTGACAACATAAGATCTTGATATTGATATACTAGATATAAATGATGTGGGAGTGATCGAGGCCTACACAGACTGGTAGAGTGACCATAGATGGGCACCTTTATTTTTGAAAGGTGGGATGTTTACAGAGAATGTATTAGATGTAGATCCCCTCAAGGCTATTGATGGTAATTTAATATAATATGTTATATAATTTGTGTAAATTTGATTATGTTTTTATGTGATGAAGAATCTTATGAACTATGTGGACATATGTAGGTTCAATGGGTGATGAGTATTGGGTGATCACCATTGAGTCAGCATTTTACAAGTTGACATGACATATTCTTGATGATGTTATAGAGGATGGATGGGTGGAGAGGGCCACCAATTTGGCTAGGGTGCATGCCTATTTGTTTGATTGAGATACAATAGTTGTGGCATATAGGTGAGCGGAGGAGGATAGAGATTAGTCATGTGTTGAGTTTCATAAGCGTACCATGCCCACACATGATGCTATAGGTGGGGCTAGTATTCAAATATTATATGACTACATAAATATTTAATGAGAGAATGTTGAGTAAATCATTGATTTGGGCATGTACCATAAAAGAAAGAGAGAGAGTAGATAGATTCATCAATCCAGGCCTTATAAAGATAATGGGGACTCTAATTCTAGTTTTAATATATCTAAGAGTGAGAGTAAGGGAACTAGTCCCAGTAGTCATGTTCACATCATTGAGTGATGGACTATATTTGTATTGAAAATATATTCTGAGTTATATATATGGATGTTTATTTTTTAAGTTGGCACTATGTGTATTGGTAACTGGATCTTGTTAGATTGCATATGTTGATATGTGTTGAATTAGTTTGAATGTTTGAAATGATGATATTTTTATATGGTTATAAATGTTTAGACATATATGTAATGGATTAGGATTTTGTATTTATTGGTATAGGGTTTTGTTTTTTTAGTTTTGATAAGATTTATAAATGCATATCATCTTATGGAAGTATGCCCTATCTAAACCTAGATGACATGGAGAACTAACAACCATACTACTCATGTTGTGTCGATGTAGGAGAATCTAAAATTGGAGCTACATATGATGCATTGTTAATGTGTAGATGTGTATATTCTAGTGCAAAAAGCTTGATTGGTTTACTTGTTAAAACTTTACTCTAAGTTGTATGGTTTTTGGAAAATATCTTGATCAGTGTATGAACTAGAACTGTATTCTGATCTCTATAAATATTCCCATATATCTTTATTAGTGTTTGAACTAAAACTGTACCCTTGGTTTTGTAGGTATTCCCGTATATCTTGATTGGTGTATGCATTGGAGTTGTATTCTAATCTCTATAATTATTCTCATATATCTTTATTGGTGTACACAATGGAGCTACATTTTAATCTCTGTGAACTAGTCTCCATCACTACTAAAATTGTCGTGTACATTATTACTCATAAATAGGTTTCCTAAAAGTCATAGGGCTCATAAAATGAGTAACTAAAGGTTCCTTAAAAGGAACATCCTGGGATAACTCTATCGTAGAGGAGTATGATCTAGAATAGTATGCAGAGTGAGATCTCAGTGCCTCTTGTGTAAATTTTATCATGCCTCAAGTAACATATTGGTTAATGCAAGCTCAAAGTGCATAATAATGATCATTTGAATTTCCATTTATCTTTTGAAAATGATAATATGTCTTATGTGGTACCGAATGCAAATGGTGTGGTGGATGATGATGAGTATAAGTGTGATCATCCCCCTATCTAAAAATGTAAGCAAAATTTCATGAGGCCTACCCTTATCTAAAAATTATATAACCCCTCTGCATATATCCAATGGTTTTCTCATTATAGAAGGTGATGTGTAGAGTGGCTCTTTTCCCTTATTGATTATATTTATCGGTGGTATTTGTTCTACTAAGATCTTAATTTGAAGTGGCATATGCTCTTGCACTAGATTAGATGATTGAGGATCTAAGGGGTTTATATCCAAATCTTCCCTTAACTGTGTGACTACTAATCCCAATTCTACCTCTAATGCTATAGCTACATTACATAGATGCCAAAATGATTTTGATGTTTGATATAGTAATCTCTCCTTGAGAGGATAGATTAAACTTATGGAAAAGATGTATCATACCTATAAATCTTTTGGTTGATAAAGTAGCTAATGAAAACAAGATTTGAACCTTATAATGTATTCATATGTTGGCTTTGTCTCACCCTGATGAATTAAGGTAACCTCTCTTGTGTGACTATAGGTCCCTTATTCTATATATAATGCCTAAGAAAGACTATCTCTAGCTCCTCATATGTGTGTAGAGACCCACTAGGGATTATATGTTGGAACCAATTTAGTGTTTCCCCATCTAAGGACTCTGGAAACAATTGTAGAAGAGTCAACTTATTTGTAATATGGGTTGTGTATTTCTCATAATCTTGAAGGTACAAGTATGGGTCTCCATGCCCATAAAATATAAGTAATACTGGTATTTGAAAATTATGTGGTAACCTTGTAGCTAAGATTCTTCATAGAATAGGGTTGCCATGCATTACATTGGCATTGGCCTGAGATTGATATGTTTTATTCTCTAAAGTGATATGGTGTACTTATTGTTGAAAATCACCCACAACATGCATCAAATAAATTAATAATTGTGAAGGTATATGATCATCATCAAGTGGTTCATTTAATACTTGAATTTTGTAATTTATCTTAGCCATTGGTATATTGTATTGGAATCCTTTTTAGAGAGGGTTAGTTTTCTCTCAATAACCTTTGGAGGTGTGATAGCTGAGACCTGGTTAGAGGGAAATGCGTTATCACCCTCGTTTAGGTTAGTTTGAGAAACAGGTTCTACTGTAGTAAGGGGTTGAGGGAAATTAATTTATATCTCTTATATTGTTAAGTTGTAAAGAAGTATCACATGCTACTTGAATAGAAGGTACATTATTCTTAAGTAAATGTAAATTATGAACATAGTAATAAGTGTGTGTCTATATTTCTACATGTAACCTAGTGCTTGGTTGAACAAGAGAGATGGGTGAGGTAGGAGAAGGACTAAAAGGTGTAGATTCTATGTCCTCTTCATCATAATCACAATAATCATCATTATCCCATGGTTCATCAAAATCAGAATTTAATTAATTTGTAGAAGTAAAAGTAGAAGAAGTATCATCCACATGCTCATTAAGAGAAAGAGAAGGGGAAGATTTTAAATTTTTGCTACTATGCAATGTGTCATCATATGTGAATGTAATGTAATGCATTGGTTCACTATCTATGTGTGTAATTCAAGCATGATTATCACTTTAAATTTTGGAATCAAGGATAGAAGAAGTAGGATTCGTGTTGTCTTTTTACATATTATGATAAATAGAAGAAGAGTTAGATACATTTGCATTATCAATGTGTTGTAAAGAATCATTTCATTGAGCTTGGAATTGGCAGGAGGGTGATAAAATAATTTCATCTACCTTAGTTTGTACATTGCTAAAAGGTGTAATATCATTGGTACTTGCTTTTTCAAATTTAATTGAGAAAGGTAAAGAAGATGCATTCTTCCTATCTACTTTACTTGAATCATGAAAAAGTGGCTTTTGTATATTGCACTTATATTGATTTAATTGAAATAATGAGGTAGCAAAAGTAGTTGAAAATCTAGGATCACATTGGAATAAAGCACTACCAACAAGAGGTTCTTTTGGAATTATATTTTTAGTTTGATTTTGAGGAGTAAGAGAAGAGTGAGACAAAAGAGAATATGATGTATCTAATATATCATTATGTTCATTTCATTTGTCATGTTCATAGTATTTATCATATCTATCATTATAAAAATAGTCATCATAATCATTATAAATAAAGTCAATATTATTCTCTAATGTACAATGTTGAAAATTAGTCCATTCATTGTTATAATCATGAGATAAATTCAAAAGTGTATCAATTGGGTGAGGGGTAGAAGACTTTCTAGATGCCATTTTAAACTTGCAAAGAAGATAATGTAAACAAGGAATAACAAGCACACAAAATGTAGAATATAATCTAGCATAATTATATGTTCAAGTTGAATAATTTTGAACAAAATGTGTAATATAAAATAGGATTTGTAATGGAAACCCTAATTACTAGTATTTGTATGTACAGGGACCTAGTATGTGGATCTAGGGTTTCGATTTAGGTTTGTGCTTCCAAAATTTAAATTACATTAAATAAATGAAACCATAATGGAGGATTGATTAAATTATCTAGTTTATGCCAAAAAATAAAATAAAAAATATAATTTTGTAACCCTAATTTAATGCACAAAATTTGCAAAAGGTAAATCTTAAGGAAAACTAATGTATAAGCAATATTCAAAGTCAAGTTCACCAAATGTTTTAACCTTTTAGGGTTTTAATAGTGTAAATATTATGTAGTTAAAGGGTTGAGTGTGTTATTAATTTATTATTGATTTAATTTAACTTTTCCAAAATAGCAAGTGAGAGGAGAAAATGAACTTATCTAGAGATAAATAAATTTTTACGTAGAACAAGGTACTGGAAACAATTGAATAGACATGAAATAACCTTTCATATTCTAAATTTTTATTAAAATATGGTTTAGGATAGTAGTACCCTTATCAAGATAGTAGTGCCATGTGGCACTAGTGTCCAATTATGGCACTAATGTCCTTGTAGATACTATTTGAAACTTTAGGGAAGTTTTAGGAGGATCTAGAGGTCCTATAGGTGGTTATCTATCTTTTTGGGGCTTGTATATGTCACTATTTTGGTTGAATCTCTTATAAAACCCTAATTAATACTTATACACATGAAACAATGATGAATCAAATGTAAAAAGGGAAGGAAAAATTAGGTTGTGGGATGTTCCAATCATGTGGACTAGCACCCCTATTATCGAAATCATTTCCTACATTAAACCCAATGTTATGGGTCTCAGATTGCATTTAGTTCTCACTTAGGGAACATGTACCATCAACTTATAGGGTATGATAAAATAATTTTCACTTAGGCCCTTCTTTGATCAAGCATGCAATGTTTAGATATGATAACTGAGTAGTATGTAGAGAATTAAGTTGTACTAATAATTGATTTTATGTAATTATTTTTAGAGGTACAATCACTAAGAGAGGGTAAATTAGTGATCCTAGATATTTCAATTTTAATTTCATTCCTTTCATACTATTAAACAATCAACATATATCAACTTGATCAAGCAACATTAACAAGAGAGCTCATTCATTCAATGCATACATAAGATCAAACACATAATACATAGTTCATGTGGGAAATTATCATTGGGGATAAAACCCACTCTCGATCCTATGACACATATACTATTGTGTTATAAAAAATTACAAACAAGAGACTGATCAACTCCTTTAGACCAAAAAACCTTGATCATGTCCTCCTAACTAAAAGTATTTAATGAAACACCTATTTCACAAGGAGCAACTACCTCTAAGGAATACCAAATAATTTAGACCCTAATTTAAACACCTCCACCTTAGAAATGATGTCTTCAACACCTAATGATGGATCTCTATTTATCTAACCCCTACACAAACTTCCTCTCTATCTCAAATAGGCCTCATATTCACCTTCAGACCTCTTCACATATCCTCAATTTACAAGAGAAATTTTTTGACATCAGAAATATGACCTACAAGTCATACACATAGTCATAAATCTACTCTACTTATCAATTAATCTAACTAGGCACTCTACCTCTCCTTTCTTTCATAACTCTCACATCCACCTTGCACAAGTCTCTCTCACAAGTCTTCCACACACCTACAAACTTTCACATTTGGTTTCACTATATATAGAGTATTAATTAATTATCAATTTCACAATATTCTATTTGTTGGCCATAATACATTCCTTCACCCTTAAGGCATCTTACATGGGTCACACTTAAGCACAACATAGTTTCAAATAGGCCTAAGTCACTTTTAGGTCCTATGGGGACCCATTCAACTCTTTGAAACTTATCCAAACAAACTAAGAACATAAGAACACTTTCCAAATCATGAACCCATGCCACATGATCTATAGGTCCCCCTTAAGTGTCCATATCCATCATAGTACCCTTCTACTTAAGCATAATTCACTCAAACAACATTTTGTACACATAGTCACTATGAACGAATACTCAGTCAGCTTATAAACCTTCATAATGAATATATATTATCCTCATGGAGTCTAAAACACTCCCCAATATCCAATTTATCATGAGATATTGAAACAACATTAGAATGAGCTCAAATACCCTTCTCAAGTTACTTGAAGAATACACATGAACACATAGTCAAATTTTAACCTCAAAATATTTAACTCTACACACTTTTAGATATTCAAATTAATATTTATATATGTGGCTTGGAGTCCTCTATAACTTCACTTTTTACTACATGGTCAAATTCATCCTAGATCAAAAGTCATGGCTCAAAAATTAGACACTGGTCTGTATTTTATTAAATTCAAATATTTGAATTTAAATAGTCATAGTTAAACCTCAAACACCATGATATCATCTCAAGTCCTCAATTATTATATTAAACACACACCATTGATCTTATTTTATGAAGCTTAACCTTTAACACATAGTCTGTCAATGCCAAATGATAAACCTTGAACATGTTGACCTCATCTCGTGCACTGTTACAACTTTGACCTCATGCCCTCCATTGATATCCTATACATAGCTCAATCTTTAACAATGATAAAAAACTATTATTTTGACATCTTTAATTTAATATGTATCTTTGATCTCTATCTGTGTGATTACCCACTCACTATTGATCCTTGGAAGAAGCTTGATCTTTATATCTACACAGTGTTAAACATTGAATACTTGACACCATCTCACTGCTTCCTAACAAGATGGACTAACATGCTCTGTTAATTATGTTTGAAATTTACCTTGTGCAAATTTTACTATGGGAACCTTGCTTATCTGCATGGAAGGCCAACTTTACACAGTCATATCTTTTGCTTCACTCACTCACATGTTCTCAAATTTGGACCATATGATCTCCTCACATAAGATAATCCAACCATGTGTCAAAATTATATTGAATCCTTTGCATGTGTGAGATATAATTCCATTAATCTACTCACTCAAATTTTTATACCATGAAACCAATAATTTTAAGAATTGCTTGGAAGGCCAACTTTGCACATGCCTAACTTTTGACGTGCTTTGGTGCATGATCTAAAATTTATCACAAATCAAATAGGATAAAAAATAAATAAAAAAATATGATCATCTTGTTCTAAAACATCCACATGTATGTTATATTCCATCACAAAAATACGTACTCAGCTTTTTCTTGCCTCATGTAAATTTAGCTAGGTATGGGAAAACAATGTCAAATTGCTTGAGAGCCCAAATTTTCACTTACATATATTTGATTGCATTTAAGTGCATGACCTTAGATTTAGCACATAATAAATAGGAATAATAATATAAAAAAACCCATGTGACCATTTACTCCTGAAACCTCTATGCATGTGAATGATGACATTATCAACATGCTTACTCAGCTCTATTTGAAAATAGAAAACACTATAAAAATGCCTAAGAACCCAACTTTTCACCCACATGTATTTGACGTCACTTAAGTGCATGACTTAATACTTATCATATATCAACTAGGGACTAATTTTATCACATCCATATGGCCAAATCCCCCTGACTCATCTACACATGGCAATTATGATGTCATCAAATTACCTACTCAGATTTTCTACCATTGGACACAAAATGTCTAGATGAGAACAATGATGAACTAGGTGAATTCCACTCATGTACATAAGTACTCAAACCATTCTTGAATTTTTATAAGACCCTTTTCTCATGCTCAAATCACCATACTCATTCCTGAACATCTCTAACCAAGCCAAAACTAAAGATCAACCAAGTCTCCTTCAAGCACACTTTGAAAAGCACATTACACACTTTGTCATTGTCAATTACACTATCAAAGAACTTCATCCACTCCATATGATACATCCATGACATCATTAACAACTCTCCAATAATATCCCCCTTTGTCATTGATGTCAACACACATCATATAACAATATACAACTCACCTTCTCTCTCTTCAAGCACTCTCATAATAGGAACTTTCTCCCCCCTTGACACAATGAAAAAGTGGGCACAAAATGATCTTGAGGACATAAAAATACTACCAATAAGAGAGGACCACCTTATAAATATGATACAAACTCCCCCTTACCTTGAGCCTACCTCTTCTTGTCTTGAAAACTTCCTCTTGTTCCATGTCAACACTCTTCTTCAACCAATCACTACAACCAATGAATACATAACACACAAAACACTAACATATGATGAAACTCACCAATAATCATTTGAGAGGGACTCCCCCTAATATTTTTGAGCCATTGCATCACTTTATCATCTTCATATCTCTATATGCCATGAAGAACCACCATACAGGTTTACTAGTCACTTTTCTCAAGCTACCTTAGAGACCACCAATAAAACTTCATGCCACTAATCAATCAAAAAATATTCCCTAAAAAAACCTAAGAACTCACCTTTAAATACTCGTGCCTTGTTATTTTGGAGAAACTGAACAAAAATCACTCTTCTTCTCACTAGGCCTATCTAGTCTGTTTCTATCCCTACCTAGAACTTGCAGAGCCCACAACATTCAAAAGACACACACTCAAGACCTAAAACTTCATATCTAGAGCACTCTCATATTCCCCCTCAATCACACTAATTTGAAACAACTATCTTAACTTCTTAAGCATACTTCCCTCACAAACCAGCTTGCTAATTAGGCTTCCATCTTGACAAAAACATGAACAATATCAAAACTAAAAACCTTCAGATCTATGTGAAACTTGATTTGGAAACCCATTTGGCCCATTCAACTAAGAAATAGTCAAATATAACCTTCTAGGACCATCTAAATAACACCATAACAACACTTACTTCTCTACTGAAAGGAGTCTCTTAAGAAGCATAGACATAGACATCCTTTACATTACAAAGCTCTAAAACAAAGTGACGCTGGAGTGGCCCACATATCCTTAGTAACCATAGGAATAATATTATAGCTACAATACTTCATGATATTGTTCTTTTTCTTCTTATTATTCTAAACTACAATAATTGGTTCCTTTTTATATCACTCTCCTTCTCTTCTAAGATAGAATTGACAACACATGAAGTAACTATGGAATCTTGGCATACATTTTCATTTGAATAATCAACCTTGTAGATTGGAAACTCATTACTAGGCATAGACAACTGATGTAATCTATATGAAACATGCTCAACAACAATAAGATGTTCACTTGGATCCATACTTACCTCATAACTAGCCTCAACTAGTACCTTAGTCTTCTCCTTTAGCTTGGTCTCTTCATTCACAACATAAGCAGATAATGAGATCCCTTAGCACTCTTAAACTTTTATAGCATTCTCCACCATATTAAATAGATTACTTAGACCTACAGACTCATCATAATTCCTAATTACCATCTTTGGTCTCCATGATTTCACTTGCCTTTTATCTTGCACTCTAAAAGCCTGATAAAATCTATTTTGATTTAATGCCTTTGCTTGCATAATCTAACAATGTGACCTCTTTGTTCAATTTTGTGTAAAAACATACTCCTTAATGGAAACTCATCTTATCTTACCTTGTTTAGACAAAAACTATCAATGTATCCAATGTCATGACAACCGAAACAAACTAATCCTTTTGAAGAAGACTTACCTTGCCTTTCCTTATTTGGACAATGCTTAGTAAAGTGTCCTTCATTAAGACAATTAAATAACTTAACCTTATTCACTCATTTTGACTGATGACCCCCATCATAGTCTCATGCAAACTCATTTTTAACAAATCTTCTACATTCTCTATCTCTATGCCCAAACTGATTACAAGTATAGCAGTAACCATTGAAATTTGCATACCTCATGGCATTTGGTTCAATGATCTGATTTGTATTTATTCTGCCAGCACCTTCATTCCTTGTTTGATTATTTTTATTCAAATTTTGATCCACCTTGCTCTTATTGACATTCATGTCAACTTGAGAAGTAACTTTAGGCTTTTCATTAAAACCCAATCTAGATCTGTCAAAGCTAACTTTTGACTATTTATGAGATTATCTAGATCATTAGAACTCATATCAAATTTGATAAACTATTTCACCTTTCTTGTAGACTTCTCTAACTCATCTTTCAAAGATATAATCTCAAAATCATACCTTGAGCAGTCATCTTCTTTATCTTTTAAGCTTCCAGATAGAATTTCCAATTGACAACTGAGATGCTTGACCATATCTTCATGTTCATTGGTATCTTCATTCATTCTTGCCTCAAATATATTGAATTTCTCCTCATAGTCTTTGAGTTGAGACTTCATTTGTTTTTTAATCTTATTTTCAATATTCAGTTGTTCACGAGCATTTATCAAAGCAGTCTCATAGTCCACCTCATTTTCATCATCATCTAATCACTACAAGTAAAATCCTTTTGATGTGAGTAACTCCCTTCCTCAACCATGAATAGGGATTCATCTTTAGTAGGACCATCATCTTCATGATCATAATCTAAGTCACTGACTTCACTCTCATCTGATGAGTTGCAATCTTCTTTGGTGTATAGAATCTTCTTGTCCTTGAAGTACTTCTTATTGTCAAACCTTTTGAATCCCTTTTCTATTTTATCAAACTTGAATGATCTATTTCCATCATCATGACCTTCATCATGCTCTTCATCATCATCTTTCTTATACTTATGAGGGCACTTTTTAGAAAAATGTCCTATCTCACCACAATTAAAGCGTTTGAGGGGTAATTTACCTTTATACTTGCTTGAACCTATTCTCAATGTCCTTGAAATCAAAACAATTAGTTCATCCTCATCTATATCATAAATTTCATCCCCTTTGGATTTCTTACCTTGGAACTTCTTCTTTATCCTTATTTCATTCTTAAAATTTGGTTCCTTATTGGTGTTATATCATCCTTCTTCCTCACCTTATAGGTAATAAGGGTGTTATGCAATTGATCCATCTTCAATAGAGTAAGATCATGACTATCTTCTATATTTGATACTTTTGGATCAAACTTGGGGGATAGAGACCTTAAAACCTTTTGAACAATAGTAGCCTCTTCAAGTTTGTCTCCAAGACCTCTAATTATTTTTACAAGCTCAGCAACTCTCTGCAGAAAAGATGCCATAGAATTTTCTTCCTTCATCTTGAGACTTTCAAATTGCCTTTGTGAGTCTATAATTTAGCAAGCTTGACCTTTCAATCTCCTTCATAAATGATATACATTTTGTCCCATATCTCTTTATAAAATTTACAATAGATTACTTTAGTGAACTCAATCTCTATAAGACCACAAGTGATGGCATTCATTCCCTTAGAATAGTTCTCAAATAGATTCTTGTCTGCAGCACTAGATGGAGGAGTAGTAGGAATAACATAACAATCCACAATATATTACCATACATCAAACCCTAGGGGCATAATATATGTCATCATCCTAGCATTCCAAAATGCATAATTAGATCCATTAAACATCAGTGCTTTCTTATTAGAGAAACCTCCTTGATGACTACCCATTTTGTACCTTGGATCACCTTCAAACAGTTAAGCCTTTATCAAATAACCCACTTTGATACCAATTATTAGAGGTAAAATCACTAAGAGGGGTGAATCAATGATCCCAAATATTTAAATTACAATTACAGTCCTTTCAAACTATTAAACAATTAGCATATCTCAACTTCATCAAGTAACATTAGCAAGAGAGCTCATTCATTCAATGCATACACAAGATCAAACACATAACATATAGTTCCTATGGGAAACCCTCATGGGGAATAAAACCCACTCTCAATCTTGCAACACAGTGACTATTGTCCTATAAGAAATTATAAACAAGAGATTGTTCAACTCCTTTAGACCAAAAAACCTTGATTATGTCCTCTTGACCAAAGGTATTTAGTGGAACACCTATTTCACAAGGATCAATTGTCCCTAAGGAATAATAAGTCCTTTAGACCCTCTTTTTAACACCTCCACCTTATAAATGATGTATTCAACACCTGATGATGGATATCTATTTATCTAACCCCTACACAAACTTCCTCTCTATCTCAAATAGGCATCATATGCACACTCAGACCTCTTTGCATATCTTCAATCTATAAGATCACTTTTTTGACATCATAAATGTGACCTATAGGTCATACACATAGTCATAAATCTTCTCTACCTATCAACTCATCCAAGTGGGCACTCTACCTCTCCTTCACTTCACAACTCTCACATCTACCTTGCACAAGTCTCTCTCACAAGTCTTCCACACACCTCAAAACCATCACATTTGTTTTCACTATATATAAAATTCATGAATTATCAATTTCATAATATTTTTTTAATCCATAATACATGCCTTCACCCTTGAGTCACCTTACATGGGTCACACTTAAGCACAACACACTTTTAAATAGGCCTAAGTCACTTTTAGGTCCTATGGGGATCCATTCAGCTCTTTGACATTTCTTAAAACAATTTAATAACATAGGAACACTTTCCAACTCATGAACCCATGCCAAATGATATATATTTCCCCCTTAAGTGTCTATATCCATCACAGTACCCTTATGCTTAAGCACAATTTGCTCAAACAACATTTTGTGCACATAATCACTATGAACAAAAACTCAATTAACTTGTAAACCTTTGTTCATACTAAATATAATTGATTAAACCTTCATAATACACATATATCATCCTCATATATTATACAACACTCCTTAATATCCAATTCATCATGAGACATTGAAACAACATCAGAACAAGCTCAAATACCCTTAGTGGGTTACTTACAGAATACGCATGAACACATCGTAAAATTTGAACCTCAAAATATTTGACTGTAAACACTTTTAGATATTAAAATTAATATTTATAAATTTACCTTGGAGTCTTTTATAACTTCACTTTTTACTACATGGTTGAATTCATCCTGAAGCATAAGTTATGGCTCAAAAAATAGACACTGATCTTTCCTTCATTAAATTCAAATATTTGAATTCAAATGGTCACAGGTAAACCTTAAACACCATGATATCATCTTGAGTCCTTTATACTTATATTAAACACACACCATCTATCTTATTTTATTAAGTTTGACCTTTAACACATAGTCCACCAATGCCAAACATTAAACCTTGAACATGTTGACCTCATCTCGTGCACTCTTGAAACTTTGACCTCATGTACTCTATTGATCTCTTATACGTAATTCAATCTTTAAAAATGCTAAATAGTTGTTACTTTGACCTCTTAAATTTAATATGCATCATTTATCTTTATTTGTATGATCATGCACTCATTTTTTATCCTTAGAAGATGTTCGATCTTTATCTCTACATAGTGTTAAACATTGAACACTTGGCACCATCTCACTTGTTCTGGACATCTTGGAGCAATTAACTCTTTCAATGATGTTTGAAATTTACCTTGTGAAAAATTGACCAAGTATGGGAACCTTTATTATCTGCCTAGAAGACCAACTTTGCTCAGTCATATTATTTGTTTCACTCACTTGCATGTTCTCAAATTTGGACCATATGATCTCTTCACATAAGAGAATCCAACCATGTGTCAAAATTCTCCTGAATCCTTTGCATGTGTGAGATATAACACCATTAATATTCTCACTTAGGTTTTTTTTCATAGAGCCAACAATGTCAAGAATTGCCTGAAAGGCCAACTTTGCACATGCATAAATTTTGACATGCTTCAACGTATGATCTGAAACTTAGCACAAATCAACTAGGTTAAAAATTGAACAAATCCATCTGATCATCTTGTTTTGAAACATCCACATGTGTGAGATATTCCATCACCAAACTACTTACTTGGCTCTTTCTTACCTCATGCAAATTTGGCTAAGTATGAAGAAAACAATGTTAAAATGTTTGGGAGCCCAACTTTGTACTTGCATATATTTTATCTCATTTAGGCACATGACATGAGATTTAGCATATAAAAATTAAGAAAAATACTAAATAAACCCATGTGACCATTTCCTCCTAAGACCTCTATGCATGTGACTACTGACATTAATAACATGCTTATTTGGCTCTATTTGAACAGAAAAAACACTGTCAAAATCTCTGAGAGCCCAACTGTGCACCCACATATCTTTGAATACACTTAGGTGCATGACTTGAGACTTAATGCATAGTAACTAAGGAATAATTTGATGATAACCATATTACCAACTTTCCTTAACTCATCCACATGTTTTAATTATGGCATCATCAAACTACCTACTCAGATTTTCTACCATTAGACCCAAAATGTCTAGATGAGAATAATGATGAATCAGGTGAATTCCACTCATGCACATAAGCACTTAAACCATTCTTGAATTTTGATAGGACCCTTTTATCATGATCAAATCACCATTCTCATCCCTAAACATCTTTAACCAATTCAAAACTAAAGATAAACCAAGCCTCCTTCAAGCACATTGCACATTTTGTCATTGTCATTTACACTATCAAAGCACTTCATCCACTCACCAAGATACATCCATGAAATCATTGACAACTATCTAACAATTATGTGACAAAATAGTAATTACTAGATGTAAAATGCCTTGTGAGGCTTTTTATATAGAAGGAACTTTATTTTGACTATAAGACCTTGTTCGTTGGCCAAGAAGTCATAAAAGAAGGATAAAAAACATAAAAGAGGACTCATAGAGGGGTTAGGACTCAAACATAGGAGAAAGGGCCCATAAAACACTATAGTCATAAGTAGACACTACCACCATGTGATGCTACTATCTTGAAAGTGGTGCTAGTGTCCTAAGGCATAAAATAGAGCTAAAATCAGGAAAAACAAGCTAAGGGCCCTATGACTAAGTGACCTGTGACTACTGAGAATCTCACAAATAAAAAAAATAAGACATAAGAAAGACTAGAAGACTCAAAATTACCATGTGAACAAGGACTTATAATCATCATTAATACCTTCATGTGAAAGAGCAACAAAATACATAGTAATTGTGGTTGTTTGACTAAATTAGGGTGTTTACAATTCCTTCTTCTAATTGTGATTATTTTAAGTGACCTTTTTATTCTTTGAAAATTCATTGCTTCATATAAAATTTCTCGACACACCCTTTCAAATAGGGGAAAATTTAGACATATAATTTTTACCACTAGCATGTCGAAATTATAAGTCAAAATGAATTTTTTGGAATAATGAATAAACTAGGCCAAATACCATTGAAACACTCTAAGTCATCTACATATGTCATGCGTAATTTTTGAATCATACTAGTGTATCCCTGATTGGGGAAATACACTATAACTAACTATTAACTTCGTTTAAATCAACATAAGTCAGATTGTTAATTTGCAAGTAGTGTTTTGTGGCAATTAGTTGTAACAAATATTTGAATTTTGATTTTGCATAAAACACCTAAAAGTTGATTATGATTAATTATCCTAACAAATCAAATCAAATGGATAAATGGAAAATACATATAAATTGCCTAATATCTAATTATATAATATTCAATTATTTAACAAATGTCTAAATTATGACATCATCCATGACATCATCCAAAAATTTGATAAGCACTAAGCAATAAATGCAAACAAATATTTGTCATGCCTCATTAATGTAACCTCTTTCTAAAAAAATTATTTCACTAAGCCTTTGAAATTGAATTGAATTATGACCACTCATATTGATCTTAATCTAGTGGCAATAATCAATTTGGCAAGTCTATAAATAGAAGGATCACCATAGACTTTATGATTTTTTGTGCAAATAACTTCTACAGATATCCTTTGAAAGTTTCACCCATTTTCCTTATAATTGATCCACAAATAATTTTAGATAGTGCTTGGAGAGATGTTGATTGATTTTACATTTTGATATTGAAGAATACTTTAAGCTCTACATCCAAGCATAATCATGTGTGTGTGTCAGCTAGCTAATGGCATCCATGAGAAAGGTAATAACTTTTGATTTTTCTATTTGTTTGTCTTGGCTAGACCTTACCTAATCTAAGGAATCATGCTTGAGAAGTTATGTTTTGTGAAATTTTATTTGATTTTGTATACTAACAAAGAAACTAACCTCTCTTTTAATCATGGTTTGCACCTCTAACCCAAAATTTTAGGCAGTATTCTTGCCCTTGGATTTATATAATATTCAATTATTCAACAAATATCTAAATCATGACATCATCCATAAAGTTGACGAGCACTAAGCAATAAATGAAAACAAATATCTTCATGCCTCATTACTGACCTTTTTCTAAAATATTTAATGCACTAAGCCTCCAAAATTGAATTGAATTATGACCACTCATATTGATCTTAATCTAATGGTGACAATTAATCTGACAAGATTATAAATAGAAGGATCGCCATATACTTTTCCATAAGATTTTTGTCCAAAGAAATTATGCAGAAATCCTTTGAAAATTTCACCCGTTTTACTTATAATTGAGCCAAAAATAATTTTAGATAGTGCTTGGAGAGATGTTGATGGCTTTTACATTGGGACATTGAAGAATACTTTGATTTCTACATCTAGGTATAATCATGTATGTGTGTCGACTAGCTAATGGTGTCCATGAGAAAGGTAATAGATTTTGATTGCTTTATATTTGTTTATATTGGTTAGACCTTGCTCAATCCGAGGAATCATGCTTGAGAAGTTATGTTTTGTGAATTTTTATTTGATTTTGAATGCTAAAAAAGAAAATAACCTCTCTTGTAACATGGTTTGCACCTCTAACCCAAAATTTTAGTCATTATTCTTGCCCTTAGATTTATGTAATATTCAATTATTCAAAAAATATCTAAGTCATGACATCATCCAAAAATTTGACAAGCACTAAGAAATAAATGCAAATAAATATCCACCATGCCTCATTAATGTAACCTTTTTCTAAATATTTATTACACTACGCCTCAAAAATTAAATTGAATTATGGCCACTCATATTGATCTTAATCTAATGGTGACAATCAATTTGAAAAGTCTATAAATAGAAGGATCACCATAGACTTTTCAATAAGATTTTTTGTGCAAATAAATTCTGTAAAAATCCTTTGAAAGTTTCACCCATTTTCCTTATAATTGAGCCATAAATAATTTTAGATAGTTCTTGGAGAGATGTTGATGGATTTTACATTGTGACATTGAAGAATACATTGAGCTATACATCTGGGCATAATCATATATGTGTGTCGGTTATATAATGGCATCCATGAGAAAGGTAATAGTTTTTTATTGCTTTTTATTTGTTTGTCTTGGCTAGATCTTACCCAATCTAAGGAATCATGCTTGAGAAGTTATGTTTTGTGAATTTTTATTTGATTTTGGATACTAACAAAGAAACTAACCTCTTTTCTAATCATATTTTACACCTCTAACCCAAAATTTTAGGCATTATTCTTTCCCTTTGATTTATGTAATATTCAATTATTCAACAAATATCTAAATCATGATATCATCCATGACATCACCCAAAAAGTTGACAAGCACTAAGCAATAAATGCAAACAAATATCCACGATGCCTCATTAATGTAAACTCTTTTCAAAATATTTATTACACTAAGCCTCAAAAATTTAATTGAATTATGTCCACTCATATTGATCTTAATTTAATAGTGATAATCAATCTAACAAGTCTATAAATGGAATGATCACCATATACTTTTCAATAAGATTTTTTGTGCAAATAAATTTTATGGAAATCCTTTGAAATTTTCACCCATTTTCCTTATAATTGAGCCACAAATCATTTCAAATAGTATGTGGAGATATGTTTATGGATTTTACATTGTGACGATAAAGAATACTTTGAGCTCTACATCTAGGCATAATCATGTTTTTATGTTGGATTGTTAATGGCATCCATGAGAAAGGTAATAACTTTTGATTACATTTTATTTGTTTGTCTTCACTAGACCTTACCCAATCCAAGGAATCATGCTTGAGAAGTTATGTTTTGTGAATTTTTATTTGATTTTGGATACTAATAAAGAAATTAACCTCTCTTGTAATCATGGTTTACACCTCTAACCCAAAAATTTAGGCATTATTCTTGCCCTTGGATTTATTTTTGCTTTAGGCACTTGCCCTTTTGATTTTTAAATTGATTCAAACAATCCAAAATAATTATTCTAAAATGCTTTCAATGCACATTATTTATAGAAATCTAGTTACTTACTATAGCATATCTATCCTGTCATGTCTTCTTTTTGCACTTACATGATCACATTTATTTACTCCTACATATTTTATTCAAAAAAATAAGAATATTTGTACCAAAAATTTAAATCAAGTGCTATAGGCATTTTCAAATGTTGCAAGCTTAATTATTTACATGTGTTATTTATTTCATTTTAATTAGATATCATATTTTACTTTCAATACATAATTATTTTCATGAGGCATGTGAATGTGATACATAACATACTATTATATGGTTTTTCAATGTTGGGCTTCAATTATTACCCAACAACCTTGCTAAGTTGGGGACATCTCTTCTTTCTCTATGAACCCTTCAACAGGTTGCATCTATCCAAAATCTCTCTACCATGTTCAACTATATATAATACAAAAAAAATTCTAATCACTCATACTTTACATTATATTACATGGATATGCCATTTGCTAACAATGGCATTGACATATATCGTTGATGTAGACTAGTCTTATTTGCTCTATACTTTTTTTTATCATTCTTAATTTACTACATGATAAGTTATGACTTGTTTTCTTATTGTGTGTGTGTGTGTGCGTGTGTGTGTGTGTGTGTGTGTGTGTGTGTGTGTGATTTCTTATGTGGCATCCTCATTCTATTTTCATGTGTGCTTTGGATTTATTTTTATGTGTAACATTCACATGTACTTTGTATGTGGCTTTGGGCCTTATGTGTGACATTCTATATAAATTATGTGACATTAATTTTATTTTAATTTCTTGTTACTATGGTGCCATGATTCATATCATGCATTGCTTATACTTATTACTTTTATTTTTATGCCATGATACATAACATGCACATGTTGTTTATGTGTTCTAATGCTATATCTATATAACACATGTTTCATACACATTTCAATGTTATATTCAAAACTATTTAAAATTTAAATGTTTATATGATACTACATGATTACATATTTAACATATTGTAATATTATATTTTGAGATTAGTTAATTGCAGGCTATGTCTCTCATCTCAAAAGGGTGGCATCATAATGGACTTATCTTGAGAATTAAAGTCCTCGTGAAAAAAAAATTCAGATGTATGACATAATATAATATGGTTCAAAATTATCATATTATGGGAGAATATGACATACACATGCACTCAATCATAGATTTACTTGAGTACAAATTCATGTTTACTTGATGCATATGCATGGGCCCTACAAAAATAGTTACAAGTACAAGTTTAAAAACATTAAAAGTTCAAATGGCACTAGATATATCAATTTCATATAGATATAGGGGGCATGATATTTATTCATGTTCATGTTTCTACATGAAAAATTCAAATTTTATTTTTTCAAAGTTTTAAAGTTTCAAAGGTATAAAGTTTTAATAAAATCTAGATATGTCTACAACTATATGATTCATTTCATTTTTTAAATGGGCCATTTTAGATTCTATTTAAACTCACTATCTATCTTACTTTAGCGAGCTACAACGGGTGGTTTTGTCCTCTATTCCTACCAAGTTTGAGTCTAGTGACACTCAACATCTATAGTTGCATTGTAGCGAGCCAATTTGATGGTTTCACCCTTTCAAGTATTTTACATAGTACTCTACATATCTAGATAAGAGTAGAAGCATAAAATATTTCCATTTCAAGGGATTTCACTAGTTCTCAAATTGAGACTTGATCACTCTCAATTTTACAAAGGTTCAACATTCATCAAAATGCCTCAACAAAGGGACATATACTTCTCCATTTTCATGTTATAGGGAAATTAGATTGTACACTCTTTTAGGTGTATCCTCCCTTTTCTCTAATTTCATATTTCAAATTTCAAGTTTAATCATTTTAAGTTTTAAATATGAATAGTAACTACTTTCAGTGGCATTGCTACAATTTTTGCATGGACGCATCTTGAACAATAAAGCTTCACATCAAAAGATAAAGTGTGTATACAAACTTAGGTTCAAATATCATTTACTCTAGTAATTTAACTTCATCACATCACTATAATGGTGAAGTGGGGCAATGTATACACTTAAATTTAATCATTAAGTGTTTCACAATATTTAATCTTGACATCCTTAACTTGTTTGTCCTATTCTTTGTTCTGCTAACTTAAAATCTCTATGAGAATATTCACTATTATGCTTACTATCTTTATAACATTAAAAACATCATTTAGACATCCCTGCTCCCTTTATATACTCTTGAAAACCAAATTCCAATAGTTAATGTCCTTCTAGGACAAGACTGCACAAGGCCAAATAAGGATGCAACCCAAATTTATCCACTAGTGCGACATTTTTTCCCATGCTCTAACAATAGTTTTCAAGTTTTAGATGTTCCATATTACCTGCTCACACTTTTAGAAAGGTTAGTAATAGAAATATTCTAAACATGACACTATATAAGCACGTCAAGGTCATTTAATACACATCTTATCAATCACTTGTCAATTCTACTACATATTAAAAAAAGGCACTAATATTTTTAATTTTAATTTATTATAATAGTCATAGTCCAAGTCTAAAGCTATTTTATTTTAGGTAAAAGGCATTCATTATTAAGCATTTAAAGTCAATTTACTATTTTCAACCATATACAATATATCAAGATTCAAACAAACACTCTAGGAGGAAGAAATAGAGTTTTTTAAGGATATCTTGGCTATTCCCATCACCTGACTCCCCTCTTTGTATTTAATCCCTATTTGGTTTATGTGTAAGAACTAGGGTTTTATTATTACAGACACTTCCATGCATCAAATTAACACATGTATATAATTAATCAACCACATTAGATAGTTATAAGTACCTTTGCAGAAAAATCAATTGGATAATCTACTGAAATGTAACCATAGTCAATAAACAGGGCTTTAGTTTTCCCTTATCATCTCTAGTATGGACCTACCTTAGTGCATCACATAATTCTATTTTTGCCTATGACATAATTCAAAAATATTTCTAACCAATTTTACATTAGAGATATGCCTATACATTCAACATAAATCAGATCTAGGCTAGATTTTCATATTTCATTATTCATTACTATTTATAGCTCATTATAAATTCTATATTTTACATTTAAGTTTTATATATTCTATAATATAAATCAATATTTCAATAGTTTAATGGTTTATATCATTTCATTGGTAAATCAAAATAATCATTAAACACCTATTAGTTTCATAACATGGTTATCTTCATCTCACCCATATATGTCATTATAAATGAATGAATCATTACATAAAACTCTTGGATAGCCATTCAGTAATTTTCTTGATATAGTAGAACCCTAGTTTATCATGTCAACTCTATATGAGGATAGTTGATTCTACTCCAGTGGTTCTTCTTGGAAAAAACAACTATACTTCATGGTGGATGTATATGGAACACTTGATCATGGATTACAACCTTATTCCATTCTTATATGGACATATTTTTGTTTCCACTAACCCTTTTCAATACAATGACTAGGCCAACTCTTGTGACTGTGTCTATGGTCACTTATTGATGCACATTTCATGGGATCTACACCACCATGTAGAGCACATAGAGTGTCCCTCCACTATTTAGAGCACTCTTCAGACTATTTTTGGAGATCTTGTTGAGATTTATATCACCTCTCCTCCTCATATTGATATTGTAACTTTAAAGACTATTTTACTCTCTCCTACTACTTATATTTCTTATGATGACACATTCTTGATAAACAGTTCTCTTTCTTCTATCGAGCCACCATTAGTGGATGAGATTCTGCCCAACCTTAGTTATCCTCTTGTATAATCTACATCAGTTCCTATTCAATATTTTTATCTTCTAGATCCATCATATATTTGTTCTTTAGAGGATCATATTATTTTCATTGACAGTGTGGGTGCACCTATTGAGATCATTGACAAGTCATCTCTTCCTGTGGATATCAATTTTATATATCCATGTGCTTCATCTATAGTCCACTCTTGAGCCATGCTCTAATCTTCCCATGGACATTTTTTCAGTGAATGTTCCATGTCATTCTTTTGACATGTCTACTTCAGTGGAATTATATACAGTCCTTATGCATGATCTTACTAGACCTATGCCACACTTCAATTTTGGACAATATTTAGATATCTATGTACTACTACCTTTGAATTAAATTTTAGAATGTGTAAAATTTTAGTATACACATCATGATCTTCCTTTGGCAAAGGGAATAAAAACTATTAAATGTAGATGGAGCTTATTTAGTCTTTGAGCATGGGATATTATCATAGACCTTGGTCATTTTACGAGCTCTACTATAAACAACAACATATTATATGGGGAATTCTTAGTTCACTATTTTTCTATTATACTTGGGTGTCTTATCAGGCCTTTATGTTACAACTAAATTCTACTATCCACCTAAGCTACGCTTAAGGGGATTTTAGTGTATATTTTTATTTCATTTAATGGTTTTTCCTTACACATATTTAGTTAGCTTGCTTAGGTATATTTTTAGGTCATTGTGAAAGATAATCTCATATTCAAGAGGAAGTGAGGTCAGATTTGTCTTTCACCTATATAATTTACTTTTCTAAAGATTTTATAGTTAATGATGCTAATGTTAATATTGAAATATTTTGATTGTTGAGTAATTACTTCTTTCTAGCTCATGTTTGATTTTGCTACTACATATAAGTAATTTATTTGTGCATTCAACTCTATCCAGTAGATCCTCGATTGTAGCTCACTTCAAAAATAATAAGTGTAATATCATACAATAAAGACAAGGGCCACATATAAGCGACATGTTAAAATGTCACATAAGTAAATATCTCACATGCAAAGCTAAGGGCCATACACAAAGGACATGAATATTTTTTTAAATAAGGGACATGTTCAAATGTCATACAAAACAAAAATCTAAGGGCCACAAGAAATGGGCATGTTCATGCGTCACATATATCAAATAATGATATTATAAATATGCTCAAGCACTTGCACACAAGGGCCTAGGGCTGTACACAATAAATAAGCAAGAGTATAATCTGTTATGTATAAGTAAAATCATAAAAGGAGCATAGAACTAGAAATGTATTTTATACTATGCATATGTAATGTGATCATATCCAAGTAAATAATATATTCATGCACACAATGTAAGATATAAATGTTAGAAACACATTTTTAAAGAGTATAGCTCAACAATATAGAATTTATAGAATGATAAGACCTATAAATAATGTAACTATGGAAAAATTGCCTCCAATTTAGCAAGGTTACTAGGTAGAGGCAAATCCAACATTGTAGTCCCTATGAGATATGTATGTCTTGCCTAACACTCATGAATACTAGTAAAATACATGGGTGATAAAAATAGTATGTTATCTACTAATTGTGAGATAAATGACATATGCCAATGATATAACCTAGATATATAATCATTTTATGGTTATGATTTTAGATTTTTAGAATATTTTGAAATTTCTTTGCATTTTTGAAAATATTTTATTTTTTTGTACTTTTGGAATTTTGTATCTTAAAATGATAGAAGCTAGTGACAACCAAGCGTTCAAAAGTATAAAAAAGGAGAGATATTAGAACAATTCATAACATGTGTCACAGTTAAGTATGCATTAAAAATGATGGCATGGCCATGTATAAGCAAAATGCCCCCACTATGTATGTGAATTGTGGTTGTAAGGTATGTGGGAGATAGAATGAGCATGCAGAGGATTGAATGTACATCCTCATTTCATCAAATGTATATTTTTATATTTATTATGTATGAAAAACATATCCTAAAAAAAGATATTTTTTACATAAGTGTTATTTTGCACACTCAAACTAGGTGAACTATTATCAAATTGGTAATATATAGGTTATGCAGGCTCGAATTTTGATTTTGTGTGAATATTTGCATAGGACAAGATCAACCAACTTAGGGTAGTAGTGGCAATTAGTTATATCCCTTATTGGACGATATTTTTCTTATCATAAAAAATAATTTTATCAGTGTAGACTGTGAAAATAGAATGGTAAATGACAAAATATGGTGGAATAGATCGTTGTTTTAGATCGTTCAAATATGGAAAGGTGGAAAGAAAGATCCAAGAGATTGAAAAAAAATCAAGATCCAAGGGATTGGAAGAAATTGATCAAATATATTGCATGTGTAAGAAGTAAATGAATAACATGATGAAAAAATCAAGAAGCTATGTACAATAAAAATTTTACTTTACTTGAATGTTTTTAAATTATTAGAATATTTTTAAAATGCAATATGCTAACCAATGATCCCATTGATATGAGAGTCATGATAATATGTAATAAGTGGTATAAGGATTGCATTTAGTGAATTAAATGTGCTAGATGTGAATGAATTAGTACCAAAAAATGCATCATGTAATATAAGAAAACTATCTAGATCAGTATTCGTGTAACCTTATGTAGGAGTAGCTCTGGGAGATGTACACTAGTATTAGATTATGTCAAATGTTTTTCCTTTTGAAGAACATGTCAATATGTATGTATCTCTGATTTATAAGGTGTTGTATGTAATGGTACTTGTTGGGAACTAGACACCTTTTTTTTTATAAGCTTGTTTTTGCACTAGTTACTTTTGAAATATTTGTAACATTTTTTTGAATTGGTTGAGTAAAAATATTTTACCTAGGTGCAATAATTGTAAATGTTATTTATTCTTGCATAGATGTACCAATAAACTATTTTAGTGGATAGGGAGGAGGAGGTTCCATATATTGTAAAGGGTATTCATCTATAATTCCTAAAATTATAACAATTTGATTGCAATTAATATGCTTTAGGCATCTTTGTACTGTAAAAGGTACAACATGAAGATTTTGTAACCAAGCACATCATAATATCATGTCAAATACCCCATTTTTTGTAAAAATGGAAAAATAGTAAATAGTGTATTAGGACCCACCTAAAGAGGAAACATAATGTGTCCCAAAGTGGTTTTTTGTTTCCCATTAAGTGTCTTAACACTTTTAGATGTTGCTTGTATATCATGTTGTGTGTAACCCAATAAATAGATCAATGTAATTATGCATGCATTATCACTTAATAAATTATCAATTAACATACTATGAATGGTTTTTTTATCAATATAAGCTCGTATACATAAAGCATGAAAATTAGAATCATCATCCACTATATCATTATCATCAAAAGTAATCATAGGACGTGGTTGAGTAGCTTAAAAAATTATACTAATAATTTCATCTAATGGATGATCATATGACTCAAGAGATGTATTGCATTGGAGGTATGATGCACTATTGAATTATCCTTGTTGGTATGATGGTTTGAAAATGGTTCACTGTAAATATTCAACTCAGTATTTTCATTGTGTTGAGTCTTAGTTTTATTTGTAAGAGTGCCTAACTCAATAACATTTTTGCCAATAAGATCTTGAAAAATGTGCTTGAACTTGAAACACCTATTAGTATAATTCACCATCACATCTATGGTAATCACAATATGCATTATTATCAAAATATATGCCTTGAGGTTTACTCATGTAAATTTTAAATGGCGGAGGTAGAGTAATAAGATTGCACTCAATAAATTTTGTAGCAATTTATGAGGCAGTTATGGTAATCTAGATAATTTCCTCCTTGTTTTATTTGATCAAACAAGCTTGTTATGAGGTTGAAAAATAACATTAATCATGATCCTTACATTAAAATTTACTATTTTTTAGCTTAGTTTTGAAATATGGTTTGCTTTGAAAATTCATAATGGAAGTTGAAGTAGATGCAAGTGCATACTCAAGCTTGTTTAAATAAATAAGTTTGCCTTTTATTTCTCTTATTGTATGGAAAAGTTCCTCAAATGATTTGAATTTTCTGAAAATAATTATCTCATGCAAGGGTGCAAGTAAACTTTGTTGGAAAACACATTTTAATTCATTATCTGCCAATGTGTTAGTCATTTTAGTAATCATGGTCTTGTAATGAAGTGCATATTCATTGATAGGTTCATAAGTTATTTTTTTAAGCTTAGCAATTTCTGCAAAAGAACTTTTTAATCAATGTTGATAGAAAAATTCTTAATAAACTGATATGCTAGTGGATTGAGTGATTTAACTGATTGAATAGGTAAATAATAAACCAGTGTAAGGCATAATATTTTAAAACTTCTTGGAAATAAACTATTTATTAACTTTCCATTGAAATCATGATCAAACATGTTACATATAAAGATCTAAGAGGTTGTTTTGGATCTCCTTTACCTTCATATATTAGAAATTTAGGAGCCAAAAAGCTTTTAGGTAAAGGGTATGATGTAATATCAAGTGATAATGGATTATCAAGCAAGGCTCGAGAATCCAATGATTGGATAGTTTTTGGTATGCCTTGCTCTAGTTATAACACCTTAGCACGCAAAAGTGAAATAGTTCTCACTAGTGATTATAGCAGGCAAGGTATGTGATGTAGTATGTGTAACTATCAAAGGTCATATATGAGTCATTGGGTTAGGCATTGGCATAGAGATTTATTATATGCCTTGGGTCACCTCCAAATCTAAAGATGTAGATGTAATATTAGTATCAATGGTATAATTAACAACACCTGTGACAGGGTCAATAATGTAAAAGAGTGGTTCTTATTATGCATTGAAAGTAGATTTATTTTTATGCATTTTTAGAAGCTAAAAGGACTTCAATTACTTTGGGTATATCTTGTGGTATTTTATGGAGTCCTTCTTGAAATATGGATAAATTTTAAACTTGTGCATGATCTACTCCATTTAGTTAATCATGATGAATCCTAAATGAGCCTACATGAATATCTTATGCATTATGATCATTTTGATTAGCTTGTTCATTACGATCATCTTCTTTAAAATATTCTTAAGCAATTTGTTCATAAATAAAAAATGATTCATTTTTTGCATTAGATGAATCCATTTTAATAGGGGTCAAAGGGATTTGAATATGCTTAATATGATACCCAATTAACCTATCACTATGTCCTAAAGGAATAAGGGAGGTAGGATTTTTAGATGATTTATAAAAATAACATGGAAAGGATATTTTAAACATAATTAAAAGAAGAAAGTTATAATTAAAAGGAAAATTTTTGTGTATGGAGATTAGTAAATTAAAAATAAAGTGCTTTCAGTGTCAAATACCATATCTTAGTTAAAATAAAGTGCTTTCAGTGTCAATGGTTAGATATGAGGTTGAAATCAAAGTCCCTTAGTGTCAAATTTAGATCCAAGGTTGAAATGATATTTTTAGTGTCCAATGTTCAAGAATTTATCTAAATCCCAAGACAAATTTTTTGAAGTAATGCTCGGATAAAAAGTGGGTTCCCTAATACATTTTATTGGAATTTAAATTAATGTGATAACCCTAATTCAGATAAATTGAATGGAGTAAAATCAAATGATGTAAATCACTTGTGATGGGTAGAATGAAAGTAAAATATTGAATTCAATAAAGATGTAATCAAGTGAAATAAGACTAACTATGAACAAAATGAAATACTTAATTGTTTATTATTTGAGATATGAATGTGTGTAACTAAAAAATGAATGGAACTAACAAACAAAGACTGATTCTTCAAGTTCATAGAGATTGGGACTGAATCTAATGAAGAGTAAAATCATCTAACTTGAGACAAGATCGACTTCCACTATTTTCTTGAGTCTATCAATATTATCCTCTAGGGAAAATAAGGAAAATTAGGTCACTATCTTTTGCAACATCTTAAATCATGCTTTTTGGTGGATATTTAACCTTCAAATGCATGTGAAAAAACTACAAATGACTTCTTAAAATTTGAAACTTTAATAGGGCTTACAACGATTGAAAACCTAAAAAAAAGAGGGCAGTGTAATGGGTTGAGTTAACCCCAGTCATCACCATGATGATTGAATGTTGCCTATGTATCCAATAATATAAATAGGGAAATCAATCCCACATAGTTCTCCCACTTAGAGTGATTTGTTCAATTATGCTCCTTTGATTACATGAATGCATCTAGATATGGCTTGAATACTTGATCATGCTTCGTTTTGGTTCCAAAAAAATAAGCTTTAGACTTGGCTTAGGAATGCTTCAAATTATTAAAAATATAATTGTGAAGAATAGGGAAGTTTTGCTCAATGTGCAGTAGTGTAAGTGTGCCTCTGTTGGAACTTCCAAAGTGGTAGAATAAATGACTTGAGTTAGCCTTTATAGCAATCCAAAAAGTGAAAACCTCATCTACCTATCCTAAAAACATAGATCAAACTGTAAAGGAGGGTTCAAATTTGAAAAATTATTGTTAAAAATGCTAAGGACAAAAACATCCCATAGGGGACAAGAATGTTTGCAACTATTGTTTTCTATTAGACATTTTTGTTCCTAAGGGAAACATGTAAATTTTGGGTCCATGGATTTCTTTATAGATGTTAAAAGGGGTTTTTAGTACTTAGAACATTTTTTAGGGTGTTAGAGAACAATTTATAAGTTAAAGAGGTCTAGATTAAGTGTTCAAGTCAATTAAAGTGAAATGGGGTCAAAACTAGCATTATCAAGTATTTGTGACCAAATTTGAGTGACTACACCAACCCAACATTCTAACTCCTTTTTTAAAGGTCATCTTGTGATCAAAAGAGAGATTAGGGTTTTAAAGGAGGGGGAAGGAAATAGGAAACAATGCATAGGACAAAAGGTGAGCTCATGCATAAGAATAATATATAGGCATATGCATAATGGTCTGAGGAGTCACAAACTTGCAAAATTTACAAGGATATTTTTGGTAGACCTAGGACAATACCACTCTTCACAAGGCTCTTATTGTTACTTCCAACATCCAAGCTGGGTTTAAGTTAAATTTTACTAATTTGAGTGGTGATGAAGTAGACACAGTATTTTAAGGATCAATGACAACTTTTATGAGTAATAAAATGCAAAAATAAACTAAGTACATCTCTATCAATGCTTTTTTAATTTCGAATCCACTAATTGCAATATCAATCTAACCATTTATTAATTTATATTAAGATATTACTATTATATTTAACACAATATGAACATATCTTGGTTTTTATTTCTTTAAATCATATTAATCCAAAATTAGTAAAATAATATGACTTTTAATAAATATGAAGTATATATTTGACACATGTTAATAAATCAACTACCATATAGACGACATCTCCAAGAGGGTTATCCTCAATGTAGAGACATGGTATACAAACATTCTCATTGCGTTTCATTCCCATATATGATAAATTTAAATAATAACTAACATAATTTTTATAACTTGAACATAAAAAAATAAAATAAAATTTATAATACTTATTAGTCCTTGTCGAATGTAGGGTAAGTATTCTAATCAATTTTGCTATTACTTACATGTTGACTAATCACAAGTTTTTATTTGTTTAATATTTTAGAAATTCTAAATTTTGATCAACATATTCCATATTTTATAAACTAAAAATTATTAAATTATCGATTTATCTCTTTCTTCATTGGTTGATTATAATTGATTTGACATAATTTCTTCTTATTAGTTCTTTCCATAGCATAACACTATTGGAATCAGTTGTGACAATAATATTATTTAAAAAACAAAATCAAAAAAGACTTTTCCATCAATAATGAATTTTTTAATGTTTATATTCATTTTGAGGATTTTTTGGGCACAATAAAATTCTTAAAAACAACTTATTTAGCATTCCACTAGCTAGAAGGTATTGATATGACACATTTAGGGTTTTATTATAGTAGATTTTTAAAAAAAACAAAGAAATGAATTCAAGTGACGTGTGAAAATTTTAATATTGGAGATGACCTTTGAAGTAAAAAATTAAATATCAATTTGATGCAAGAAAATAATTAAAAAATAACTTGAAATTTAAATGTGACATGTGTGAGAATTTTAATATTTTTAAATGACCTTGAAAGTTATTAAATATAACATGTTGTACAAGCATTAAATGTTAAAATTATTTGGGGCCACTAATAATTGTTCCATTATTTTGTCATTCTATTTCATCTTCATTGTGCCACTTTGAATTTATATAATACATGCGATCTAGTTAATTTTTAAAACCATTATATATTTGAAGTATTATATCATCTTGTGAAATTATTCAAAATATCTATGACTATGTTGTTAGATTTCTTCATGTTATGTAATTTGTGATTTTTTATGAATTTTCTTTGTATTCATTTTCATGCTAACACGTCACAATTTCTATTTTTTTACGTGTTCATAAATGGGGCCTCCTTTTGTTTGGTGACACCAAAATTGTCCATGTTTAATTAATATTTTCTTAAGCCTAAGGTTTCGTAGCCACCTTTATACATATATATCAAAGTCTTATTTCAGTCACTGTATTTCCATAAATTGTCATGCAAATGAAATAACACCACTCCATGTGACCTCTGAAACATATTTACTAAAGCCAAAACTACAATGGAAATTTAATTAGTATGAAAATGGTATGTAATATGATGTATGACCTATGTATAGTAAAGTGAACAAAATTATCCATGTGTTACTATCACATTGGCACATGGTAATGGGATGAACAAAAGTTCACAGATCATTTATCTAGACTCAAACACCATGTACAAATGGATCGGTTGCTATGTCACACAATAATGAAGGGTTTTTTCTAGGTGTCCAAGTTAACAATTTAAATTTGTGGCCATGTGTACTTTAATATAATAGTAATGTGTTTGGGGGTAGTTGTGTCTATAGTCCAATCACCATATTTACATTTAATCAAAATTACAAAGGTCGTGGTTTAAGACCATAAAACAAGATTATATGATCACGGGGTGACCACAAGTAAAGAATTAAAAGCAATCACAACATAATATTTAAATTTCATGGAGAGGGGTGTTTGACCCTATTGATATATAATAAAAATCCAATGTCACCCACACCATATAACTAACATAATTATATATTCCAACCATAATAAATTAGTTGATCTGACTTATAAAATATAATGAGGTGGTCGCAGTCATATAAAGACATAATACAACATAAACACTTTGAGTGGCAATGGCCTCCACTTCATCTTGGACATGGAATAATTATAAATAGGATTTCATAGCATCATGGGTCCCTAAACTTGAGTAAGTTCATGGGATTCCAAAGGTACTGTGTTGGAGACCATTCACGTGACTTCCACTCTCTCTCTCTCTCTCTCTCTCTCTCTCTCTCTCTCTCTCTCTCTCTCTCTCTCTCTCTCTCTCTCTCTCTCTCTATATATATATATATATATATATATATATATATATATATATATATATATATAAGACATAATACAACCTAAATTATTTAAGTGGAAATGGCCTCCACTTCCTCTTGGACATGGCATAATTATAAAAAAGATTTTATAGCATCATGGGTCCCCAAACATGAGGAAGTTCATGGGTTTCCAAAGGTATTTCATTCAAGACTATTCACATGAATTCCACACCACAAACACACACATTTCATGGTCACAAGGTAAGGTTCTATGTTACTTAGCTGGACTCTTCTTACCCACATGGAGTGCTCCCCACTAAGTGCTTTGTTGCACAAGCATGTGGCCCCTTACTATAAACCTTAATCCAATTAACCTAGAATATAATGTTCATTGGGTATGCAAACTTCTACAATAGTTGATGAAGTTTATGGCCTGCTTTGTCATTATGTTTGAGGCATAGGTTGTGGCAAGTCCATTATTTATAATGACTAATATCTAAATAGAATGATAAATTATAAGGTCACTATGACTTAATCCTTAATGAGTGTCCCCATAATTACTCACTTTTAGATAAAATAATAATTTGTTCATGGTGATCAAGACTTTAGACCTAAGTGAAGTGTGACCAAGCCAAAGCCATTGAGATGGTGACACTTGTCACCATCATGACCTCATGGGATCCAAAGAGTCCCTAAGTAAAGAAGAAATCAATATGTGATTTGTAGTGATAGGATTGTGATAAGTGTCACATTATTGGTCACTCATTTCACTGGGACAAAATAATTATCCATCCTAATGCCAATGTGAAAAAAATGCAACGAAGAACATGAAGCTCAAAAATTACATTAAATTCCATGACTCTAGGATCACTAAGTGACTTCCACGTGTATCCTCCTTAATTGCATGATTTCTCAAATATTATACACATATTATTTAACTTTAAATTATGTGACCTCGTTTCATTTATTAATTGAAAAATGTAACATGATCACTTCATTGTTGTGTGTAGTGAGAAAGTTGACCCATGAGAATATTGAAGCCAATTTTAAAGAATAAGGAATCTACATGATTTTATCGATGCCAATGTGTATAATCCAAATTATGTGACTCTGAGCCAATAGATGCACACTGTAGTTCAATCTAAAAATATGTACACATAGTCCAAGTCAAAATCAAATGATAGACTGTCATTGTGAAGACAGTGAGAATCACGTGAATCTATGATAAATCAATAGTTGTCATCTATCACATACTAAGAAATCACCATGAAATTCAAAGGGATAAAATATCATATCTTGAAAAAAGGATGTTATGTACCAACCCCTACATATCATTGTAAATTTTAAAATGTGATGATTAAAGCTAAGGCATGCCACTACGAAGGAACTTTCTCAAATCAAAGCAATAGCACGAGGTCGTGTGTCACCTTGTGACTAGAATAAAATCACATCGATAAAGCCAAAGTAATGATTATGTTTAGATTTTAAAAATTGAACATGTCCGTAGGTAAGTAACACAAAATACATAGGTGTCATTATTGAGAATTCACATGTACCCCATAAGAAAGTAAATCATAGTAGCCAAATATTTAAAGTTCTGGTTCACAGACTGTGAATTTTCACATAGTATTTAAAAATCATTTCATACGTCAATTTGAATTTATTTAAAAGTTTCAAAACATATCTAACTATCCATAAACAAACTGATTTCAAATTTATTGCATATTCATTGCCATATCATTTCAAATTTAGTACATGATGTATGAGCTAATGTTACATTTATTGAAAACATTGCACACCATGCAATATAATATCTCCACATTCATTTTTATGTTGACAAGTAAGTTGTCATTCTAAAGTGCACGTCTCATCTTATCTATAAATCTCCATTATAGTGAAACACCTATGCAATAAACATTTCTTTATCACAATCTGTATGAAAATCCACACACATATCAAAATAGGTGGATGCATTAACTATTGTAAGTGTATGTCACAAATTTAAATTGTTTATTTCTTCATAAAATTTTACAAAAAATACTAAAATATCTGCCCTCTCTACTCTTCAACATGTTCATTTTCAAATTTATTTCTCAAAGTATTAAGTGCTTTATTTGCTTGTTATTACTAAATGCACTTCATTCATTCTATAATGTTGCAATTGAAACATGTATGTCACTCACCCAACATGATGCATAAGATGTCCTTGTTTAGTTTTTAAATGTTTTAAAATAATAGATTGTAAACAATGACTTATCACAAATTTGATGTGTTTTCTCAATTTCACACCATATTAACTTCTTTTTTTCATCTTCGTTAATACATTTAATAAATTAATAGTTAAAAAATTAGATCAATTATTTCTTCGTATAACTTTACTACTAAAACAACCTCATATTTTTTTTACTACAAGTATTTTAAAAATAACAACATACTCCGAAGGAACACATACATCATGATGCCAAAGGTGGTTATATTAACATGCCTCTTTAAAATATTTTCATTCAAAATAGAAGTGCACTCAAATATTAAAATACGTACAAGGAAAAATGATAAGAGACATAACAGACTAATACTTATATAAGACTAGAGTAAAAAACACAAACACATTATAACAACATAGATGATGCTTTCAAAACACATCATATTTTTTGAGACCAATCATTCAAGTATAATGTCAAATATTATCTCTTTGATGATTTCACGTCTTATTATATGCTCATTATACACCTTCAAAACTTAGAAACAACATTGTAAATCATTTTTTAAATTGTTTACATATGCATGACCCAAATGCACTTAAATCATATCGAGTAGAACTAGATCCTAACGAGTTCTACATAGTGCATGAAATACATGACACCGAAACATATTTCCATATAATGAAAATATCTCCTTTGCATACATCATTTTCAAATGAAATTTGATTGTGGGGTGACAATTTTTACATAAATTGGCTAATCAAATGGTTAAATATAACATATGTGTTTGGTATTTCACATTTCACAAGGTCAAAAAAATTACCTTATTTTCAACCAAGAATTAAAAAAAAAATCATATTTCATCTTGTTCTATGAATAAAATCTCATTTGTGGCCACTATGAACCACTATACTATAAAAATATATATAAACCACCCCATTCCATTGACATCTAGTCAACTATCAACTACCTGCATACATATTGAATCACATTGGGGAAAAAAATTCACACAATTGAAATGTATGGCCTTTGTAGGCTGAACCCACATATATATGATTATGGTGAGAGCTAATTCAAACCCATCTACTAATTAAAAAAATTGGAGTTTGACATACAATGTCTATATCGTTATCTTTCATAATCATTTTCCAATGTAATATTATGTGAAAATAAAAATGTGCTCTTATGTACAAACAAAGTTAGGAGATAATTAAATACAAAACAAAAGAAAATTTAAAAGTTTTGAAGCTTAAATTGTCAACTTGGCGTTGTTATTCACATAAGGTAAAATTGAAGGAGGTAACTTTTACTTAGAATGGATATACATATTGTTATATGTAAAAATCCAACTATGGTCATCAACTACAAAATATATATAAAGTATTAATTTCAATTACTTACAACCCACAAACACTTATAACATAATCTATTTTGAAAAAAATCACAACTCACATTCACTATGAGCCATTGACAACCAAACTTTAGCATCAGATTAATTATATTAATTATGATAAAAAAAACTATTGCTTAGTAGTCCACTAAAAACAGCCATTCTCATTTTAAACATATTGTACAAAATCACACAAATAATCTTGCAAATAAAAATCAACACATAGATTCTACAACAATAAAAAAATACTTAAAAGACATTAAAGACATGTCAAAGCATCCATGCATCTTTTGTGCACAACTACACTTTAAGTAAACCATGACAAGTTTAAATCAATTTGGAAAACAAACATATGTAAATTTGGCAACATATAATTGAATACTTCCAAGAGATATATGCATCAAATTCAATAAGGAATTACAAAATGGACCCCTTCCAAAATTTTCAACATGTAATCACATCAAGTTAAATACACCTTTAACATGTGTACAAATGCTCACAAAACTAGAAGAGTGCCTTGTTTCATTAAGAATTGCGTTTGTAAAAATTAGAGAATTAGGATTAAAAAAACCATAAATTGGCTTACCTAGTGTAATTATCAACATTCAATCAAACATAAAAATAATAAAAAATGCGCTACTGCAATTGTTAGATGAAAACTTTTTTTTTATTGAGCTAAAAAGGAAACTATAGTACAAAAATTCATATCAATAAGGAAGGGTGCCTGGGAACATCATCATGAACGATCTAAGGGAATTGAGTAATAAAATTGTATCAACCGTAATTTTTTATTTAATAAAAAAATAATGGAAACATTTCCTCGATGCTAATGATAAAAATAATCAATGCAATGGTTAAACCTTATACAATAGTAAACCAAACATTGAAGATGAAGAAATAATTCCCAATGATACATTGGTACATGGATTCAAAAAATTAACAACACGTATTCAAGACTTGCAAGACAACATGATCCAAGTTGTACCAACAGAAGGACAACAACCACTTGGAATATTCAAAGACAAGTTTACCTAGGATATGAACTTCCTAACATTTTTTTATGGCAGTCCTTGTAATGAGAGCATAACAAAATAATTTTCATATACCAATATTTCACAATGGGAATTGCAACATAAAAATCATATATTTGCATATCATATCACAATTCTATTCTTTAACGTAATGAGTTTTTTTATAGACCAAGTAGTTGCAACAAGTTGGGTAAGGATTAGAAAGGGATAATTAAAAGGCAAAATTCTTAAATAAAAGATATTAAATACAAACCAAATTTAAGAAAATTACTAAAAATTGACATCAAATATGTCAATTTCAAAAAAAATGATTTCACTAAGATTATTTACAAAAGCTAAGAAAAAACACATTTACAAATGATTCATCAATTGGGACAACCAACATTTTTGGTTACATTCTCAAGTATTAAACACAATTGGGATCCACTCATAAGTGCATTATCAAAATTTCACAATAAGCACGAAAAAAATCAAAATAAACTAACACTTTCAATGTATTTGAAAATAGTTACTTGGCAAAAAAAGACCATGTCACATGTACACAATACTATAGACATAGAATCAATGCAATGTTAAAAATGGTATACAAAGACGAGTGTTTTCCAGATCATTTCAAGATCACTTTTAAATTACAAAGTTTCAAAGTCGAGGAAACCACTATACACATTTAATATTGTGGATAAAATTAACATCAATCTATGGAAAAGATAAAATTAATGACATTGTAAATTTTGTAGATAAATATATAACCTATGACATAAACATACTCGATTCAAACATAGTTAAACTACATGAGCATCACCATACAAAGAGTTATCATAAAAATAAAAAATTGCATTGTAAATATGAAATCCCTTTTCATCCAATGAGTATAATAACCATCTAATGAGAAAAATCATATAGTGCACACAAATTCAACACGTATTTTTATTACTTTGAAATGCAAATGCTTTGAAACTTTTCTCACATTTGACATGTTTTTGATAGAATTAAAGATGAATGAAAGTCAATACATATAATTAACAATAAGCACACTTAGACAACCATCAATTTTATTGAAACAAAAACCATCACAAGCATGTACTAATATTTTTTCAAATAAAATTCCCCAACTATGGCAAGAAAATACAAATGCATAATTCATATTCAATGCGCATGTTGCAACTTCTTATTGCACTTACTACATGACAAAACCTGATAGGCTAATGACAAAAACATTCAAAATAATTTGTAAATAACATCAAGCAACAAATATAGATGTTATCCAAATGATATATAACCTAAGCAATACATTACGTAATAGACAATAAATGTTAGCTCAACAACTTGTGCACATAGTTTTGTCATTTACATTGAATGCTTACTCAAGTAAATGCACATTCATAAACATAATCCCATCAAAATAATGCACTTTTATCCTAAAACATATATCACTCTTGAGCCATGAACTTGACGAGTCAGAGGACATCATTTGAAAATCTATAATAGACTATTATATTCAAAGACCAAAACCACTAAGAGACATTTGTCTTGCTAAATTTATTTCAAAATACTAAAAAAAAAAAAAAAACTCAAAAAAAAAGAAAGGCCCATGTGATTCCATTTATCAAATATAGTAAACATATTGATAATGAAAACTAATGCAAAGAAAGGATATTGTTATACATCGCTTTTTTAGGAGATGAAAATAGCCTAAAAAATGGTTTGTCAACATGGATTCATGCATATACATTTCATGAAAAAGTGGTCAAATAAAATGAGGCTAAATCCATTTATGATATTAGATCTACTTGGGGTGGCATAGATGAACTTGTAGACAAAGACAAATTTGAAAAAACACAATTGACACAATAAAATCAAAACTAGAAAACAATAACATTATAGATGAACACTATGATCTCAAATTTGATTTAAACTTTCTACAAAACTTAAATAGAAAATAATGCAATGTAAATAATTTGAAATAGGTAAGCACCCATTTATATTTGACAACATCAAATATTACAAAGAAGGAGAACATTGAACAAAGAGAAACAAACAATTGTGAAAGATATAACAATGAAAAATGAATTGACCCATCAAAACCACTACACTTATTCTTAATAGGAGGTGTTGTCAAGGGAAAAACATCTACTACAAAATTTGTATATAAGGCACTAGTCCATTTATATAACAACTTCATTTATAATGATCCTCTTAAGCCAAAAGGACTAATGTTAGCATACACTAGACAAGTAACATACAATGTTGGTGCAATGATGCTACATTATGAATTTCTATTACATTTTAATAAGTTTGAAATTGTTCCACTCAGTTTTGAAAAGATTGATGCAATGATAAAATACTATGAACAACTATAAGTAAATTTTATAAATGAATTATCATGGGTGGGTTCCCACTTCTTGTATTCAATAGACAAGAGAGTATGATATATATTATATTTTATTAAAAAATGCTTCAAAAATGTTGACATTCTTCTCTAAAGATAATTTTACTAAGCATAACCTATGAATAATTTTCTAATTTTTGAACATCCAAAAATAAGCATTGAAGTAATTCTTTATGACTTTAGGAAAAATAATGTGAAAATTTATCAATTGGAAACAATAGTGCATCAAGAAAACAAAACATTTAGAATGATTCTTAAGTGGTTTCGTATAGGATCTCAAATAAATGATGACATAATTTATATCAATAAAAATTATCTACGACATGCACCTAACAACCTGACATTCCCATACCTCTTTTGCAAGAATGATGATGTTGATAGGTATAATGCTAAGATGTTTCCAATTATTCTTGTAAATAAAATTCTCATACATGTAATTAATGAAGAATAAAATTTGCATGATAGCTTATCATCATTCATCGACATTGCCTCCTATTATTGAGTTGAAGCCTATAATGCTAGTTGAAATCTTTGCTAGAAATAATGACATTCGAGATGGATTAGTTAATTACTCATATGGAACATTTGAAACACACACAATTGAAAATGATATAGACATAGTAAGGATCAAATTCAATGACCCATGTATTAGACACAACTAATCCAAAAAACTAGCTCACTTATACAATAACTCCATAAAACATTATTGGGTACCAATCTTACACGTTGACAAGCCTACACAAAACACGTCCCAAAAACATTCCCAAAAAATTTCCAATAAAACTTACATGTGCATGAATAATACATAGATCACAAGGGCTCACAATGTAAAAACTTAAATTTTACCCTTAAAATGTAATGCATCATGGCTTAACATATACAACACTCTCATGTGTATCACAATCGAGTCGCTATACTTACTCATAATTTCAAACTTAAAAAAAAGATAGTGATATAAATGTTGTGCTTACAAACAAATGCCCAATGGAAATTATAACATGGTCTAATAAATATAGACACAAATTATTATAATTATATTCCATCATTAAATTCAATAAGCCTCTAAGCACACATGGAAGATGTAGTCAATGATTGTGATATAAAGCATTACGATGTATTGTGTTTTTGAAGGACACATATATCACACACTTAAAAAAATAATATAATGTGGCATTTTAACTAGATAACAATGGCTCATGTTCATAGAATCATGATTTGCATTAAAAAATGATGTTTTTATTCACACAAAAAATGCAATGTAAGAGAAATAACTTGGAAGCCATATTGAAAATTATAAATAACCATAAACAAGATATGTCAATTTTGACTTTTATGCAACACCAAATGCTAATATTTAAGATATCATTTCCATAATTAATGAGGCATTAGTTAATAAAAAAAATTATGCAGTACATATATACTAGGTTACTTCAACATCAACATGGGTAAACAATAAAATAATGCATAAATACTTGAACGCTATATGGAAACACATAAAATGCATTTGTTAATGGAAAAGAAAAACACAGTCTCAACACCTATTATCAACCATATGTGGTCAACATACAAGGGAAAAAACATCATATTTATAAAATTTATTACTATTGGAGGGATCACAACACTATTTTCCTAGCCATATGCAATATTTATCCATAACAAAAATAAACAACATCAATTTCTACATAATCCCCTCTCAAAATAAAACACAAACAACAATACAAAAACCAATACAAAAATATAAATATATTTAAAAGACCAAAATGATTCAAATCTAACATTTTTACAATACAAATGTCAATTATAAGGTATGCATCTATAAATATGATAAATTTTCCTTCTAATAATTATCTACTTATGTTTTTTTTATCAAAATATTGTTACACACTCAAATATTTTATTAGATGCAACCTCTATCCAACTTTACATCATTATATGCAACATGAAAAAGACATTATAAAACATACAAGATGACAAACTACTAGAGAGTGCATCAAAACAGTATGCATAAATAAACTCATAATTTATTAAACTTCACATTACAAACACACATATTAACATTTTTCTCATACATGTGCACAAGAAAACAACACACCACTCTCACTTGACATCAATTGATGACCTTAGCAGTCACAAAGTCAATAATGTATTTGAAGGAGATGTACTTATATGCTACATAGTAATGTTATAGAAAGAACAAAACAAATTATTGATGTGTGTTGACTTAAAATATGTGAAATAAGAATTAACAGTTACCCTCAACATAACTAGCAATCTCATTAAAATACACAAACACAAAATTGCCATATGAAAAGCAATATGTATCAAACAATTTTGAATTTATGCCAAAATTAATTATGATTGTGTAGATTGTGACATTGTATTATTCTTCATTGAATCTAGCACAATAGAAAATCTACCTCATATTTGTACAGATTATAAGTTTGTTTTAGACTCAAAAATCAAATAGTTGTTAAGCACCACTGATGCACATGCAATTGGTACACTTGTTGCAATTATAACTTCTACATAAAAGTGACATGCAACTCATTTTGAAAATTAAGGATGGAAATTATGAAGATGATGTATTAAAGGAAAGTTATCTTCCCCACATACCCTTTACACTTTCAATCATCTTTTCTCCATAAAACACTAAATACTTCTTTTTTGACTTCATAACTCTATCTGTATGGAATTTCTAAGCCTCTATTTATCGTCATTAAACAAAAACTACACAACAAATAATTCCCAATATATCTCTTCAAAAAAATAGTAAAATGAAATGGGCCTGAAAGAGCATTCAAGACTGATCAATCAACATTCATCGCTCCATTAAAGAGCAAGAAATCACTAGAAGACATAAATGCATTGTTAGATGCTTGAAAATATAGGTATGATTCTTTTTTGATAATTAATTTTTTTAAAGTATATCAATAAAAACCAATAAGGCAACTTACAAAGATAAGAAGAAGCTAACTTTTATAAAAAAAAAGGTAACTTTCTAATTTCCACCTTGAGAATACAGCGTATTCATACTTTCTAAAAAGAACAAGCATTCTTTTAGCAAGTTCAAGGAATTTTCATGCAAGTCTATCTATTGGGAAATCTTTTTAAAAAGTGTGATGCATGCAATCCTAAGTTAATTTTTTAGAAATTAGTGCATTATTTTTTTGTAATTTATTCTAAGTTTTTTATCTCCTTGTTCTAGGACATACTTTCAATGTTTCATTTCTTATCTTTTGAGTGGGATTGAAGCAAAAGTTTGCTAGCCAATCCACTATTTGATTTCCTTCTCTCAAGGTATGCTTTAGATTCACTCCCTCAAAATAGTTCTGAAGTTTTATACTTTTTTAATTATCTATTAATTATATGATTAGTATTTTTTTTGCTATCAATGGCTCTAATGACCATGAGCGAATACCCTTCTATTGTGATGTTCTTAATCTTTTCTTCTAAAGCCAACTTCATCCCTAGAAAAAGGCCCTTAACTTTGGCTATATTATTTGTGTTGATTCTAGTATAGATAGATGTATACACTATCACTTGACCCTTGTGTTTTATTATAACCACCCCCGCACTTGACTCCCCTGGTTTGTGTTTAGATACCCCATCAAAATTCACTTTATACCACCCTTGTTTCGAAGGTGCCCATTTGACATTTTCCCTTATCATTTATTTTTCCTATTTTTTTTTGGTTTCATAGCTTCATAGATCTTTCTGACCCCTCTCCAATTTTGAAGGATTTTAATTTCATTTAGATTGGCCTCCTTATTTTTTAATTGCTTTGAGGAGAGGGAAAACTATATGATATAAACTTATTGTTTCATTGATACTTTCTATGGGGGCTTGTTCTTGTCATCATTCTAAAAGATTTTGGCATTCTATTCAATCCATACTTTCCATGTTAGAAGACTTAGACCGATTTCCCATATATCCTTTAAATTTTTTAGCTTCTTATTGCACTACCACACTCTAAGGTGATCTGGAATATTCTAAACAGATTCCAACTCACGTTATACTTGTTTAGAAACTTATTCCAAAGCCCTGAGGTATAGTTACAATGAATAATAAGGTGCTCAACACTCTCTTCATTGGCGTAGCATATAACACATTATGATGGTCCTTGGAAACATTTATTTTTAATATTTTATCCTATTAGAACCTTTCCATGCATGGCCAACCATACAAAGGATTTTCCCTTCAGCCATGTTTTTGTGCTTCAAATTCTGCTCCACTCAAATTTTTTGAGGCACTAAGATGGGTTACTATCTAATATTTTTATCCTTCTTATACTAAGTAGACCCCTGTACCCTTTCTATTCTATTTCAATGAGTCTTTTTCTGAGCTCCAAGGAACCCAAAAGCCTTGTAATATGTCATTTATAATCTTTTGGGCTTCATTTTGTATTCCGTTTACATTTTGAAAAAAACTCCAAGTGAATATTTTGTGCTCTTGCTATGTATTTTTGGTTCAATAATTTTTCACTTCATGTCGTCATTACATTATACTTTCTCCTCTAATACCATTTAAGCTCATTTACAGTCTTAGGATCTTTTGGGTGATCCATATGTCCTCCCAAAAGTCTATTGTTTCCCCATTTTACACATTATAGAATAATCATTTTAGAATAATCCATCTTGTTTCTTTTATACCATTCCAAATAGCATATCCAATAGGGAACTCCTTTGTCTTGAATATTATTTATGGGTTCCTTTTGTTGAGGCATTTTTTTATTAGCAAGATGCTTCATCTTGCAAAGGGATTAGCTCCCTTTCTCCAGACTAGTTTGACTATGAGGACCACATTAACCTTGTTAAGGCTCCTTATTCGTAGCTCCCCTATGTGATTGGTTTGTAGATTTTCTCCCAAGTGAGAAGAGGTAATTTGGCCTTGTCCACAATTATTTACAAGAGAAAGTTTTTGAGAATATATTCATTTCACTTAAGATTACTGAGGGAGCCTTCAATAAAAAGAACCAGTAGATTATTTTGGCTTGCAAGACCATCTTTATGCGAATGACACATCCTAGGATATCAAGTGATTGCCTTTACAATTTCTTAATTTCCTCCTCATATTTTTAGTTAATTTGTTCCAGAACTTCTTCTTTCCACTACCTTTGAAAAGAGGGAAACCCAGATAGTTATCTGGGAAAGATGCCTTTTCAAATCCTAAGATCCTAGTGAGGAAGGATTCTAAATTAGGGTAAACATTGATGAAGAATATCTTAGATTTAATTATATTTATTGATTGAAATAACACTATTTCATAACTACCCAATATATCCTTTATTTCTCTGACCTCTTATTGAGTTGGGTTAATGAAAAGTGTTGTTCCCAAAATCTGTCACTCATTTTTGGACAACACATGAACCATTTTGGTCATGCTAATGAAAAGTGTTGTTCCCAAAATCTGTCACTCATTTTTGGGACAACACATGAACCATTTTGGTCATGCAAGACCAAAATTCTCTCCTCCCTTCTTAAAAATTATTCTGAGCATTCAAATTCTTCATTATTCAAGCTTTTTTAGCTAAGAGACTAGCAGGTTCAATGACTTCAACAGACGAGCTCTCTCAAAGGAACAAGTTCCCAACACTTAGGCAATTTCAAGACAGGTTCAACCAAAAGGTTCAACGGGTTCAAAAGTTCAATGACATCGGCAAGCTTAAAGAGTTAAATGCTTCAGCAAAAGTTCAAATTTCAACTGCTTCGACAAGTTCAACGACTTCAAAAGACTTAGCGAAAAGAAGGAAGATTGAACCGTTGAACCATTGAAACTTGAACCAAAAAGGTTCAAAGGTTCAATGATATTGGTTTAAAGTGGTTGGTTCAAAGCAGTTGGTTCAAGTGGTTAATTGAATGAGTGGAACACAAGATTGAACCGTTGAAATGTTGAACCAAAGTTGGTTCAATCGGTCGGTTTAATCGAATGGTTCAAAGGATTCCCCCAAAGCCCAAAGGCCAAGTGCCCTTGTGGAGGGCAGTGAACCAAAGCCAAAGTGCCCTTACAGAGGGCAGTGAACCAAAGGTGAGTGCCCTTGCGAAGGGTAGTGAGCAAAAGTAGACACAGATATATCTTTCAAAAAGATTTTTAGTAGCCAAATTTTACAAGGGAAATCCTTCAGACAAAATGTCTGAAGGAATGATCAAAAGCCTAACGAAAAGAGGCTAAGGCAAGGGAAGATTTCCTTCAGACAAAATGTCTGAAGGAATTCCTTCAGACATTTTATCCGAAGGAATTGAAGAAGAAGACCACCCGAAGACTGCCCGAAAGACACCCCGAAGGACCCCAAAGGGAAGGTACCCTTGCGAGGGGATCTTAGCGACCAAGAAATGGACCTTCTCAAGACCCAAAGGGACACCTTTCCTTCAGGAGGTTCCAAAGACATTAAGCTGAAGGGATGATTCTATGGACTTTGCAAACTCATTTCTATGGACTCGTTTCTACGGACTCTGCAGGCTTGATTCTACGGACTTTGCAGACCCATTTCTACGACCTCTACAGACCCATTTATATGGACTCATTTCTACAAAATCTATAGGCTTGGTTTTACAAAATCTATAGGCTGGGTTCTACAAACTAATTTCTACGAACTCTGTAGGTTGATTTCTACAAACTCTGCAAGCTAGTTTCTACGGACTCGAAAAGACAAAGAAAACAAAGGCTTCCAAGAAAGAAGATGAACCATTGAACCTTGAACCAAAATGGTTCAAAATTTCAATGGGTTCAACGGTTCAAAGAAAGCTCTGAGCAAAGGAAAGAAGTGGAAGATTCTAGAGACCAGTCCAAAGAGATAGTTCAAGCAAATGAACCATAGAAGCGACGGAACCAAGGAACCAAGGAGGCCACCTGAATCGTTGAAATAGTGAACCAATGACGTCCCTATGGATGTCAAATTTAGGATAATGAAATATATGTTAATTTTCAAATGTGGCACAGAACTTGAAAATAAACTCAACGACCAGCTGAAGAGGGAGCTGAAAGAGCCAGCAAAAAGGGAAAAGATAGCTCGAGAGCTCAAATTGCAACAAGAAAGAGGGAAAGACCAAAAATATCTGTGTAGGAGTTATTTATAGTAGGTGGAATAGTCCACCAAGTAGATATTTGAGCTTGAAAATATTAAAAGTGCAGCCTATTTTTTTCCCTTGGAGTAAAGGCAAAGTGGACAGCTACATAGACATCAAAAAAAGGACCAGATGAACCAAGACCAGGAGAAGACATTTGAGATGAATCGACACACCACAGTTAAGGCAGATGTTCTATTCTAACATGGCCCTCTTTGACAAAATTGAAAATGCATTCAAGGCATTGAATACAGCATGGGTCATTCCATGAAACAAAGTGCCAAGCCTTTTGTGGCTACTATATAATGTAATCTCTTATTTTATGCAAGAGAGATCTTTTTGGCTATAGAAGCAAAACTCTGCCAAAATTGAAAGGCAATTACTAAGACTTTGAGCTCAAATTGTTGATCATATTTCTTTATTTAAATGAGAAAGTAGGTTACTTTTAGACTTTGTGCTATTATAGCTTATGTCATTTTAGGAGATTGTTCTTATGTTTGTCTCCTAAATGTGTTCTTGTCTAGTTAATGAAATAAGTAGAATTAGTAGAAGTAATCAGGAAGGTGTCCTGAAGCCAACTTTGGAGAGACTTTGTGCTGCCACAATTGTCTTTAGTGTGTGTGTTTTAGTTTCTTTCTATGTAAAGGGCCTCGGGATGACTTTGTGCCCTCATTGTCCTTCGTATTTCACTCTTGGGTAGTTGAGGTGGAGACTTTGTGCTACACCTTTCTCTACTGGTTACTATGCCCCTTGTTACCAGTTACTTGTCACTACCTAAAAGAACTCTTGATGTTAGCTTTAGGTCACTTTTGAAAGAAGTGCCTTCAGTGTTTGCACCTAGATTTCTCCTTTGTTTGTGAACATCATATTTGAAAGAAGAGAGATGGATGGTGTTGTCCTACCCCTGAGTGTTATTTTTTGCATATATATATATATATATATATATATATATATAGCTCATCATATTTATAGAAAAGCTCCACTTGATGAGAGGAGAGATTTGTCCCCTTTTGATGTGGTAAACCTACACATTTGGCTGACCAATCTCTCTATGCTATGGTTGAAATTACCTATTTTGCCCATCAGTTAGCTGGTGACAAAATATTGACCCAATAGTTTTTGGCGACTTTGCTAGGGAAGAACAAGCAGTTTGAAGCCTCAAGCTTCATGCTGAAGTAGGGCCAGTTCTTTTCCATTTATATTCTAAAATCTAGAAACTCCACATTATACTAGAAGCCAGAGAGCCCAAGGTATTATTGACCCTATTTTTGAGTTGGTGTAGCAGGGCAATTTTGATTTGTTTCCTCCACAACTTCAAGTTCAACGAACTAGGAGTCTTCTTCCTACCAATACCAAGGCACCAATACAAGGCAGAGATTTTTTTTTGCTATTAGCAGAGCTTTGCCTATACATACTCCATCTAGATTTGTTATCCCCCCTTTCCATAATCAAATCATGACAATTCAAGGCCCCTGGGGTAACTCTTTTGGCACACTCAATTTAACTCCACCCGTACATGAGCTACCACGCAGTTTAAGGAAGAATTTCCCCAAACTCTTTGGTGATGGGAGAGTTCATCATGATGAACATATTACAACCTTTATCATAGCTTGTGGTGTGATAAGTGTGGAGTATGAAGATGTAGCAGTCAGGTTATTTGTAGAGACATTACAAGGTGCTGCTACAGACTAGTTCTACCATCTACAGGCTCGATCAGTGACTAACTGGAACACTCTCAAAGCCAAATTTGAAGCCAGGTTCAAGCCTTCAGAAGATGTGCATGCACGGCTGGCTCAGCTCACACAAATGAAGAAGGAGCCTCATGAACTAATGAGATATTTCATAGACAAGTTCGACAAGCTAAGGAATAGAATTCCTACAATTGCTCAGCCAACACCTGAGAACCTTAAATGTTTCTTTATCAACTCACAGCTGCCTAAAGTAAGTTTTTTGCTAAGATGTACTGGCCACATAGACCTTGATGTTGCTCAAGATTTGTCCACTGAGGTGGAAGATGACCTTATTTTGGTAGGAAAGATAAGGAGAGATCCTAACAGAGATAAATCTTCTTCATCTTCTGAATACCCATCTACAGGCACCACTGATCTAATGGTGCAGAAGCTAGAAAATGAGTTGCTTGCTCTTAAAAAGCAAATGGCACAAGGGATGTCATCTACCCCTTCGTATAGAGATATACCAAGGAAGACATTCCCTAATTAGTCATACCAAGGCAATGCTGCCAGGATTCAAGGGCAGCCAAATCATCTTCTTCTCACTCAAGGAAAATTGGCCATTGAAGTACCCCCAACTAGTTTAATAGTTGGATATCTTGAAGCAGAATTATATTTCTCCTTCTAGCCTGAGTTGAACCCTAAAGATGACATTAATCTCTTCATAGAGGGAGAAGAAGAATTAGCTGGCGACTCCAACATTGGTTTCCTAAATTACCAGGATGAACCCAGAAGTGAAGGTAAAGTAGTTGATGGATCAAATGTTATTTTCACTTGGTCCAAGAACCAGTCAGCCCAGCAAGTTGATAAAGAAAAAATAGAGGAGCGACCTCAACCTACAATTTCAATTGCCAAATGAGGAAATTCTCTTCCTTTCTAGCCAAAGGACTTGGTGACTGCTAAAAAAGTAAGTACTTCAAGTATACCTTCACCTTCAACTTCCATTTTGTAGATCAGTCCTCCCCCCTAAAAACTAGAAGGATAAACTCCCTTCTCCTATTTATAATTCATTTCAGACATTTGACATAGTCAACCATGTCAAGAAAACTAAAATTCAAATGTCTGAATTTGAATTCCTGCAATCCAACCTTGAACAGTTGAATAAGTTAGTGGAATGTGTGAGGAATAAAACCGTCCCTACAAGACTAGTTATTCCAAAGGTGACTCCCACATCCACCCAAAATAACCTTGTCACTGCTCCTCCTGCTGCTCCCAAAATGATTGAACCATTTTATGTCTCCCTACTGATAAATGGACATCAACTGAACAATTGCATCATAGACTCAGGTGCGTCTGACAATGTCATGCCTGCCAAAGTAGTTAAATCCCTTGGTCTCACACTGACCAAGACATTTGGAATATGTTTCTCCATGGAGAACAAATAAGTGCCACTGCTGGGACAAATCAAGGATGCCTAATTTGCATTTGAGACATTCTCGGGCAAGAGGATCAAGATGACAGTCCTGGTGGCTGACATCCCAGCCTCATACAGCATCCTTCTTAGGTGAAATTTCTCCAAGGATGTTGGTGGAGAATTAATTATGGACCTATCTAAGGCAAGGATCCCAGTCAAAGGCATCATGCAAAGGCTGCTCCCTGAGAAGGAAGCAAAATATGTGGTCACTAAAACATCAGCACTTGAAGCTCAAATTTTGTTTGAGTCTTCAGTTATGGGTAATTACTTCCTGACTATAGAGGATGCTCCTGTCATAGCTAATGAAATTTCTAAAAATAACAATCTAAAAATTGGTTCAGATAAAACAACAGAAGGCATGAGAGAGCATGGTGCGAGCCCAAATGAACTCTCCCCTCCACACAAAGAGAAATCTAAGGAAAAATTAGTTTTTGATGATGCCTGAATACTAGAATTTGATGGCAGTTGTTCCTCTACCAGTTTAGGAGCTAGGATTGTGTTTATATCTCCTCAAGGAGATATTTTTCTTTTATCATACAAATTACAGTTCAACAATACTAATAATAATGTTGAATATGAATCACTGCTACTTGGATTAAAGGCTGCCCAAGATAAGGGCGTCAAGCTCCTTCATGCTAAAGGAGATGCCAAGCTGCTGGTTTGTTAAGTGAGAAACCTATACCAAACCAAAAATGAGAGATTGCACCATTACCTCAATCTGGTTTGGGATTAAATTGAAAGTTTTGATGCTTTCAGCATCTCTGTAGTTCCTAGGGAATTCAATGACTGAGCTGATGCTTTGGTTGTTTCAACAACTCTTTTGTTTCCTCACTCAGACTTTAAAGGAGATAGGTACACTATCAAATTGGTCTTTCGACCAAGTGTGCCTGACAATGCCAATCATTGGCAAGTGTTCAATAGTGACAACCAAATAATTGCCTTCCAGGAACAAAAGGATAGCTTTGAACAGCTTCACTTTGAAGACAGTAAGCCCTAAAAGCGTGAACTAGCCCCTGAAACAAATTCAGACACAGGTGAAGAATTTCTACAACTTAAAGGGAATAAAATCCCAAAAGCCCTGGTTTCCCTTGAAAAATTATTTGATAAACATGATTGGTTCATCGAACAGCAACAAATAGATTCAAGCTCCTCTTAGGAGTTTGATCAGGTAAATTTGGGTACCAAGGAAAATCCCAAGATGATGAACATTGGGAAGTGCTACACTACAGAGGAGAGACTCAAATTCACTGCTCTACTTCGCCACTACATGGATGTTTTGGCATACTCCTATGATGATCTGAAGTCACTCAGGCCTGAAGAAATTTTTCATGAAACTCCCCTTAAAGGTGATTTGGTGCCTTACAAGCAAAAATCTAGGCAGTACAATCCGAAGATATTAGGTACTATTTTGTCTGAAATACAAAAAATGTTGAATGCTAGAATAATTTTCTCAATTCATCATTCCACATGGATTTCCAACATAGTACCTATGAGAAAGAAGAATGGTGAAATTTGCCTCTGCGTGGATTTTAGAAACTTGAATTAGTCATCCTTGAAGGATAACTATCCTCTGCCCATCATGGACCAAGTGCTCTAGACAGTGACCAGTTCAGAGATGTTATCAATGCTAGACGGCTTCTTAGGGTACAATCAAGTAGAAGTTGGTGAAGTAGACTAGCACAAGACTACCTTCACCATGCCTTGGGGCACCTTTACATATCGAATAATGCCATTTGGCCTGATAAATGCTAGTGCCACCTTCCAGAGAGTAATGGACCTTGCTTTCAAGGATGAAATAAGTAAGTTCATTATGGTATACCTTGATGACTTGACCATCTTTTCCAAGCATTGCCCTGATTATGTGCACCATTTGTAACAAGTGCTGGAATGCTGCCACCAGAATGGCATTTCTCTAAATCCTAAGAAGTCTATTTTTAGACTAATGAAAGGGAAACTTCTCAAACACATTGTATCCTGAGAAGTCATAAAGATTGACTCAAACAAAGTCAAATCCATCCAAGAACTTACCCTACCCACAAGTAAGACTGTAGTTCACTCTTTCTTCAAAAAGGTGATTTTTTATGAAGGTTCATCCTCGAGTTCGCAGAGAAGACTTGCCATATTGTAAACATGATGAAGGAAAAGGCCACCTTCAGCTGGACTGAAGAAGGCAAATTGGCATTTTAAGACATCAAGATAGCTATTGCCCACGCCCCAATTCTGGTTTGTCCAGATTATATCAAGGATTTCACCATATACAATTATGCTTTTGAGCACTCACTTTCAGTAATTTTGGTTCAACAAAATGAAGGTGTGGAATCTCCCATATCCTTCATGAGTTGTCCTCTCAAAGCTCAAGCTGAAGTATTTAAACATGAAGAAGCATGCTTATGTGGTGGTCAAGGCAGTAAAGCACTTCTATTTTTACATCTTGAATTCACAAGTTACTGCCTTAGTTCCTGATACCACAGTCAAATCCATATTAACTCAATAGGAGTTTAGAACCAAAAGAGATAATTGGATTTCCAAAATCTAGGAATTTAATCTCATTATCAAACTAATGAAGCTTGTGCGCGGAAGGGTTCTCTGCCAATTGATTGTTGACAACAGACCTAAAGAAGCAAGGCGTGAAGAAATAGAAGTGGAAGACATGCCAATAGTCCTCTTTGTCTCCACCATGAATGAGTGGTATTTGAGTATTGCTCATTTCCTTACTTATGGTGAGTGTCCTGCTCACCTGCCTCATAAAGAAAGGAGGACTGTTAAATTGAAAGTTGCCAATTTTGTCCTGTGGGACAACATCCTATATAAGAGGAGCCTTGATGGAGTGTTCCTTCACTGCGTGGATAAAGAGCAGCAAAACCAACTTTTGAAGTCCTTCCATAATCTAGCCTGTGGAGGACATTTTTTTGCTCCTGTAACTGCCCATAAGATTCTGTGAGCTAGGTATTACTAGCCTACTTTATTTCAAGATGCATACAAATGGGTATGAAGATGTGAACTATGCCAACAGTTTATTGGAAGACCTAAGTTAGTTGCTCTGCCTCTCAAGCTAGTGGTGATAGAATAGCCATTTCAGCAATGGGGAATCAATTTTATTGGTGATGTAAACCCATCTTCAAGTGTTGGACATCATTATGTCCTCACAGCCATAGATTACCTCACCAAATGGGTGGAAGTAATTCCAACCAAGCACGCTACTTCATAAGTGGTATGCAATTTTCTCAAGGAAAACATCATTTCCAAGTTTGGGGTTCAAACCAAGATTATGGCAAACAATGCAGCTTGTTTCTCTTCTCATGAGATCACTTAGTTTTATTTTTACTATGGAATTACCCTCTCCCACTCTTCTAATTATTTCCCCCAAGGGAATGGCCAAGCAGAATTGAGCAATAAGACCCTGGTGACCATCATTAGGAAGCTGGGGGATGACAACCAATGAACTTGGCATAAAGCATTGGTTGATGCTTTATGGGCAGACAGAATTACACCCAAAAAGGTGATAGGTATGTCACCATTCCAAATTTTGTATGGTCTCAATGTAGAAATACCAATCACCCTAAAATTGCCAGCATCGAAATTGGCAAAGGCAGTCGAAGATCAGACATATGAAAGCTCCATCGATAAAAGGATCATGTAATTAACTGAGCTAGATGAACAACGAACTATGGTGGTGGACCGAATTGTTGTGCATCAAAGTCTAGTGAAGAATCTCTTCAACCATAAAGCAAAAAATTGGGATTTTCAGACTAGAGATCAAGTCCTGTTATGGGACAAGAGAAGAGAACCAAAGGGAATGCATGGGAAATTTGATTCCCTGTGGAGAGGCCCGTTTACTATCCATCAGCTTAATGGTGAAAATAGTTTCCTGTTAAAGTATCAAGATGGCACGCCCTTTTCTCTGCCTCACAATGGGTAGCATCTGAAGCACTTCAATTCTTGAAGTATCAGATAAGATCATCTGTACATATGTATATTTGTATAGTCTTTAGTTTTGTTTTGTGCTTTTCATTTTCATTTTCATTTTTGGCACCTTTATTTTTTGGGTAGCATGACTCTGTATCCCAATGGCATACTTAAAGGCACTAGAGATTTTGGTTTCTACTCCCCTCAACTGTTCCAAAATTTCAACTGAAGGAAGTTCCCCAACTGGAGCCAGCTATTGTTCCCAAAATTTGTCACTCATTTTTGGGACAACACATGAACTATTTTGGTCCTGCATGACCAAAATTCTCTCCTCCCTTCTTAAAAATTGTTCTGAGCATTCAAATTCTTCATTATTCAAGTTTTTTCAGCTAAGAGACTAGCAAGTTCAGCAGGTTCAATGACTTCAACAGGCGAGCTCTCTCAAAGGAACAAGTTCCCAACACTTAGGCAATTTCAAGACAAGTTCAACGGGTTCAAAAGTTCAATGACATGGGCAAGCTTAAAGAGTTAAATGCTTCGGCAAAAGTTCAAATTTCAACCACTTCGACAAGTTCAATGGCTTCAAAAGACTTAGCAAAAAGAAGGACGATTGAATTGTTGAACCATTGAACCTTGAACCAAAAAAGTTCAAAGGTTCAATGATATTAGTTCAAATTGGTTAGTTCAAAGCAGCTGGTTCAAGCGATCAATTGAATGAGCAGAACACAAGATTGAACCATTGAACCAAATTTGATTCAATTAATCAGTTTAATTGAATGGTTCAAAGGATTCCCCTAAAGGCCAAGTGCCCTTGCAGAGGGTAGTGAACTAAAGCCAAAGTGCCCTTGCAAAGGGCAATGAACCAAAGGTGAGCGCCCTTGCAGAGGGCAGTGAGCAAAAGTGGACAAAGAGATATCTTTCAAGAAAAAATTTTTGCGACCAAATTTTATAAGGGAAATCCTTCGGACAAAATGTCCAAAGGAATTCCTTCAGACATTTTGTCCAAAAGAAATCTTCCCTTGCCTTAGCCACTTTCTATTGGGTTTTTGATCATTCCTTCAAACAAAATGTTCGAAAGAATTCCTTCAGACATTTTGTCTGAAGGAATTGAAGAAGAAGACTGCTCAAAGACCACTCGAAAGACACCCAAAGGACCCCGAAGGGCAGGTACCCTTGCGGGGGGCTCTTAGCGACCAAGAAATGGACCTTCTCAAGGCTCGAAGGGACACCTTCCCTTTGAGAGGTTCCAAAGACATTAAGCCAAAGGAATGATTCTACAAACTCTACAGACTCGTTTCTACATACTGATTTCAATGGACTCTGTAGGCTTGATTCTACAAACTCTACAAACCCATTTCTATGGACTCGTTTCTACAGACTCTACAAGCTTGATTCTACGAACTCTATAGACCCATTTCTATGGACTCTACAAGCTTGGTTCTATGGACTAATTTCTATGGACTCTGTAGGCTAGGTTCTACGAAATAATTTCTATGGACTTCACAGGTTGATTTCTACGAACTTCGCAGGTTGGTTTCTATGGACTCAAAAAGACTTAGAGAAAACAAAGGCTTCCAAGAAAGAAGATGAATTGTTGAACCTTGAACCAAAATGGTTCAAAGGTTCAACGGGTTCAATGGTTCAAAGAAAGCTCTAACCAAAGGAAAGAAGTGAAAGATTCCAAAGACCAGTCCAAAGAGATGGTTCAAGCGAATGAACCAAAGAAGCGACAGAACCAAGGAACCAAGGATGCCACCTGAACCATTGAAACAGTGAACTAATGACATCCCCATGGATTTCAAATTCAGGTTAATGAAATATTTGTTGATTTTTAAATGTGGCATGGAACTTGAAAACAAACTCAGTGACCAGCTGAAGAGGGAGCTGAAAGAGCTAGTAGAAAGGGAAAAGATAGCCCGAGAGCTCAAATTGCAACAGGAAAGAGGGAAAGACCAAAAATATCTGTGTGAGTTATTTTTAGTAGGTGGAACAATCCACCAAGTAGATATTTGAGATTGAAAACATTAAAAGTGTGGCCTGTTTTTCTCCCTTAAAGTAAAGGCAAAGTGGACAGCTATGCAAACATCAAGAAAAGGACCAGATGACCCAGGCCAAAGAGAAGACATTTGAGATGAATCAACATGCCACAATTAAGGTAGATGCGCTGTTCCAACATGGCCCTCTTTGACAAAATTGAAAATGCATTCAAGGCATTGAATGCAACATGGGCCATTCCATGAAATAAAATGCCAAGCCTTTCGTGGCTACTATATAATGTAATCTCTTATTTTATGCAAGAGAAATCTTTTTGGTTATAGAAGCAAAACTCTGCCAAAATTGAAAGGCGATTACTGAGACTTTGAGCTCAGATTGTTGATCATATTTCTTTATTTGAATGAAAAAATAGGTTACTTTCAGACTTTGTGATGTTATAGCTTGTGTCATTTTAGGAGATTGTTCTTATGTCTGTCTCCTGAATGTGTTCTTGTCCATTTGATGAAATAAGCAGAATTAGTAGAAGTAATTAGGAAGGTGTCCTGAAGCCAGCTTTAGAGAGACTTTGTGCTACCATAATTGTCTTTAGTGTGTGTGTGTTTTAGTTTCTTTCTATGTAAAGGGCCTTGGGATGACTTTGTGCCCTCATTTTCCTTTATATTTCACTCTTGGGCAGTTGAGGTGGAGACTTTGTGCTACACCTTTCTCTGTTGGTTACTATGCCCCTTGTTACTAGTTACCTGTCACTACCTGAAAGAACTCTTGCTGGTAGCTTTAGGCCACTTCTGAAAGAAGAGAAGTGCCTTCAGTGTTTTCACCTAGATTTCTCCTTTGTTTGTGAACATCATCTCTGAAAGAAGAGAGATGGATGGTGTTGTCCTACCCCTGAGTGTTATTTTCTGCATATATATATAGTATATAGCTCCTCATATTTATAGGGAACCTTCCCTTGATGAGAAGAGAGATTTGTCCCCTTTTGATGTGGTAAACCTGCACATATGGCTGACCAATCTCCCTATGTTGTGGTTGAAACTACCTATTTTTCCCATCAGTTAGCTAGTGACAAAATATTCACCCAATAAAAAGCATAGTATCATCCACAAATTAGAGATGAGAGTGGGAACTTCTCTAGTTGTTGCTTGCAGCCCTTTAATCTTGTTTTTGTCTCTTAAGTACTTTATGTGTCTTCTTAGTGCCTCTTTCATCAGGATTAATAGGTAAGGGGAGATATGATCCCCTTGTCTAAGCCCCCTTAATGAGGAAAAATACCCTTCTAGGGATCTGTTGATCATCATTGAGGACCTATATGAGGAATAACAACTCTAAATCCATCTTCTCCATCCTAAACTTTTAGAGCACTCCATATAGAAAGGACCAATTAACTTTACCATAGGCCTTGGATATGTCCAATTTAATCAACATTCTTCACCTCTTACTAGCATGTAGGATTGGATGATTAATGAGCAATGATTATATCATCTTTGATTTGCCTTCCCTCGATGAATCCCCCTTGTTCCTTCGAGATATGATTTGGAAAGATTATTTATATCTAGTTAAAAATGATTTTTGAAATGATCTTATAGATGGTATTACATAGATAAATCAAGCAAAAGTCCTTCGAGGTTCTGCTTTCTAAATTTTTAGGCATGATAATAAGGAATGTGGACTTGAATGCTTTCAAAATTCCTTGAGACTCCTTAGACTATTGTGCCACTTCCATGATTTCTTCCCTGTGAGATCATATAAGTTTGAAAGAAGAGAGCCAAGAATCCATTCAAGCTCAAAGAAAGGTCTCCTGCCATATTGAAGACCATTCTCTTGGTTTCTTTAAGAGAGATATCCTCCATCATGCTTTGATTATCTATTTGAGTGACCATTTGAGGTATTTACCTTCAAAAGGATTCTTGATCTTCCTAGTTCCCTCCATCAACTCATTTTAACATGTCTTCCAAGTACCTCACCAAGTACTCTTTGATTTATGTGGGATCTTCCAAACTAATACCTTACAAAGTTTTTAATTTTTTAATATATTTCTTTTGTCTTCTGATTCTATAGGATAGGTGGAAGAACTCGGTGTTTTGATCCCACTCCTTCAACCATCTTACCCTATAATTTTTTCCAATAGATTTCTTCCTTTTTGTAGGAATATTCTAGTTTCCTTGCTATCTCCTCTTCCTCTAGTAGATCTCTAGATTTGTACCCTTCCATTTTCATTTCCTAGATCTATCCATTTATCTTTTCTAACTCCTTTTTAACCTAAAATATGTTTTTGAATATGAGTTGATTTAATATTTTCAATGTATTTTTGAGCTCTCACAATTTCTGAGAGAAGAGATACATCTTAGTCTTATATTTATTATTCAGGGCTTTTCATTATTGGGTCACAAAATGATCTAAGTCTGGATGTTCTAGTCACATCTCCTTGAACCTAAAGGGAGCTCTAGCTGGCTAATCATCTTACATAAGATGAAGGGCTATTGGCCAATGATCTGAGCCATAAGTTTTGAGCACCTCAGTTTTTAGGATGTTATTGTTCTCAATCCACTCTCTTGAGACTATAAAGCTATCAAATCTTTCTAGGAACAGGTCCTTTCCTAACCTTTTGTTACTCCAAGTGAAACATCCTCATTTATTTTTGAGATCACATAATTCTGCCCTCTCCATAAAGTTGTAGAAAATCAAACAATTCTTATTTCTCACGTTCCCTCTCTTCTTCTCCAAGGCATCCATTTTTAAATTGACATCCCCCCAATGATTCAAAGAGTGTTATCTTCTACTTTGATTTTGGCCTCCAATAGCTCTCGAGTTAGTTCTCTTGCTTCCTTATTCTAAGAACCATAAATGTTTACTAGAAAAAAATTGAGATCTAATCTTAATGAGACTGCTTTACAGAGTAATAATTGATTATGGGACTAGATAATCTCTATGATAACTGAGTTTGTGTCCCATAGGAGAGTCATGCCTCTTGTCATACTTGTGGCATCACTCCCTACCATTTCCCTTCTAAGACTTCTTGATATACCCTTATTATGATCTGTTAGCTTTTCCAATGCCATTTATTGGAGCATTACCACTTCTAGGTTATGTTGCTTTATAAGTTCCCTCAATGTTCTCCTTTTTGATAGGGCATTGAGAACCCTTATGTTCATGAGATGATTTGCATCTAGGAGGATTATTTTTCTTGGTGCCTGCCAAGAGGGTGTCTACTTATGTTTGGGTCCTTCCCCCAATAGCTTTCATAGTTTCTTATGCCTCTTCTTTTTGCTCGATCTCCCTCTCCTCCTCTTTCTGAAGTTTCCTTTATGGTTAAGATTTAGAGTTTGCATGATTATTGCATTTTCCTAGTCCATTTTTTAATCTATTTCATCTTCCTCATCCAAGATTGTCTAGTATTTTTTGTGTTTTAGGCCTTATGTTGTGTTATTTTCTTTTATTTGTTTACCTTGTGACCATTTTATCTTCTACCTGTCCAAGTTTACTATGCCTGGCTTGTTGAGTAGATTCTCTAGATCCTCTTTAAATCCATAATATGTTGTGATGTCTTCCATCTCCACATTGTTATGTTTATCCTGGGGTTGAGTTTCTATTACATATTCTATTCCTTCCATTGGGGTGGTTTTTTGTTGATTTATTTTTTGATTTCTTTTGGCACATATTTTTTTAATCATTTTATTCATATTATTAATGGTATGTTTTTTTTGGCTTAACAAATCCCTCTGAATCTTTCTTCATTGTTTTAGGAACTTTCTCTATGGTGCTGATTTTCTATAGCTTTGGTAATTCTCTAATCAGATGCCCATATTCATGACAACTTCTATAATGGAATGGGATACTCTCATAGTCTAAGTCTTGAATCTACTCCATTTTCATGGCTTTCAAAGTGATGTTCTTTGGTAGGGGTTGTGTGAGATTTAGTTCCATATAGATTCTAATGTAGCTAGATAAACCTTTGCCATGATAGGGTTTTGATATATATATATATATATATATATATATATATATATATATATATATAGGTTTACCAATAGTATTAACAATAACTTTGAAGACATACCTGGAAAAAAATTATTATGGAAGAGCATACATTTGAATCCAGACAAGTGTCATATTTAGAAGTTCTTCTGTTAGCCTAAAAGTTGTGTGTCAATGCTTCATGAATAGTCTCACATTTTTTAATAAATATGACCCTATTTTAAACACCTTATCTCTGTCCAATTAATTGGAAAATATTCCTATGAAGTACCCTTTTATGCAGGATTTGAACTTATACTCTTTGTTTGCCTTCTCGTTCTTTATGGTCCATGCATGTAGTTCTTCTAGATAAAGTTGCGCTCCCATGAACTTACAGATCATGATCTTGCCATACAGACTCACTATATTCTTCTTGATTTATGCCATATCTAGCATGACCATTGGGTTCTATTTAATGATTTGCATGCATGATCTTTTTACAACATTTGTTGAATCTTGTAGCTTTTTATTAGCCACTTTTATCCAAACATTAATATTTTATTCTGAGACAAAGGTTGATGCTCTGACCACCATTTGATTAAATGATGGTTTTTTAGGGGGAATAAATCCCCCCTTGGAAGATTCATAATGTATCCCACCAATCCATCTAGATTCCTTGTCTGGATCAATCTATAAGAAAAATCTAAAAACCCGAGGTTAGCTTCAAACCCTAACAGAGCTCAATTTGAATAAAAAATTCTACATTATTCATTTGAAAATATAGGTATGTTATTTCCTATGATTTGTTTGTTTTTTAGCCAAAAAAATTATACCATAATTGAATTTGTTTATCGCTATTTAAATGCCCCCCCACTTTTCCATTTCGTACTATCGCTTAGTTGTATAATGCTTCCATTTATCTTTTGTTAAAGCCAATATTAGAGTATCTTGACCATTGTCACATCAATATTCTGTGCAACCATAATTGTTTTCTCTCAACTTTTCTATTTCTACACGACCCACTATAAATAAATAAGGATTATCTATCACTGTCATTATTAACCCACAATCAATTAAATAAGTGATAAACTATATAGTCCCAATTGTTTACTACCAAATTATTGATTTAATTGCATTCCTAGTACCCACTCCTACTAGACACCTAGTAACAAATCATAATCCACTATGACCCACTGTAAATTAATTTCCATTCATGATCACTAAACATTGCATTACAAGTGCCTGAGGTTTATGGACCTAAAAAATCATGCCTTCATTGAGTTGTGATTCATTCCACATTTACAATAAGAGGCTCCAGGAAAAATGGCATGACTTCATCCTTGAAGGGATCCTCATAGTGCCATATCCACGCTTTCTCTTCTCATTCACTACTATGTTTGTTGGCATTGAAATACATGGTATGTTGTGATGAATTTATATTGACTTCTCTTTGTAAATTAAAATATTTTTATTTATATATATTTTTAACTTACAACATCTTTCTAATTACAATTTCCATTTATGCTAATATTTTGCATTTGCATTTTCATAGGAATAAGGAACATTATCAATTACAAATGTATATTCCATACTTTTTCAACTCGTATGCAAGAAATGTAGCTTGCTAATCAAAAACCTTATATTACCAAAAAACATAAGTCTACATTGCCCATCCTTTGAAGAAGAAGGTTCCTATTCATATACCCATCGCTTCAATTTTAATATGAAAATTGTTAAAAATAGTTATCTACAATGTTTTATTTCAGGACCACTATTGAAAACATTACTCCCTGCATTAACATAAATCTTGCATGAAGGACAAATTTGTTGCCATCTACATCCTCTGAGGATTCTCTTTTGAAGAAAAATTTACACTCAACCAACATAAATACATTATACATGTTGACACAACAAACTATAATCAAAGTACATCGATAAATTACTTTAAACCCTGCTCTATTTATTTTAATATTTCTAAAAACAACTATGTTCATAGAAAACTAATCCCTATACTTTATTTTATATTATAGGTTCACTTTAGATACCTTTGACACGCGCCACATTTTTCATACTTAATTTTCAATAAAATATTGTACCACCTAATATAATGCTCCTTCGAAAAAAGTTGATATAACAGTAAAAATATTATAAAATAATATTATTAATCTATATACTTCACTCTACATTATATATATATATATATATATATATATATATAATTTTCATTATAATTTCTACTTAATTATAACATAATCTTTTTTTTTAATTTTTTTTCTCTATCTTTGTGCACTATGATTAAAATAGCCACATTTATATGTTATAATTACTATATAAATCTAAATAATATTTTAATAAATTATATATATATATATATATATATATATGTTGTTGAAAAAAATCTTACTAACAAATCTCATCCCATCTTAATGACACTCACATAATTAATTTTCAATAAATATAACAGGAACTAACCACTCGCGACCCTCATTTGTTTACTATTTAAAAAATAATAATAATAGATGACACATCATCTTATATTAATAATTGTCATATCATTTAAACCTATATAACATATAAATATTTTAATAATATTAATGATGCATAAAGTACCAAATAGGTGACACTAAAAGGTAATGGGTATAAGCTTATGAAGTTAATGTGATGGAAATAAACCTCCATAATGATGGCAATAAATTTATTCAAGTATTATAATTAGATGACAATGTCTTAAACAAGTAGCAAATCCAAGGCTATTTAAAATTAGCAGACATGATTTTATTGGTAAATTTATTCGCATCATTAGCTCTAAAATAATTCAAAATAAGAAATTAGGTTTTTATTAAAAAAATTGATGCTTTTAGTACATGTGAAATATCTGATTAGTTTATTGACACATGACATATGCTTTATTTTTATACATGTCAAAAGCATGAAAAATTATTATAAAGCATACATTAATATTTATATTTATTTTAGGTATGTAAAGAGGACATATACCATCATGTTTAGTATATTGTCCAAGTAACAACATTTTAACGATGTTATGATTAGGATGATTCATTAACATTGTAAAGAATTGTTGTGATACGGTAATTTATTCACATCATCAGCTCCAAAATAATTTAAAAGGAGAAATCAGGTTTTTATTAAAAAAAATTGATGCTTTTAGTACATGTGAAATATCTGACTAGTTTATTGACACATGACATGTGCTTTATTTTTATACATGTCAAAAGCATGAAAATTTATTATAAAGCATACATTAATATTTATATTTATTTAGGTATGTGAAGAGGACATATACCATCATGTTTAGTATAATGTCCGAGTACCAACATTTTAGCGATGTCATGATTAGGATGATTCATTAACATTGTAAAGAAGTGTTGTGATGCGGTTGTACTACTTGCCATGGATATTCTAGCCAACACCACCTCCACCACCGAATCTAGCATCAACACCTCCATTAGCATTGCTACAATAGTTGCTCAAAACACTACAAGTGGCCCCAAGAATGCACTATAGGTTGCACAGTTGGCTATTTTTTTAGGGCATATACGTGTTAACTGGGACTGGGTTTTCTTATAGTTATCCAAAATTTGTAATGGAATAAAGACAAAAATAAATTTTATATTTATGTTTATGACAGTTGATTATTTTGACATCTGTACATATGATAATTATTTGTTTAACTGAGTTGAAGACAAGCATGAAAATAAGTAATCATTCTTTCTATGCATTTGAATTGTTCATTAAATGTTAATTGATGATGGTGAACTTGCATTTCTTGATGGTTTCTTTGCTCTTCATTTTCTAGGCTAGATACAATTGATGGTCCTAGTAGAGACTCATACACTCGAGAAGCAAAAATTATATGAATTTCCCAACACTCCATCGATACTAACATCTTTGAAATCAATCAATAATTTTACTACTGCACAAGACTCCCATAATTGCACACCACAACTACGTACAACCACGATTCCATTATCTGTAGCCATTTTTTTGTGTAAAAGGACATGGGCTCGTTACAGCTCAGGGATTACTTCAAAGTAATATTGCCTCGGCACTCTAGCCAAAATTTATAGGTTGACATCGTTAGGCAATCCAAGAATGAGAATCCCTTCCATAGTCAGCCACCCAAACTTCCCTACCTTCGTAGGATTTGGAAAATATGTTGGAATATGAATTTCCCAGATCTAAATCCTCACTTAAATACATACATCAATTAAAGCAATGCCCAAAAATTGCCTGGAACCTCACCTACTGAGAAAGTCATTATGAGAAATAATCAATTGCAGAAAGTGTATTAATTGAAGTATGATAGAAGAGGGGATATGCTCCAAATTTTATCAGGTTCATGAAAAGGAAATGGGCATCAAGTCTTTTTCAGTGTCTGGATAAGATTAGACTAAGAGAAGTCTGCCCAGTAACATGATGTAATCATTTACTATTGTAGAGTATATTAAATTTAAAAACACATTTTGGAATTATATTGGATCGACATTCCATTACACATGTTGTTGTTTTGCTTAAAATATGCCTCTTCCTATATAAATCCAATGTTGATTGTTGTTCTAGAAAAAGAATTCAAGATTTGGTTGCCACATTGCTACCTAGGGCATAGCTGGCCTTTCCTTAGAGTCATTCCCATGCAGTAAAATATGAAACCGTGACTTAGGCCAAAGATTATTTCTTGATAAATAATTATTTCCTATTGGATATGATTAATCTATTTAATGTTCAGTTAGTGATAAATATAAATATTAATAAAAAACTAAAAACCATTCCTAAAATATTGGGAAATTGTAAATACACAAATGATAAAGTGTTTTCATTGGACAACATGGAAAGGTTAACCAAAGTAAATGAAGGAGGCAGATACAATAGTACCTGACTGAGCAGGTACTAATAAATATAAAAGTTATCAATATATATAGGTGAATTTATTTTAAATTTTAATTATTATTAATTTTTGTGAGATATTTTTAAATGATTTCAATGAATAATCGTTAACATAATAACATTTATTAATAATTATAAGGTTAGAGAGTCTACTTAACACACAAATATCACATGTATAAATAGTGTGATAAGGTGAATGTAATACTAATATAATTATATGATTTATTTTTCATACCATAGATCATACAAACTCATCACAAAAACTTAAATCATATATTAAATATTACTATCCGTATGTTTATAGGTGATTATTTGGATGCATAAGGTTATTTACACATTACATTCCACAAATCTATATTTTGTTCAATAGTCTTTTGTGGAACAATTGGCATGTTTTGCCTATCCTTCCACATGCTGGAATATTTGAATAAAAATATCTAATTATTAACCCATGAATCTCCTTACAATGTTCCAAAATTCTCATTTGGGCATAAGCTGAGTGGGAATTGCTAAAATTTTATGAGCTTAATTTTACACCTTCCAATTGTACATGTAAAAAATCAAAATATTTTCTAAGTTATGTCTTTGCATATCTTATAATCATTTCATTTTAAAATACAACATAAGATATATATTTTCAAACCATTCACTTGACCTCAACATTCTTTCTAGTTAGCCTCCACTATAGCTCACTTCCATTTATTTAATAATGATACAATTTTTTTAATGTTCATATGTTTCTATTTTATTTATTATTTAATTAAAAAAGTTATGCTTACATGGGGAATATTCACATTATGACCTTACTTATCTTAAATAACTTGTTCGTAATTTATGTTATGGATTGAGATATTTGTTAACTTTAACATGTATATTTAGTATCTTTTATTTAATTTTTCTTAATGTTCAAACAAAAATTAAAAAAATATGCCCTTTGAAAAAAGAATAGTGTCAAATTCGATCCCCTTGGAAGGGATCATATGAGGGGGGGTTTTGATCCCTTTGGAAGGGATCATATGGAGGGGGTTGTTATTCCTATTTATGAGCATTTACCCCCATGAAAAATAAAAGATATGGAAAGAAGAATTTATATAATCTTTTCCTAAAAGTAAGAAACATAAAAGTTTTTAAGGAGAAAGTTTAATTGAGTGGAAAAAAAGAGGTATTGAAAGTTTTATATCCCTGCTCATATATTGTAGGAAGGTATTTAAACAAATGTAAATTTAAGAGTGGATTTTTTTATTTAAAATTTTATTGTAAATAAAAATATGCAATTTTAAAATATTATCTCCAAAAAAATTGCAACACATTTCAAATTTTTATTCCATGGGACCATTATTATTATTATTGAAGCATGCAATAATTCATATAAGAAAAAATAGAATGCATGCTCAATAAATGAGTAATACACCTCAAGAAAAAGTACAACATAAATAAATCGAGAAAAGGAAACCCAAGAAAGAACCATGGGACCACTTTTACTATATATACTCCGAAAATTGCTCTACAATGCCTACTAAGAAAATTAAGGATCCCTCTTCTGTGGGACCATTTTTATTACATAAACTCTTAAAATTGCTCTACAACACCCACTAAGAAAATTAAGGATCCCCTTTTCATGGGACCACTTCCTTATAAATGCATTAAATGTATGATTGCTCCACGACTATTATAATTCCTCCCACAAGGTTCGCACCAAGGTTAAATGATAAAACCAATATTATCTCCTGGCATGGTTGAAAGTATGGTTGGATTTTTTTTTAATGTAAAAAATCTTAAACTATCAATAGTGCCACCTGTCAACTCTTGTCAGTAATAGATCCGATTTAATTTTTCTCTTAGAGGGGGTCCCTTGGAAGCGGCATTCCATAATTTTAACAACTGGTGTTGTAGAGTTTTTTTAGCTCTTAGCAGTTTTACAATACTATAAAATGAAGTGTTAGATTTTATTTCATATTTATAATGTTTTTTATATTATAATTATTTTAAAAAATAATAACAATAAAATAATTACACCACATATAAATTATTGTTTGGTAAAAACATCTCTAAAAAATAGTAGAAACTCAAGCAAATTTCTTGCCTCCCATTACAAGAACCAACTAAAATTATTCTTCACAAATTATCACCATTCCAATAGTTTATAGAAAATTTTAAATTCTTTCACAAATAAATAATCCTAGTATTTATATATTATAGATGCCCTACACCATAAAAATAACATCAATTACTTCCTCCATAGACTACCCCTTTATAATGTCTTTCGTAAGTGTTGACCTCAAATCTTATCATAATGTATCTCCCTATTCATATAAATTAACCTTCCCGATGTTACACATTACATGCCAAGCTGCCACTCTTCTCATGTGACTTTTTTATGATGGCCATCCATTTAGCATTGCCCAAGCTAAAATAGTTCCATCTTTAGAGAAGGAAACATTATATATTTATATATATAAACAAACTAATATTCTTATAATCCTGCAAAAAAATTGATGGCCATCAAATTCTTTTATTTTTGGTCTTTGAAAATATTAACCCTATTTTATAGTTAAAATGTTGAAAAACTTTTATACAATCGTCATATTTAACCCCTATAGAGTCCAATGTAATAATTAGTCTCATATTACAAGCAATATTTTTTATTTATTTCCAAGCACTACACATTCCAATGAGTTTTGCATCCATTCAACGATTTTCTATGTAGTGATGTTGTTTCACAGATTAAGATGTATGAAAAAATCAACAATTGGGGATGATAGACATCCATTTTAGGATCTTCAATCATATATAAAGTTATGTATACAATGGAAGAAGAAAACTTGGTATTCTCAATGTGAACAAGGGAAGAACAACACTTGGTATACTCAATGTATGTATTTATTATAGGGAATTGGTATTGATATTAATTGTGTACCTCATAATACCTTTTCCATCAATGCTCTCTACATATTGAAAAGAATTATTCATAGAGGCATTATGGATGAGATTTACAAATCCTACATAAAATCAACTTGGACAACACCATCAAAACCATTATTAACAAAAATGACACACTACTTGGAGCACTGTTTTCAAAGAAGGTTGAACTTATCATTACTTCCAAGTACACCAAGTTTTATTTTGGCTTAGATTTGTTTTGGGTCAATTGCAGACACGTTCTCATAAATTTTGCATAGAGACAAGTCACTTTTTTCTGTGACATTAGTGCATATGTAAACTTTACAATAATGACTCATAATCAAAGGAGTATTTTATATTTATGTCTAGTGTATTATGAGATTCATGGTAGGGTTTATTGTCTCTTTATAAGAAATAAAGGTTCTATATATGATCTTATTAATTACGAGGATCAAAGATGTATAACTTTATTCATCAAATAAATGATTCAATATAAAGATGGCCTCCTCAAGAATCGTCAACACAATTCTTCCTTTCATGATTCAATTTCATAAGGCTTTCTTCAACCTCAATTTTAGAGATATAAACAAACTCACTATTCTTTTCAATAGTAAAATGCTATCAAAATAAAAATCTCAATAACTTAGCTCTTCTATTTCTATATTTTTTTTTACTTTTTCTCTTACAAATTCTTATTAATACCTACTGTAGGTACTATTGCTTTCCCTTGAAGCAATTATTTTGTATTGAAAATGTTCCCAGCCAATACCAAATCATTTGTAATGAAAATTATAATTATTGCATATGTTTGAAACAAAACTATCAATTGTTTATTATTTTTCATGTTATCCAATAAATTAGGATTAATGTCTATGAAGAAGATTCAATGAAATTTTTTTATTTAATTCATCATTTTATGAATTACAATTTTCTAAAGTCTAGTAAAATCAAAACCACGTCATGTTAACGCATTTACTACAATTGTTTGATGGAAGTCAATAATTTTGGCTCAGTCCAATAACTTTTTACCTAATTTTTTTCCCATTATGCGCATGATATATGTTAGATGGTGAAAATACATTCAACATTTTCATTGGCAACTTGCATGGTAGGAAACAATATAATGCATAGTAAAAAAATAATATAAAACACTTTCAATTTTTTTTGAAACATTGTAATATGAAACCAAGGCACTGATTACAAAGCCTCACCACATAATGTGATGGCATTGAAAGTTGCCTTTGTTAAATCTATGAAACTTAACCAGGTAACCCAGAGGTAACACTAGTTATAACCTATTGCCATGCCCCCCTGCACTTCATTGATAATCGACAAACACTAGAAACTCATCTTTAGATGCAATATGTTGTATTTTTAAACAACCTACATTTGGAATTACCAACATTCATATTACTGTTCCCTGGATAATTTACGGCTACTTGCATCATCGTTACCACCGCTAACTGCATCGTTATTACCATTGTTAACAAGAAAATAATTTTTTTTAAATATTTGGGAATGCATTAGAGTTGCATTAGTAGTTGATATCTTAGCACATTAGTGAACATGTTAACTACAATATTTTAGTTTTTAGAAAAATTTAGAAGAGGCATCTACAATTGAACCAAAAAAATAAAAGTAAAATGAAAGGAATTTTAGGTTTAATAGGGCATTTTACCTTGTAAATATATACCACAAGACCAAAGGATGTCCTTCTCTAATTTCATTTGAGTTTATTATTAATTTATCCTTTTCACACAAATCTTTATCACATATATCTACAAAACATTCCTCTTTCTCTGAGGCCATCAATCCCCTGCTAATTCAACACTTACCCCTGCTATTTCAACACTTATAAACATTCAGGGGGATAATTTCAATAAGACTAGTAACATCTATTTAAAACATAAAATATATAGATACATATCAACACAAAATGTAAAGAATATAGTCATAGATATCACCATGAAATATACACAATTGTAAATAACAGTTAACAAAATCAAATTTTCAACTAGTGAATTTAGTCTCTTTGATTGTCATAGCATACATAAATGATACTCATAGAAAAAATTAGATTTCAACATATATAAAATTGAAATGATTTTAAGACTCCACCGATTCGCCCTTTGCTAACATGCATATGCCATTGGCATATAGGGCAAATTGATGCAACCTAACCTCAATTTGCTTGTGGGTAGTCTTTTATTCTATTTCTATTTCCAAATGAATCAAGGAAAAATGATCTTAACAAAAAATATAAAAATTTCCCTGGGGGTTTGAATCTGTTACCCTCTGAATACGCACCACCATTCTCCTGCATAAACACTTTGCCCCTAAGGCTCTTGCAACCAAGTTCGAAAGGGTCCATTTTAATAGTTCGCTAAAACCCTAGACTAAATGTTACTGTAAGACAAAAAAGGTTATCAAAGCTAGGTATATTATTATTTCACTACATGTTCTTACCCTTGTACCCTTAAACTTAGGTTTCGGCTAGACTTATGCAAACAGTTCAACAACAAACAATAGTTAAACGAGTGTTTATGCCCTATATTTATGTTCCTCTTATAACTTGTAAGTTTAGTTTTCTACAAATCGACATGTGTCTATCTCAGCGATTCTTTTTACAGTTAGGGTTTTCACAGTCACACGAGTGGGTGTAACTATGTGCCAATGCATAATTTGGTACCTTTTGAATAACATATAACCATATTCCAATTTATTTTTATGTCGTGTGATAGCTATGTCAAGGTGATTACTTAATGTGTTGCATGATTTTTTATCTTAAACTTTATTTTACAATAAAATAATATGAATTTAATTTAACTCTATTTCGTAAACATTTGGCTTTACCACTTTTGTAAAATTCATTTATTGTTACTTTAACATTATTTATCTATTCTTACTTTAACAATATTTATCTTTTGATTTATAACTAAAAATCATCTTTTAAATTTTTAACTCGGATTATAATTTATTATCATGTAAATGTCATTAAAATTCTATTAATATTAATGTATATTATAATTTCAAAATTTAAATCAAATTTACATTTCAATTGATGACGAATGAATGAACACGAGTGTAAGAGGAAAGAATGTAAAAAAAAAACTCAAAACTTCTCCAAACCCCGTAGCCCTTCTTTGAAATGTACTTTGCTTGCCTATTACCTGTATATCCGTACACTTAATGGGTAATTAAAATAAAAAACATAATCGTTTAATCCTTTGGCGGTGTGAATACGGCACAGCTTTATGGTTTATGTAAAGAAACTTATATTAAATCTGTCGGTGGAAGATTTTAAAAAAAAAAAGGACAATCTAATCGTTTGAAGTACTGCAGCTATTTAGTCCTTGCTCTCTGGCATTTCATTTCATTTCATTTTTTTTTAACTTAAATATTGTTTTACGTTATTTTTTTTCATGGATTTCGTCTCTGCACACTCAGAATTCCTTGACCTTAATACCATGGTCGGAAGGGAATCCGTTCCGCTAAAATCGTATTTAGTTGTATTGACTCTGGCAACCTATAATTTGTAATGTATGCATTTTTTTCATTTTCTTGTTTGCTTATTTATTTTTCGCTGGAGTTCTTTTATTTATTTTGCTTTGGCTTTGGTTGGGTGTAACTAATCAAGGCATGGATGGTATGCTTCAATAATCAGGTGAATTTATCTTAGTAGCTGATACTAGGGTGTTTTGATATTTTTTGTGGCATTCAAAATAGGGCTCCAGATGCATTTGTGCTTTTACAAAACTGGTTCCAAAATTTAGCCGTTGAATTTAGATGCAGCATGCATTTTATAATTTAACCCTGAAATTACTTTTGCAAGACAGGAATTACAAAATTTAGCAGTTGAATTTAGCTCCAGTATGCATTTTATAATTTAACCCTGAAATTATTTTTGCAGGACAGGAATTACAAGGGATAAAGGTCTGATCGCTCAAATTGACTCTCAGGCCATCAGTAGATGGCAAAAGAGGGGGGTTAATGAGAAATGACGGGAGAAATGAGGTATGTAGATGGATAGTATCAATCATTGGAAGATGAATCCTAGTTTTATTTTTATTTTCTTTTTCATGATTGAAATGAATTTTGGTTTCATTTGGATTTTTTTATAACACAAGTTATTTGCATTGAAGAGGTTTCAATTTATATGCCTCTCTATTTGTCCAGGGGATTATTGATTTGTTTGCATTAACCAAATACTACGCAAACAGGTTCTCTAGATTTAAATACGAGACGTCATTTGGGCATGTGAGTAGGGGAATCTAAGGATATACTATGGATATTAATATGCTATAGGTTTTTCAATCTCAATACTATTATTTATTCTAGGTGGATAACAGTTGGAGCTCATCGTGGTAGATAGTTTTTCCTTGTCATTTCATATAGTATGGCTATCAACATTTGTTGTCCACCCAATATTGCTGACCCTTGCATATTTGGTCATATGGATTTTCTTATCTGTTGGTGAGCATGCATCTTCATTTCTTTTGCATATTTGTCTCTGCCATTCCTGTGGTTGAAAGAAACAAGGCTAGAGACATTAGGAAGAAGCATTTACCATATGAGTGGAATGATTGGGTATCATTGTCCCCTACTGAACTAGTATTGGTTCTATGGGCAAGGTATTTGCAGTCAAATTCGGTGACGTGGACTTTATAAGGGTAGATTGTAGTCCTCTTCTTAACTCTATATTCTGCTGTGATGTTTGCAATGTCATTGTGTTCACATGATGTAGTGAGTCACAACACATATAATGGATTTTTAGAAAGGGGCTCAATTTCCTTGGGGCAAAACATAAATCATGGGGCAGTTTAGAGACTTTTATTCATTGCATCATGTATAATGGATTTCCTTGTTGAAATATCCTTTTCCTTGGGCCTTTTCCTCTCATCTTTTAGGGTTGTCTAACATCTAATGTCCATCCTACATGCCTATTTCCTGTGCATGTGGTCATATGGGATTTTTCTAGATTGGTGGCCATGTATCTTATCTATATGCCCCTATCGTACCTGTGGTTGAGGAAGCTGCCTGGTTTAAATCCCTTAAGGACTAGTTACCTAATGAATCCTATGTTATTCAAGTCTTTCATGAGATCCTCTTAGATTTGGTTTATGGTGATTCAAGTGTTTCATGAGTTCCTCTTGAATTTGGTGAAACCAAATAGGATTTATTCAACGTGTTAGGCTTCTTCCTACCTTCAAGCTGCATAAATCTAAATGATAAGCAAAATGCACTGATCGAGAGTGCAAACGTAGACCATGGAGCTACAAAATAAAACATGCACTGCACATGCACGTGGTTCATTTGTCTATTATTTAATTTTATTTCTTGGAGTGTATCCAACTTAAATAATCCTTTACAAAAAATTCAGATACCAGGACTAGTAGTCACAAATATGGACATTATATGACCCTATTACGAGGACTTCAATTAGTATCTATTTTTCTCCATTTGTGATGACATAGAATCACGTAATTAAAGTGATTCAAGAGTACCGTGTCAAGATCTGATCTTATATTTAATCATTATGTATATAGTTGTTCTAAAAAAACATTATAAGAGCTGTGCATAGCCACATTTTTTGCTGCCTTTAGTTATGGAACAAACATTATGACAAGGTATGCATATTCCAAGTTCAGTGTTGTAAGGCATACATATGTTTGATGCATTGACATTGCTAATTAGGGCCGTGTTGATTTTTCAAGTTGTCAAATGAGCACCTTGTCATGCTCAGTTTTGCATTGTTGAGTTGCTTGCACTTACAAGCATAATAAGAGTAGTTGATAATTGTTCTATAATTATGATACAGTTATTTTGTGAAATCTGATGGCTTGGCACTACACACATCTATAGAACAATTGAGTACCTATGTAGTTTGTTTAGTTATTTTGATCCATTGGTATGGTCTGAATGGCCGAAGTAAGGTGGTTTAAATCATTTTAAAGCATTTAGATAAACTTCTTGGAAATTTTTGATGGGTTTAACCATCAAAGTCCTTGGGAAAATATTATCAATCTCAGGTTCAATCTACATATTTCTACTCACTCTAGCATATTAATGGCTATCCTTGTTTGCATATCATTTACCTTGGAGCTCTCAGCATTTAATGTCCATCCGACATCTATGACCTATATATTCGTTCATATGGATTTTTTATAGATTGGTGGGCATGTATCTTCATATCCATTGTATCCCTGTCCCCTTCATTCTTGTGGTCGAGGGTAGAGGGTAGCAGGTAGCAGGGTTTAGAGACATTAAAAAGGAGCATCACTTACATTGTGATAAGAATGGGGTGGGTTTCACTGCCCCTTAACTTTTTTTCCCATCATTGGACTGGTTTTGGTTTTGTGGGCAAGATATGTTCAGTCTAATTTGGGAATGTGGGAAGTATAAGAATACATTATAGTTCTCTACTTAACTTTCTATTCTATTGTGATATTTGATCTATTACTATGTTCAAATTTATTATCCTATGCCATTCGTGATGGTATGTTTCCAATGGGTCTTCCTAATGATTGTATTTTGTAAAATTTTCATATAGTTTGTTCAAGCTCTTCTTTGATATCAATTTGATCACAGTCAAAATGCAATCTAGTAGAACAATGAATTCAAAACAATTTCCCCTACAGTAAGTCTGCCTTGTTTTGGCCAATCTAAATAGCCCAAGTACATTATTCAACCAATTTTAAATGTCCATTCAACATATAGAACTTGTATATTTGGTCATATGGATTGCCCCTATATTAGTGGGCATGTATTTTCCCTTTCATTCTTGAAGTTGAGGTTAGAGGGTAGTGGCGTTGAAACTTTAGAGACCTTGAAAAGGAGCACGCACATTGTGATAAGAATGAGGTGGGTCTCAATGTCCATTGACGTGTTTTTCCCCATCAATGGACTAGTTTTGGTTCTATGGGCAAGGTATTTTCTGTCTAATTTGGGAATGTGGGAAGAGACCTTAAAAAGGAGCATGTACATTGTGATAAGAATGGGGTGGGTCTCATTGTCCTTTGACTTGTTTTTTGCCATTATTGGACTAGTTTTGGTTTTGTGGGCATGGTATTTTCAGTCTAATTTGGGAATGTGGGAAATCTGAGGATACATCATTTTTCTCTAATTAACCTTATATTCAGCTGTGATGTTTGATATCTGACCATGGTCAACTCTGTCACCCTATTTCATTTGTCTCGATATGTTTTCCAATGGTTCTTCCCATGCTAACATGAGCATGATTGTATTCTGCAACATTTCCAGTTAGTTCATTCAAGCTCTTCTTTGATACCAATTTGATAAAAATCAAAATGTTATCTTGTACAACTACAATCAAGACAATTTCCCCGTCAATAACTATGCCTTGTTTTGGCCAATCTAAGTAGCCCAAGTGTATTCTTGGCCCCTTTCTAAAGTATCCTACAAATAAGAAAATTGATTTTTAGAATCTTTATTTTAGCTGTTAATTTCTTGACCACATCCTCAAGAAGCTTAAATAACGAATTTAAATTCTGCTTCCTAATATAAGATAAGATAAGATAAATATATTAATGTCCGACAAATGACAATAAAAGTAGGTCAAAGGGACTGCAGATTACAAAAAAGTGTCAGAGCAAAGCGGAAAAACCAAATGGTTTCCCACGGAGAACACAAAGTGGAAAGAGAAATAGTACAACAAAGAGCGAGAGCAGCCAAAAGGAAAGAGGCGAAGAACAACCCACAGCCAACGACCCCAACCAAATGGAGAGGTGGGAAGGTACAATATGAGAGAGGGAACATTATTCCTGCTACAACTAAGTTGCATCAGACCAACTTTTATGTTCAAGGACTAGGGGCTCCTTAATGCCTCCATAAATGAGGAGTTGGCACCTTGTATAGGAGGCGGCACCTTAGAGATTAAATAAATCTTTCCACCTTTTGTTGCCCCACTTTCTCCTTATTGCAAAGAAGTGAAGGAGGCTTAAAGCCCTTCAAGGTCAAGACAAGAGTGTTAAAAATGCTCATTTTTAGCGTGGGGATGAGCAGAGGCTAGTTTTGCATACCTCTTGTTCTTTCCACTTGCAAACTTCCCATTATGCTCTTTTGGTCAAAATCAATCTTAAAACGCATCCACACTGAAATTCAAACAAACATGTAAAATCTAGTAATGATCAATATGTTCAATAACATATCTATTGACTAGTAAAGTGGTCTCAATTTAAATGCCAAGGATATTTTCACAAAGCCTTCTCATTATAGTACTATGTCTTACCTCTTAAACATCCATGATCATCTCCATAATGCTTGAAGAATGGTTTTGGAATGGATTTTTGCTTCAAAATTGAAATGGATTAAGAGACCTTTGATTTCATATGGTTTATGTGGGTCTTAATTACTTTTCTTTTTGAGGTCCTTGTAATGTTTGATTTTAAAAATCTGTTATATGATCATGAGCTAATGTTGGTTTTGAACAAATGAGATCTTGTAAAGTTAGATCTTCCATTCACTCCAAGGCAGTTTCCAACCCAATTCTCTACTTATTAACATTGTCCTTTGGCAAAGATTGAATGCCCTACCCATCATTAATATCACTCGACAAAAGCACCAACAATTTGAGGACTTTGTCTCCTACCCTATAACCTTATTTTACACAATCTTCCTCAACATCATTCTCCCAATATTACCACAATAAATTTTTATGTAAGCCAATCATTAATCTCTTTCCTATGTAAGCATTGTTCCATCTAAGGAAGACCAAAAATCTACAAAATATTTCATTTCTTTCTCTCTCCATTCAAGGGAAATTACAGACCAACGCATGCTTGCCTTTAAATCTTATATATCACTATCTTTAATTGTATACATATACATCTGTTGGTAGTCTAAGAGGACATATAATAGTTGGTTGTTCAAGGCCTCTAGTCATGGCTCGCTTCATCTCTCTCATAAGTGGGAGAATGACTCATGGCCCACTTCATCTCATCTACTTTGTTCTCCTTTATTTGATGTTTTTGGACTATACTAAGGAAACTGGTGGTAGAGGATAGGATGCAATTTACCAATTCAATATGTGGTAGAAGATTGGATAATTTTTTAACACATATAATTACACTAGAATTGCCATGTGCAGGAATCAGAAGTCAAGTACTCTCTGTAGTGTCAGTCCATTTAAGATCTGATAAATATTGTAGATTTTAAGTGTATTTATTTTTTCTATATGGATGCATTTGTAATGTGCAGCATTTATGTCAATGCAAGGTTTCCATTACAGTTCCGTTTTTATAGATATATACACATGTATGCTATTCTTCCAATTCCTGATGTGTTAAGACATTGAGAAGAAGATATAATTTGAATGCTTGTTCATATATTCATGATTCGAATTATCAAGTATATATCACTAAGAGTTGCATCATAATTAATCTCAACATATGGAGAAATACCCGCGAAGTAAAGCCATTGCAGCTCCATTATGTCATTGAACATAAACTGAAGTAGAATATTGAAGGAAACTGTAAGCCAAGTTTCAAACTGAGCATTGGTCATTAAGATTCCATATATCTTTACAGTCTTCAAATAGAAGAATTTTCAAAAATGATAGTGCCTCTCACATGGTAATATTGTTTTTTATAGAAAAAGTAAGTGTGTTATCAAAAGGGGGAGCATATGATAACCGACTAGCTAAAAATTAAACTCTCAAACGAAAAGGGGCAGAAGCCTCATCAATTAGCCAAGTCCTTTCTGGTCTAAATTATTCTAATGAGCATAATGATAAACTAGTATAAATAAATTAAACCTTGTTGTTAACACTTTCTTCAATCTGGAATCATCTTCTTTTCACTTCGGTTGCACCATTGTCTTACTTCATAACGTTTGCAATACACTTTTGGAATGAAATTTCATTTGCTCTTCCGAGAATTTATTGAGAACTTTGAAGAAGCCTGAATAAAACTGCAATAGATAGTGTTGGACTCATTCTCTTGATATTCATATCAAGGTTTGTGTTAACACCTCCAACTTGGTGGAGATGGAAAGGCAGGCGGAAGCCATAGATCTTCCAATCCCACATCTTTCACTAGACCCTTTTCCTACATCTCTAATGCACTTATCGGTTAGGTTGTCTTGCTGTCGTTTGTTCTAACATGATTCATTTATCCAAACAATTCTTAATCCTAGGAATGGAATTTTGATCATTTTATGGATCCTTTCTTACTACGACAGGTCTGCTATTGGCTGTAGGAGTGGCGTTCAGATCTTATTTGGAATGTGATCAATCTAAGAATTTATCAACATTTTAGTTATCTTAACTTTTTATTCTGCTGTGATGTTTGTGTTCTAATAATGTACTAACACATGGGGAAAAAATTGAGTCCTAGGGGTCAGTTTGGAGAGCTCTATTCATTGCAACATGTGATGAATTTCCTTGTTGTTTGTTTCCTTTAATTGGGTCTTTTATGGATTTCAACAAAAAAAATTCATCTACATTCTTGAACCCTGTATGGATTTTGTTGGAGTGATAGGCAAGTATCTTGATCTCTGCCCTTGTCATTCTTGTGGTTGAGGGAACCTAGGTTTAGAGCCCTAACGGAGGATTGGTTATCTGGTGAATCCTAGGTTATTCAAGTCATTCAAGTATGCCATCCTTGGTCGTATGAATTTTTTTGGACCGATAGGCATGTATCTTGATCTATGCCCTTGTTATTCTTGTGGTTGAGGGACGCTGGGTTTAGAGCCCTAAAGGAGGAGTGGTTATCTGGTGAATCCTAGGTTATTCAAGTCATTCAAGTATGCCATCCTTGGTCATTCCTCTTAATATGTCTTCCTATGCTAACAACATCACCATGAATCTATTCTGCAACATTTCTGGTTAACTCAAGCCCATATTGATTGTGATCACAATGCTATCTAGGAGAGCAACTATTGCTTCAGCAATCATTGTCATTCTCTATTGTTTTTTGGAAAACATAATATACAACCTTCTATTTTGTTGGTTCTTTATTTCATTGCATTAGGTTGAAAGGATATGCTTGGTAAGCCAAACATTTTTTTTTAGCCAATGTATTATCTGATATCTCGTTTATGTCCATCATAATTATTATTAGATTATGATGTGAGCGCAAAACTATCCTTAAATAAAAAAATTTAATTACCAACTCAAAATGAACCTCTAATACATGTTTTAAAACAAGCTCTATAAGCACCATCTTACATATGTATAATTTAGTAAAATTTATCTAAGAGCTTGTTCTTTTCTTTATGCATATATACATTTATCTATTACGTTCACATAGCCTCCAAAATAATTTCTTCTTGTCTTTGCATTTTGTCTTGGTGTTGTTTTCCTTTTCCTAATGGTAACTTGTTCATGTAGCTTTTGCTTGGTAGCTAAATACAATATTTCATTTGTTACATTATGCTACTTATTAATGTGCTAGAAGCAGCATTTTCATTTTAAAAGATGTTAGGTTTTTGTTGCCAGGGTTTTCCTTATAGCCAAACTTCTTAGCTGAAGGGAGAGACTGCTTTGTTGTTGCTGGAATTCTTTATTTTCTAATGTTTTTTTTTTTGGGGTCCAACCTGATAGTGATATCCTTGGATTACTTTTGAATGTTTTTTTCTTGGCTTTGAATGCCCATATCCTTATTTGTTTTCCTACTTATTATGGTTTTCCTCAACTTGTTTGTCCAATTTCCTTATTCTGAGAAAACGTGTTAAATAATAAATACCTTGTTTAAGCTCCCTCTTTGAGGATGGTGGGTGGTCTTTCCCTTTGTGCAGCTCTTTTGGCTTCATTTTTCTCTTACTCTATGGTTATAAATTTGAGTTGCCTTTCTCAAGGCACGGCTTGTTACAAGATTAGTAAATATGCTTTCCTCTTTTTTGGATAGATAAACAAAAGTAAGGAGCAATAGTGCCCCTACTATAGATAAGCATGAAAGCCCAAAGCCATAAATTGCAGCAGCACCCAAAACCATGGGGAAAGCAATGGATCCCCTATCAAACAAGATGTTTAATCAGAAGGATGTATTGAAAAATCAAATTTCTTAATTTTTTAATATTAATTCAAATGTTGTTATCCATTGTGTTTCATCACAACTCATCTACATTGAGATATAACTAACTATTCTTTCATACTATTAATACTATCAAAATAATGTTCATGAAAAACTAGATTTTACAGCTACATCATCTTTTTATAGTCTTTGGTTCTAGAAATAGTGACTGCATGTGAGGAGACCTGAAATGGAATGTAGTAGAATTTGCTTATCACATATTGATCATCCCATGTTTTGCAGTCCAAGTCAAATGTACAAGCAAAAGCTACGGCAGATAAGATTACCCTACTGATTACAATATATTCTTTGAATTCTGTATATTTAACTTGGAAATCCACAGTGTTGTATTGCTTGGAGAAAATTAGACCTACCATAGTCCATGAAATTTTGTTGGAGAAATAGTTTATTAGTACATAGAGGTAGGACAAGAAAAGAAAGCTTTCTTTCACAAGGCTTTTAAAGCAAACAACACAATTTAATATATTAAGAAACATGAACTATATATTTAGCATGTACAACCCCTATAGAAAATCTCATCCCCCGGATGGTGTAGCTCTAACAACTAAAATACATGAGTCAAACATGTTTTGATAGATAATGGATTAGGAATGAATATTTGCAACATAAAATTATTACAACAATTGGGTGTCAATATAAATACTATTCAAAAATTAGATAAGAACATAAGAGGATTTGATAATATTCCTCACCAAGGACTTAGAACAATATCACTGGATGTGAGAGTAAAACCCAAAACATTGACTACCTTGTTCCAAGTCATGCCTAATCATCTACATTATAACTTACTTTTGGGGAGACCATGGATACATGCTATGGAAGCAGTATTATCTACACTAGACATAGATGCTTGAAATTATTATATAACGGACATTTATATATGTTCTGTAAACAACAATCCATATAAATGTTGTAAAATGATGCAACCTAATATAAAAGGTAATTCATAGGCATATTTCCATTGTAACTCCACAACTTATCCCAATGAACAAAATCCATACATACGAGGTTGGAGAATCAAGTAAAGTAAATGATAAGGAGCTAGTTACAAATGTGTCAATCAATGAAGAGACAATGAAGGCATTATATGCTATTATTGAACAACAAAAATATACAATCCTAAATCTTCCCTTAGTGGTTAATTTAGAGGATCTAGATCATATATACACAAAAAATGGTGATAATGATGAAGATGATAATGAAATGTAGATCCATCTCAATTTTACACTTATTGATCCAAAATGAATACCTATCTCATAAAATGTTTACACCTATAGGCCTAGCGTATTATCGGAACAATTTATATATAAAGAATATTGATAAATCAAAATTTCCCACTCAAGAACAATCTAAAGAGGACAAAGGAAAGAAAATTCTTCAATAAAATAAAAATGTTGGGAATGTAAATACTTGTTGCAATATCAGTTCACAATAGGTGCTTAATATATGCTAAGTGCACCATGGAAAACTTATGTAAAATCAAGCATGACTAGCACAAGCACATCACATTGTGCAATGTCTTAAAAGTGAAAATCTAAATCTAGAGCACAATTCAGTCAATAATGTGGAGTTCATAGATGTAGAGCCTTCTGTAACATTACAAGTAACTAGAATTCAAGATAAACCAAGCATCATATTATAAATGTTCCTTAACAAAAAGTTGATCTGTTTACCTACTACTAGACATAGAGCTGTGGGCTGATTATCATATCAAAAAGACAAATCATATTGTGATTACCACAAAATCAATAGGCACAAGACAAATAATTATGTAGCATTGCAACAACAAATTTAGAAATATAAGAATGAAGGGATCACTAAATTTATACAAATACAAAAGAAAAAACTTATAGTTGGTTCTAGCAGGACTCAGTACAAAGATAGATCAGGCAGAAATTACAAGCATCCATGGAGGGACATCGTGGCTATTTAGGTTTTTATTGGGAATGAGCATTGGCAAAAAATTGAGATCGATACAAAAGTATCCAAACAAATGGACAATTGCATTTCTACAGTAGTTGGGTCATGATACAGATGAATTACAACATCTCATACATTGTGAAGGATCATTAGGACATATTACACTAGTAATTGCTTTTGGGCCAAAGTTTGTGGACACACTGATATTTGTGATGAGAACAGGGGATCAATTACATGCAAAATTAGGTCAACATTGGTTACAATGGATGGAGGCTACAATGGATGCACCTGATAGGTGTGTTACACTTAGATTTGAGAACAATACTATCAAAATATGCTACAATGGAACTAATGATAACCAAAGAGGCAGGGATTCGAGGACTAATCCCATTCTAGTGTCAAATAAGACAAAGTGTGGGCCTTCATATACAATGGAACACCTTGCAATACGTATGCATAAGATTCAATAAATATGAAAAAGAAAGGCAAAGATTATAGATGGACAGTGGTATGATGACAATGATGATGATCACATGTGGACCTTTGACATGATTCAATATCTAGAATTACACAACCTTCCACCAGATCCACAACTCGATTTCCCACATCCATTGGATGTGTTAGTGGGACTTTAAATTTCACCTAAATTCATATTAAAAGACAAAAAAATAAAAAATATTCTAAAAAGTAAAAAATCAGGACCTAAGCATAATATGTTGTGCTAATTACTATATTAATTTACGTTATTTATCACATGTTTGGTAGATTACATATCTTTTTTCCTACACATGCATTTCATGGTATATATGAGTGAGGTGCAAGACATAAAAGCTATACAAGATACATAGATGTATAGACGTGGGCCATTCCTACACCTAAGGGCCATGCCAGTGCTGGAGGAATCACATGCTATAGGTCACATTGTTGTAGGTTGTCTCTTCTTATGACCTTTACATTTGTCATGTTGAGCTACATTGATTGCTTGCATATGCCTTGCTCTTGCTTATATTTTCTATAGTGCTACATATCATCGATATACTATTTTTATATGTTGTGACATTGACATGAGTCGATGGCATACTGGCTTGACTTCTTCTATGCTTCACTGTTGCTATTGCATTTCATATAGCTAATCATTCATTGTGCCTTGTGTGACATTTGTTTGCCCAATTGATGTGGCTCTTGCCTTGTGTGACGTTCAATTGTCCATTGTATGTGGCTCTTGCCTTGTGTGACATTCAATTGTCTATTGTGTGGGGTTCTTGCCTTGTGTGATAATGATTGTTTAATGTATGTGACTCTTGCCTTAGGTGCTATTGATTGTTTTATGTGCGGATATTGCCTTGAGAAACATTTATAGTTCATTTTGTGACATTTTTTTTCATTGGTCGTGGCCTTTTTTTTTTTTTTTTCCATTGGTCGTGACATTTCTAGTTCATTGATTGGTCTTGCTTGTGTTTCTTTTGTGTGCGTCATGGCCATGACATTGTGTGCTTATGTGTGGATAAATCTAGGATTGTCTACTAAGTTTGTGGTGTTGTGGTCCATATCATACATTTTTATAATTGTGTGTGATGTTGTTTATATCACTCATCTTCCTATGTGGGTTACTATTGAGTAATTATATGTGTTGACTACTACTACTATGTGCCTAATTGCAACATCTATCTTGACATGGCACTTATATGCCTCGAGATACATGTTTTCATATATGTTTTGACGATCGACTCATGCTATGAGGACATATTCTTATTATGTTAACACACACTACATCCCTCACTTCAAATGGGGCCCATACTAATGGTCTTGTCATAGAGATCAAGCTCCATTCACAGATTTTTAGATTTTGGGAAAGGCTTATAGGTTTCATAGGGTTCTGATTGGATCAAATTATCAATTTGGTTAGGATTATGGGATAGTTATATACAAATTGAGTTAGATTTTGAGGGCATATGCAAGCATTTTACAAACATTTTACACGTACATGAGTGACAAGTTATCAAATTTATCATAGTTAGGACAAAGTGGCATATAGATTTTATGGCATTCTATAATAGGTTCATACAGTTAGATTAGATTGGGGGCATGAACGTTGTTCATACACGCACTATTATCATTTTCTATTTTCAAATTGGTATTGGAGGTAACATTTTGAAACTATAAGTCTGTTTGTAGTAGTTGATTCAGTCTACATACGAACCCTATTATGGGGCTCCTCCATAGGCCATAACTTTTGATCCGTAACTTTGTTTAAGCTCTCGTTTGAGTCAAAACGACAATCTCAAAAAGTTCAATTCAGCCGTAATTCGACGGCCATATGTGACCATTTGAGGGTTTGAAAATGTATTTCAATATTTTTTTTAGGTTTTTTCTATTTTTAGTATTTGTACTCCGACATGAACTTCAGTTGAAGTCCACTAGGTCAATTTTAGTGTTTAGAATATTCATGAAAAGTTTTAGGTCCATCTGAGCTTGCATGCAACACTTCTAAAAACAGTGGTTGAAAAAAGCCACTTAAAGTTGAGAGTTACCAAAAATAACAATTTTCTAAAAATTGCGTGGGTCAGCTGGCTTTAAGTAGCTTTAGATTTATTTTATTTTTTTAATTATGCATGTCAACTCCAATTTCGAGTTGAGCTTTATTTAAAGCCCGAAGTAAATATTTTATTCATTCAATGAGAATCAACAGTGTTTTTTTTGCCTCCATGCAAATTCTGAGTTTATATCTATTGATTTTTTTTGTTTAGCTAGTCTATGTTTTCATTGTCTGATATCAAAGCAAGTTCAAATCTTGGAGGTAATATATTTGTGAATTTATGTTTTTATATTTCTGGAGAATATTTTGTGATTGAATAACATGTGTAAGAGATGGTGAGAGGACAAGGACAAGGAATGGCTTAGATGAACATGACTATGCAAGAGCTACAGAGACGTGCAACATCTAACTACAATTGTCACAAATCAAAGATGAAGGCAAACATGAGATGGTACCGAGGAAGTCAAAGACCGTGAAGAAGTTGTTCAACAAGAAGAGGAACAATAGGAACCAACACCATCAATATAAGAAATGATGGTTTAGGTTTTAGAGGGAAGGAATGAAGGAATCAGGGTTGACGTTCTAGATTATGGAGGCAGTTTAAAACCAAAGGAGTTGATAGATTGGATGAACAACATGGAAAAGTTTTTCAAATGAAAAACTATGAGATAAGACAAGAAATTAAAGTTTGCATGCACGAAATTGAAGGGTCATGCAATGATTTGGTGGGATCACCTGCATCAAGAGAGAGAGAGAAAGGGTAAAGAGAAGATCAACACGTGGAGCAAGTCTTCCTATGGATTATTCACAAACTCTATACAGATTATCCCAGAATTTAAGGCAAAAGGATCGCAGTATACAAGAGTAGACAGAGGAATTTTACATGGAGCATGACGAAACAGAAGAATAGATGGCTACAAGGTATGTAAATGGTGTGAAGTTTTATATTCAAGATGAATTGAGCATACATAGAATATTGTGCATGGAGAAGGCTTATCGATTAGCTTTGAAGACAGAAAAAACAAAATAAACAAAATTTTAGATCTAGTATTGATCCAAGAAGAGGACAATCCACTCCAGTAAGGGGATGAAGTGGGTACAATACCACTAGAGGTGGGTTTAATCCCACTAGAGGAGAATCATCATGTGGTGCAAAAAAGTAAGAAAATAACAAACAAGGGTTTCAATACCAACAAAGAGGAAGAAGATTTCAGAGAGGACGAAGCTATGGTGGTGCATAAAGAGAGAGAAAGGGTAAAGAGAAGATCAACACGTGGAGCAAGTCTTCCTATGGATTATTCACAAACTCTATACAGATTATTCCAGAATTTAAGGCAAAAGGATCGCAGTATACAAAGGAATTTTACGTGGAGAATGACAAAATAGAAGAATAGATGGTTGCAAGGTATGTAAATGGTTTGAAGTTTTATATTCAAGATGAATTGAGCATACATAGAATATTGTGCATGGAGGAGGCTTATCGATTAGCTTTGATGACAGAGAAAAAATAAAATAAACAAAATTTTAGATCTAGTATTGGTCCAAGAAGAGGACAATCCACTCCAGTAAGGGGATGAAGTGGGTACAATACCACTAGAGGTGAGTTTAATCTCGCTAGAGGAGAATCATCATGTGGTGCAAAAAAGTAAGAAAATAACAAACAAGGGTTTCAATACCAACAAAGAGGAAGAAGATTTCAGAGAGGACGAAGCTATGGTGGTGCTAGAGGATGGTTTTCAAATCAACGCAGGTCTTATGTTTGTCACAGGTGTGGAGAAGGACAGAGAACATTTGAGTGTCTGCACTACCAAGACCACAAAAGGAGGCAAGAGGATTGCCTAAGAGTGAATTTAGTTGAGGCTGAGACAAAAGAGCAAAATATTGAAGTTGCAGTAGTAGATATTGGAGAAAATCTCATGATAAGGAGAACAATGATTGCTCCAAGGAAAGAATAGGGGCAAAATAAAGAAGGTGGTGATGCATGGTTGTGATCAAATATTTTTTGAACAAGGTGCACGTCAAGAAGTAAGGTATGTAAAGTAATTATAGATGGTGGTAGTTGTAAAAATATGGTTTTTAAAGAAATTATAGAGAAACTAGGTTTGCAATGTGAAAAACATTTTTATCCCTATCCGATTTCATGGTTTAAGAAATGAAATGAAGTTATAGTAGATAAAAAGTGTTTAACCAAGTTTTTTATAGAAAAAACTTACAAGGATGAAATATGGTGTGATGTTATACCAATGGATGCATGCCATGTGTTGGTGAGAAGGCCATGGCAATATGATAGAAAAGTAATTCATGATGGAGCAAAGAATACATACTTTTTGGAAATGTAGAACAAAGTTAGTTTTACTACCCCTTAAAGAAGGGCAGATAGAAAAGATGTTGTCCACAAAAGAATTTATCAAAGACATAAAGATGACAGGATGTTATGCATTAGTAGCAAAGAATGAAGACACAAAAGTGATGTAAATACTAAAAAAAACAACAAAAGTGTTGAAAGAATTTACAGATGTTATACCTGATGAATTACTAGATGGTTTACCACCAAAAAAAGACATTCAACATCATATTGATTTGAAACCTGGATGAACTCTACCCAATCAAGCAGCTTATAGGATGAGTCCAACAAAACATGCAAAATTGAATAAACAGGTTATTGAATTGGTGAAAAAGGGTGTGGTAAGGGAGAGCATGAGTCCATGTGCAACACCAACAATGCTAACTCCAAAGAAAGATGGATGGTGGAGGATGTGTGTAGATAGCAGAGCAATTAATAAAATTACCATCAAATACAGATTTTTTATACCTCGTATAGATGATATGATGGATGTGCTTATAGGAGCAATGTACTTTACCAAGATTGATCTAATGAGTGGCTACTATCAAATTCAAATTCATGAGGGGGATGAATGGAAAACAACATTTGTAATGTCCCTTTTTTTGGCATAGCTTGCTTTTAGACCCTTGGTTTGGTTTTGTTCCCACAAGGATAAGGGAAAGAAACAAAGGGGAAGATGAAGGGGCCATTCAAAGTGCAAAAAAGTGAAAAGGTATTTAAGTATTCTAATTTTCAGTTGAGTTGTGAAAAAGTACTTTTTGTCTAATTTTCACTTAAGTAGATAATTCAAAAGGTAAAATTGCTTATAATTCTAAAGTCACATCCTTCCAATTTGGGTGCCACCCTTGGGGATGATTATAAGAAGCAATTGAGAGTTCATTTAAAAGGTTATGCATGTTTGGAATATTGAATTGTTGATCAAGTATGTCAAGCTTGTTCACCATAATTTGAGGACAAAAACCTTCAAGTGTGCCAAGAGTTTGAGGACAAAAACTTTCATTCTTTCATTCAGAGCAGCTCTATTTAAGCGTTATAATTGTACTTTAGATTTGCATGGTTGCATGCAATTGGATTTACAAAGGTGTTTTGAAACACCTCCTTCATTTGAGATTCAAACAAACTCATTAGAGAGTTGGGAACTTACAACTTGCAGGTCAAAGAAGAGGAGCGAATCAACTTAGGGCAAGAAGGAGACTCCCCAAGCTTGACGACTTCCTTGTCGGGGTGGGCAAATGCCTTAGGGCATGCTTGGACTTGCTTTTGGTGGAGAAATTCAATTCAAAGTTAATAATAATATTATTATTATATTTTTCTAATCAATTGCAAGCTGAATTTGAGTGAATTGAGGGCTGGTCAAAATGTAAATAATCCATAAATTATTTATATTAATTTTCCTAGTGGAGCGATTCATTTATGAGGGTTTTTAGAGTGTTTTTGGGCTCTAATATTGGAGAAAATAATCATATATTATTTGTTTTATATTTTGGATATTATTATATTAATTTCCCAAGATTAGCGACTTGATTTGGGGAATTTGAAGGGCTTGTTGAAGTGTTAGATCAAAGGTTTGATTTTCAGATTTGAGTCTACCTATTTTTTCAAGTGTGGCGATTTCATTGGAAGGGCTAATTGGACTATGTGTAACCCTATTATGTTCGTTGGAAGCCCTAATAAATTGCAAGATTTTTGCATAAATATTTGAGAGTTTGTGTAAGGATTTCGAGGTAGATTGGAAGGAGAAAACGCAGTTGTATCGACATCATAAAATCATAATTATTGCAAGGGAAATTTCAGCCACATCACCATTCTATCTTGCCACAAAAGAGGTATTTTATTCTAGTTTTACATTTAGTAAATTTTGGGGTTATATTGAAGTGTTTTTGGTTGGAGATTGATCGTCTATTTCTGTTATGATCTGCTGATTTTTAGGGCAGATTTCATATTGGTTTCAGATTTATGTAAGGGTTTGCTGGAAAACCCAACTTTGTCTAATTGTCCCATTTGGGGAGATTACAGTGGTATCAGAGCCATATATTGGCTATACAGTGGTGTGAGGGTTGTTAATACATGAGTGACAATAAAGAGGTTAAGTATTACCTGAGTAGTAGGAGGGAATCAGGGCTTCCACCAGTTGGGCCATTAGAGCAAGAATAGGTAACGGGGGACATGGATCGCCAAGAGACAGAGAGGGAGAGGAGGGATATGATAGCTGAGGAGAGGTTTGAGAGATATTCTTAGTCTCAGGAGCAGATGACAGTCGTGATGGAGGGTTTTTTTGTTCTCTCAGTGAGATGAGTGGCTTAAAGCCACTCGATGGAGATAGTGGTGTTTTAAGGAGCAGGCTAGATTCGCATACACCCCTCTTGAGGAATGGTGCATCTACACGTAGGCCCACCCAGCTTACATTTGTTCAAAAAGAGGAGTCTACACCAGTGAGGGAGGGGTTACCTAACCCACATGAGGAGTTGGAGAGGAAAAGGGAGATGGATGAATATGTTACTTTATCCGCAACATTGAGAGGGGCTATGACTTTTTTCAAGTTTTCAGCTTGGAAGCGAGGACAAAGTGGGCCTAGGATTAGTCAAAGGCAAAGGGGCAGCCAAGGAGATCTCCAACATGCGTTGGGGAATTTATCCCTTTCCACTTTTGATGGGTCACAAAGGAGCTCGGCAATGGCTTGGATTTAGAAGGTGGACTTCTTTTCACTTCGACCTATGCCAGAGGGGGAGACTATTCAATTTTCCACATTGCATTTAGAGGGAGCAACCCACAATTGGTGGTACCATGGTTTGATCACACAGGGACACCAACACATACGCTCCTATGAGGAGCTCAACAAGAGATTGATAGAGAGATTTGATAGGGCAAATATGGAACTTCATTTCCGTGATTTAGTTCAATTTAGGCAAAAGGCCTCAGTGAATGTTTATGTTACAGAATTTAAGAGGTTTTCAGTCATGGTCACTGATATATCGGATAGGAGATTGGTGGTGTTGTTCATTAAGAGCTTGGTTGATTCCTTATGGGGATTGGTCAAGGCATTTGATCCACTTTCTCTGAGAGAGGCCATCCAAAAGGCCTATGCTTTGGAGTCTTCTACTCCAAGAAGAAGATTCACACCTTTGGGGAAGCCAAAGGGTACTTTTTTCCCACCTACAAGGCAGCATAGAGGTGGCGGTTTGGGGCAACCGAGGAGCAACTATACAGGGCCTCCAAAGGCCAATCATGAGGGTTCTTTGACTAGACCAAACCAACCAGGTTTGGGGCAGCAAAAGGAGCTACCACATAGTAGCTTTGATGTAAGAAATGAATTGAGAAGGGTCTTTGTTTCACATGTAAGGATCCTTGGAAGAAGGGCCACAATTGTTGTGGTAAAGGGCAAGTACACTACATTGAGGTACTTCTCGAAGAGGATGATGAGGAGGAATTTGGGACAACTACCTATGAGGAGGGTACATTGAAAATAGAGAGAGAAGAGGAGTTGAGTGGCACTTTGGCATCACTTTTGGGAGCTCCTAGGTACTATCCCTTTAGAGTGACGGGATCATTGAAGGGTATATCAGTCACCATACTTATTGATAGTGGGGCAACCCACAACTTCATTGATAGAGGGCATGTGGCATCATGTGGCCTACAACCCCCAGAGTTCAAAGGATATAGGGTCATGTAGCGGATGGGTTCACCATCCTCTGTACTGCCAAGGTTCCAAAGCTTAGTCTCACTTTGGAAAGGCATGTGGCAGAGGATGATTTTTATGTGGTTGGCATTGGGGAGACCAATATGGTCCTTGGTATTCAGTGGTGGCACTCACTTGGTGAGTACACTCAAAACTATCAAACCATGGAGTTGAAATTCAAAGTGGCAGATAATGAGATAATTTTGCATGATTTGAGTGATAAAAGATGCCCCTTCTTTATCAAATAACATGATAGAAGGATGTTTCATGAGCATGAGGAGGATTGAAAATAAGGCTGCCATAAGACATCAAATGCAGCCCCTTAATTCCAAGTTAGAACACTCTACAAGGCAATTGGTAAACATGATAAATTCTGATTTTTGTCATACATGTTTTGGATGGGTTGAAAGGAAACTTGATTTTCAAGGGCAGCCCCAAAATTGCCTTAGGCAGCACCCTATTCCATCTTGCAAAGATAAAAATGAGGGTGTTATGAAGGGCAGAAGACCCCTCTTGATTTTAGAGATTGGCTAAAATTGCAAGCAGCTATTCACAAGGTTCAAATTGCAAAAAAAAGGGTCCTATTACTTGTCAGAAAATGTTAGAATCAGCTGCACTTACCTATGGATTTTTTTGGGCATCAAGGGCAACTTATTTCACATGTGACAGCCAAGGGGAAGAGCTGGAAAAATGAGCTTGAAGTCTAAATTTTGTTGCTCAGAAATTTATGAGACAACAAAGCAATTCCAGCCACCAAAAAGAATAAAACAATTGCACTTTCAAGGCATGCTACAGCCCATGTTTGGGAGGATATAGGCCAAGGTAAAATTTGAATTTAATCACTCAGAAAATTCTGATTTTAAAGGGTAGGTACAACAGCATTATAAAGGTGAAAAGTCTGATTTTTTCAATAAATTCCAGCCTACAATACATTCTGAAAATGTTCATGATAAGGCACACTTTTAGCTTGACATAGAATGGGAAGACATGAGGGAAGTACAACCTTGTCTTGTATGTAGGTTGAGGCTTTTATTTGATCACTACAATGTTCTTCCTATGCATGAAGGATTGGTAAAGGGAAGTCAAGGGGAGATTGCATGTCACATGTTTTGAGACATGCTCAAGGTAGATTGCATCTATGTGCTACTTTCATTCAAAGTATGATTCAAGGTGAGCTTATTGTTATTTCTTTTCAATTTTTGGAAACACCTTTCAAAGGGCACATTTGTAATGTCCCCATTTTTGATCGACATCTTTGTGGGACCCTTAGCCCATTCTTGTTTCCAATAGCTAAGGGTAGAGGAATGAAAGGGAGCATTGTGGGCCACTTGTGAGGAGTTAATAATGGAAAGGGTAATTTATATTTATAATTTTGAGTTGAGTGGGGTTTATAGGGCTAAAGTGAAATTAAAAGGATCTTTTAATATTTTAAAAAGAAAAGTAACTCTCCCCTCCAATTTTTGGGCACCGCACTTGGAGGAGTGATATATAAAAGCAAGTAAGGATTCATTTGAAGGGTTATGCAATTTGGTTATTGAAATTCTTGTGCAAGTATGCCAAGCTTGAACAAGTGACTTGAGGACGAAACCCTTCAAGTGCACCAAGAGGTTTGGAGATGAAAACCTCCATTTTCTACTAGGGCAGCTTTATTCGAAGGTTGTAATTGCGCCATAATTGTGCATAAGTATATGCAAAAAAATTTACAAATGTGTCTTTTGACACCACCTTCATCAAGCAATTGGTACTATCCTTTGGAAAGCTAGAAATCTTCAATTTGTAGATTAAAAAGGTGGGCAAACTTCGTGGAGAAGCCCTAGAACGAGTTTGAAGTCTTCCAAAGTGTGGGGACCCCTCACAAGAGGGAAATTTGGTCTTTGAAACCCTATTCGGGGGTTAAGGTACTTTTCATAATTTATTTCAGTCATTTGGTGAATTGTTTGGAACAATTGGCATGCGTGAAAGGACATTCTAGGCCCTAAAATATTTTAGAAATTATTACAATAATTTGGGCACCTGGGTGACTTGATTGGCGAGCTCCAGAAAGTGATTTGGTGAGATAAATGCAAGGGATAATTTTTAGAATTGTTTCTACTAGTTTTTTGAGGTGTGAAAAAATAAACTGGAAAGCATTTTGAGGCGTTTAAGGGGTGAAAAACATAGCTGTACTTTCAAGGAAAAATCAGATTATTTTTGGGAGGCGTTTCCACCTATTCATCAATTTATTTGACCTCCAAAAAGGTACTTCCTAAATAATTTTCAACTTTTTGTGAAATTATTTGGATGCTCCTTAGCTTAAATGTCATAATTTTTTCAGCTAGGGTTGGCTGGTTTTAAATTTTCAGATTTCAGTTTGGTGTTTGGATTGGTCTAGGGTTTGTTGGAACACCCTCCTTTTTTGTCTTTGTCCCAAATTGGGGACATTACAACATTGATACCCATTGGAGGCTCAAACATGAGGGGCTTCATCAAAGGCAAACCAGTATGGCATATGAATTTTCTTGTAGGACATGAGGAGTCTTTGAAAGGTGGTCATGACACTTTTAGCTCACAGGGGCAGCCTCCAAGGTATAGGTTTAGCAAGTGGAGAATTCAAATTGGAGTTTCTTTTTTGTGGGAAGCAATTTCAGTTGGTAAGTGTATCATGAAGAATGTGGGGACAACCCCATGACTTTTGCAATTGCTTGAGGACAAACAATTTTGGATACGGAGGACTGTAATGTTCCCCTTTTGGGAATCGCTTGCTTTTAGACCCTTAGCTTGATTTTGTTCCCACAAGGCTAAGGGAAAGAAAAAAAGGGTAATGATGAGGGGTCCATTCAAAGAGCAAAAAAGTGAAAAGGTACTTAAGTATTCTAATTTTCAATTGAGTTGTGCAAAAAGTACTTTTGATCTAATTTTCACTTAAGTAGGGGGACTTTTAAGGGTCATAAGAACCTGACCCTTCAAAAAGGTAAAATTGCTTATGATTTTAAAGTCACATTCTTCTAATTTGGGCGCCACCCTTGGGGATGATTATAAGAAGCAATTGATGGTTCATTTGAAAGGTTATGCATGTTTAGAATATTGAATTATTGATCAAGTATGTTAAGCTTGTTCACCACGACTTGAGGACGAAAACATTCAAGTTTACTAAGGTTTTGAGGACAAAAACCTCTATTCCTTCATTCAGAGTAGCTCTATTCAAGTGTTGTAATTGTGCTTTAGATTTGCATGGTTGCATGCAATTAGATTTACAAAAGTGTTTTGGAACACCATCTTTATTTGAGAATTGAGCAAACTCATTAGAGAGCTGGAAACTTACAACTTGCAATGCAAAGAAGAGGAGCAAATCAACCTAGGGAAGCAAGGAGACTCCCTAAGCTTGGCAATTTCCTTAGAGGGCTGGGCGAATGCCTTAGGGCATGCTTGGACTTTTTTTTGGTGAAAAATTCAGGGCAAAGTTAATAATAATATTTTTAAATATTATTATATTTTTCTATCAATTGCAAGTTGAATTTGAGTGAATTGAGGGTTGGTCAAAAGGTAAATAATTCAAAAATTATTTATATTAATTTTTCTAGTGGAGCGATTCACCTAGGAGAGCTTTTAGAGTGTTTTTGGGCTCTAATATTGGAAAAAATAATCATATATTATTTGTTTTATATTCTAAAAATTATTATAATAATTTTCCAAGATTGTTGTAATGTCTCCCTTTTGGGTATAAACTTGGTTAAGTTCTTAGCTTTGAATTGTTCCTAAAAAGGTTAAGGGAAGAAGAGAAAAATGGGACATTTGAGGACTTCAAAAGGATTTAATAGAAAAACACTTTATGATCTACTTTCCACGTAAGTTGAGGCCTTTTTAAGGATCATGGGCACTGAAGGCTTAAAGTGTTTTTATAAGGAAGTTTGTAATATATCTTTTTTTTTTAAAGGAAAAGATAAGTTTCCCTCTCTATTTTGGGCGTCACATTTGGAAGAGGAATATAAAAGGAAATGGAAGGTTCATTTGAAAAGGTTATGTATATTTGATATCGAAATTCTTGTGCAAGTATGTCAAGTTTGAACAAATGACTTGAGTACAAAAACCTTCAAGTGCACAAAAGAGTTTGGAGACGAAAACCTCCATTCTTCCACATAAGGCTGTAATTGCGCTGTAATTTTGCATAGTTGTATGCAAGTGGATCTACAAGGTGTTTTTGAACACCAACTTATTTAAACTATTATTACAACCCCTTCGAAGCGCTGGAGAGTCATAATTTATAAGTCAAAGAGGTGGGCGAACTCGGTTGAGGAGCTTGTTGAGTTTGGAGGCCATTCCAAGGGTGGCTACTTGCTTTGGGAGAGTGGCGACCCCTCTTAAGAGGGAAAATTGTCTACGGATCCCTCTTTTAGGGTCAAAGGTAATTTTCATAATTTATTCCAGATATTGGCAAGTTGTGAGTCAAATTGCAGGTTTGGAAGGTCAATCTATGCCCTAGGTATAGTTAGGAATTTATTATATTTTTTTTGGCAACTTGGGCGACTTGATTGGAGAGATTTGCGAGACGTTTAGAAGGGCAAATTCCAAGAAATAAATATCAGATTTATTTTCATATTTTTCTAAGTGTGGCAACTCATTTGTGGAGGTTTTTGAGGTGTTTTGTGAGTGGAAAACACAACTGTACTTTCACATAAAAATTAGATTATTTGCAAGGCTATTTTCAATCACTTCGCCAATTGATCTTGGTAAAGAAATGTACCTTTCAATTTATTTTCAGCTATTTGTGAATCTATTTTTAGCGTGTGTTGCTTGAAAATTCTATAAAATTTTCAGCTAGGGTTTGCTAGTTTGTGGATCAAAATTTCAATTAATTGGCAATTTTTATTCAAGGGTTCGATGGAAAACCCCAACTAGGTTTAATTGTCCCATTTGGGGACATTACAGTTGTAATAGAGCCATATCTTGGCTATATGTGGGATTCAGGGTTTATATCAAACAATAACATGGATAAGGGAAGGATAGATGGTATGACACAGGCCCAAGATCATGGGAATCAGACCTGCAGGATGGAGGACCAACTTTTGGTTCATTGGGATTTAATGGAGGATTATGATGAGTACTTGACACTTGCACCTCAATACAGGGGGGGATGGAGCTTCAAAGATTGGCTAGGTTTGAGATATGGCAAGGGGCACCATGGGCACATAGCTATGCAAGATGACTTGTGGAAGATAGTTCTTCCAAATTTTGATGGTGGTCCAGGTATTGCGATAAGAGCTTGGGTTGACAAGGTAAGTGAGTACCTTGATTTGAGACCTAGAGGTAGAAGGGAAGCCTTAATTTTTGTCATATAACATTTGGATGGGGCTGCCCATGAATGGTGGCGTCATGGATGGGAAATACAAAGGCATAAGACTATTGGGACACATGAAGAATTCTTGGAAAGAATCGTTGATAAGTTTGGTAAGATAGTGGAGCCATCAAAACCAAAATTGTTGAGGGCACATAACAAGGATTTTCAATTGGATGAAATGTGGACTTTAAAACAATTAACAGAGCCTAATTCCAATTGTACAAGGGGCAGACACTCCACAAGCTTGTTAATTACTGATTTAGTCAAACATAGGCCCTTTGTGATGGGTGAGCAGCTAGAAATTAACTCAGAAAATTCAAGAAAGTCAATAGTATGTAAGGCTGAATTCGAAGGGCAACCACCAAGTGAAGAACCTTTGAGGTTTGGGCACCAAAATTCAGTCAATTGTGAGCCCATGGTGATGGACAATCCGCTGAGATTGAAGTCAGAAAATTCAGAGAAATTAAAGGCATGTGAAACGGGAATAGAAGGGAAGCCACCAAAAAAAAAACAATTAAAAAAATTGGGAGCAAGGAAATGAACATGTGAAGGTAAACCAAACTGAAATTGAAGGGCAAGTACACAAAGAAAAAGAGGACAGCCAGCAGGTGACAAAGAAAGAGATGATTGCTACCCTATCTAGTGCTACTAGACGTCATGCTTTCCGTGAGAAAGGAACCGTTAAAGGCAAAAAGATAATTGTATCAATGGATAATGGAGCTACTCACAATTTTATAGATGGTAAAATGGTTGCAAGACATAGGCTGCCCACCAAGGAAAATGGTGGACTTAAGGTAACCATGGGGGGATGGCTCTTCCATATCATGCATTTCCAGCACTTTGGAATTAAAACTAACCATGGGTGAATATACCTTTGAAGGAGAGTTCAATGTGATAGACCATGGGGAGATAGATGTTGTGCTTGGAGCCCAATGGTTTCAATCCATTAGTGAATACACTCATAATTTGTAAAAATCAGAACTGAAATTTATGGCAGCCAACAAGGAAATTGTTATCCATGGTTTAAGTAATGGGACACCCATGTTGGTGACCTCCAAAAGGATGGATGAACCAAAAGATATGAACTCGAAACACACCATGGAAGATGGATCAAGTGGGGAAGCCACTTGTGATAAGAAGCAAGTCATGCAAGAGGAAAGAAAGAAGAGTAGAACAAAACTTCATGAGGACTCACACGAAGGAAGCCATAAAAATTCAAGGGAAGTGAACACACTATGAAGACACTTTCTATGCCAAGGAAAGGAGAAGAAAATATGCTCAACCAAGGAGAGGAAAATTGTGCCCTTATGTCAAGGACACAAGCAAGGTGTGATGAGTGGATGAGGAGGGCAAAGCAAGCAAAGATGATAGCCTTCCTAGCTAGGCAACACCTAAGAAAGTTCAAGGAGAAAGGTGAATCCCCTAAACACCTACATAATCATGCCAAAGATAAAGAGAAATCAATATTGCACATTGATGAAGGGAAATCGGTGAACAATGTCCACACCACCAAGGCTAATGATCACTATCAGCATGTTGTAATTTACGGAAGAGTAGATAAAGGTAAGCCATTTATTTATTTTTATGGCAATTCATCAATGCACAACCTTCCTACTATGCTCCTACATCACATGGGAAGATATTAGGATCATGCCAAGGGTGAGGGCAAGGTGAAGGGCATGCAAACAGATCATGAAATTGGTTTATTTTGGAGACCCCTTGCAAAGGAAAATGCAAGGAATGAGTTGGCTTCCATACATGGGCAACCAATTGGAAGGGATGATATGGAAAACATGGAAGAAGGTTTGAGGTTCATCATAGACTGGGCAAAGGATCAAATCATGAGCAGCAGTTGGCAAGGTAAATTGATGAAGAAAAATTTGTCTTTTTCCATCCGGAAAATTCAAAAAATTGTTTGCAACAATCTTGGTCATTGACCCTCCAAAAAGGGCACATTGTTTGTACATTGCAGCCAACAAAGAAGCTTGAAATTTTTGATAATAAGTCTGAAAATTTTGTCTCTAAAAATTCTGAGTGGTGTCATTCATTACAGCCACCCAATATACATATAAAAATTGGTTTTGGAGGTACTTTGTTACTCATGACAAGGAGAGATATTATTTCTTCTGTTTCTGATTTTGTGCAATTAAAAAAATCATATTTTTTGCTTCTACTACAGCCCCTTTATGGGAACAACATGACTGATTTAATTGTTTACTTCTAGTTGATTTTGAGTGTGTAAAATGACATCTTCAGAGACCACAGTTTGCACAAGAAGTGGGTAAAATTTGTGAGTATGAATCAACAGTGGACCTTATTTATTTTTGAACATTCCTTTGATGTTTACATGGTCATATACTTACATAGCAATCATGAGAAGGGGCAGCCTTGGATAAAACATGCTTTTCATATGATGGGGACCACTCATAGTGGATTGCATATGGTGATGAGTTGCTTCAGAGGTATGTGGCCCCTAATAATTCTTTTGGATACTCCTTTGCACGTTTGGGAGTCTTCTTCGAGGCATAGAGGGATGAGTAAGGACAGCGGTTTGTCTAGAGGCCATGATTGTATTGATGGGATGAAGGTAAGTGCAAGTTTTGAAATTTATTTTTCAGAAAAATCAGATTTGGGAAGGCAAACATAGTGATGTTTAGATGGGAGAAATTCTGAATTTTATGAAGAGAAGTATGCATATATTAATTCCCAATTTTGTCAACATGAAAAATCAGAGATATGCATGCATGTACAGCCATATTACAAAGGAGGAAAGACCGAATTTGTTAATACAGTCCAGCTCTTGCAAGGTCTTAAAAAAATGCATATGTTGGCACCTTTGGTGGATGATAGAGGAAGCATATACACGAAGAAGGTACAATTATATTTGGTAAGTGTTGGGAAGCTATTGATGAGCTTTTGGAGTGTCTTATGCATGCATGGGATGATTGACAAGGGGCAGCCTTTTGGAAGACACATGGTTTGCACAAAGATGCCCGTATATGGCGAGTGGTATGTTTTAGAGGCCTCACATCATTATAGGTACCTTGTTGCGTTCTTTTTGCATATTGGGGTAGTGGTGGCCTGACATTTGGGAGGTCTTTGCCCACGGGGCAGCAAGGTAATCATATTCTCTCATGTTTATCATAGCAACTTTGGGTCACATAACACCCCCTTTGAAGGTATAAGGGAAAGAAGATTGCATGTCTTCCACTCAGTATTGAAAGTGATGGTTGATTGGGAACATATGGAGCCTTTGGAGGGCTATGAGAACACCTCTAGCTTTCAGGGCAACGTGCAAACCATAGGCACAACAGGGTAAGGCTTTGGTTTGGAGCTTCCATTTCATGGGAGGCATTGACAAGGAGAGCTTGCATAGGGAAGAGTGTTGAGACAATCCCCTGTGTTTTTGCAATTGCTTGAGCGCAAACAATTTTGGGTAGGGAGGATTGTAATGTCCCCCTTTTTCGTATAAACTTGTTTAAGTCCTTAGCCTTGAATTGTTCCTAAAAAGGCTAAGGGGAGAAGAGAAAAGGGGAATATTTGAGGACTTCAAAAGCATTTAATAGAAAAACACTTATGATTTCCACTTAAGGCCTTTTTAAGGGTCATGGGCACTTAAGGCCTAAAGTGTTTTTATAAGGAAGTTTGTAATATATCTTTTTTTTACAAAGGAAAAGGTAAACTCTCCCTCTCTATTTTGAACGCCACATTTGGAGGAGGAATATAAAAAGGAAAGGGAAGGCTCTTTTGAAAAGGTTATGCATTTTTGATATTGAAATTTTTGTGCAAGTATGTTAAGCTTGAACAAGTGACTTGAGGATGAAGACCTTCAAGTGCATAAAGGAGTTTGGCAACGAAAACCTCCATTCTTTCAAAGAGAGTAGCTCTATTCAAGGGCGGTAATTGCACTTCAATTTTGCATAGTTGTATGCAAGTGGATCTACAAAGGTGTTTTTGGACACCACCTTCATCAAATAATTATTACAAACCCTTCGGAGAGCTGGAAATTCATAATTTGTAGGTCAAAGAGGTGGGCGAACTCGGTTGAGGAGCTTGTTGAGTTTGGAGGCCATTCCAAGGGTGGCTATTTGCTTTGGGAGGTTGGCGACCCCTCTCAAGAGGGAAAATTGTCTATGGAACCCTCTTTTAGGGTCAAAGGTAATTTTCATAATTTATTCCAGCTATTGGTGAGTTGTTGTGAGTCAAATTGCATGTTTGGAAGGTGAATCTATGCCCTAGGAATATTCAAAAATTTATTATATCTTTTTTTTGGCAACTTGCGGACTTGATTGGAGAGATCCAGTAGATGTTTAGAAGGGCAAATTCCAAGAAATAAATATCAGATTTATTTCCATATTTTTTCTAAGTGTGTCGACTCACTTGTGGAGGTTTTTGAGGTGTTTCGTAGGTGGAAAATGCAATTGTACTTTCACATAAAAATTAGATAATTTGCAGGGTTATTTTCAGCCACTTCGCCAATTTATCTTAGTCAAAAAAGATATCTTACTTTCAGTTTATTTTCAGCTATTTGTAAAGCTATTTTTAGCGTGTGTTCCTTGTAAATTCTATAAATTTTTCAGCTAGGATTTGTTGGTTTGTGGGGCAAATTTTTAATTAATTGGCAATTTTTATTCAAGGGTTTGTTGGAAAAACCCCAACTAAGTCTAATTGTCCCATTTGTGGGGATATTACAATTGGCGACTAGATTTGGGGAACTTGGAGGGCTTGTTAAAGGGTTAGATCAAGGGTTTGATTTTCAAATTTGATTCTACCTATTTTTCCATGTGTGACAACTTCATTGATAGGGCTAATTGAACTATTTGCAGCCCTGTTGTGTTCATTGGAAGCTTATAAATTGTAGGATTTTTGCATAAATATTTGAGAGCTTGTGCAAGGGTTTCAACTTTCAAAGTAGATTGGAAGAGAAAACACAGCTATATCGACATCATAAAAGCAGAATTAATGTAAGGAAAATTCCAACCACATCGCCATTCCATCTTGCTACAAAATGGGTATTTTATTCTAGTTTTACATTCAAAAAATTTGGGGTTATATTGGAGTGTTGTTGCTTGGAGATTGGTAATCTATTTTTGTTAGAATTTGCTAGTTTTTAGAGCAAATTTCAAATTGTTTTTAGATTTAAATAAAGGTTTATTGGAAAACCCCAACTTTGCTTCATTGTCCCATTTGGGGACATTACAACATGCAAGACTAGGGACGACTTATATGAGTGCTTGGTGATGCCATTTGGGTTATCTAAGGCATTCAACACATTTATGAGGGTGACAAACACAGTGCTACGAGATTACATTGGTAAGTTTGTGGTGGTTTATTTTGATGACATTTTGATATTCAATAAGACTAAAGTAGAGCACTTACAACATTTGCGAGTGGTATTAAAATTACTAAGAAAGGATAATCTCTATGCAAATATGAAGTGCAAGATTATGCAGATAGTTTGGTATTTTTGGGATTTGTAGTTTTAGCAGATGGAGTAAGGATGAATGAAGAAAAGGTAAAGGCAATTGTTGAGTGGCCTATTCCAAAGAACATCATAGAGATAAGAAGTTTCCATGGTTTATGAACTTTTTACAGGAAAGTTCATTAAGAATTTTAGTAATCTTGTTACACCAATAACATTTTGCATGAGAGGAAAAGAATTTGTGTGGACAAAGGTAGCAATAGAAAGCTTTGAGTTATTGAAGAGAAAGATTACAAAAAAATTGTTTTAGCATTACCAGATTTTAACAAAGTGTTTGAAGTGGATTGTGATGCTTCACATGTGGGAATTAGTGTTGTGTTGAGTCAAGAACGAAGGCCAATAACATATTTCAGTGGGAAATTGAATGAGGTAAGAAAGAAGTATTTTACATATGATGACATCAAGTTAACTACCTTTATTACGTATGTAATACAATAGTTATGTTCTAGTTGTTTATCCCATTGAATTTTATGTCATTACACAATCATTAAGACATTGGAGGCATTGCCTGGTGTCTAAGAAGTTTATCATAGTTACAGATCATGAAGTCTTGAAGTATGTGAACACTCAAAAGAAGTTAAATAGTAGACATACAAAGTGAATGTCTTTCTTGAAGGGATATATTTTTGTGTTGAAGCATAAATCAAGAAAGTAGAATCAAGTAGCAGATGATTTGAGTAGGGGAACTTCAAATCCAACAACTTCACTCACCATAATAGTGCAATACTTCAAATCCAACAACTTCACTCACCATAATAGTTAATAATTGCACTCCCCTGCTCAAATCATCTGCTACTTGATTCTATTTTCCTGATTTATGCTTGGAAAGATTGTTGAGCAGTGTAGGAATCCATTAGCAGGTGAGACAAATACTATTCATGATGAATATCTTATAGAGGATGGTAAAATATTCAAAGGGAAACAATTATGTATTCCAGTTGGGTCAGTAAAAGACAATATTATAAGAGAACTACATAGTGGTGGTTTGGTTGGACATTTTGGTAAGGCTAAGACAAATAGCTTTGGTGGAGGAGAAATATTTTTGGCCAAAGATGAAGAGAGAGGTGGCAAGGTGTGTTTCAAGATGCAAAACATGTGAAGTGGCTAAAGGACATGCACATAATACAAGGTTGTACATACCATTACCAATTCCAAGAGGACTATGGACAAATTTTGAGTATGGATTTCATGTTGGTATTACCAAACACAGAGAGAGGTAATGTTTCATTTTTTGTTGTTGTAGACAGGTTTTCTAAGGTGGTTCATTTTATTGCATGTAAGAAACCAGTGATGCCACTAGAGTTACAGAACTATTTTTTAAGGATGTGAGATTGCATGGTGTTCCAAAAATCATTACATCAGATAGCGACACAAAATTTCTAAGTCATTTTTGGAGGACTTTATGGAAGTTGGGAACTAAGCTACAATTTAGTAGTGCATACCACCCACAAACAGATGGACAGATAGAAGTTGTAAACGAGCTTGAAAAATTTGTTGAGATGCATAGTTGGAGAGAAGCCCAAGCAATGGGACTTGGCTTTACCACATACTGAGTTTGCATATAATAGTTCAGTGAACAGATTAACAAAAAGATCACCATTTCAAATTATTTATGAGAGAAATCCTATGTGTGTTTTAGATTTGGTACAACTACCAATTGCAGAATGAGTTAGTGATCACGCAGAAGCATTTGCAGAGCATACACAACAGTTTCAAGAAGTGAGAAGAAAGTTGTAGCAAAGTAATGAGAAGTTTTAGCAGATGACAGAAGAAGGTCAAAAGTATTTGAAGGAGATTTAGTGATGGTATACTAGAGGAAAAAAGATTTTTGATAGGTACATACAAGTTAAAGCACAAGAAAATTGGTCCGCGCAAAATTGTGAAAAAAATCATTGACAATGCTTATGAGGTGAGTTTACCACATAATTTTGATCTCTCTAGTATTTAATGTTTTAAATTTATATGATTTTCATGAAGAAGATGGTAAAGGGGAAGAAGATGAAGTAGATTGACAGCAACAGGTACCAAAGAAGAAAGATAAGATAGCACAAGTTCTGGATAAGAAGACAACGAACATAAGGCAAGAGAGTTATAATAAGTATTTGGTACAATGAGAAGGATTGCAACATGAAGACAACACTTGGATTTCAGAATGGAAGTTGAAGAAGATTGACAAGAATAAATGACAGGAGTACAATCAGAGCAACTCATAGGAGCTGAGTTGTTTTCAACTAGAGGAGAATGATGTAGAGTCCAAACTTCCGGATGCCATAACTTTTGATCTATAACTTCGTTTGAGCTCTCATTTGTGCCAAAACGATCGTCTCGAAAAGTTCAATTCAACCATAAAAAACTCTCCGTTTAGGGATGTTTCCAGAACTTTTTAGAGGTCATATGTGACCATCTGAAGCTTTGAAAATGCATTTCAATATTTTTTCCAAGATTTTTCTATTTTTAGAAGTAGTGTATATTTGTACTTGGATCTGAACTTCAGTTGAAATTCGTGCATTAGGTTAATATTAGTGTTTAGAATATTTGTGGAAATTTTTAGGGTCATCTAAACTTGCATGCAACACTTCTAAAAATAGCGGTTGAAAAAAGCCATTAGAAGTCGAAAGTTACAAAAAATAACAATTTTTTATAAATTGTGTAGGTCAATTGGCTTTAGGTGCTTTAAATAGCTTTAGATTTATTTAGTTTTTTTAGTTATGTAGGTCAATTCCAATTTCGAGTTAAGCTTTATTTAAAGCCTCTTATGTAAATATTTCATTCATTCAATGAGAATCAACAGTGTTTTTTGCCTTCATGCAAATTCTAAGTTTATGCCTACTGATTTTTTGTTTAGTTAGTCTGTGTTTTCATCATGCATTCCTTGGTCATATGGTGACCATCTCTATCATTATTTTGTAATGTTGATATTTTAGCATAAACGAAATCTACTCTAGGTTTGCTAATTCATGTTCTAAGTTTCCATGCAGTTTAGGGAAGTGGGATGTTCTTGGGTAGCTATTGGATTGGTTTAAGTGTTTGATGGGTGAATGCATATGTCAAGAACAAATTGATGAATGCACATTATCATTTTCACTGATGTAGGAGCAACTGTGGCGAAGAGCAATCTTGCATCACCCAAAACAACTCACTTTTTGTGAATAAAGTTTCGACGTGGGCGCATGGCACGTAATGGTTTGATCATTAGTAGGCACATAAGCTAAAACACACATGTATCTGCATGCACAAAAGACAATTTTGCTGAAGTTGAATGAAGTTTTGGTCTACAACAAGTTTTTAGGCAAATTTTTGTTTAGTGCCATTGAATGAAACATTTGGTTTGCGCAGAGCACGCAAAAGAGAACCTAGTATGCAATTGTGCAGACCCTGTTGGCACTATCCTCATGGCGCAACACAAAAGAAAGGAGAAGGCTTGGAGCCACCAAAAGCACCTTTCAACGCAACCAATGTTTAGAGTAGTGCAAAGGATAAAAGACTTGCACGTATAGACATTGTCACACCAAGACAAAGAGGAAGGATTACGCTAAAGAAAACTGGTGCGTGAAGCAATTATCACATCTCAGAGTAGGTTGACTCCAAAGTTTTGGAAATGGATCTTTGAATCCAAGATTTTTGGAGATGGATTCTAAGGACGCATGTTCATCCATGTTTGTGTGGGAGGCAAGCAACCCTTGGGACACGTGTTGGCTTGTGGGAGCTTGCATGAATCTTTCTTGACACGTGGCCCCTACATGCAAGGCCAAGCATTGATGAACTTTTGAGAGGAATAGATACTCATAGATAGAGGCCCTTGTAGCCTTGAGTGTGAATGGAAGTCAAGGGGACTCCATTGTTGTAGAGGGAAGCTTGAATTTTTGCAGATTGAGATCTAAGCATAGTGTGAAGCTAATGCATTGGAAGAATCTATGTAACCCTTATTTTGCATTAATATAAGAATTGAGCCTTGTGTTTTCAGAACTGAGTGTGTGAATGTGCATTCATCTAGTTGTCGGGTTAGGGCTTTCCTTAATTGGAAAATTCATCCCTATGACTGCATCAACTAGTATCAAAGTAAGGTTTTGAACCTTGTGTAGTGTGGAGAGTGAGGTTGCCTATGTAGGATTGTAAGTTGAGATCTCACAGCAGTAGGATTTGCGCCCAGAGAATAGAGATGATGCCTAGAAAAGTTTCTGGTAGAGGTGCAATAGTAGCTAACGTGGCTGGGAGACATGATGAAGTCTTGGACATTTTGTGTGTCGTGCAAACACGACTAGACGCTGTGGAAGAAGATTGAAGGTGAGGTTTCACATTTAGAGATGATCATAGAAACATTGAGGTGGAGCAGCAATTCACAAAAGTCGAAGGAGAAGATGAGGAAGCGCACATGGATGCAGGTGAAGGTAGACTCCTGAGAGCTATCTCATGGATCAAGCGAGCCACAAAGGTGGATGTTCCATGTTTTTCAGGAACTTTGAATCCTAAAGAGATCATTGACTAGATTATAGACATTGAGCAGTATTTCGAGTTTGACGACATTAGCAATCCACAATGCATGAAAGTGGCATAGACCAAGCTAAAGGGTCTCGCGTCTCTTTAATGGAAGTTCAAAATGAATGAAGAAGAGGAAAGGAGAAGATAACCAAGTGGGACAAAATGGTTGCCACGATGAAGGGTAAATTTCTACCTGGAGAATACAAGATGGAGTTGTTCAAAAGGTTGTAGAATCTAAGGCAAAAGGAGCTAAGTGTCAGGGAGCACATGAAGGAGTTTAAAAAATCATTATCAAATCTGGTCATAGTGAAGTTGACCAAGAGAAGGTCTCAAGATACCTAAAAGGCTTGAGATTTGGCATCCAAGAAGAGTTAAGCATGGCTCAAATCCAAATTGTGGAGGAAGCTTATCTATTTGCACTGAAAGTTGATAAGAAGTCGCACAGACAATAGAGTGTTATGCAGGGAAAAGGAATATTCGCACACAAAGGACAAGATAGTGTCGGGAGGAACCAACAATGCTGTGGAGAGAACAATGCTATGCACAACCACACACATGAGCACAAGCAAGGCAAAATGAGTGAAAGAGAGAAAGATTATGTGTGTGGAGGTTCATCTTACCCATCTAGAGGGCACAAAAGATTCGGTAGAGGAATGAGAAGAGGATTCCCGTGAACATATTTCAAATGTGGACAACCAAGACATAGAGCGTATGAATTTTCGCATGCGGAGAATGTAGTAGAAGGTCAGAAGTTGGTGCACATGTCGTGCATGGAGATGAGGAATTTGTTGGATCTATTTAACGTTTTGCAGAGCCGAACCATGGATGAACTCTCATGATGAAGATGGTGTTTTCAAAACATACCAAGGAATAAAATGAACCGATGCAAAGGAAGAGCCTCTTCCGAATAGTTTGCAAATTAGGAGGCAAGTGTTGCAAAGTCATTGTGGATAGTGGAAACACGAATAAATTTGTCTCATGTGAGATGGTAGAGAAGTTGGGTTTGAAGAAGTGGCGCACCCAAACCCTTACAAAGTGTCATGGTGCAAAGAGGCCATTAGGTTTTGGTGCATGAGCAGTTCCTTGTGAAGTTTTCAATTGGTGCATATAGAGATAAATTTTGGTGAGAAGTAATGTCAATAGATGCATGTTATGTACTTTTGGGGAGACCTTGGCAATTTGACAAAAAAGGCTATATATGATATAGAATCAAATACAAATCACATGGAGAAGGATGGAAATAAGTTCATGTTAAATTTGTTGAAGGGCAAGAAGAAGTTCACATCAAATTTTGCGTGCACATATTGATGGTGTTAGGGAAGGAATTCGTGAAGGGAGTAGAAAAGGAGAAGGCATGCCATGCACCCATGTCCAAGTTGTCAAGAGGAGTGTGAAAGCCCAAAGGAAGAGAAGGAAACACTTCCACGCATAGTGGAGCTGTTGGACGAGTTCGTGGAGATTGTTTTGAGTGATCTACTAGATGAATTGATGCTGATGAGAAGTATCGGTCATCATATGGATTTGATCCTAGGAGCAAGTTTGCCAAATAAGGCCGCATACAAATTGACACCTAAGGAGAATGAAGAGATGCAAAGGCAAGTGCAAGAGCTATTGGATAGAGGGCTAATTAGAGATAGCTTAAACCCGTGCATAGTACATGTAGTATTAGCATCAAAGAAAGGTGGAGAGTGGCGCATGTGCACAAACTCAAGAGCCATATTCAAGATAACAATCAAGTACATGTTTCCATTTCCATGCATGGATGACTTGATGGATTGCCTAGGTGGTGTACAATACTTCACAAAGATACATCTGAAAACTGGATATCACCAGATCATAATTGTAGAAGGTGACGAGTGGAAAACCGCAATTGAGATGAAGGGTTGGTCATGCCATTTGGGCTGAGAAACGTGCCAAGCACATTCATGAGGATCATGAATGAAGTGTCAAAGCCGCTCCTTGTCAAGTTTGTCATTGTATACTTTGATGACATCCTAGTGTTTAACAAGATGGAGGAACACTCAATGCATTCGAGAAATTTGTTGCAATGATTGAGAGAAGAAAAGTTTTTGATAAATGTGAAAAAGTGTAGCTTTATGGATGAGCTTGTATACTTGGGTTTTAAGATATCCCAAGAAGGTTTGAAAATGATCATGGAGAAAGCGTGTGTTATTGTTGAATGGCCATCGCCAAGGAGCACGTTTGAAGTGCGAAGCTTTCATTTCTTAGCAAGTTTTTATAGGAAGTTTCTTTGAAACTTTAGTGGGACGTGCATAGTGATCATGAAGGTGCTGAGAGGAGATCACAAGGATTTTGTTTGGGCATTAAAAGTCAAGCGTAGTTTCTAGCAGTCAAAGAAGAAAGTGACCAAGCAGCCAGTATTGACACTACGAGATTTCAACAAAGTATTTCAAGTGGATTGTGATGCTAGTGGCACAATGATTGGAGGAATTTTGATCCAAGAGGGTAGGTCTATAACTTCAGCAAGAAGTTGAATGACGTGAAGAGGAAATATTTGTCGATGATTAGGAATTTTATGCTATTGTGGGAGCACTCAAGAAGTGGAGGCACTATTTGTTTCGAAAGGAGTTTGTGTTGTACATAGACCATCAGGTGCCACAACTTATCAACAGCCAAGGGAAATTGAATTAGTGACACATGGAGTGGGTTGAATTTCTACGAAGTTACTCATTTGTGTTGAAACATAGAATTGGGAAATCAAACAAGGTTGTGCATGAACTAAGTATAAGGCTTCTCATATTAAACTAGATGCGAGTGGAGATCATGGGATTTGATTATGTGAAGGAGATATATGCAAAAGATGAAGATTTTCATGATGCTTGGGGAGCATGCACAAAACCAACACATGCAAATAGAACACTAAGGTTAGATTATTTTGTGCTATAAGGAATGTTGTTAAAACGATCACAATTGTGTATACCCAGGGGGTCAATGCCCTGATTCATATTAAACGAGATGTGAGTGGGGATCATGGGATTTGATCCTATGAAGGAGATATATGCAAAAGATAAAGATTTTCATGATGCTTGGGGAGCATGCACAAAACCAACACGTGTGAATATAACACTAAGGTTAAGATTATTTTGTGCTAGGAATGTTGTTCAAAGGAACACAATTGTGTATACCTAGGGGGTTGATGCACGATACTTTGATAAAGGAGAAGCATAATGAAGGTTGGGGAGCGAAAATACATTGGCACGGTTGGAAAAAGGTTACTTTTTGGCTAAAGATGGGCATGGATGTGCATAGATATGTGCAAGACTGCAGAATTTTCCAGTTGGCAATGGGAAAGAGTCAAAACGCAATATTGCATCAACCATTGCCTATCCCAAAGAAGCCCTAAGATGACATTAGCATGGACTTTGTGCTAGGATTGCCAAGAACATAGAGGGGGAATGATTCCATCTTCGTAGTGGTGGATAGATTTTTAAAAATGGTTCATTTTATTGCAAGCAAGAAGCCAAGTGATGCAACAAGCTTTGTAAATTTGTTCTTCAAAGATGTGGTAAGGTTGCATGGGTTGTCGTGTAGCATAGTGTCAAATAGAGATATGAAGTGTGTAGGCTATTTTTGGCGCACATTGTGGAAGAAGTTGGGAACAAAGCCGACTTTTAGTATAGCATACCATCTAGAGATTGATGGAAAAACCAAAGTTGTGAGCAACAACCTAGGAAACTTATTGAGATGTTTGGTTGGAGACAAACCCAAGCAGTGGGACATGGTATTGGCACAAGAAAAAATTGCTTACAACAATTTGGTAAATAGGAAAATTGGGAAAACACCTTTCCCAGTTGTGTGCGGAAGTAGTCCAAGGGGAGTTCCAGAGCTAAGGGAACTAGTGTGGTGCATGGAAGGAGTGTAGAAGCAGAAGACTATGCAAGGTATATGCGCAAGATACACCAAGAGGTGTGAAGAAAGTTAGAGCAAAGCAATTAGTAGTATAAACGACGCATAGATGGGAACCATAGAAGGAAATGATTTGAGATAGGAGATTTGGTGTTAGTGCATTTGTGCATGGAGATATTTCCACAGGGAACATATAACAAACTGAAGTGGAAGAAGATAGGGCCATGTAAAATGTTGCTCAAATTTTTAGCAAATGCATATAAGATCGAGTTACCTGAAGACATGGACATATTGCCCATATTCAATGTGGCTGATTTGTATGATTATCATGAAGGGAAAAACAACAATGAGGAGGAATTAAAATCTCAAATACTGGACTGGAGAGTGCAAGTACTAGATAAAGAGGAGGAAATAGAGGCCATTTTGGACTCAAAGGTTGTCAAAAGGATGCACGGAAGAGAATATAAGTAGTATTTGGTGAAGTGGAAGAATTGCACAGCAGAGGAATCGACATGGTTGGATTCCATAGAGATTGGTCATTATGGCCATACTCTCAAAGATTTTAACATGTGAGTAGGAGCTTACATTTTTAGTTACCCGAGGTGTATGATGCAGGTAAATTCTAGGCAAAGAGTAATCTTACATGAACCAAAACAACTAAGTCTAGATTTGTGAATAAAGTTCCAATGTGGGTGCATGGTCTGCAACTATGCAATTGTTTGATCACAGGGCACATAAGTTGAAAGGTGCATGTATCTGAAATTTTGTTTTGCGCATCGCACAAAACATTTGGTTTGTGTTGAGTGTGCAAAAGAGCACTCAGTGCGTAGTTGCATAGAGCCTGTCAGTGCTAAACCTTATGGTGCAACACAAAATAAATGCAAACACTTAAAAGCAAGCACCACATTGCACAAAAGACACCTTTCAATGCAATTAGCATTTAGAGTTGTGCAAAGGATTAGAGGCTTGCATGCGTAGACATTTTCATGCCAAGATAGAGTGGAAAGGATTACGCCAAGGAAACTTGGTGTGCGAAATTGTCACATCTCATAACAAGTTGACTCCAAAGTTCTAGGAATGGATCTTTGGCTATAAGATTCTTGAAGATGGATTCTAAGTACACATGTTCATCAATGTTTGTATGGGAGGCAAGCAACCCTTGTTGGCTTGTGGGAGCTTGCATAATTTTTTTTTTGACATGTGGCACGTAGAGGAGCCTATACAAAGGTATCCAAGGCCAAGCATTGAAGAGCTTTAGGGAGGAAGTGCTTAATTGTAAGCTCATAGATAGAGTTCGTTGTAGCCTTAAGTGTGAATGGAAGTCAAGGGGACTCCATTGTTGTAGAGAGAGAAACTTGCATTTTTGCAAGCAAGCATAGATTATAGCTAATGCATTGGAAGAATCTATGTAATCCTTGTTCTACATTAACTTAGGAACTGAGACTTGTTGTAATGTCCCTTTTTGGTCCATTCCAACATTCTTGGAAAGTTCCAAGATTCTTGGAGAATGCCAACTTTTTTAGAAAGGAATTGTGACGATGGCAATGAGCTCAAGAAATCAAGAGTCCAACGCTACTTTTCGGATGCAGTTTTGACATTTTGGGCACTCTCCACACTTCTTGGAGAAGTTTGGAATTTTTGGAAAGCACTAATTTTCATAAAGTTCGATATCTCCAGAGCTTAAGAGTCTTTTGGCATGGTCAGAATTCATATCTGATCCATTTTAATATTTTCCATAACATTGGGAGGATGTGTGGAACATAATTAAATGTTCAAGTTGTCGAAAAAGTAAACTTAAAAAGACAACTTATATTTAATTATTTAAAGGAGACATAAAAGTGAGAGATTGGTTTCAGGGGTGAAAGACCTTCCCTAGCCAATACGTTCATTCAAGATCATGATTTGTGCTGAATGCAGGAAATATATCGAGTGGATTCATATGGAGTTCACCGTTGTACTGAAAGTTTGTGCCATTTGATTCTGCAGTGTTTGGTTCTGCGAATTTGTGGATTTTGGTTTTGTACTGAGAGGTCTGGCTGCTGAAATGCATATAGAAAGGCTCTATTTCTAATGCCTATTGTGAGTTTGCAATCACCGCTGAAACCTAGCGCAAGGAATTGTGTTATGTTGATTGGCTTGGTGCTTCAATATAAGCTAAGTTTTTAATGTGAATGCGATTTGTTGTTTGGAGAAGACATATCAGACAAATGACATAAGAATTTGGTGTTTGCAACCAACTAAGGTTTGGTTGGAATATCAAACGCTGCTGGAATGATGATCTCTAGGGTACTGTGCATGGACAGACCTGGTCGCAGCTCTGCACCAGCATATTAAGGTTATAGATTAAGTGCAGATTTGTCAATAACGGATAGATGTATTCAGACTTATACACAGTCACCTGTATATGTAAAAAGATGTACATTTTCAGTGACAGTGAGCAGCAATTGTGTCTTGACAGAAATCAATATTGACAGGACAACAACCATTATATATGCAGCCATCAATATATATCATACAGAGATCTACAGATGTAAACTGTCAAACTGTTAAATGCTGCAAGTGTGCTATCAGGATTGAAAGAGATACAAATTCAAGACATCGGATTATAAATTTCAGAACATGGCAGTCTCATTCTAATTCATAATTCACAGTCCCATTAAAAAAATATCAGGCCTAAAGCTCCAGTTTGGTACAGTGGTCACAGTAAATCTTGACAGAGCATAGGAGGTGATCATTGTAACCAGGTCAGAGGATATCAGTCCATGTAATTCAGGATTGAGTCTATGAATGTACGAATAAATTTTGAATCATATAAGCAAAGGAATTTAAATAAAGTGCAGTTACTGTTGGTGAAAAATTTTCAAACCAGACAAATTCATCAAACATATATGCTCCATCCAGATGGGGGATATTACACGTGTTTTCAGATCTGAGTGTGCGAGAGTGTGTTCATCCAGCTCCTGGATTAGGGCTTTCCTTCATTGGAAACCCCCTCCCTGCGACTGCATCATTCACACAAACCTAAACCTATGATTCCTCTTGCGAAGTCCTAGGAGGGAGCATGAGGATATTGGTTTTTTACCATGAAGGAAAAATGTTTTATATTTTCCTGAAATGTGTTTATGCAAACTAGACAATGAAGAAAGCACCTTGGAATGCTGGATTTCAATGTCATTAGCGGTAACTAGCCATAGAAGTGATCCATTCATGAAAAGGTCTCTGACATGGATGAAAGATCCCTGATGGATCCCTTCTGTAGATCTGCTGTAATTTTGTAATCTGGAATTGTGTTTCCCTGTTTCTGGATATTTTCTTTCCGTAATAGACAGAAATTTGCAGAAGGGTTTGTTTGTTTTTCTTTTTTCTGAATGTTTTCTTTTGTTTTTGAGTTTTGATGGATTTTTGCAACAAGTAAATGATTGTAAAGCAATAACATAAATAACTTATGGAATTAAACCTAAGTACAATCAAATCCAATTTCGTATGGGCAGAATTGCTAGATATATATTCAAATAAAGTACCAATTATGGATTCTCAATAATTCAGGTAAATTACAGTGACAAACAGCCAACCTGAATCGCTGAAGATAATCTAAACCAGACAAAGAATGGCGGACAGTTGAAGGAATCCCTTGATGATGCGCTGCTGTAATAAGAAATGGCTGTCAAGTACAGCCGTACGATTTACAGAGGCAGCCAGGTACAACCGTACTATCAGAAACCCTCACAACTTGAAGTCGCCCCTTTATATTTGCTGAGTTCTGTCCAAACGTCTAGCGCCTACCAAAGGAATATAGAAGAAAATCTCCCAACAAACCTGAATACTCCACAAACCACTGTATGGGGGCTACGTCCCAACAGGCCAGCAATTGGGGTTTGGCGTCCCAATGCTAAAACGCCTCCAAAGCGCTCTTCTCCAAAAGAAATATAATATGTTCAAAGATAATCAAACAATGAAGCTTCCATCTCCTTATAATCCCTCTCAATTCCAAAGCGAACCCTAAGTGTCTCCAAGTGGCGTTGTGAAGTGAAGGTGTTATAATTTCTTATTTTAAAGTGGTCATGTTACTAGAAAATGACCTTTTTCCTCATAGATAGAAATCCGTTAACTGAATTGCCCTGAGACCAAAGAGAAAGATTTAGAGAATTTCGAGACCTTTCCAACGAGCTATCATACCATAGGGTGCGCATCCAGATGAGGCCAACAACTCTTTATTACTCCAAAATGGCTAACTACTTAGCCTTATTTAATAAAAAGACGGAAACTTAGGAAATATTAAAAATATAACCCAAGTAGTCACAAAGTGTCCAACTGACATCACGAACCAACAAATCAACCTATCACCTATCTGTGACTGAAGTCGGAATTCAAGGATCCACTGACAGTCTCATCCCTAAAATCTAGGGATGCTCCTAAAATCTAGGAAACAAGCCCTATCCCTCTGAAACTGAACCCAAAGAGTAATCTCATGAAGTCCCAACCCTGGGCATGATCATACCTCCTAAAAAGTAGGAATAACCCCCATAAATGTAGGAACTGCCTCCTAAAACAAGGAAAGTCTCCCAACTAATCAATAACTGCCAGAACACCAAGTCCCCAACACTGAATAACCAAAATTGAGTCCCAATGACTCTCCCCTACTGTGTGCACGTCTGAGAGAACTATCACCGAACTGGTAGTTCCTCCTAAAAAATAGGAATGCCTCCTAAAAAATAGGAGATGCACTCTAAGTCTCCAAAACGTTCGCCGAGGTCTCCAAATGCCTCCTAGACCACTCCTAGTCAATCCCTACAAATTAGGAATCCCTCCTAAATTGTAGGAAACTGTTGTCTACTGCTCCAACTACCTGGGAGGCTCATGCATGACTCTCAAAGCCCCTAGGTTGGTTCCCTCTACGCTCTGTTGGCCTATGGGAACCAGATAATAGACCAACCCTGCTAGAAATGTAGTCACTAAGGAAGGGCAGAAATTGGGGACATGACAATGGATGGCATAAGTCCTCAACTAAAATTCAACCTTGCGAAGGTTTCTTAGCCATTGAATCTATCGTGGATTTAATGGCATAGTTAGCGGGTGCAGAATGAACTTTCATGGATGTAGAAGATATCTCTAGTCCAAAAGGAACATGATGGGGCCTGGCCAAGGAATTGACAGAGTTTGCAATGGTTGGAAAAGCAGTCCATCTTAGTTTTATGTTAGGTTCTCGAAGTCCATTCTATCAACCATGAGCATAAATGCAGGGGGGTTCCGAGGCGTTTAATGGATGGTAAATCAATGGCCATTGCTGTTGGTTTGAAATTAAAACACCTAGACCTGTGACCTTTTACCATGTATCCTAATGCTCTATTTTTTACCTGTTAATTAGTTGTCATATTCAGCAAGCATTTTGCACTTTGTAACAGACATCCTTGAAATGGATTGGCAATATTGGGACGCATGTGTATGGTAGTAGGTTGATTCTGGTTATGGAATGTCTCATAAATAGGATTGGCAGAAAACAAAATTCGAATGGTGTAAACATTATGATTAGTTGGGAATGCTTGTAGATGATTCTAATTACTTCCAACGGTCAAGGCTTGGGGATGTTAATAACAGGCTTTCCAGAGAAGCTAGGGCAAGCACAATTAAAACTCTTTTTTAAGATTTTCATTTGTAATCATCATAGTATCATTTTTTTGTTAGCCTTGTGCCTTCTTTGGTAGTTACAACTTAAAAGGGTTGCTATTTCCATGTTGCTCATCTCAGATTGGGCAAGATTTTGGCGCCCTTCACCTTTTGGAACAAGTGAATAAGAACCATGGAGCATAGTTATTATGGGGCTCAGATTTATAATGATAGCTTCATATTATTTTCAGAATAATTTATGGACTATTCTAGTAGATGGAATGTGATTGTCTAATCATTTGTATGGAATGGTCTATTAGTATGTCAAACATACTTTTGGATTTTTTTTCTTAGTGGCTGAATGATTATCACCTTCATCATTTTTGTTAGTCAAATTAGTCTTATGACCATGGTGAAGATATAATGGATCTTGAATATGCCTGTCATGGGTATTATTAGGGTCTTGGAGTTGCTTCAGGACTGAAGCTGAAAAAATGGTGATACACTTCTGCTTGCATACTTCAGAATGCGGGCAAAGAGAACTAGATGGTCCCCAACACCGAGTAGAAGACCCAAAGTACCTTGTATAGGAGTGCGAGGACATGGATATCATAGCAACACATGGAACTTTGGAACTAAATGCCATCTCACTCATTTGTGACCATATGTGTGAACCAGCTGAATCAAAGGAACACTTTATGCTTCCAACCTCTGGGATAGGCTGAAATGAGGTAATCAGCTTAGTAGCCTTAGAGGTCCCATGCAAATGCCCTACAGACCTAAAAGTAGCAAACTTCTGAAAGAAGCCAAGCACCTCTGGTCAGGATGACAGAAGCAAGTGGATAGGGAAACTCTTGAGTCTCTGTAAAAACAATAGTACCAGGAGGTAATCAGCTTAGTTGCCTTGGAGGTTCCTTGCAATGCCCTATGGACCTAACAGTGCCAGACTTCTAAAAGGAAGGGTATAAGGACCTCTGGTCAGTGTAACAAAAGCAAGTGTATGGGGAGCCTCTCAAGTCCCTGTACAAACCACAATAGTATGTCCTTCAGATCTCATAGTAGACAAGACATTTGAAAATAAAATGCTCCTCATTCTCCACCTATAGAGAACAAAGAATACATATCCTATCCCAACTGTGCAGAAATACACGAGCTTTTCAAATTACTTAATAAAAATTATTAATTTTCGAGTGTCACCAATTTTGAATTTTTAACATTTCATGTCCTAATCATCATTTAATGGCATACCTTTTCTCATATCTAACTTGCAAAATCACTGGATATTTGAATAGGTGCAGAAAGACATTCAAACATATTGTATTCTTTTGGATTGGATGAAAATTTATCGATTTGGAATTTATTGCACATTAAATAAAACATATAAGAAATATAATCTAAATTATCATATTCCAAAATGATTTCAAATCACAGGAGGCAGGCTAGATGGGACGTGTTGATGAAAAATTGCTTTTTCATCTGGCAAAAAAAAATGCTCCAGGTGTAGATCATTCCAATAATCAAACTGAGGAGGCTAGAACAAGAGGAATGATGCTTGTCATCGATATCCTTGGATCAGCCACGAGATAGACTACTGGTTTGTACAGGGAAATGCAAACAGAAAATTCTTGATCAATTACTTAATATAACTTTGTAGTAATGCAAAACTGGAAAAATAATAATAAACGCTAGAAGAAGACATGACACTTTTTAAGGTGAGCATAAATTTATAACTTTACAGAAAACACTATGAGACGTAGTATTTTAAGCCACGCAGTATGAGAAAGCATAAGAAACGTGCTAATTGAAATGAAAAGAATCCTTTCGTGGCATCTATATTAATGCCCTTGATTGATCAAAGGAAATTAATAGGATTGAAAGGGGTAAAAATTCTTCGGGAAAAGGTGATACTATTAGTTACTTAGGGGTTTACCAATACTGGATTACAATAATAAGAGGAAAGGGTGGAAAAAAAAGATGGATGTTACTTAGAATTCGTCAAATGCACATTTTATCCTCTTTGTTTACAAATATGACAAAAAATTGAGGTTGAGATTTCCAATATTCTGAATTTGATCTTTTGTCTAAAAGAGACTGATTGAAAACTAATTGGTTTTATCTATATTGGTGTTGCAGGGTAAGCATAATGGGAACACTTATTGCAAGTAGTAACTTGGTTGGTGCATTGACTTTCCATCTCATCCAGTTCATCTTCCTTTTTCAATCTGGATAAGTCCATAATAGTAAGACAGAGGTTGGCCATTTCATTTCCATTGTAGACGCATTTAATAATTGAATCTGCGCACGAGAAAGGAGCTGGTAGTATGAAGAATGGATGAAACTCAATGGGTAAGAGGTTATGTGTAAAAATGTATGGAGACCAAGCTACAAAAGCTGGATCAATAATTATCAGGCAGCAGTGAACCAAGGTGAATTATCCTTTGAGCATGTTTGTTTTGAACACTTTAATGAGTACTAGGCCTCCTAAATTTTATGGCAGTGCCCCATGCCCTCTTGCTTTACTTGATGTGATGGTTGAGAATCTCTTTCCCTTGAAAATAGTGTTTTGAACTCTTGCCAATCTGATCTCTTTCCCTTTGGAAGCATATCAGCTATCAAATATAATTTTATTTGAAAAATCACACAAACTTCACATTTTTTTTCACTTGGCAATATAGAAGGGATCTGTAAACTATTTTTCCGTTTGCTAATAAAATGGCTTGTATTTTAACTATCCTATTAAAACTAACATGCTGAGAGTACATCATCCCAAACAATTAGAGATTAGATCTCTCCAATTCCAATTTAATAATACATTGGTTTGCAAAATAACAATCAACATTTTACATTATTAGGGACGAAAAGCAAACCTGTACATTTTCTATGATTCCCTAAGTTAGCTCCATTTGTTCTATAGAGTATAAAAAATAAGCATGCTATAATTAAGGAGACCAAAAACTTGATTTGACTAGCTCCACTATGGGTGGAGTCCCTCCTTGTTTCTTATCATCCTGTATATCACTTGTGTGTGGATTAGTGCAGCCCTTATAATGTCCCTTTTTCTGAATTAAACAAATCATAAGACCTCAAGTCTATCTTTTAATTTTCCGTAGGCTAAGGGATAAAATGAGGAAAATAATTTAATAATAATACATTTAAGTTGTTCAAAGTCACTTTAACATTATAACATGAAAAAAACACTTATGTATTATTATTTATTAGGGGGCCAAAAGTAATTAATGTTAAGAGGATGAAGAGTGAATATTTAATTAAAAGTATTTTTAAATACTTTTAGAGTGAAATTGAAAAAATGAAATTATAAAAGGACAAGGCTAAAAGAGGAGAATCATTCATTATTCATTATTCATCTTTGAAAACCAAAACCCTATTCCATGTTGGAGCTTTTGTGTTCAACTTTTTCATTAGAGGACAAAAACCTTCCAGTGTACAAGGGAAGAGAATGGAAACCCTCTTGCCCAATGCAGTGATTCCATCCAGGGATCACCATTTTGCAAACAAATCAGGGTATTTCCAGATTTCAAACCAGCTAGAAGTTATTATCTATTTTCAAAATGTTCGTGAGGAATTATTGGGACAATAAAATGTAGATTTCTACCATTCAGAGTTGTTGTATAGAGGCGCACCATTTGAAAGGTAGTTCGTTGTCCTATGACTGCAGCGCAGGTTTTTGAAGGGGTTTTATTTGTAGCAAAATTCAGATCGCCGCCGTAGGAGGGAGCAACACTCACCATTGGCCGCCATTCCAATGCCCTAGCTGGAGCCCAACACACTTGGCTTGTTGTACATCAATGTTGCTGTAGGAAATCAAATCGTAAGAGATTCTAGTTGCATAAGTTAATTGTTTTAGTGCCCTAGGGTTTGAGTAGGACACATTTATTGATTAATTGACATTGCTTTCAGTGTTATTTCATGTAATCAATTGACTGAAATAAAGATTGTAATTTGAATTTACAATATTTAGTGTTGCATGTGTTATTTTGGTATTTACATGTAAATTTAAGAATTAATTACAAAAAGAAACAAAATTCATAAATTTTGTAGAAAGGGACATTTCAATGGATCAGAGTTGTGATCTTGCCAGCTTGTGAATCATGAGCACAGTGCAAGAATTCATGTTAGATATTTTTCAAGCTATGCACTAATATCAAAAGAATCTAAAGGCATGGGTAGAAATAAAGAAGATGAAAAGGTCAAAATCTAAGCCTAAAAAATCTACAGAGAAGCAAAAATAATTCAGCATGCAAGTCAAAGATACGAAATCTTATCTAAACAAGAATCAGAGAATGTGGTTAAAAAGAAACTGATCACAGTGTAGACAAATGTAGAGGATGTAATGAGGACCCAAATAAGGTGTGATGAATGGCTAAGAAGAGCTAAGGAAGCTAAGTTGATAGTTACTCAAGCAAAACAACACCTACAGAAAATTAAGGGAAAGAATTCTTCAATTGTAATGGTGGAGCATGAAAAAAAATCAAATTTGCAAGAAGTTGGAGAGGATTTTTTAATTAATGCCAAATTTCCAAGTCTTCAATATAGCAGAGTTGATGCAAATTTCTCTAAGGCATTGAAAGAAGAAAATAAGCTTTTGGATCATTCTTAGGACAGCTCAGAATATGAAAAGAATGTTTCAAATCATAAAGTTTATGAGGTGGAGTTCCATGAAGACCTTGTTAATTGTCATCCACATGAGAAAAGGGCCTCCCTGGATATTAATGTTGGTTTTCAACTTGTTGGAATTTTCAGATCAATGATTAATGGTAAGAAATTTGATTATCTTCATGATTATAGCAAGAAGCATGAAAGTGTTGATTTTAGCAAAAGTTTGTGGCAATACGCTTTTCATCATGCGAAGTACCAAGAGATTGGTGAAAAGATGAAGGGTACGAAATGGAAAGAGGATCTTTTCTCTCAAATCCAAGATCATTTATGTATGATCATGTGGGATTCTGGGGTTACAAACAAAGAGCTACAAAAATAAGATATTGAGAAACACATGAAGGTTGAATGCCATGCATAGAAGCAATTGAAGAAATAGGCAAGACTTCATAAGTATTAACGCTTAATACAAACAACGATTTATATGAAGATCAAATCAAAGTAGTGTAGCGGAAGTGGAAAAAAGAGAGCATTTTCTATGATGAAAAGTTACCAAGGAAGCTAGCAGTTGCGAGTTCAAAATTGGGCATTATTGAGACAATTTGGCAGGGAATTGAAGATCAACAAGCAAAACAATTTCAGATTCTCTCATTTGGACAGAAAATAAAAAGAATGATTTGGGATCCTTGTATTTGGAGTCATGAGGTGAACCAACATTGCTTGGGGGCAAGTAATTTTGGGAAGGGTGGATTGGAATGTCCCCTTTTCCGAATTAAACAAATTAGAGAACTCAAAGCCTATTTTTTAATTTCTCGTAAGCTAACGGATTAAATGAGAGAAATAATTTAATAATAATACATTTAAGTTATCTAGTACTTTTATGTTATAACATGAAAATGACACTTATGTATTATTATTTATTAAGAGGGCCAAAAGTAATTAATATTAAGAGGATGAAAAGTGAATATTTAATTAAAAGTAATTTAAAATTACTTTTAGGGTGAAGTTGGAGAAGTGAAATTATAAAAGGATAAGTGCGCCCAAAAGAGGATAATTATTCATTATTCATTATTCATCTTTGAAAACTAAAACCCTATTTCCAAGTTGGAGCTTCTGTGTTCAATTTTTTCATCAGATGACAAAAACTCTCCAGTGTACCGGTGAAAATAATGGAAACCCTCGTCTAGTGAGGTGAGTCCATCTAGGGATCACCGCAGACAAATTGAGATATTTTCAGTTTTCAGTGCAGCTGGAAGTTATTATTTATTTTCAGAATTTTTGTGAGGAATTATTGGTACAATAAAATGCAGATTTCTGCCATTCAGGGCTGCCGTACAGAGGTGCACCATTTGGGAGGTAGTTTGCTGCCCTAGGACTGTAGTGCAGGGCTTAGAGGGGTTTTCTTTGTAGTAAAATTCAGATCTCTGTCCTAGGAGGGAGAGCCACTCCCCACCGATTGCCATTCCAATGCCCTAGTTGGAGCGCAACACACTTGAGCTGTTGTACATCAATACTGCTATAGGAAATCAGACTATAAGAGATTATAGTTGCATAAATTTACTGTTTCAGTGCCCTAGGTTTTGAGTAGGACACATTTATTGATCAATTGACATTGCTTCTAGTGCTATTTCATGTAATCAATTGACTGAAATAAAGATTGCAATTTGGGTTTTCAGTATTTAGTGTTGCATGCATTATTTTGGTATTTGCATGTAAAATTTAGAATCAATTAAAAATAATCAGAACTCAGAAAATTTCTACAAAAGGACATTTCGGCCCTTTTCTATACCCACCAATTTAGTATGTGTTAACACTAAACCGTCTTTAATGAACAATAAAAAGTAGGCTATTAGTAATTGATTCAATTGGGAGACTAACTAAGATATCTAAATAGGTAAGTGCAAGTAACCATATATGAAAGTAAACCATATCGGAGATGTTAATACTTCTCATCCACAAGATCACTTTTGCAATCTATTACCACATTGAGCCAAAGCCATCACACAACTATGCACACAAATTCTTTGCATGTTTCTCACATATGTGATTTACAATCCACCATAATACAATAGGGAGTGTCCAAGTTAAATAGCTTGGAAAGGTTGTTTTATTCCAACCACTTGGTTGTTGTTAGCAACCTATAAAATATGAGGATCAACTAAATATATGCACTCACAAATTGTGCATGCATTTGAATAGTTGCAACTCCAACAATACAAAACAACCCCATAAATTAAGCTCAACTCTTTTGTGGTATGAACTTGGATAATACTAAGCTAGTTAGGCCAAGACCATATATAGCATAGTGTGAACCCACCCACACCAACACCATGTCTTTATTGCAAAGTTAGGGAACGAGAAAAGAGAAAAGCAAAGAGACAAGTTCTCAAATATGGGTTCTGACCAGGCCATATCAGGTATCCATGTACAAAAATTTAGTGTAACGTTGAGTGTCCCTATGGACGCCAATCCATTTACCTGGAATACATGGATGTCGAGTCTCTATAACCACCAAGTCAAAGTAGGAATTGGTGCTCTATATGAGACTAATTTAGAAGAAACATTGATAAAAAATTGGAAAAAATGAGTCACAGTAGGAAAAATGTGTCATCCCAAGGTTTCTAAAAAAAACCATTAAGACAAGAAAAGTGGAGGAACTAACATATGTTGCAAGGTGTCCAAAGAAGCAATGACTCAAGACTCATACACAATGCTAAAGAAGGTGCATTGGATAGAATGAAGGCTATCAAACACAAATGCACAAGGTGGAATCAAATGTCACCAAAGATTTGGTGAGAACAATTGGTCTGAATCTACTACTAAAGAGTTAATAGGTGTTGGGGATGCCAGACAACAAACACTGTCAGGTTTGAATCCACTACTATTCATTGAAGTGTTTACAGATGTTGGGGGTGCCAAACTATAAAACATTGTCAATAAGGTTCTACTAACCAGAAAGTGTCTAGTGGACAGAAAGTCACTTAAGAATTCAATCCTACACGAGTGGTTTGGATTCACTGCTTGATCACTAAACAAACTAACATTGTAGGCAACATAATAGCTCCTTATGAAAAGAAGACCGTCAATGGTGTTGAAAGTGCAAAAGAGTTCACCAAACTGAATTCGATCAACTGCCAGAAGGTAGATGCTATAGGGTCTCAAGGGGTTAGAAATGAACACAATGTCCAAAGAAGTAGAATCTGCACCACACCCCCAACACTGTTGACTAGGTAGAGTGACACAAAAGATATGTATGAGTGGATGAAGCTCACTATTCGAACACAAAAAAGGACACGCTGAGACTGGGTTCACCAGAATAGCTCCATTGCAAGATGGAGACTGTTGGCATGTTGAAGACATGTCGAAGATACAAAAGAAATTTCTTTCAAGAAGATGTCCTTGGTGGTGATGGGAGATTCAAGCAATTGAAATAATAAAAAAGTGCACAAAGTAGACCACACATACATGAAGGTAGACGAGGCTGAAGCATCAAACCCCCCATGGCATTTTATAACTCAGCATGGCTACAAAATGATACCATAAAAAATAAACCCACCAAATGACACAAAGAATGCCAAGATGTTGTCAATAAGACGCCATCAATAACAAGAGAGTTGCTCATAAGACAACTGCCAGAAAAGAGAGCCCAACTAATAAAAGGAGTATCAAAAGGTAGGAACAGTGTGTGGAGTAAGACGCTGAATAGTGGAGGAGCCACGTGTGCAGTGCCCTTGCAGAGAATGCTTACAATGTTGCCACAACTTATCTGAAGTCCATCCCAAATGAATACAGATGGAAGAAGATGATAAAATTGATGTGAAGTGTACAAACAAAGCATGCAAAAAAATATCTAATAGTGTGTCAAAAGAATCATGCCTGACAGGAACAATATCAGGGTTCTTAGGGTTCTCAGGGTGAGTGAAGGTGCAACAAAGCTCATGTGTTGCTCAATGTCCTCACAAAGAGAAGAGCTAACAAAAATTAGAGCTGAGTTGTCATCAAGTGATCCCAAAGAAGATGCAACACTTGCATCATAACCAATGTTGTGGTGAGAATCCCGATTAACATGTTGGATGGGATCAACAATGCCTTGTGAATGTATACCAGACCTCCACCAAGGTGACCCATGGAATGGAGTATGTAGGAACTGAAGGCAGTAGTGCGCTTCTTAAAATAACTAGGGAAATAAACATGTGGATTTGGAGTGGGATGTGTAGAAGGTGCAACAATTGAAGCAATAGATACAATAGCAACTACAAATATTGACAAAATAGGGTCAGTAGGTGTAGGAGCAGTGATTGTAGGTGGATCCTGGGAGGTCACAATATGAAAGTGCATCAAGTGGATGGGTACCAGATACAAGAATAGGTAGTGAATTAATTGATGTACTAAGAATAGGGGAATGCATGTCCAATATGTCAATATTATGCTTCAAATGTGTAATTTTGTTCTATAGGGAGTGAATTAGGGTGTCCTTGTTGAGAATGAGGGAGTGCAAAAGAGAGTTTTGCTTCTTGAGTTTTAGGTTCTCTTCTTTAAGTGTTAGTAAAGAAGCCATTACAAAAGGCATAATAGAGGCAAGAATGAACCTCAAATTGAACACACTTAATAGACACCCCCCACTCCCCAAATTGCATATAATGACAGTTTTTACAATGTTTTGAGTGAGGCCCTCCTAGAATCTATAGAATGCACCAAAAGATGCAAAAAATAATCCCCTAGTAGAAAAATGGCACTTCTACATAGTGCATTTACAATAGATTTTACAATTTCAAATATGCAAAATTTGCTTACAAGTACAAATTAGAAACATCATAGAACAAATACGTTGGCATAGTTGCGAAGAGCATGAAAAATTGCGCACTTTAAAAAAAATAGTGCCTCAATCCAAGTTGTTTGTCAAAAGATATGGCCTTCGAAAGGTCCAAAAAACTACAATTGGGAAGCAAATTTTGGAAGGAATAGAAACTTCTAGGAAATTGGTGGTGCAATTTGGAGAACCATGTATACCACTATGTAAAACGCAAAAAAATAGTCACTGTGAAAAAACAATTCAACACCGTAGCCTTCCAGAGATGCCGAATGGTCTTTGCAAAGTTTATTTGTCCAACTTTGAACTAAAACGATGTAGGGAAAAATAATCTTTGCAAAAGAAATACTCAAGGTGACTCAAACCCTTGACCTCTAATAGTGAGTAGTATTTATCAAATTAAGGCTTGCCATTGTACCATGCTATGGCTCTAGGCATATAATCAAACAAAGTCCTATTTGAATTGTTTAAATCAATTAAAAATTAAAAAATGATAAAATGTCCCTTTGTATTGTGAATCTATTCGTGGAGGAGAGGTGAGCTAGCAGTGGGTGAAGGCTACCAATCATTGGCTTGTGTTAGTAGGCACACAGTACAAGGTGGTACCGTTGGTCAATAATGTCGGTCAATGTCGGCAGGTTGTGCCGGCAGTGGAAGCAACGCCAATGCTATTCAAGTGCCGAAGTTAATGCCGCTACTGAATTTAATGTGGTGTATTCAATGCCAAAAATCAATGTGTCAACACTGTGACCGAGATGGGTGGTGAGCAGGGTCGTTGGGTGGAAGTCAGTGGTTAACCGGTGGTCATTGGCGAGTCCAACAGTCTTGCATAGAGGTGGCCGATGATGGGGGAATGCTCACCATGTCCAAGTTAACACGGACACCTTTACCAATGTGAATACTGATGGCCAAACTACGTAGAGGTAGCTTGATGGTCTGAGTTCAGCTGATGGTGGAAGACTGCTAGTAGTCCATGCCAATATTAATGCCAACAGAGATTCGAATGCTAATAGTGGAGATAGGTACGGTGACCAATACGTACTGTACAATACTGCGTAGGGGGGTTGGCCTTTGGTTGGCCCGCTGAACAACATTTTTTTTTGAAACTTTAACTTCAAACCTAGGTGTGTTCTTGAAAAACAAAATATATGTATATTGAATATTGTAATTGGTCGTACTGCACAACATAGGGCCCAAAAAAATGAGATTTTTTAGAGATGTTCAAATTGGACAAATTTACAATGCTCGGTAGAGTTTTTGGGCACTCTGGACTCAACAATGATGTCCGTTTTGCCAAGAGTCTCCACATTTCTTCAAAAAATCTCCTTCCAAAGATCTGCAAAAGAATATAGATTCACAACTAATAGAGACAAAACACTGACCAATGGTTGTCGAAGGAAACTCTAATAACATATCGGAGAAGTCAATTCTTCTCATCCACAGGATCACTTCTACAATCCATTACTATAGTGAGCCAAAGCCATCTCACACAACCATGTACACAATGTCTCTATATATTTTCTCACTTATGTGATTTACAATTTGCCAAAATACAATAAGGAGTCTACAGGTTAAATAGCATAGAAATGTTGCTTTACTTCAACCACTTGGTTGCTGTGAGCAACCTTTGAAATAGGAGGATCAACTAAATATATGCACCCACAAATTGTGTGCACTTGATTAGTTGTAACTCCAACAATACAAATTGTAACTCCCTAAATTAAGCTTAACTCTTTTGTAATGTGAACTTGAATAATACTAAGCTAGTTAGGCCAAGACCATATTTCGCATAGTGTGAACACACCTACACCAACAAACCACAATATTGTAAAGCAATGAAAGTGAAAACAACATTATTTCACATTTTAAAAATGATTGTGGAATTTTCCAATTACTTAACACAATAAATCATATTAGGTTAGTCTCACATTGATAATAATTGTGAGACAAGGTGGTTTACAAGGCATTACATGCTCCAAAAGCTTTGCCACTTGGGAAAGAGGCTAGAGGGTGAAAATCCCAAAGTGGTGGATTTTCTAATATTAACTGCCCCTCGCCCATAATAACAAATGCTTAGAGGTGCTTGTGTCCTATGTAGGTCCCCTTTGCCTTGTGATTATTGTCAACATACTTGAGAAAAAATCATCAACATAATAACTATGTATGTAAATTGATCATCATTGAGATGACTTAAACATAAGCGGGTCAAAATCCGACCAATGAATTAAAATATAACATTATTTTCCTTTTTAAAGTGCTAAATTATAGTGGTTTAAGGCCTTTTTGTAATCCAGAAATAGTTTGATCGTAGGAGAAACTACCATTAGAATCTCTTCACATAACATGGTGATACATGTATACACCTTATTTTTGCTTACTGACACTTTTCTCTTATAACACTTGTTGGCACATTTATCTCCCTGAGTGTATGTCCTAAGGAGTACACCGAGATTATGGTGGGCCGGGCAATGGCACTTTGTGAGATATTTTGTCATGCTTATCCATTCTTACTACCACTTTCAGATCACCATGGCATCAACTTTGATTGCCCCCCGAGGTTCCCTTTCCCCTTCAACTCCTCTTTTTCCCTTTGCATGCATTTATCCAATGTCATTGGCTTGTTAGAGACGTTTTGAAGTGCCCTTCTATTTGGCCGTTATTATCAGTCAGGCTGATGACATACTGTTTCTTCTAGAAACTATTTTGTATGCCATCAACCAAGCCAATGGCGTATTGTTTTTGCTTGAAACTCTTTTGTATGCCATCGGCCAAGCTGATGATGTCGACTAGATTTGAGTTTTGACTTTTAGGGTTTGGATCCATATATATAGGGTTCTAATTGTAATTTCTCAAATAATGGACATCCAATCTGCTCTGCTTGCGCACACAAATCCACCTTAGGAATAAGAAGAGGAATTAGTGCTAAGGATCTTTCACTAAGGGAAGACAAGTCAGCACAAGGACTTTAAGATATCAAAGAAAGAAGTTGAGCCAACGAGGTACACCTATGCTTTGGAGTCCCCAACTTGGGTATACATAGGTCTTTTTCTTTCCACCTTGACTTCACCTACAACTATCTCTCACAAAGTGTTACAAGGCAATGGAGAGAATGCGTGGACAAGTCAACCCAAGGCAAGTATGCCCAACCCTATATCCTTTCTTTTGTACTTTGTTTGGAATATTAGATTGGTTCATTCTATGTCTATCCATGCTTAGATTAGTTCATGTGTTAGTACATTATTATCTTTGCATCCTATTTATTTACACCTCATGGTTACTGTGTAATGACACTTTTACAACCCTTATATTAGATACTTCATGGTTATTGTGTATGGTATTTTATTATCTTTGATCACCCCTATAGCTCGTGGTTTTACTTCCTTAGATCTAGTTAGGTTCTATGATTGCTATTGTTTGTGTAGATTTCCCTTTTAAATCCCTTACAACCTCTCCAATGCATGGCCCTTGTCTTTAGTCCTAAACCACTTTGTGGACTGACATCTTGTATGTGTGTTGAATCTAGAATGGTCTTCTACCTTTTCTTATTTTAGAGGATCCTTATATTGTATACCATTTTAAACTTACATACAATACGATGTATGTGACACACCTTGGTTTGAGTCTCCCAAGACTTAATGAATGGTTGGCCTTTAAGAGAAAAATCGATGACTAGGAGTCTGGAACCAAAGTAAGAGCTAGTTTCAAGAAGCTTGTAATTGAACACAAGGAGATGCCCTTCTTTCTTAAATTTTATTGGATGAGATCCAAGCTACTAAGAAGAAAGAAAGAAATGACTTGAAGAGACTTTATAGGAAAACACTAAAGAGAAGATTTGGACTCGAAAAGCTCTTCAATGAACTCTTAATGAATGGCATGACTCATAGGCCAGTATTTATGCTAGGTGGAGGAAAACAAGGGGCAATGTTATTTGTGATTCAGAAAAAAGGTGGATGGTTTTTGGTTATTATGAAGGAATAAAGCATGATAATTATCCTTTCCCCTCTAGTATATACCCTCTATATATCTCCTACTTATTCTGAACTTTGTGAATTACAAGGAGATAATACAAAATTTTATAATCAATAAGTCGGACAGAGGAGGCTTGACCCATGTTTGTACAATCATAAGCAGTGGTGTTGTATATTACCACTTACTCTTACTGTAATGTGATGCAAGAGCACGGTAACACTCTAGTGAATTTGAAGAGGAGAAAGGGGGGATTTATGCTCCCAACTAGAAACACAGGCTCATGAAGGTGACTAGGATTTGTAGACTTCTTTTAGGGAAAACTTGAGTGGGAAAGTCATAGTAGGGAGATTTGTAGGGCACGCCACAACTTGAGCCATGACATCATCAATGGGCTCACTGTTGTCTAATTTTCATTATTTAAACATGACTAAGCCTAAGGAGTTCTCGCCTCAAAGTTTTTTCTAAGTCTAAAAAATTGGCCATAATGCCAAGAGAACCCTTCAACACAGTCTTAAATTGGGCGTACTGATTGGTGGCATTATATTTCTACCCATGGCAAGAGTCGTCTAAGTGCATTGGCATGGCAACTTGCTATGTGCTATTAAGTCCGCATCTCGGTATTATGTTTCTTTCTAGTCAAAGATGAAAAATGTATCTATGCATTTGACAAGAGACGAAGGCAAGATCACAAGCACATCATAGCCATCAAGCAAGAAAACTAGATAATTGAAGAGAACTATCAATCATGCTAAGTATTCAACAATACAATTTACCAGTCAGTCATCCTTAGAATTGCACATTTGAGAAATATGAGAAATGGAAGAAAACTGCACAGTTACACAATCTGCCCAATAAGAAGTATAAAAGAGAACATGGTTGGAAACTGGTAAAAGTATCGAAGGAAACAGCATAGCATTTTCCAAACGGTCAATAAACTAAAAACCCTACCATACATAGCCGTGATTATTAGTGGTTTAAGGGAGATACAACCTTGCACTAGAAGGGTACTGTCCTGGGTAGGAATAAATTAAAAGTCAAAGTTGAAGCACTAGGATTTGTGCAACTTCTTCCATCGGAAAAGACTGCCAAGTCACCCATCAGAGAATCGTAGAGAGGAGGAACTGAAGCAACTGTACTATACTTAAGTGTAAGCATTGAATCTGGGAATCCACTTCTTCCTGAGATGAATGAGATAAGGCTATTTACTTCTACTTTTTGGGGAACATGTGTCTTAATTGCACTCTGTTGTGGTCGTCCTTTTACGATCCTCCTGCAGATGCTGTTTGGGAAGATCATCTTTATGAAATATCAGTTCGGAGAATCTTAGGACGGTGTTTTATTTTTTCTTTAGTAGGGACAAGAGGAACAAAATCACATGATTTTAAGAGGTGCTCACTCTATTGTTTTTCCAAAATCAGTCGATGCCACGGCCATTCTTTGAGGACTTGCCTCCTTTCATAATGAGATATCACCTTTTCCCAATTTCGCCAAACTAAGTAACTACAATAATTTTTGAATGTTGTGGCCTAAGACTTGACCTCACTAACTGCTAGCATATGAGGGGCTCTGCCATAGGTCAACCAAGCTGAGCAACCTTATCTCATACCCTCTAAAGAGGCAATGCACTTGCTTGTCGGAGCTCCATGTTTTGTTGGATAAGATTTACTTGACATGTTTAGGCTTGAGAAAATCTGCACATTTGAAAGTATTCAACATCTGCATCTGCCCACCATTGCTACACCAAATTGCAGATTTGGAGATCTTGCTGCCACAGATTTCAAATCTTACGGAAGATCTTTTTGGGGGATTGTCTTTGCAAATCCTGAGTATGATAGTCCGATGATTTGAAACTGTATTCGAGCCTATGTGAAAGCCAAATATGCAGTGGCCAGAGGCAAATTGCTCGTTATGCAAACATTGATCAAGGAACCATGCAATGAATTCATTTGCTTATTTTCTATTACAACATGTGTATTTGTCTCGGAGGGAAAACTCAATAAGTCCATTCCTCTATCTGAATTCAGCAAATCTATTTGCTTGTTGCTGATTATAGGGGAGTCCTTTGTTTTCTGTTGCACAAAGTACCATGTTGAAATCTCCCATTAGAATTATGGGCATACCTTGACTAAAAATCTCAAACTGTGAAGTCTCTCAAGCTCTGTAATTATTGGGGATGCGAGGTGGGTATAAATATGGACATTGGATACTCATAGAACAAGGTTTGGGAAGTCATAAATTTGGACTGCCCTGGTAATCCCCAAAACACATTATATTGTAAAAGTAGACTGAATTTGGCTTTGTTCTAGTCATTCATAACACGATCAGCTGTGCCTCACACATTCTCAGTAATATCTTTAGTGGGCCAAAAATTCCTGTGTTGGTTTGCTGAGTCAGGTTTGCTCCTCTTATATTCCAGGATAATCACCGCACAAGAATTATGCATTGGTGGATTTTTCCTTGGATATTCGTTTTACCCTTTTTATCACAGTTATGTTGCAGTCCCTAGTTTTCAGCTTCTTGATGGGTTTTTCTACTTTTCCAGTGTTGTTTCTTATAGCCTTTGGCATCTGCCATTTCAGGCTTGATCCTCTTATATTCCAGGATAATCACTGCACAAGAATTGTGTGTTGTGGATTTTTCCTTGAATATTCGTTTTACCCATTTTGGTATGGTTATGTTGTGGTCTCTAGTTTTCAGCTTCTTGCTTGGTTTTTCTACTTTTTCATTGTTTTTTCTTATGGCCTTTGGTATCTACCATTTCTTTTCATCCTCAAGGTTTCCCATCATACCTGTTACAATGCATGCAGGATGCTGAATCGATCTGTTTCTCCAGTATTCTGCATTTGCTTGAGTATCAATAGGAGACTGAGATGAATGTTGTCTGCCGTGCTTCTGTTGGATGCTCGATTACTAGCTGAATATATCGATTAAAGGTGTCATTATTTTTAGGTTTATCTGCCTCCATTTGGTCTTCTAATCGATGTTCTTCTTGTATTTCCTCTATTGGGCATTCTTCTTCTTGAGTATCTGAAATGAGGACTGGAAATCGGGGCAGTATATATTCTGCTTGATGCTTTTAGTTCTGCTAAATCCTCTATTTATAATCTTACTTGACAGCTGTTGTGTATATGCATCTCCCAGTGAGACGCCCCATTTAGTGTGTTTAAGGTTTATTAATGTTTGTTAGTATGTGGATTGTTGCCGGTGGTTAAGTCCCACATGCAAACGGGCTTCGTTGTGTAACTTGCTCATAGCAAGTATTTATAGACAAAAGATGTAACCCGTTTTTAATCGATAAAATTATATGGTACAAGCCATTTCTGGATTTCACGGCATTGTCCATTTCCTACCATTGATCTTCATAGCCATCCTCTTCAAGTGCTTAGCATCTTAGATATTTTGTCCACAACCTTTAATGAGTGGAAAGGTCCCTCCGTAGATCCCCACCTTGGTCCAATTGTTGATGCTTTTCAACTATACAAAGTAGTCAATCGGACACCATTTCTTTCTTGACTACAATTTGAGGGATGGGTTGTTGGACAAGCTGATGCAGCTTTGCATTTCTGTTGGAAATTCTTGCCAAATTATGCTCAAGGATGCTCATTTATCCTCCTATGGTATACACATTTTGACGTATAGAAGACCTTGTGACATCTTCGATGATACTTTTATTGGCCTTCTATGCAAAAGCAGGTTGAGGATTACATCTGTTGATGCTCTTTTTGCAGCCAGTCTAAGCCTTCCAATCTGATGCTTGGATTGTATCGGTTATTACCGGTACCTTCTTGACCAGGAGAATCCAATTCCATGGACTTTAATGAGTGGTATTCAAACTCAACACCAACATGACTGCATCTTTGTAGCTGTGTTAGTTTTCTGTAATGGTAGTATTTATGGTGTGCACCAAGGCTGTGGATGCCCCACAAGATGCTGACTTGTTCTTCAAGCATGTTTTGAGCACTCTCGGGTTGCCACACACTATCATTTCAGATTGTGACTTATGCTTCCAGAATCACTTTTGCTGATCCTTGTGGAAGCTTCTTGGTTTTCTGTTGTGCTTCCTAATTCCTTTCATCCACAAATTAATGGCCAATCTGAGGTCGTTAATCACACCTTGGTCCATGCTCTCCACATCCATCGTCATTTCCACTTCCTTTCATCTGCAAACAGATGGCCAAACCGAGATTGTTAATCATACCCTACTCCATGCTCTCCACACCCATTGTTGACAGAACAAGCAATGGGACAAAGTCCTGCATACCATACAACATACTGAGCTACCCATATCTCTACAGAGTATTGACCTTTTCAAATCTGGTTTGGCTTTCAATCTATCGCACCTTATGAGATTCAGGTTGCTCTTTTAGATCCAGATATATCCCACCTACAAAAAGAACAAACAAAGATTCCTTTTTGGTGCAGAATTTGGCCAAGTTTCACACTGAAATTCAAGACATTCTCCAATAAGGTCATGTGAAATTAAAGGCACTCCTTGATTAGCATCAAGCAAGCACCTCATTCTTTCCAAGTTACTGATTGAGTTTGGCTTCGCTTGGATAAGTAGAGATTTCACAAAAATATCACAAGTTGAAACTTAACAAATACAAGCCTGTCACTATTCTCCAAGCAGTTATACCTAATTATTTTCACATAAATCCTCGAACTAGCTTGGCATTCATGTTGTTGCTAATGTGAGCCAGTTCAAGCTGTCTGAGCCAGCACACTTGGAGGAGGTTTCTGTCACCGTAGGGCTACCATTCTTGATTTTTATCAACCATTGGTCAAGGAGTATGCTCGATGTCAGGACTAAGAATCGCAAGCAGTAAACTGTTTCTTACCATGTAGACCGTTAAGGCACTGTGCCAACCTTGGGGAAATTGGTTCATGGAGTCATCTTTTGTACATAATTTTGGGACAACTTCCTTTCAACAGGGAGGAAATGATGACAATCCTTTCTGGTAATCATATCCTCTGATGTAATTATCTATTATATCAACATAAATATCCTACATTTACACTTGGCCTAGTTCATTGAAGCTTCACTGATTGCATGTATGTTAGACTTAGGCAGATTTCAGTTCACTGGAGCTTCACTGCATGCATATAGGCTAGGTTTAGGTGGATTTCCGTTCACTGAAGCCTCACTAAATGCATGTAAGCTGGGATAATTGAGGTTGATTTTGCATGCCGAATTCTGGGGTAGTTTGTATGTGCTTGGCCTTATCCAGACAAAACACATCATCATCCTTGTCAATCTATTTAGCCTATTGTAATGAAGAGTGTGCAACATCCGTTTTGGTGGTTAGTCCCTTATTGTCTTCTTGTTCTTCATTTTGGCATTTACTTTCTGCTGTGTTTTCTATTGTGCGCTTCTTTTGTATTATATCAAATTCAATAGAAAACATTTTATGATGTTTGCGTGTTTTAAACATACAATGCATGTTCCTAACAAATTTGATGTCACATTTTTTTTTAGTTTGTCATACCTTCATTTCCACCCAAGGATTTAAGTTTTTAACTATATGTGAAATAAGGTAAAAAATTCTTTATATTTTTCCTAAAACTACAATCTTATCTTGGATGACTAGTGCGTACACCCATAGTCATACCTGCACCCATGCTTGAAACCTATGATGAAGACTGTTGGAGCGTGTGAGCCAAAATGGCCTTTAGGTGCTTTCATTAGAAAGCCAAAATTTTACTATAAACTATTGCTCTGTGGACTTGTTCCTATTAATTATAATTTCTCCCATTAAAAATACTGTTACTTTAACTTCCATAACCTTATGTATGTACCATATTACTACCAAAGTTCACTGAATCTAATAGAAGAGAATCTATTCTGGTAATTTACTGTTCTCTTGAATATTTATCTTCATTGATTTTCATATTAACTCATTTTGAGTGCAATCTCATTGTGGGAACAATGCCGCACTGGGTAGAGACTACACGATATTTTCCTTAATTGATGGTCTTGTGAAGTTTGAGAAATACAGACCAGACAAGAAAAAGGTGACATTTTGACTGTGTGCTAGTTAATTGTTCTTGTTTTTGTAAATTGACTGAAGTATTTCATCGCAAAGAATGAACAAAGAATACACTTCCAAGATTTTGCTGCAGATTGCATGGAATCATCAACACTTACATGATTACTTGTTGTAATGCCCCAGGTGAGCATTTATCTTTGTGTAGTTGAACCTGAAAATCCAAACAGCAGAAGGTTGAAGCAATGTGAGTTTTTCCGCCTTAAGCGGGAGCAGCTCAAGGCGAGAATGGCTGGTATTTCTTCTCCAGAACTCGCATTAGCTTCAGCAGAATCAACAAGAACAAGCTGTAGAGAATGCAATCTGCTAGGTGTAAGTATATTGGAGGGGTTTTGAACTTCATTTTTCTTTTCACAAGAATCAGCTGTGGAGAATGCAATCTGCTAGGTGCAAGTATACTGGAGGGGTTTTAAGCTTCATTTTTCTTCTCACAAGAAGCAGCTGTAAAGAATGCACTCTGCTAGGTGCAAGTATATTGGAGGGGTTTTACACCTATCTTTTCTTTTCTTGAACAAAACTGAGATCTCCTAGGCTCCACCTTTGATATTTGTTGCAATCTTTCTCAGTGAACTTTACATGCCAATATTCTAGCCCTTAAGCAGTTGGATCCCTGATTTGAGCAGTAGTCAGAGCAGTAGTATATTGGAGGGGTTTTACACTAATCTTTTCTTTTCTTGAACAAAACTGAGATCTCCTAGGCCCCACCTTTGATATTTGTTGCAATCTTTCTCAATGAACTTTACATGCCAATATTCTAGCCCTTAAGCAGTTGGATCCCTGATTTGAGCAGTAGTCATCCCATGTTGTGCAATGATCCGAAAAGTAAATGCAGGAATGAGAAATCAAAAGTCAACATTGTTTCTTAAGCTTATTATGGCTGATAACTACAAAATGTACGTGTTGTACAATTTCCTACAAATCCGAGCCTCATCAGAGGTGTAATATATCTTCAGAAAAGAGTAATCTAACTTGCTATAAGAATTTGGTAAAAAACGATTTATACTTTGGGAATTGTTCAAAATAGTTTTCGTGTAAGTTTGAAAGTTGACTTCCAAATAAAGATTATCAAACAGACGCTAGTTTGGAAATATTTGGTTGGCAAGGTTATGTAAAGCATGGATAACTATGTATGCCAGTAGATTTGGTTTTGTATGTGAATGATGTTAGATTCTATTGAAGACAATGTTAGAAAGCCCAGACCTTGTTAGGGAAACTGCGGATCCAGAGCAATTATGATGCCCTATTGCTTTTGCTGCTTGTTTTTTGAGTTTTGACAATGTTGCTTATTTTCTTGTTTATAGTGCTCGCTTATTAATTTCCACTACACTTGGAAAGCATTGTTGTCAAGTGCCACCAGTGTTGAATAAGAGGATAACTGTGATATTTAGCGTTTTGGGGCCAATTCCAAGTTTCCCTCATAAAAGACTTGGTGCAGAAGTTGTTTCACTTGTATATGTAAGGGATGTTGAGGTTGACATTCATGGGTTTCTGAGTTAATAGTAGGCGTAGGTAGGGATCCATGCCCGAACACTTGTGACTTGTATATATGCCTCAATTAAGAGTTTCAACATGTCACTTGATTTTATTGATAACTACTTACCCATGATTAGGAACAAATATTAGAAATATATTGGGCATGTTTTGAAAGGGAGGAAACAAAATGATGTTGAAGAATATGGTAGTTTCATTTTGGATTTATTTCAAGATGTACATGTAAGCTACTACAACACATTATTTAAGAAAATATAAATTTTTACTTTCAATTTTTGTTTGTACCAGCATTACTTTTGAAGAGAAACATTGCCACTAAACTTATGTAGGAGAAGCAATGTTAGCAGTCCTAAAGTATGACAAAACAATAGCATACTCACAATATAAACAAGATATAAGCTTTTAGGAATAACCTTGGCAAAATTATACTCAACTTAGTAAAACAACGCTCAACTTATTGTATTAACTTAACTGTTCACAATACAATAAGGTGTTTCTTTTTTATTTTTTTAACCCTAATTCATGTGGGTGTATATATAGGCACATATTAAGTAATATGACAATACAATGGGTATGAAACCATGGACTTATAAACTATACATCCAATACTATGGATATAAAACAATGGGCCGAATCCACGCATAAAGACCAAAAACATTGTAGTGCTTTATCATCTTTTGTTTCAAATTAATCATAAAACATTGGATGTATCATATACAATTATTTTATTGATTACTTTAGGCCTATGATACCCGTTTTGTTGACCATCTTTCTTTTAGACTCTTTTGATTCATTTTTGAGACCTTGCTTTGATGGTTTGTGGTTGTAATGTCCCCAAATTGGGACAATGATGCAAAATAGGGTTTTCCAACTAACCCCTAACAATCTTAAACAAAAAAATAGAATTTTGAAATTTAAAACCAACTCACTCTAGAGTTGTACATGCATCACCAAACTGAAAATTTCACACTTCCAAATATTCAATAATAAATAGGAAATCACCTTATAAGATTTAACCATGGCTCACACTGATTGAAGAAAGGGAGTTGAATTGATGTATTTTTCACTCCAAACCCTCAATGCCACCAAGCTGATTTTAATGCCCTTTTTTGTCACCAAATCCAACTCCAAAAACTCTCTACAACAAAAGATAAATTGTAGACAAATTTTAGCATATATATCATGTAAAATTTGGCTAATGTTGGGCTTAAAACACGATCAATTTTCCCCCAAATCAAGCTTGTATTCATGTCAAACCCCTTGAAAATAGGTTATAAAATTCACCAAAATTAGCAATAATTAATGCCTTATTGTTTAGGGTCAAACGAGGCACCTTAATCCTTGCACACTTTCCTCATGTGAATCGCCCAACTTAGAAAATAAGGGCATAATTTTTTGAAGTAAACATTTGCCTTAACCTTCCAAAGTTCCTTCAAACCCTTATGATTTATTGCCACAAAAATTAAAAATAATATAACAATGGTACCTTGTCGAAGTGGAGTTTGAAAACCCTCCGAAAATGCCCAAACCTCCTCCAACTAATTCACCCTACCTCAAAGAATATATAGAAAATAAATTAGATTATTTTTACTTACAAAAAACTTTCAAAATGGTCATCAAAAGACTCTTAGGGCAAGTTGCCCAAGCTAGAAAATTAGTATAAAATATTTGCAATATTTTATACTTCGCAGAGTCCAAATTAGCCCCAAAATCTTCAAGATCAACCCTCCAGTCAAGTCGTCACAATTGAAAAATTAAGTAGAATATTCTGCAACCCTTGTTGACTTAAATGACTCCTTCCAAATAGCTCGCCCAACTCTTTATGCAAGTTGCCACACTCTGGAATGGTCTTCAAAGCCACGAACAAGCTCCAAAGTAATTTGCCACTTTTCAAGACCTATAAAATCACAAAAACAAGGGGTGGTGTCCAAAAACACTTTTGTAGATCCACTTGCATGTAAACATGTCATTTTGAAGCTCAATTATAGTCCTTAAATAACACTACCCAAGTAGTAGGAATGTAGGTTTTTGTTCTCAAACTCTCGACACTTCTTAAAGGTTTTTATTCTCAAGATGTGGTAATCAAATTTGAAATACTTGATCAAAGTTTTCAATTCAATATTCCGCATAATCATTCACAAAATTCCTCTAGTAGTTTTATATCCAACCTTCAAGGGTGGCGCCCAAGTTAGAGGGTTGTAACTTTTTTAAAACATAAGCACTCATCTTTTTAAAATTCTCTTTTTTTGGGTTAAGACTCCCATACCCACAACTTAAGTGAACATAAGATTAAAAGTACTTGTAGGAGTTTATCAGAATTTACATGGTCATAAGAGACCTTTTCATCATCATTTGCATGGTTGTATTTGTACATTGTGTTAGCTGTAATCAAGAAAGCTCCTTGGAAACCTATGAATGACTAAACTTCACCTCACTGTAGATGGCCACTTGGGTCACTGTAAATGCACATTTAAGGAACTCAAAACTGATTCACAAGACAAACTTGGCACCATAGCAAAGTTCTGAATAGTAGGGGTGACAATTTGCTCTGTGGCAGCAAAATTGTCAACATTTTTTACGACTCAACTGGGAAGCATCCCTGCTATGTTGGAGAACTCACACCATATAGATGTTATTCGAACTCCCAAATGGTAACCCTGATTTTTGACTAAAAATCTCCTCTTGACTTTCACTGAAGTAACCTCTCTCCTTCAAAATAAGAAGGGAAAAACATGAAAGCAGGGAAAACTAACTAAGAAATGTGTAAACAAGCACTAATACGAAACAACTGTTCTTGAACAACATTTGGAGGAAAGCAACATAAATAAGGAACCTAGCTAACCATGATAAAGTATGATCCACCTAGATAAAATGGGAAATTCTTGAACTCACTCCTTCCAAGAGATGGTGCAAGTTGCAAATTAGGATGTTTATTAATCATAGCCTTTGTTAAGGCATTTTCCTTGTCCACCCATTATATTAGCATCTTCTCAAATGAGTCATCAACAACAAACTAGTCACCAACAAAGACAAACTCATCAAGTACTTCCTAATCTTTTTCATATTGCTTGTCATCTACCACCTTGTCAAGTGATACCTCATCTATGCATGGTTCTTGAGTGACCACATCCTTATCGACTGCTGCAAGTTCATCTAGCTCTTCGAGGAGCTTTGAGTAGGCAACCCAATCTGTATTGTGACCTTGAATAGGTGATTTTTGATCAATTTTTTTATAAATGTGTCCTTCAATAGACAACATATCCATACAAAGTTCTTCAATTTCTTGAAGAGATTCAAGGTACAACTACCAATCATCTTTTTGTTCTTCATTTTGATATATAGAATCAGCTTGAAAGCTATCTAGATCCTTCTCAATAGGAGATACCCGTAACTCATGTATGACTTCAATTTGTACCAGCTCCTATTGAAGTTCATGTACATCAAAATCGGTCTTCTCACTCTCAACTATAATTGGATGCTTGACTACAACCTCAAATGAGGTATCAATAGGAAATTTTTCTTCAAACACTCCTGAAGTATCCTCTACACACTCTGCAAGAATTTGACCTGTCGTTGCAACCTCTTTCTCAATCCTCCAAAGAACAGAGTCCTCTTGACGAAGGGAGATGGTGGGAGGGCGATAAAATTCATTTGTTTGAGAGGAAAAATGAAGCATGGGAGGTTGATCATGATCAGATTTTGGAATCTTGAGGGCAATGAAATTATCTAGGGAGATTTGGAGAGGAAGGAAAGATAAAATCTTAAAGACCTCTGTATTCTGCTCCTTCCACTTAGCCATTACCTCGTCAAAGTCTGAAACCTGCTTGTCTTCCTAGACAACTTGAGCTTGATGGATGATTGGTGAGGAAAGGGGACTATAGGAAGGTTTAGTCTCATGAATAGGCTCTTGAATACAATTAGGAAGCTCCCTTGTCACACATTGGGCATGATTAAGAACTTCATGAGAATAAGAATCACAAGAACCCTTTGTAGACAATTGGTTTAACTCAGTTTTCTGCCTCTCCCAAACGTCTATCTTTTTTCATACAAGAATACACAACCCATTTATCTCTTCTGGATCATTGGACACATTTTGAAATAGACCATTCACTTCCTCATAGTGAGAGTTAGAACAAAACTTTCTTGCATATGTTAGTATTCTGAGCTCTATTTCATTCATTCTTTCTTGAAGGCAAGGTTGCTCATATGCAACATTGTAGCCGTCTGGGGAAGATGAAATCTGGGCCTGAGATTGATATGGCTCACAAGGAAGGTAAGACTCATGCTCTTGATAATAAAGATCGTGAGAAACTTGATAAGGCTCAACATAGCTTTGATAATACTCTTGATAATGTTGATTAGGCTCATAGGTATCATGATCAGGGTGGTATGATCCATCATTACGCTGATAAGGAAACATAGCATAGGAATTCTCTTCATATACAGCCATCAAAATTCATTCATGATAATGCAATAAAAATACTTACATGGAAACTAGTAGAAGCAATTGCTTGAGCTTGGAATCACCAAATACTTCTTGAAGAACACCATAGCAATTGCAATTTCATCAAAACCAGCTCCAATAGGTCCCATCAGATGTGTCAAATTGTTATCAACCTGGAGTTACACTCTGATCGAAGACGTGCTGAAATGGCTAATCCTCACTCTAGTTGAAACAATGGAATCTTCTCACGAGAGTGGGTGCCTCAATGGTGAGAAGAACCTCTAGAGAACACTAGTTCTTGTAAGATGTATCAATGAGGATCTCAATTTCTACGCTACAAATTGCCTAAAAAAAGGGACAAAAAACTTGAAAGAAACTCTTAACTAAAATGGTGATAAACCTAATTTTCTTGATCCACTCAAATTGAGCTTCTAAGAACATTGATTCAGACAAGGAAGAGGTAGAACTTCAACTCTAATTGATCAATACACAAATATTTCATGAAAAGGTTATGTCTAATGATCTAAGCTTGAGGGAAACATAAAAATAGGCTTGATTGAAGGCACTAACAACCACTAATATCCACTATAAACTCAATAAAGAGAATCCAACATAGAACGTGACCTGCATAAATGACCAATTAGTAACTAAGTATGAATCCAGATTTGACATAGAAGAAAACAAATCTATCACTTAGGGAAATATATAACAAAAATACATTATACCAATTGCTGAAAATTGAAAAAACACAGTCCTCTTCTTATTGATTCTGAAAAAAGGTTACAACACAAACTTTGACAGAATTTTTTTTGCCAAAAGAGGGATCCTTTATCTAAGGCTGAAAAACCATTAATATAGAAAATTACAAAAAACCAAGAGATTGACATTGAAAAATAGAGAGGGAGTAAACTCAAACCAACTCAACGTTTACAAAAGTCTATTTTGTCTTGCATAAAAAAAATTTGCGTTGAAAAAAGAAGACAAGCTTTGGATGCATGAAATCTACGAATAGATGTCTTGACTTGAAAACTAGTCAACTCCAAAACAAGAGTAGTCAAATCCACTCGAACTATTGGAATATTTGAAAGTCTCCCCTTTGCATGAAATCAAAACAAATGCCAAATTAAGAATTACATTTGAACCACCGAAATGTTTCAAGCTTTGAGACAAATGAGAGTATATGCATGAAATTTCTTTTGTTTAAGCTTTCCACTGTTCCACTACTCGAGTCCTCATGCACAACGAGCCTCTGTTTAAGAACTGAAGGTGATGTGTTAGAACGGTTAAATCTGGACGTGTTTATTCTTGTTCATGGTTGTTGCATGCTCTTGTATTCTCAAACTATTTAGGCATGTTCATCATCTGGAAAAATATCCATGATTTTCTTGTGTATTTTTCCTTGGTTATTTCCTTGTGTATTTTTTTGTTCATTCATCTCGGGGCTTTGTCAATTATTTATTTTGGGCTTTTGTTCTTTCCATTTTCCCACAGACAAAATGTCCACGGGAATTGTCTTAAGATCTTCCCTTGGCACTTACATCCTTTCCCTTTTTGAAAGAATCCTTGTTTACTAGCTTTATGTATGCGGATTTGTTCTTTGGTTTTATTTCCTTCAGAAAGAAAGCCTAGAGTCCCTTTAATTTCTTAATTTCCTTCAGATTTTTGAAGGGCACTTGGGCTTTTTGGAGGGCACCCAAGCTTTTTGAAACTATCCTTCAGATGAATTGTCTATGTCCTTAGAAACATAAAGTGAACCAATCCGAAGGGTACATACCCTTTGGGACTTTTGAATTGGACCTTTCCGAAGGGCGTGCCCTTCTAGTCTTTTCAACTGTGCTTTTCCTTTTCCTTCGGACAAAAGTTTGAGGGAAATAAACTTTGATAATTTCTCTCCAGCTGTGAAATGGCCTTTCAAAAAAAATGTGCCCAAATTTTTTCAAACTTATTGTCCGACACCCTTCTGCGAATTCCTGTCTCTTGATTTTCTTCGGACAAATTGTCCGAAGGAAATAAACTTTGCACAACTACCACTTAGTCATTTTTTCAGACTTTTACATAGTCCTTTGAGAGCTCTTTCTCTCGGACAAAATATCCAAAGAAATAGTCCACCTCGTATACCCTGAAAAAATCTTTGGGAAGACAAAATAAATGAACTTACAACATGTATGTCTTGACTTTTCGCTGTACATGATGCTTAGAAGAAGATAAAAACCCTTTCAAACTGTTGTAGATGATGTTTTTAAGAGAAAAAAATCCTCTTAAAACTGCTACATGTGTCCTCCTTTTGAACAAACTGTATGCTCTATATGATGGCTGTAGGAGTCCATCAAAATTTACATGGCCGTAGGAGACCTTTTTGTCATCATTTGCATGGTTGTATTTGTACATTGCATTCTCTGTAATCAAGAAAGCTCCTTGGAAACCTCTGAGTGACTAAACTTCCCCTTATTGTAGATGGCCACTTTGGCTTATACCTGGTTGTAGATGGCCACTTGGGTGGTTGTAAATGCACATTTAAGGACCCCAAAACTAATTCACAAGACAAACTTGGCACCATAGCAAAGTTTTGAATAGTAGGGGTGACAATTTACCTTGTGGAGGCAAAATTGTCAACATTTTTGGTGACTCAACTGGGAAGCATGCCTGTTATGCTAGAGAACTCAGACCATATAGATGTTATTCAAACTCCCAAATGGTAAACCTAATTTTTGATTGAAAATATCCCCCTGGCCGGGCTGAAGTAACCTCTCTCCCTCAAAATAACCAAGAAAAAATACACAAAAAATTCATGGATATTTGTCCAGACGGTGAACATGCCTAAATAGTCCGAGAATACAAGAGCATGCAACAGCCATGAACAGAAATAGACACGTCCAAATTTGACCATTCTAACACGTCACCTTCAGTTCTTAAACAGAGGCTCACTTTGCATGAGGACTCAAGTAGTGGAACGGTGGAAAGCTTAAACAAAAGAAATTCCTTGTATGTACTTTCGTTTGTCTCAAATCTTGAAACGTTTCGGTGGTTCAAACATAATTCTTAATTTGACATTTGCGTTGATTTCATGCAAAGGGGAGACTTTCAAATGTTACGATAGTTCAAGTGGATTTGACTACTCTTGTTTTGGAGTTGAATGGTTTTCAAGTCAAGACATCTATTTGTAGATTTCATGCATCCAAAGCTTGTCTTCTTTTTTCAACGCAAGAAATTTTCATGCATGACAAAATAGACTTTTGTAAACGCTGAGTTGGTTTGAGTTTACTCCCTTTCTATTTTCCAACGCCAATCTCTTGAATTTTTATAATTTTCTATATTAATGGCTTTTCAGTCTTAGATAAAAGATCTCTCTTTTGGTAAAAAAACTTCTACCAAAGTTTGTGTTGTAACCTTTTTCAGAATCAATAAGAAAAGGACTGTGTTTTTTCAATTTCTAGCAGCTGGTATAGTGTACTTGTGTTATAGATTTGCCTAAGTGATAGATTTTTTTTCTTCCTTGTCAAATTTGGACTTGTACCTAGTTATTAGTTGGTCATTTATGTAGGTCACATTCTATGTTGGATTGTCTTTAATTGAGTTTATAGTGGATATTAGTGGTTGTTAGTGCCTTCAATCAGGTCTATTTCTACGTTTTTCTCAAGCTTAGATCATTAGATAGAACCTTTTTGTAAAATACTTATGTGTATTAATCAGTTGGAGTTGAAGTTTTGTCTTTTCCTTGTCTGAATCAGTGTTCTTAGAAGCTCGATTTGAGTGGATCAACCAAATTAGGTGTATCACCATTTTAGCTAGGATTTCCTTTCAAGTTCTTTCTCCCATTTTCTCTAGGCAATTTGTAGTGTAGAAGTTGAGATCTTCATAGATACATATTACAAGAACTAGCCTTCTCTGGAGGTTCTTCTCACAATTGAGGCACCCACCCTTATGAGAAGATCCCATTGTTTCAAATGGATTGAGGATTAACCATTTCAGTACGTCTTCGATCAAGGTGCAACTCTAAGTTGACAATAATACCTTTTGCAAACTCAACTGAAAATTAGAATAATTTAAGTGCTTTTTATTTTTTTGCTCATAGAATAGCCCTCCTCCATGTTCCCTTTTTCTTTCCTTCCCTTAACTTTGTGGGAATAACCAAGCTAATGACTCAAAAGCAAGCTATGCCAAAAAGGGGGACATTATATTTCTACCCAAAATTGCTTGTCCTCAAACAATTGCAAAAACCATACATTCTTCATAATGTATCTTCTCACTAAAATGGCTTCTCACTGAAATAGCTTCTCACTGAAAAGAACCTTCTGTTATATTGTGGAGCTAAAAGTTTCACCAGGATGCAAACAGGAGAAGTTACAGAGGATGCAGAGTTGCAGGGAGTTGCAGAATCAGTTGCAGGAAGAACGACGTCGGTCTGATCAACCGACGTCGGTCAGACAACAAAGAGGAAGCAATCAGCGTCGGTCACCAGTCGGCCGACATCGGTCATGGAGGAGCAGACGTCGGCAGCGTGTGCGAGAACAGGTAGTTTGCATGACAAATCTGAGAGAGTCTATTTTTGGACTGTTAGTTTGCATGTTGAAGGCTAGTCGTAGTCTTGAGTTGCGAGTCTAATTATTGTAATTAGGTTAGTCTAATTATTGTATGCATGAGATCTATATATGGACTCATGGGCTGTATTGTAATCTTGTAGCTAGTGAGTAAGAGAGAAATAAGCTCCTTCAGAGAGAAGAGATTAATGGTGCGTTCCTCCTAGTGCCACAGTACCAAGGTGGGTACTGGATTGGAGAATCAGAAGGGTTCTTCGTGTGTGTATGATCTTGGTCATCAGGGGAGCATGGCTACGATAAGGGATCTACATGGTAAGTAAGATCATTGATATGCAGGTGTATGTGTGTGCAAGGTCAAGGTTCACAGGTGTTCAGAACCAGCGTGATCTGTAAGTTGAAGATCAGATAGGACAGCAACACAACAGAGAGCAAGAGATCTACTTGGAGTACGGTTGTGTACTTGGTGAACTGGAAGCGTGTTACTGACTGGTTGGAGAGGTGAACATCAATTCTATACTGGAATTGATTGTTTTGACCAAGAGAGAGAGGGAAGGTCTTGAGGAGTGGTGAACCTTTGAGGTGGAGGAAGAAGTGGCATCTTCCTTATTGTATATTCTTCTGAGTGATTATTAATACAATTGTGTATTGTCTCTCAATTCCTGTGTTGTTTCATATTTCTAGTTACTTATTGATTCTGGTTAAATTTTGTGTTTAGTTGCTAATACGAGAAGTAATCATATGTGCTCTAATTGGTAGAGCAAGATCCTGACACCTTCAATTTGAAATTCTCATTTGTTAAACATATACCTTGTTCATTGCCTCCATAGGTTCAAGATGTCATAATTATCTCCCAAAAATTCTTCATAACTCGAAAGGACGAAGACATGCCATGCTTGATTGCTTTTGATATAGTATCTCAAGGTGAATAATGTACCTCCATAAAAAGTATTCACAATTATGTAATTAATCACTAAGACCTCATGATACAACATACCTTGAGTGATAAAAGTACATAGGTACAACCTTTTTCGAGTGTTTTTTCTACCATTCCTTTTATGCATAGGAAAGATATAAATTTGATCAAACAAAAGCCTATGCCAACTCTCAACATAGATTTGTACCTTCATAATTTGATTAAACCAATAGCATGCTTTTATATGCACATTTCTAGAATACGCCTTTGGATGAAATTTATCAACAAAATTAGATTTTTGGCCTCCTATAAACTATTGTACTTGTCCCTCAAAACTAAATTTTACTGTGTGACAATTTTCAGAATGTATCTTGGTACCAAATTTCCCCGATGTGGGCTGTAATATGCCATAAAAAAAACAAAATTTCCCTCTTTCATGTGGTTGAACTTGTTTTATTAATTCATGAAATTTGAAATAGCAAAATTCAGACTTCTTACCAATTCTCCCCACTCTTTCTCTTGGCTGCCATGTGTAAAATAAATTGTTTTTTATGTCCCCAAGGATCCATAGGTGATCCCAGCTATTCTTATCCTTCTTTTGCAAGTAGGAGGACCTTCATTTCTTATTGTTGACATAGTGGATTGCACCCAGGGCAGGACGCCTAGCTCCTGCCCTTCCACACGCAACAATGGAAACTCCCCTCTCACCTGTGGGACCGACGAAGCTGGAGGGGAGAGTCTCTAGATAAGGGCTAGCTCCCTCTGATGTATCTTTTAGGCCCTGGTTTCTCTTACTGCTAACAAATAAAATGAAAAATGGGGGAGATGAAAAGGGAGAGAGAGATGCTGAAAATAGAACCTAAGCCTAAAAATGAAAAGGTGATACACCAGAAAATGTTGACCCACTCAACTCGAACATACAATTTTCACCAGGGAGAAACACCCATACACTTCATCTAAAGGGGGAAGCTCTTCTGCAATAGTGAGTCAGGGGTCCGTAGAGATACAGGGAGGAAGGAACTAGCAAAGGTGTTCTGAGACACACTTTGACAGCGTATTCACATGCGCTTATATTCTTGTTGTAGACACTTCTGGCAGACCTGCAGAAAGGAGACTTCACAATGCACTGGACATGTTGTAATCGATCTGTGAAAAGCATGAAAGACAATGACTTAACACAAAAGAAGAACACAAACATATACTTTAAAGTGCAAGTCCAGATAAACATAAAAATGCTAAGTCCCTGATTCAAGGTAAAATCTAGCAGTGCTCTGCCTTACAAGCCCAAGAGATTTTTGGGCAGTGTTTTGCCTTAAGGCTAAGAGAGTTAGGCTCCTTTCTCAAAAGAGAAGCTTACAATATATAGAGGAAGAAATGGGGCCTTTTGGCACCTTTTTTTACAAATGACCCATGTGCCTTCCGATCATTGGGAAGAGCAAGCCGCTTAAACATCATATGAGAAATTATGGGCCGCGTCATTTGTTTGCAAACAAGACTGCTCCTTCAAGGTGATTACGCGGCTTGTCTACTCATTAATGCAAAATGAATAAAACGGGTTATGCCATTAGCCGTTTGCGCCTCTTGATGATCAAATCGCAGACACTGTATCACCTGCTGTAGTAACTGCTCGAGCCAACGCCTTTTTTTGCCACTTGGACTGCTTTGTCCATTTCTGCACTTGGTCGTTCTTCCTTGCTTTGTCTCCTTCTACTCCTTGGCCACTTTCTATCGATTTCAAATAAGTGACATGTGGTGCATTCTGCTGTGAAACGGGCAGGACACGTGGCGACATTCGCTTGACTCATGGAAGCTTTAGGCACCCTTTGAAGGTCCTGCGGAAGAGGACATGTGTCGGCTTCCACTCTCTTTAGCAATTTGTCTGGGGCCCACCACAATTTTTGTGGGACAAAAGAGAGAGACTGTGGATGTTGACACTTGCCAGCTTCCGCAGAGCCTTGCAGGGGACACGTGGCACGTTCTGCTGCTCCTAGAAAAGCATGTTGAATCCTTCCACGTTTGCCACTTGGTGCCTTCCGTGTCCTTGCTTTTTTTGGTGTAAAATTGACATTCATGGGCCCGTCACCCTTGGACCTTTCGTCAGCTTCTTGTTTTGGCCTTTTGTCATTCCTTCGGGTTTCTTCCGTGGGCTTTTTGCGCGGACATTTTTTCGCGGACAAAAAGTTCGTGAGAATTGTCTCGGCAGATTGTTATTTCTTTGGAGTTTCTTGGCTCACTTCTTGTGGCCTTTTGAATTCCTTCAGACTATTTGTCCGAAGGAATTCCTTCAGACAAAAAGTCTAAAAGAATTCATTCAATGCCTTAGTCTTTTGTGTGTTTTGAATTCCCTCGGCTGCTTTCAAAGTGCCCCTTGGGTTTATTGAAATCGACCCTTTCGAAGGGTGTATTTGCTGACCAAGTTCCCTCCGCAAGGGCACTTGTCCTCCAGGAGGCTCGCTTGACTTCTTTGATTGAATCGCTCCTTTGAACCAACCGTTGAACCAATTGATTGAACCGGTTCAATGGTTCAAACAGTTGTTGAACCAAGGCATCGAACCGAATGTTTGAACCGAGTGATTGAATTTTTCCAATTGAACCAAGGCTTTGAACCGAAGCAATGAACCTGTCGATGAACTTTGTGTTGAACTTTTGCCGATGAACTTAGCTTTGAACCAAAGCGATGAACTTTGCCGAAGCATTGAAGCAACTGAATTGAACCAAGCCTTTGAACCGAGCTGATGAACTTAGGCGTTGAACCAAGGAATTGAACCAGTTCAATGGTTCAAAAATGCTAATCTTCCTTGTGAATTTATAGACAAGAGCCCGAAGAAGCTTTATTGCTGAGTCTGTAGAAATCCAAGCTCTGCAGAGTCCGTAGAAATGGACCTACAGAGTCCGTAGAAAATCTGCAGAGTTCATAGAAATTGCAAGACTCATGCAAAATCAAAATACTAGCCCAGAACAGCATAAAAAAAAAGGGGAGGATCAATTTTTTGGCCTATTGGGCCAAAAATGGTCAACACTTATCATTTAGACCCTTTGAACAGTTGCTAGTCACTTTCATCCCTTCAAAATTCAAGAGGTGTTCTCTTTTTCTTTAAACATCATTACTTCTCCTTTTGCAAGAAGGAATAGGGTGCTACCCAAAGCATATTTTGGTTTTCCCTTGGCAATCCATTCTCTCCTCGACCCTTTTAATATAAATATGACAAAATTTGGAATTTGTAATGCTTACCAAATGCCTTATAGAAGGCTCCAAATTGGGATGAAAGGGTTGCATTTTATGTCTAGGGACAACCTTCTTTTCCACTTTATTCATGTTCATGAGACATCCTCCCAACATATTATTTGCCTTAAAATAAGGGGCCTCTCCATCACTCAAACCATGCAAAACAACCTTCTTACTTGCTATCTTGAATTTAAGTTCTATGGTTTGGTAGTTTTGTGTGTACTCACCAAGTGAGTGCAACCACTGAATGCCAAGGACCATATTGGTCTCGCCTATGCTCACCACATAAAAATCATCCTCAACCACATGTTTTTCCAGAGTGAAGCTAAGCTTTGGAGTCTTGGTTGTGTAAGAGATGGTGAATCCATTCGCTATTGTGACTCTAAATCCTTTGAACTCTACTGATTGTAGTCCACATGATGTTACCAATCCTCTATCAATGAAATTGTGAGTTTCCCCACTATCAATAAGTATAGTAATAGGTTCCCTTCAATGATCCCTTAACTTTGAAGGGATAATATCTAGGAGCCCCTGATAGTGATTCTAAGGTGCCACTCAACTCCTATTCTCCTATCTCTAAAGTGGTCTCCTCATATTTGGTTGTGCCAATTTCCTCCTCATTTTCCTCTTCGAAAAGCACCTTGATGTAGTGAACCTATCCCTTACCATGAAAATTGTGGCCTTTCTCCCAAGGGTCCTTGCATGTGAAGCAAAGACCTTTCCTTAGTTCATTTCTCACCTCAAATCTATTATGTGGTAGCTCCTTCTATTGCCCCAAACCTAGTTGGTTTGGTCTAATCAAAGGACCCACATGATTGTCCTTAGGTGGCCCTACAAAGCTACTCTTGGGATGCCCCAAACCGCCACCTCTCTATTGTCCAATAGATGGGAAAAAAGTACTATTTTGTTGTTATAAAGGTGGAAATCTACCCCTTGGAGCAGAAGATTCCAAATTATAGGACTTTTGAATGGCCTCTCTTAGTGAAGGTGGATCAAAAGCCTTGACTAATCCCCTTAGGGAGTCAATCGAGCCCTCTATGAATAGCACCACCAATTTCCTATCTGAAATATCAGTCACCATGACTAAAAGTCTCTGAAACTCTATGATGTAATAAACTACCGAGACGCTCTACCTTAATTGATCTAAATCATGAAAATGAAGCTCCATATCTACTCTATTGAACCCCTCAATCAACCTCCTACTGAACTTCTCATAGGAGTGTTTGTATTGATTCCCCTGCATGATCAAACCATAATACCACCAACCATGGGTTACTCCCTCTAAATGTAAAGTGGCGAACTGAATGGCCTATCCCTTTACTGTAAGTTGAAGTGAAAAGAAGGTATCCACCTTTTGAATAGCTCCTTTGTGATCCATCAAATGTGGAGAGAGATAACTTCCCCAATGCCTATTGGAGATCTCCCTCATTGCCCCTCTACCTCTAACCTATCCAAGGCCCACTTTGTCCCTGTTTCCAAGCTGAAAACTTGGAAAATTTTATAGCCTCTAACTCTCATGGACAAGGTGACATACTTATTCATCTCTCTCTCTAACTCCTCATGTGGGCTGAGTAACCCCTCCCTTGTTGGTGGGGGCTCCTCCCTCTAAAAAAATGTACGCTGTGTGGGCCTACATGTGGATGTCCCATTTCTTGAAGGGGGTGTATGTGCATCTGGCCTACTCTCTGAGGCACTGTTATCTCCATCGAATGGCAGGGAAAAAAAACCCCTCCATCACTTTTGTCATCCTCTCTTGAGTTTGAGAATACTTCTCAAACCTCTCATCAGCCAACCTGTCTCTCCTCTCACCTCCTATCTCTTGGTGCTCCATGTCACCCATAGCTTGATCATATTCAAGTGAACTAATTGGTGGAATCTTGGTTTCCCTCCTACTACTCCTCAAGTAATACTTAACTTTTTTGTTGTCACTTATGTATCAAACCCTTCGCCCCAAAGAATAGCCAAGATATGGCTCTGATGCCAATGTAATGTCCCCAAATTGGGATAATGATGTAAAATAGGGTTTTCCAACGAACTCCTAACAATCCCAAACAAAAAATTGAATTTTGAAATTTAGAACCAGTCAATCCTAGGGTTATACATGCATCACCAAACTAAAAATCTCACACTTCCAAATGCTCAATAACAATAACTATGTCTCACACAGATTGAAGAAAGGGCGCTGAATTGATGTATTTTCCACTCCAAAACCTCAATGCCACCAAGTTGATTTCATTGTCCTCTTCTTGTCACCAAATCTAACTCCAAAAACTCTCTACAACTAAAGATAAATTTCAAACAAATTCCAAAATATATATTATGTAAAAATTGGCCAATGTTAGGACCTAAACATAATCAATTTTCGCCCAAACCAAGTCTCCATAAATAGGAATCAATAGCATGTAATAAATTCAAAAAATCAGACTTGTATTCATGCTAAACCCATTAGAAATAGGTTATGAAATTTACAAAATTAGCGATAATTAATGCCCTATTATTTAGGGGAAAATAAGGTACCCTTAACCCTTGCACACCTTTCCCAAATGAATCGTCCCACTCATAAAATAAGGGCAAAATTTTTAGAATTAAACCCTTGCCTTAACCTTCCAAAATTTCTTCAAACACTTATGATTTATTGCCACAAAAATCAAAAATAATATAACAATGGTACCTTGGCAAAGCATAGTCTGAAAACCCTTCGAATATGCCCAAAACCTCCTCCAACTAATTCGCCCTACCTTAGAAAAATATAGAAAATAAATCAGAGTATTTTCACTTACCAAAAATCTTCAGAATGGCCTCCAAAAGGCTCTTAGGGCAAGTCGCCAAAGCTGAAAAGTTAGTATAAAATATTTGCAATAATTTATACTTCGCAGACACTCCAAATTAGCCTCAAAATCCTCAAGATCATCCCTTCAGTCATGTCGCCACAGTTGAAAAATTAGTATAAAATATTTACAATATTTTATACTTTGTGGACAGTCTAAATCAACCCTACTATCCTTAAGATCAGTCCTCCAATCAAGTCGCCATAGCTGAAAAATTAAGTAAAATATTATGCAACCCTTGTTAACTTCAACGAACTCTTCCAAATAGCTTGTCCAACTCTCTAGGCAAGTCACCACACCCTGGAATGGTCTTCAAAGCCACGAACAGGATCTCAAGGTAATTTGCCACTCTTCAAGACCTGTAAAATCACCAAAGCCATCTTTCGATAGGGTTTGCAATATTTTCTTAATATGGATAGTGTTCAAAAACACTTTTGTAAATCCACTTGCATGTAAACATGCAATTTTGAAGCTCAATTACAACCCTTGAATAGAGCTTCTTAAGTAGTATGAATGGAGGTTTTCATCTCCAAACCTTTGACACTTCTTGAAAGTTTTCGTCTTCAAAATATGGTAATCAATCTTGACATACTTGATCAAAGTTTCCAATTCAATATTCTACATAACCATTCACAAGATTCCTCCATTGTTTTTATATCCAACTTCTGAGGGTGGCGCCCAAGTTGGAGGGTTGTAACTTTTTTAAAACATAAGCACTCATTCTTTTAAAACTCTCTTGTTGAGGGTTAAGGCTCCCATAACCACAACTTAGGTCAACATAATATTAAAAGTACATTTTTGCAAACTCTACTGAAAATTAAAATATTTTAAGTACTTTTTATCTTTTTGCTAATAAAATAGCCTCCCTCCATGTTCCCTTTTTCTTTCCTTTCCTTTCTTTAGGTTTGTGGGAACAACCAAGCTAAGGACCCAAAAGCAAGCTATGCCAAAAAGGGGGACATTATAGTTATTATTTATTGCTGATTAGTTTCATTCCAAATTTTCCACCATAGGAATTGTGTTGCCATTAGCTTATCCATTAGCTTATCGGATTCATCTATGCAATTTGAAAAAATCAATTAGGATTAGAAACACAAATTGTTATGGAAAGTGTATTGTACAATACTAAAAAGTTCAAGATTTAATTGGTGTCCTCATCAGCAACAATATAATGTAATAAAATATTTATGACTTGTATTGAATAACTAAATTTATAACCTTTGTAATGACTACACTTGTAACTCAAAAACTACTAGTTTAGTGGTGAATTTTTAAAGGAAAATTTGTGATTATATTTGCAAATGAGAGTCTATTCTTGAGATTTCGTTTGCAATTAGATTAAGGCTTTGTTTAAGCTATGATTGCAACACTACTGAAGAGATGTATGTGGTTGCTTATATTAACATTATGTGGTTGCTTGGATGTTTATAACGATTCAAAAAGTAAATTTGAGTTAACATTTAGTGTTAGAAATGAAAACAAACACCCATTATGGCAACCAAAACAATAATCACAATAAACAAAATAAATAAAAATAATTTTTACTTAATATCAATAAACTTATTTACAAAAAGCCAAAACATCTTTTAAATTTTTACATTTTTTTATGACACATAATATTACTAAATGATACTTTATAATTCCTAACAATATCATTTACAAAAGTGATCTATCTATGAAATTATATTAAGTTATTTGTTGATGTGGCTGCACATTGATTACAATATATAAGAGCACAAGGCATCAAATAAACTCCTCATATTAGTCAAATTATTGTTTCCCTTTATCCAAACTTCTTTGGCTTTCAATACCTTAGTTTTATTCCAAGTTTACCTTCCTTCCTCCAATAACAAGGTGGTTAGATTAGGCATTGGCTAATTCAAACTTATTTAATGCTATTTTTTCTAGCTTATAGATTTGTACGACTTTCACAATTAACCATATCTTATACACCCATTCATTTTTTGTGTTTTTTTTCCTTTTGAAAATTTTAGTGAATTTGATACAAGGTGTAATATTTTGTTGATAGGTAATTTTGGTCATCAATTCTAACTTAAAACTTACAAATTTATTAATAAGTCTATTAAAATATGTACACTAAGCTCGTTGAAATTATGTGTATTTAATAAATATTATTTTCACAATAAAATGTTAGTATAAAATTTGTGGTTTTTTTTGTCTTGTTTTTTCATCCATGTTAATGGATTAGAAGTATTTTTTAGCATTACTAATTTAAATTCTTATTTTCCATTCTATAGAATAAAAAATGCCATATGAAAATTAATATTGATAAGGCTAGAGATTCAAACCATTTTTGTTATTTGTCTGTCAAAAGCAATATTTTTTTAATGCAAAGCATTTAAAAAATTAGAAAATTATAAAGTCCAATTTCAAGTGGGATGATGATAAATTTTGTTCGGACATTTATTTGTTTTAATTGACCATTTGTTATGGTGGTTTCTAAGTCTTACATTATGATAATTTTTTTAGGACAGTTTTTTAGCTCAAAACTTCATGATTATTTTTGCTAAGGTTTTTAAAACAATCAAAGATACTTTCTCACATAATAATTGTGATGGATTTCCTTGAACATAGTTTAAAACTAAATCTAGATTCATTTGTAAAACTCAATGATTTTTTTTGCTCTCAATTGTTACAAAAGGAATTGAAAATGGATCTATGGTATATTGCTTATTTGTATATGCAAAGTCAACATGTCATATAGATGAATTTTGTAAGCCTTATGTGCATGTTGATCTCAATGATCAAAAAAGTTGACATGATACAAGTTCAACTGTTTTAGTGCATACTCTATATTGTCCCAAAAATATATTTTTTTCAATATATTAAGGGAATAAAGGGCTCTCACCTCATACAATGAAAAAATTACCATCCTAAATGTTATAGTGTAATAAATCAATTATTCAAACCATTTATCTCTTTATTGAATAATATTCAAGAAAATATTTTGATTAAGACAAATTTAAATAACATAATCATACATAAACTCAAATAATTTATAATAAATAGGTAATATTTCATTTAACTTTTCCTTGTCCCCAAAATACTCAAAACTATAACTTAGGAACATATTTAAAATATTTTTTATTATATAAAGTAAACACAAAATATTGATATTAAATCAAATGTTGGATTTGTATTCATGACTGGAAGTTATGGTGTATGTAATGTCTCATAAATATTATTATTATTTGGAATGGACACACCAATTATTATTTTTCTTTTCCTTATGCTTTAGTGTAGATAGTTACATATTATTTTACAATAAAATCTTCTATTAATAAAATATTCCACCTTATAAATATCTTCCTTCTAAAATATGCAATGTCTCATAAATATTATTAGTAATTTGGAATGATCACAAATTATTATTTTTCTGTTTTTCACATTTTAATGTGGATGGTTACACATTATCCTACAACAAAACTTTCTATTAATAATATATTTCACTTTATAAGTACCTTTTTTCTAAAAGTATGTAATGTCTCATAAATATTATTAGTAATTTAGAATGAACACATAAATTATTATTTTTCTATTCTTCATGTTTTAGTGTGGATGGCTACATATTATCCTACAACAAAATCTTTTATTAATAAAATATCCCACTTTATAAATACCTTCTTTTTAAAAGTATGTAATATCTCATAAGTATTATTAATAATTTGGAATGAACACATAAATTATTATTTTTCTTTTCTTCATATTTTAATATGGATGGTTACATATCATCCTACAACAAAACTTTTTATTCATAAAATATTCTACCTTAAATAAGTACTTTCTTTCTAAAGATATGTAATATCTCGTAAATATTACTAATAGTTTGGAATGAATACATTGATCAATTATTATTTTTTGTTTTAGTGTAAATAGTTACATATTATTTTATAACAAAAAATTTTGTTAATAAAACATTCCACCTTATATATACCTTCCTTCTAAAACTATATGATAGTGTTTATTTTACTCATTTATGTAATTAAATTATTTACATGTTATTAATAATTTTTAAAAAATAATTTTTTTTATAAATAATTTATAATATTTAGAAAGGATATTTTAATCACTCTTACAATTAAAAATATAATAACATAATTTTTTTGGTAATACATGTTTCCTAAAATCTTGTACATATTCAAGAATCTAAATCTATATTTTTAAATATGTCTTGTATGTGAATATCTCTTGATTATAATTTACAAATAATAAACTTACTCTAATATATATTGGACTTATATTAATAAATAGTAAACTCACAATAATTAAAATATATGTCCTAATTTTAAAAATATACATTAAACTTATACTAATAAATAATAAACTTACACTAATTAAAATGCATATGAGATATTTATATAAATAATTTTATTACAATATTATTTTTACAAATAATTTTATTTTAATATTTCAATTATACAAAAAATTCACAAATTAAAATAAGTATTAACCATTACATTAGTAGATTTTTATGGTTTTGCATTAAAATTAAACTATTTTTTGCATATATTTTTTTCCGTGGTTAAACACAAACATTTTGGTGACACACTTTGTATTATGCATATTGATGCACCACAGTTTTTGGCATTAGGCGATTAGGTGAAGCTTGGACAGAGACTTCATTGATACAACATGTGTCAACAAAATCATGTCAGGAAGTGCATTATAGTTTGTGTCAGAATTTGTTTGTCATGTCTTGCATTAGAGTTTAAGTCAAAATTTATGTCAGTAAGAGCATTAGAATGTATTTGAAAACTATTTTTTCCAAGAATTATCTATCACAAAGTGTGTCCAAATGTGTGCGTCTAGAATTGTGTCCTTCTAAAAGTAACAATGTCTCATAAATATCATTAATAGTTTGGAATGAACACATCAATCATCATTTTTCTTTTCCTCATGTTTTAGTGTGGATGGATACATATTATCCTAAAACAAAACTTTCTATTAATAAAATACTCCACCTTAAATAAGTACTTTCCTTTTAAACGTATGTAATGTCTTGTAAATATTATTATTAGTTTCGAATGAACACATCAATTATTTTTATTTTCCTCATGTTTTAATGAGGATAGTTACATATTATCTTATGACAAAATCTTTTATTAATAGAATAATCCATCTTATGAGTACCTTCCTTCTAAAGGTATATGATAGTGTTTATTTTACTCTTTTATGTAACTAAATTATTTACATGTTACCAATAATTTTTGTATATATAGTTACATGTTACCTATATATATATATATGATCTTTTAATCTCTTTTTTATAATACATGTTTCCTGAATTCTGGTATATATTTAACAATCTAAATTTATATTTTCAATTGTCATGTATATGAGCATCTCTTCATTATACTTTTGTAAATAGTAAACTTAGACTAAAATTGAAATATCTTTTTCGATAAAGTGGAGTTATGTTAGGGTTTTTTTAATAATCAACTTGCTTTTTTTTATAGCTTGCTTACCTTATTTTTATACTACTTATGAGGGAAAAATTAGGTTTTTTATGCATTTATTGTACTTGGCATGTTGCCCTTTGGATAAGCTAACTTTATTTAATGGCTTCCACACTCTCAGTTACAACTATTTTTGTAGGTGGCGAGAAGAATGGCACTCAAGTGAGCCAAGAAGTTTGTTCTAAAGGTGTATAACAAGGTAACCCTTCTGACCTTCCCTCTTAGCCTGAGGTATGTTTGCAACCAGATGTCATTGATAATGTATGTAAATGGTATGAGAATTGTTCTATTATTGCATATTTTTTTGGTTGTATCCCCTCAAAAAATTCTCTCGGCAACTGGTTTTGTCACTAGTGGTAGCCCTCAGGCATCCATGTCACTGGGGTTTAAAACCTTACAAAGGTTTTTATATTTTTTCATTCAAAGAATCATTCAAAGTTCAAGCCCTTTTAGCCAAATCAAGTTGTTGGTTTCTTAGAAACATGCTCTTGATTTTATCCCACTAGACCTGATATTTTAAAGTCTCTAACCATGCCTCCCTCAAGGTGTCAATCTAGATTGAACTTCTAGGCTTGCCACTTCCATTGTGGATGTTTCTTGACCAAATTATCTAGCCCATCGGGCAAGTATTATGCCATGAACTACCCAAGTTATATTCCTCACACCCTAACAAGTGATTTTATGTTTAGGTTGATATACCAAGTAGTTAAAAGATTTTATAGATATCCAAGGTGGTGAACACCATTAGGCACAAAAGGTTGTTTATTTCAATCTGCCAAATACTTAATTTTTATGTCAAGCTCCTGATCATATTGTCAAATATTTTACCTTTATGGGTGACTTGAAACCCTCCGTAGACCCTCCACAAACTGAGAAGCCCAAGGTGGTGGATAAAGGTGACAAATGGACTATGATTACCATAAAAAAATCATAGTCAGGGCCAAAACCCTCCCCCTTGTCACTTTTCCATTAGTAACGAAGCCTTCCTTGGAGGTTCTCACCTCTCCTTCCCATCCTATCAAATTACCTCAGGCCCAATAGAGCATCATTTTTCAAAGTTCTCATTCTAAAAAAGGATCTTCTTCCACCAAGATATACTTAGCAAGTGACTCCTTCTCTAGGTAGTCACACAACCCACCTTGTGGTGGTGGTGACTCTCTCCAAGAGGAAAATGGGGCTAAACGCCACTCCATTATGCTTGAGGAATTTTCTCTTCCAAACCAACATAATAATTTTTTATCCCTTGTAAATATTGAGGATGGTCAGGGAGATCTCAAAATGGATGACATTTCCCAATGAATATTCTCTTGGGGAATGTTTGAGGTCTCACAAAATCCTCTCACAAATTCTCTGTGTGAGCTACACAACAACACAATTAATAGCTCAATGATAAATGTTTTTTTATTTCACTTCACATTTGTATTTTTGTAAACTCCTCCTTTCCTCTTAATGATCTATATTTTTGGTAAAAACCTGTATACTTGTTTAGTGGATTTAGATGTCTTCGACAATGTGATGCCTTATGTCATTTGCCAATAGTTGGGTTTGACACCTACTAAGTCAAGTAGAAAAATTGTTCGGTTGGGCAAGTTAGAGGTTAAGGTCATTGGTGAGTTGAACCACATCCATATGCAGTTGGCCTCTAATCCAAGGGTGTAACAATTCATTAACATTTAGGTAGTGGATATACCTAATGCTTATGGTATGCTTTTGAGCAAATATTAGTCTAGAATGCTAACTAGATACATGACAATCGACTTCACTCATATGTGTTTCCCATGGTGAGGCATACCTAATAAAATAATAATTGAGCATGAGCCCAAAATGACTCACATGATTATGGATTATATAAAAATTATTGGAGGTAAAATCACTGAGAGGGGGGGGAGGTGAATCAGTGATTCAAGATATTTCAAAATTCAATTGCAATTCTTTCAAACTCTTAATCAATGACCATAAACATTCACAAAGCATATAAGACGTTTATAAAAATGAATACTAAAGATGATTTAAGATCATACATATAACACAATATCTACGTGGGAAATCCTCTTAGGGAATAAAACCCACTCTCAAGCCTGCAAACACATGGACTACTTGTCTTATAAGATGATCATAAACAAGAGACCTTTTAGTGAAGCACCCACTTCACAAGGATCACCTACCCCTATGCATGAGCAAGCACCCACTTGTTATATATGTTAATCACCCACACAATACCTTATTAAATCAATAACTCTATAATTCTAATTGCAAATCAATCTGATTGGAGACACAATGTATAACACCTTTCTTTCAACTCATCACAAACACACAAACTTTCTCATACAAGAAATACATCTAAACACCCTTTTAGATATCTCTAGTCTTCTTTGCTCATCCTCAATATGTTTTGTACTTCAATCCATCCACTGAGCACACTCTTTCTAATCTCTTTCCTTCACCTTTGTCTTCTTCTCTCTCAACACATGCACATTCAAGTCTAGAAACCATTTCCTTGGTCTCCACTATTTATAGATTCTTCATGCATATCAACATCTAAGTCAACCATAATACTTGTCTTAACCCTTAAGACATCTAAAAAAAATTAATACCATCCTCACAGGTTGGCCATAGCACCCATGGGTCACACTTAAGCAGCTACACCTTTCAATTAGGCCTTAGTAGCCCTTATAGGTCTCATGGAGACTTATTCACCCATCAACACTTCATCCATCAAATTAAGAACATAAGATCACTTTCAAATACATTGATCCACTCTATATTACCTCTAAGACATCTTCAAATGATTACTCCCACCAAAACACTTTTATGCTAAAACACAAATTTCCCAAACATTATTTTGTACACAGAAACACCATGAATGAATAAATAGTCAACTTTGAAGCTCCATAAATATGACTATACAAATATTCAGACCTTTTAACTAGGTTCTATAGATGTGCCTTAGAGTCCTCTATAACTTTTCCTTTTACACCATGATCAAATTCATCATGGATCAAAATATATAACTCAAATACTAAGCATTGGTTCTCCCTTACAAATTTGAAAATTTAAATACCAACGGTCACTAAGCAAATGTTAAACTTCAAACACTTTGACCTCATCTCATGATCCCTGGTAACTTTAACCAAATACACACCATCAATCTCCTTAGATTATCCTGATCTTTATCTTATAATTCTCACCATTTATCTAAGATCCAAGCTCTCATGATTATGCCACTTGGAAGCTCTATGTGCCTTCTACACATTTGACTTATTAAAGTAACACGTGTCATTGATCTTCTGACTGTATGATCATACGCTCACTATTGACCTTCTGTCTAATATTCATGAATGTGACACATGTCACTAACACGTTTATTCTTTAACATATTGACTTTTACATGCATTGTTGGATCACAATCTATGATTTAAAGCACACCGGTAGATCTACTAACTAGTTGACCTCACACTTCAATGTAGTTAAACTTGACAGTCTCTATCCCATCACAATTTGCAAGATCGACTTTGAAATTTTATAACTTGAGCTAGAAAACACTTTGAGACTCCAAATCTTTAGGGTACCTTCTTGGAACTATAAAAAATATATCTATGAAAACATTTGACCACTATTAACTTTTGATTACCTATATTAAGTGCATAATTTTTTTGGTTCATTCATATTTGCATGGTGTGCAATGATGGTCTAACTTCTCTTAAGCTATTAAATGCATGTTTCTCATTCCAAAAGATCAAATGACATAATATAACTTCATCAAGACATCTATGGATGCATCACAACCTCTTCTTTGTCCTTATAGACCTGTAAATGTGTGATATCTCTTCAAGCTGTCAAACACTACTTCTTTGTCATTCATGTACCAGTACCACATGCTCTATTTGACATCAATGACAACAAAACATCAATGGCCATGCTCAATAATCTCCCCCTTTATCATTGATGGTAAAACACTCTCATAATGACTTCATTTGAACAAATTCATTATGATTTTTCTCCCCTGTTGACATTAATGACAAAGGATCTCTTCCTCAACATGACAACAATCATTCTTCAACAATCTGTATGCATTCAATTACTATTAATATGCTTTGGATACTTACATACTTTCAAGCATATGAAATAATTGTTCTCCCTTTGACATGCACCAATCTGAATTTGGACTTCTTTGATCCTTGGCCCTGACAAATTACTCACAGAGCTTAGAAAGCTCCCCCTAACATCATGCTCCATCTTATTTCATATATTTTTAACATACACCAATATGAACTTGGGATTTTTGGACTTGTATATCTACAAAACTCACAAGCTCTCTTTGCTCATGCATAAAGATTCAATACCTTGTCAAAATACATGACTTGGTTTGATCAAGTCATCATGTCAATCTTCTTGAATTCATAACTATAGTAGACATCTTCACACTTCTATCATGACTGAAGCATCTTCACATAAGCTCCCACTTACATCATCCACATCTTCTTCAATCCACTCAAGTTAACTGAGTTAGCTCCCCCTTAGCCAAACACATCTTGCATATTATCAAATTGAAAAGAACATACATTTGTACTGATTATCATTTTTATCATTACCTTATATCACACACACTTGCTTCCACACAAGAAATATGTCTCCTAAGAAGCATAGGTTGAGACACCCACTTGTCATAAAGGGACTAAAAATCCCAAAACTCAGGGGACTCCCATATGTCCATGATCTTACTTAACTTGCAGTCCTTCCTGATCTTCAGATTATCTTTGAATGAGTTCTCAACCTTATTCTTTTCTTTTATCTCAGGATCCTACTTGATTTCCTTATCCATTTGGGTAGATAAGGCTTGTTCCTTATTCTATCTTGGAAAATAATCCACTTTGAACCTATTGATCATTCTTGTAGAACCTTGCTATGTGACCTCTTTCATGAAAATTGATACAAATAAGATTTCTTATATTGTACATACCTTGTGATTGAGATATATAACAATTCCTTGAAGTTTCGTGACTTCGTTCATGTACCTAATCATTTAGTCTCCTGATGAAGATATTACAAAACTTTGCATTATAACTAAAACCTTAACACTTGTAGCTAAAGACGTCATTCTTTCCTTGTGAACCTGTTAACTGTCTTGAGTGATGATGTTCTTCATGCTTACCATTGTCTTGTTCATAATTCTATGAAAATTCATTCCTTGAGGATCTTTTACAATCTTTTGACCTATGATCAAATTGATTGCAAGAGTAATAATGACCATTAAAATTTGCATACCTCATAGCATTTGGTTGTCTGATCAAATTTGTCTTTATTTTGCCAATACCTTCATTCATTGACTGATGATTGATATACAAAGTCTGCTTATCCTTGTTCACATCATCCTTTATCTTGTCTTGGGTTACATTCTTTTGTTCTTCTTTGTATCCAAGACCAGTCCTATCACTTGCATGCTTTTGAATACTTAAAATATTGTCAAGATAATTTGAGCTCTTTTCAAATTTCATAAATGACTCAATTTGAATCACGTACATTAATTACTCATCTTCTTTATCTTTTAGGCTTGTAGACATAGTTGCTAATTGACTATTTAGATTCTTGATAGTATCTTCATGCTCCTTGGTGTCATCATTCATTATTGCCTCAAACACACTAAATTGTTCTTCTTAGTCCTTGATTTGTGACATAGTCTCTTTTTTATTTTTCTTCTCAATCTTCAGATCCTCAAGAGCATTCATTAATTCATCCTTATTATCTAAATCATCAGTTCTATCTTTGCTCATAGCTTGAATCAGTGTCATCTTCAAAGACTCTATCTCTAACTAATACATTATACACTCTTCATCCTTACTCTTTACTTCTCCATTAAGAGTGCATACCTGAGTTTCAATATGTTGTGTGATCTCATCATCCTTGACTTTAGTACTCAGCCTTTCTTCAAAAAGTCCAATTTTTCCCTCATAGGATTTGATCAATGAATCTTGTTTACTATTCTTTCTATGTAGTAACTTTATTTCTTCCACTGTATCTAGATATTTATCTTCAAGAGTGACTTTCTCATCTTCCTCCTCTAAGTTATATTTGTTAAAGAAATCTCTACTTAAGAAACATTCACCTTCATAATCACTAAAAGCCATGAACAATGTCTCCATGTCATTATTATGAAAATAATCGTCATTGTCAGATGTGTTTACTTCTTTTGTAGATGAGTTACTATTTTCTTCATGGTAAAGTCTCTTACTACCTCTGTATGATTCTTTCTTTCCATTTTTCTTATTGAAGAAATTTTTGTACTTGCTAGAACCTTCATATTTCTTGTGTTCATCCTCATGAGATTCTTTATCAACTTCTTTGTGTTTAGACTTATCTCTACCTAGACATTTATCTACAAAATGACCAACTTTACCACATGAAAAACATTTAAAAGGAAGTTTTGCTTCATACTTACTTGATCCTACATTTAATTTTCTTGCAATCATGGCTTCAAGTTGATCTTCATTGAGATCAAAGTCTTCAAGACTTAACTTTTTATTCTTGGATTTTGTCTCCTTGAGCACCTTGAAGGTTGCTTCTTTCTTAAGAGGTATATCCTCATCAAATCTCATCTCATAGGCAATAAGGATACCATGCAATTCATCCATCTTCATCTAAGTGAGATTATGACTTTCTTCTATAGTAGAAACCTCTGAATCAAACTTGAGAGTAAGAGTCCTCAATACCTTTTGTACTATGGTAGCTTCATTAATCTCGTCTCCAAGACCTCTGATCATGTTTACTACTTCATCAACCCTTAGAATATAGGATTCCATAGTATCTTCTTCCTTCATTTTGAGACCTTCAAATTACCTTTGTTAGGTCTACAACTTAGCCAATTTTATCTTAGAGTTTCCTACATAGATAGTCTATAATTTGACACAAATTTCCTTGTTAGACTTATAATAGATCACTTTGGTGAACACAACCTCAAATAGACTACAAATTATAGCATTCATAGCTTTAGAATTATTCTCACTCAACTTCTTGTCAGTAACACTAGTTGGAGGAGTAATTGGTATAGTGTAACCATCCATGATAGATTTCCAAATATCAAACCCTAGAGACATAATATATGTCCTCATCCTTGTACTCTAAAAAGCATAATTTGACCCACTGAACAATGGTTTTTGATTTGTAGAGAAACCTTGCATCTGTTAACTTTTATATATACCTTAGATCACCTTCAAGTGGTAAAACTTGAAATGAAGGTCCTACTCTGATACCAATTATTGGAGGTATAATCACTGAGAGGGAGAGTGAATCAGTGATTTAAGATATTTTAAAATTCAATTTCAATCTTTTCAAATTCTTAATCAATGACCATAAGCATTCACAAAGCATACAAGATGGTTATAACAATGAATAATAAAGATGATGCAAGATCATAGACATAACACAAGATCTACATAAAAAACCCTCTTTGGGAATAAAACCCACTCTCAAGCCTGCAAACACATGGACTACTTGTCTTATAAGATGATCACAATTAAGAGACCTTTTAGTGAAGCACCCACTTCACAAGGAGCACCCACCCCTAAGTATGAACAAGCACCCACTTGTTCTAGATGTTGAGCAACCACACAACACCTTATTAAATCAACAACTCCAAAATTTTGATTGCAGATCAATTTGATTGGAGACATAATGTATAACACCTTTTTTTAAACTCATCACACACACACAAACTTGATCATACAAGAAATGCATCCAAACACCCTTTTGGATCTCTCTATTCTTATTTACTCATCTTCAATCTATTCTATACTTTAGTCCATCCACTAAGCACACTCTTTCTGATCTCTTTCCTTCACCTCTATCTTCTTCTCTCTCAACACATGCACAGTCAAGTCTAGAAACCATTACCTTGGTCTTCACTATTTATAGATTCCTCATGTATATCAACATCTAAGTTAGCCATAATAATCATCTTAACCCTTAAGACATCTAACAAAGCTCAATACCATCCTCACAGGTCGACCATAGCATCCATGGGTCACACTTAAGCAGTTACACCTTTCAATTAGGCCTTAGTAGCCCTTATAGGTCTCATGGAGACTTATTCACCCATTCAATAATTCATTGAACAAATTAAGAACATAAGATCACTTTTAAATACATGGGTCCACTCTATATGACCTATAAGACATCTTCAAATGATTAATCCCACGAAAACACTTTTTTGCTAAAGCAAAAATTGCTCAAACATTATTTTGTACATAGAAACACAATGAATGAATAAACAATCAACTTTGAAGCTCCATAACTTTGATTGTACAAACATTTAGACCTTGAAGTTCCTTGAAGTCCTCTACAACTTTTCCTTTTACACCATGATCAAATTCATTTTGGATCAAAAGATATAGCTCAAATACTAAGCATTGGTTCTCCTTTGCAAATTTGAAAATTTAAATACCAAAGATCACTAAGAAAATGTTAAACTTCAGACACTTTGACCTCATCTCGTGCTCCCTAACAACTTTAACCAAATATGCACTGTTGATCTCCTTGAATCAACCTGGTCTTTATCTTACAATGCTCACCGTTGATCTAAGATCTAAGCTCCCAATATTGTGTCACTTGGCAACTCTATGTGCCTTCTACACATTTAACTTATTAACTTAATGCGCATAATTGATCTTTTGACTGCATGATCATATGTTCACCATTGATATTCTATCCAAGCTTTGTTAATGTGACACGTGTCACTAGTGCATTTATTCTTTGGAATATTGACATTTACACACACCATTAGATCACAATCTATGACTTAATGTGTACCATTAGATCTACTAACTAGTTGACCTCAGATTTCAACATAGTTAAACTTGACGGTCTCTATCCCATCATAGTCTAAAAAAGTAAATTTGAAAGTTTATAACTTCAGATAGAAAACACTTCAAGACTCCAAATCTTTACGGTACCTTCTTGGCACTATAAACGACATCTCCATGAAAACCTTTGACCATTGTTGAATTTTGGAGTAACTACATTAAATACACAAAATTGCTAGTTCATTCATATCTACATGATGTGCAATGACAGTTTGGCTTCTCTTAAGCTATAAGATGCCTATTTCTCATTCTAAAAGATAAATGACACACCAGAACTTCATCAAGACATCTATGGATGCCTCATAGCCTCCTTTTGTCCTTATAAACCTAAAAATGTGTCATATCTCTTCAAGCTATTGTTGTCTCTAAATCTTTCACCCTAGAAGAGGGTTGTTCAAGCCTCTTCCAAATTTGGGTAACGTTGGGACATTTTCAGGCCTATGGGTGTACCTATTAGTGGAAATGAACCTCTAGGTTGAAAGAGCTAGCTCCTTGTATTAGCTTTTTTGTGCAATAAAATTGTTGAACTAGTTTGTATGTGTGAAAAGAGTAAAATTTTAGCATAAATGAAAAAACCTAGTCTAAAATGGTGATACACCAATAATTAGTATCCACATGTATGCCCTATACTTATTCACAATATAAAAAAATATAGTCTATACCTCAAGATCTATAAGATTCCAACATAAATATTTTAATGTAGAGACAAAATTAATGAGATCACATAAGGTAAATAAATAGAAAGACAACATGTATAGTCTAGAAAAGGGTAACACATGTGCAAAAGCTCATATATCTAGAATGTACTTTACATGACCTATTGGATCAACTCTTTGCTCAAAAGCATGAAGGATAGAAAAAAATGATAAAACATCACTTGTCACTCTATGTCTATTGCATGCCCAAGAACATGCCTAGAACTTAGAAAGAAAATAGACTTATGCTTCTTTGATCAAAGGCAAGAAAATGGTAGAGCATTCTAGTAGGGCTTCACCTTATTATCTGTGGATGATAAAAAAAGAGCCCAAGGGTCCTATTTATGGAAAAAGAGGGAGAGAAGAGAGAGTTCTTGGGTGCCAAAATAGAAGCCTCCAAAATGGTTTACCATCACCATCCTGGTGAAACTAATTCCAACTGCTCTCTCATTCAGTTGGAGTTTGTCTTTCTCTTTGATTCACCCTCTTGAAATGACTAGGATCACTGTAAAACCAATGGTGAGATGACCCTCCATAATAAATGGCTTAGATCAATGTTGCAAACCTTAGATTCCTTGAAAGCTTTTGTGTTTTGCACTGTAGACCCATTTGGGTTTTTTAAATGGCTTTACTTATAAAGCCTATAAGTCAAGCATGTTGGAAAACCTGATTTACATTGTCCTTGCTATTTTGAGTTTTTTATTGCTTCTACTTATAAAATTTTACAAGCAAATCTCTTTTGAAAACTTGATTTTGCTTTGCTTAAGACCCTTTTGGGTTTTCCCAGTGACTTCAGTTCTTGATTGAAGACTTTGGGCATGAAATTGACATCTTGTGGCACGTCACCAAGTTGCACCCCAATGACTAGTTCCTTACATTAAAATTGACATCCTATAGGATGTCATGTCTTTGAATCCCAACGGCTAGTTAACTACCCTGAATTTAACATCCTGTGACACGTCATGTCTTTGAATCCTAATGGCTAGTTGGCCACCCTGAATTTGACATCTTGTGGCACATCATGGGAATCCATTTGGGTTGAGCTTATTGTTTTGAGTAATTTTCCTGAATTAATTCCTTTGGACAATTTGTCTGAAGGAATTCCTTCAGGAATTTTGGATTCTGGGTAACGGTTAGTTTCCTTCAGGAACTTTTCTTGAAGGATACTTGGGAAAAGTTCCTTCAAAAAAGTTTTGAAGGACACCCGAGTAAAGGCACAAGGTCCCTTCAAAAAACTCTAAAGGGAATTTCCAAAGGAAATGGCCCTTTAGAACTTTTCGGAAGGGCATTTCCATGGACAAAGGACCCTAAAAAAAATCCCAAAGGGTAACCTTGAAGAAAACGGGCAAGAGTGCCCTTCAGAAAAAATTTGAAGGGACACTTGGGTAAAAAGTGCCCTTCAGATTTTTTCTAAAGGTTCACTTGGGAGGAAAGGATGAGGCAAAGTTCCCTTCAAATTTTTTTTGAAGGGACACTTAGATGAAAAAGTGCCCTTCAGAACTTTTTCGAGGGGTCACTTGGACGAAAAGTGCCCTTTAGAACAATTTTGAAGGGACACTTGGGGGAAAGGCAAGGCAAGAAAGGCCCTTTAGAAAAATTCTGAAGGGCACTTAGAAGGGAAGTGGCCCTTTAAAACTTTTTTTGAAGGGCACTTCGAGGTAAAACAAAGCAAGAAAGGCTAAGGCAAACAAGGCAAAGGGAAAAAATAAAGAACAAGGGAGAAGAGCCTGAGCCAGGAGACGTTGAAGGGAAAAGACAAACAACTAAGCAAGTGACCAAACATAGAAAATGAGAAAGGGATAAATGAAAAGAGCTAAAGGGAAAACACAAACTAGTCATGCAAAAAATGATCAACATTCTGGTGATTTCTAAGGGGGGCATGGCCGCTATGTCATAATACTAGTCACCTAAATCCTTCCATTGCGCATGGAGTCACGCAAGGCAAGCAAGAGTTGAAAGAACAAGCCATGGCCAAACACACAAGCTGGAGAGACACACACACAACCAACAAAAGGAAAGAAAACACCTGAAAGTGAAACATTGTGCTCCAAATCACTTAGGTAAAACAACACAATAAAGGAAACACACCAAAACAAGGTATATACAAGACATGGCCAGTAAGGGTCAAAAGCAAGGCTTCAAATGTATTCCATTCACTGGAATAGGCAGCTCCTCTCCATCCATTTTGGATAGCTAAAAGGAGTTTCTTTGCTTGCACTTGCTGATGATGTAAAGACCACTCCATAAAGTATCAAACTTTGTATGTTTGCCTGGTTTTGCTCTATCTTCATCCCATTTCAAGACCAAGTCACCTTCTTTGAACACTCTTGCCCTTGCCCTTTTGTCAAAGGATTTATTCATGAGAACTTGATGGTGTTCCAAATCTTTGTGTGCATCATCTCTTGCTTCCTATAGTTGCATTAATTCTGTCAATCTGACCTCCATGGGAGTGTTTTTAAGTAATTCTAGTTGTTGTACAAGTTCCAAGGTAGGGAGATATTATGATATGGACAACCTAGATTCTCTCCCATATACAAGTGCAAAGGGAGAAGTACCAATTGACTTCTTGGGAGTGATTCTATCTTCCCATAAGGCTATCTTCTGCTTGCTATACCATGCTCTTTGATTGGTTTCCAACTTTCTTTTGATGATCTTGATGAGGTTCTTGTTGGTAGACTCAACCAATTCATTACCTTGAGGGTAGTAGTTGGATGAGGTACTCAAATGAACTCCACTCTTTGCTACCCAATCAAAAGTTTTAGCACTTATGAAAGCAAGTGCATTATTTGAGATGATGATATGAGGAACTCCAAACCTTATTATAATGTTATCATAGAACTCCAAGATGGCATTTTCATTTGCTTCTTTCAAAGCAATAGCCTCTACCCATCTTGTGAAGTAGTCTGTAGCAGTCAATATCCATTTGTGTCTAGCACTTGATGGAGGGTTGATCATGCCAATGAAGTCAAGGCCCCATTGCATGAAAGGCTAGTCCACTTAGATAGGATTCAATGGAAGAGCAACAAACATTTATTTTTTAACAAAGAAAGCACATTGAGGACAAACCTTAGCCCAATGATAATAGTCCTTAAAAAGACTAGGCCAATAGTAACCATGGAACTTTTATAGTAACATATCAAATTGGTCATTGTTAATGCATCTTAGCAACACATTTCTCACATCCTTATTAAAGAGAATGACATCCACAAGACAGTAAGGAATAAATTGAAAAAAACCTTCTTTGAGATTTGTTCAAGCCATTGGGACACTCACCATTTTGAAGAAAACCAATGATGTCTTGTGTCCAACTTTGATTTTGCATTTTATCAGCTGGTTGGTCTTAAATTTGATTTACCAAGGCTTGTTCTTTTGGATCTTGAAAGTTAGATGCTAAGTGCTCACATAAACCTCTTCCTCTTACCAAGCTAGTTACCTTGATGTCAATGTCATATTCCATCACTTCGTGATCCATCCAGATCTCTTCTCATTAAGATACTTTCTTAGGAGAAACTCCTTGGTGCTAGGATGGGAGATCATGACATGGATCTTATTGTTGGAAACCATATTCCTGAACTTTTTCAATCCTCTAATGATGGTTAAAACTTTCTTCTCAACAAAATAATATCTCACTTTGTAGTCTTTTAAGCCCTGGCTGAAGAACGCAATTGGCTACTCAACATTTTCATCATTATTTTGCATAAGCATAACTGAGATTGTGTCAAGGTTAGCAAAAGTATAAAGAATGCAATCTTTAGCAAAATTCAAATTTAAGGGAGTGGGAGATGCTACAATTGCTTTCTTTATTACCTCAAAGCTACCTTTACCTTCCTTTGTCCAAGTAAAAACTTGGTTCTTTTTTAGCATGGCTATGATAGGATTTACCACAATTGTAAAGTTTGGGATAAACCTCCTTACAAAGTTAATTTTTCCCGAGAAACTTTGCATCCCTTTCTTGTGTTAAGGCAAAGACAAGCTTATAATAGCTTCAATCCTTTCGAGGTCAATAGATAAGCCTTCTTTTGAAACAACATAACCCAAAAGCTTACCTTAATGGACAACGAAGATGCACTTCTTTAAATTGAGGGATATGTTGTACTCTCTATACTTTTTAAACATTTGCCTTATATGTCCCATATGATCAGCAACATCTTTTGAAAAAATGATTATATCATCAAGTTAAACAAGCAAAAACTTATTGATCAAACCTTTGAAAGCCATGTCCATTTCCCTTTGAAATGTAGCTCCAGCATTGGATAAACCAAATGGCATCTTCTTATAGGAAAATGTCCCCCACTTGGTGGTGAAGGATATCTTGAATCGATCCTCTTCATTTACCAATATTTGATTATAACCTAAATAACCATCAAGAAGTGAGAAACATAGAGAACCTAAAACAACTTGTAGAATTTATTCTATGGAAGGGAGTGGATAATGATCCTTGAGAGACACTTTGTTTAGATCATGAAAATACACACAAAGTTTGATTTCTCTATTCTTCTTTTGAATCAACAAGGTTGGATGCCCAAGTTGAGTACTTGATAGGAAAGATAATCCTAGACTCAATCAATTTGGTCAACTCTTTCTTCATGAATTCTCCTACCTTGGGGTTGATAGGCATTTGCTTTTGTCTTACTAGTTTTTCTCCATGCTCCAACTCAATGGTGTGATGAGCTAGACTTGGATCAAATCCTTTCAAGTCCTTGTACTCCTAGGCAAAGGTGTCATGAAACTCTTTGCATAATGTGATAAAATATTGCCTTTCTAGCTGAGAACAAACCTTGCCAATCTTCAAAAGTTTGTCCTTAAAAATCAAAACTCTCTCATAATTCTCCTCTTTTGTTGACATGCTCATTCTTTGGTTTTTATTTTGATCATCCTCATTGAAGACACTCTCCAAATTAATCATCCCCTTGGGGGTATTTTATTTGTCTCTAGCTATATAATTTGCTCTTCATAATGATCATGCAACTTCTTTTGATTTATTGAAGAGAAGCCTGCCGTATTTTAAAAGAAGTGTGCAATATGTTCATCACTTTCAAAAACTTGCCATGACACTTCATTATCCAGAATAGAAGATCTCACAATGATCTTGATATGGGATTGGTCCTTCTCTTATTTAACATCAACAAGTGAGTTAAAACGTGTTCCTATTACAGCCAATCTATCAACATGCTTGTTCAAGTCTCTTGGTATGGGCTGGATGTTGAAGGCATCAAAATATTTAAGTAGATCCCATACCCTATGCTTGTAGGATTTGAGCAAGGGGTTCTTGGCTGTAGCTTAAATTCTCACTTGATGAATGACTAGCTCACTATCTCTATAGACTTTCAAAATCTTGATTCCTCTCTTCTTTGCCCATTGGAGACCATGAACCAAGCCTTCTTGTTATGCCACATTACAAGTGCAGCTAAAGTGAAACCTATAAGAAGAGTAGTAATGATTCTTTGATGGGGAAACCAACATGACACCAGTTCCTACACCTACTTTGTTCCTTGAACCATTGAATAACATTTTCCACATGCCATCAAGCTCATGATCCTCATTGGTGAGTGAAGGAATTGGGACATTTTCCTCATGCATGCAGTAAACTCCCAAATCAATTTCTTCAATGAAAGTTTAAGGATCAAGGCCATGTGTTTTACTCCTGTACTTATCAAGATAGAGGTTTGAAATACCTTCAAGAGGAGAAGATGTTTCACTATTCAGGACTATTCATTCCTCTTTACTGATTAGATAATTTTGATTTGTCATTATCTCTAAGTATGGCTCAATGTGGAACCTTGCCAAGGGCTGAGTCCATATGGTTACCTTGGTTCCATAAATTTTTATTGAAAGCTAGAAAGGACCAATTAGTAGAAAGGTATCCTCCTATCTTAGTCGTAAAGTCCCTAGACAAGCATATAGCAAAGTGTGCTAGAAGGTCCACCACCACAATATATTGCATGATAAGGAAGTAAAAACACTTTCAAACCTTTGACCGATCCTACTATATTGGTTTGAGTTTCATCTAGTTGCAATATGCCTTTACTAGGTGGCTTATAGTTCAAACCCAGCTTATCAGCCACTACTTTAGGCATAACAGTAGTGCTTGCTCCACTATCCACAATACAATTGTGGACCAACTTATCTCCCATAATGAGTGTGAGGTAGAAGGGTGGAGGATTTTTAGATTTAGTAGAAGGCTCCAAAAGATGATTTGGATAATTTGTGAGAGCCACACTATGATGCTTTGAAGATTGAGGAGCCACATGTATGCTTGCTAACTGCTCTTACAAAAGCTCTTTTTGACCAGGTATATGTAGAACCTCCCAAAGGGCTATACTTGTCTTAGTGTTCTTTAATGAGTCCATAATATTTAGAGATAGAGTATTCACTTTCTCTTGCATTTTTGATGGTAATAAAGGAGTTGTATCCTATTGTGTTGCAATCTTGGTAGCCACATTTACATTTTGATTTTGTTGAGGAGCATGGCTTGTAGAAGGTGCAACACTTTGATTGGTGCTTTATGGCCTTGGAGAGGCATCAATTGGACCTATTCATGGATCTTGGCCTTCTCCCAATGCTCTCTTCTTGGACCTTGTATTGGCTACAATTGACATGCCTTGAGTCAACACAAAACCATCTTTTACTTAAAAATTCATCATTCCCACACTTGGGTTGCTACCTTCTCCATGACTATCCCTTTGGCTAGAACATGTTTCTTTTGATGTCGTGTAAGGAGTAGCTTCCTCCTGTGTAGTCAAAGTGTAGCTGGTTCCCCCATCATCATGTGTAAACTGACCTTGAGGCTGTCCCCATTGGTCTATATGATCTTCTCTTTGCACTAGATTTACATGAAATGGAACAACAACCTTTACGGGAGGAGTAGAATTTGGATTATATGCATTGAAATACCTATTGTAACCTTGTTTATTTTATCCTTTCCCTTGATAATTATATTGATATGGAGCTCTATATCCTTGTTGAGGATAGTGTTGTGCATTAGGAGGAACACTTCCCTCATATTGAGCTTGCTTGAGCTGAGCTCTCAATGATCTGATTTATTCATCCTTGTTCACAATGTTATCCACCTTCTTGGGAAAGGCTTTTGGCTTCACATTGGCACTGGGAACTTGTGACATGCTTGGAGATTCAACAAAATTTTGGGATAGCAAAGGCATGGAAACTCTTGGAGGAAGTCTTCCAACATAAATTAAGCTATTCTTAGCCTCAATTTCTAGCTCATATGTACTTGGAAGAGTGAATCCTCCCATTGACTATAACATAACAACAACATCAGTACTAATCCCTTTGAGTTATGTTGGGAACACAAAGATAGGAGGAGGTCTCATGATTAGTGGCAACCTATACCATGTTCTTTGAAATCTCTCATTGAAATCTTCTATGGATTCATTTGGACCTCTTCTTATTACATTCGGCTAATGTATTAGGGAAGCATGATCACTCTTATTTTTGAATCTTATCACCAATAGGTCTCCAAATCCATCCCAACTTGTAATGCAACCACCCTCCAACATTCTATACCAATCAATTGATTTACCTTTTAAAGACATAGCAAGTAGCCTAATGGTTATGTTGGCCCTAGTAACATTATGGATATTGAAAAAAATAGAGATGTCTCTAATATGTTCAGATGGGGTAATAGGACCCTCCCCATTGAAACTAAGAAGATTTTTGGTAGCATTCCAGGGGATGGGGTAATATGCAAGAAGCTTTATTGGTTTTTGGGTATTAAAAGTAGGGAAGGATTGACGTCTATCTATCTCTCCCCTTTCCCCTATTTCATTTCTTTCCCTTTGATCTTATATTTCTTCCTCGTCTTCAACTTCTTCCTCTCCTTTAACTTCTTCAACCTCTTCCTCTTCTTCCCCAAAACCTCCTTGCCAAGGATTTAATAGGGCTAGGAGTGGTTCAAGGTGTTGTTCTTCAAGAAGTGCTTCAGCTAAAGGGGCTTGGTTAGAAAATCTTAAGGACCTTGTGAGGACCATGTAGGATATTGTATAAAACTTGGTCTAAAACCAGGGATTCACACCCTTTTGGAGTCACCAAATACTAGGTTAGGGGTATTTCTACTACTTTAGGCTTGTCAAAAGCCAACATTCACCTTGACTTAGCAATATTATCAGTCCCACCAAACATGTTATAATTGTTGTCTCCAAATCTTACAACCTAAAAGAGGGTTGTTCATGCCTCTTCCAGATTTGGGTAACATTGGGACATTTCTAGGCCTATGGGTGTGCCTATTAGTGGAAATGAAACTCTAGGTTGAAAGGGCTAAATCCCTATATTAGTTTTTTTGTGCATTAAAATTGTTGAACTAGTTTGTATGAGTGAAAAGAGTCAGAAGTTTGCATAAATGAAAAAACCTAGTCTGAAATGGTGATACACCAAGAATTAGTATCCACATGTATACCTTATACTTATGCACAATACAACAGAATATAGTCTATACCCAAAGATCTGGAAGATTCCCACATAAGTATTTCAATGTAGAGACAAAATGAATTAGATCACACAAGGTAAATAACTAGAAAGACAACTTGTATAGTCCAAAAAAGGGTTACATATGTGCAAAATCTCATATAGCTAGAATGCATTCTACATGACCTGTTAGATCAACTCTTTGCTCAAAAGCATGAAGGATAGAGAATAGAAGGATATAACATCACTTGCTATCACTCTGTGTCTCTTACATTCCCAATCAAATTCCCACAACTTAAAAATAAAATAGACTTATGCTTCTTTTCTCAAAGGCAAGAAAATGGCAGAACATTCCAGTAGGGTTTCACCATACTATCTATGGATGATAAAACAAGATCCCAAGGGTCCTATTTGTATAAAAATAGGGAGAGAAGAGAGAGATCTTGGGCACCAAAATAAAATCCTCTAAAATGGTTTGCCATCACCATCTTGGTGAAACTAATTTCAACTGCTCTCTCATTGAGTTGGAGTTTGTCCTTCTCTTTGATTTTCCCTCTTGAAATGACCAAGATCACTGTAAAACCAATGATGAGATGACCCTCCACAAGAAATGGCTTGGATCACTACTACAAACCTTAGATTCCCTGAAAGCTTCTACATTTTACACTATAGACCCATTCAAGTTTTTTGAATGGCTTTACTTATAAAACCTATAAGTCAAGCATGTTGGGAAACCTGATTTGCACTATCCTTGCTCTTTCAGATTTTTTGATTGCTTCTACTTATAAAAGTTTATAATCAAATCTTTTTTGAAAACTCGATTTTGCTTTGCTTAAGGCCCTTTGGGTTTTCCCAGTGAATTCACTTCTTTTTTGAAGACTTTGGGCATGAACTTGATGTCTTGTGGTACGTCACCAAGTTGCACCACAACAGTGAGTTCCTTATATTAAATTTGATGTCCTGTGACACATCACCAATATGAACTAAATGACTATTTGACCACCCTAAATTATCCTATGGCACATCATGGGAATCCATTTCGGTCGGGCTTATTATTTTAGTAAATTTTTCCAAAGTAATTTCTTTGGATAATTTATTTGAAGGAATTCCTTCAGGAATTTTGGCTTCTAGGCAATGACTAGTTTCCTTTAGGAACTTTTCTCAAAGGACACTTGGGAAAGTGTCCTTCAAAAAAGTTCTGAAGGACACCCGAGTAAAGGCACAAGGTCCCTTCAGGAAATTTTGAAGGATATTTCCAAAGGAAATGGCCCTTTGAAGCTTTTTTGAAGGGCATTTCCATGGACAAAGGGCCCTTAGAGAAAAATCCTGAAGGGTAACCTTGGAGAAAATGGGCAAGAGTTCCCTTTGGAAAAAATCTAAAGGGACACTTGGGCAAAAAGTGCCCTTCAAATTTTTTTTGAAGGGTCACTTAGCAGGAAAGGATGAGACAAAGTACCCTTCAAATTTTTTTTGAAGGGACACTTAGATGAAAAAGTTCCCTTCAAAACTTTTTCGAAGGGTCACTTGGATAAAAAGTTCCCTTCAATTTTTTTTTGAAGGGACACTTGGGGGGAAGGAAAGGCAAGAAAATCCCTTTGAATTTTTTTTTAAGGGCACTTAGAAGGGAAGTGGCCCTTCGAAACTTTTTTCTAAGGGCACTTCGAGGCAAAACAAAGCAAGAAAGGCTAAGGGAAACAAGGTAAAGGGAAAAAATAAATAACAAAGGAGAAGAGCCCGAACCAGGAGAGGCTAAAGGGAAAAGACAAACAACTAAGCAAGTGACCAAACATAGAAAATGAGCAAGGGAGAAGTGAAAAGAGCCAAAGGGAAAACACAAATTGGTCATGCAGAAAATGGTCAACAGCTACCAAGCACTGCTTCTTTGTCATTCATGTATTAGTACCACATGCTCTCTTTGACATGAATGACAACAAAACATCAATGACCATGCTCAACAAAAAAAAATGAGATTTTATTCAAGGATTCAAAGCTTGGGGTCTATGCACTTGAGAAAAAAACAAAAGGCTATAAAAATTTCTCTATTAACATGCTTGTACATGAAACTTTAGAATTTGTGGAGCTAGATCATCTAGATGAAGATGATTTCCTACATTCACCTAAGATAAATTAATTCCCCACTATTTATATAATATGTGAAGAGGAGGAACCAACTGATCTAAGTGTAAACCAAGGTTTCCAACAACTCTTGTCAACATGGGGAATGGTTGAATTAGAAATTAGTGGGCTTAATGAGAGTTGTCCAAATGAAGATAAGGATTTTAGGAACTCCCATGATGTGAAAATAACTATTTTGGAAATCCCTATACTCACTTTTACCACTGAAAAATTAGCTAGAAGGTCATTATTAGCTGAGAAATAATAGGTGTGCCCACTTGATGTTGAGGAAAGTAATGAAGAGATCAATGTTGTAGCAACACCCATTCATCAAAATCCCACACATGTAGTTGAAAATATCTTGCGGATACTGAAATTTGATGGTTCCAAATCGAAGAGTGGATGTGGTAACAATGTAGAGTTCATCAATCCCAGAGGGAAGTTATATTTAACTACATTTTGTCTACAATTTAATTGCACAAATAATGTAACTGAGTATGAGGCACTAGTTCACGGTCTCTTATTCACACTCAAAAAAAGGTCAAGAACTTCAAGGTACTAGGTGAATTTGAACTAGTGATTAAATAGACAAGAAGCTAGTATGCCTTTAATGATAAGAATTTATCTAATACCATAGCCAAGTATGGAACTTAATAGAGGATTTTAATGCATTCAACATTCAAACATTGCATCGTAGAATAAGTTACATGGAACATGCATTGACAACACTGCGGGTACTCTGGAACCCATAACTAAATCCATGTTGAGAAGGTTCTTTATGGAGTTAGGTTTTACTCATTTTCTCAATAAATCAGGATCTAGGTATATAATGATGATCAACATATCATTGACTTCATCACACACACAGATGTATTTGAGACTTAGATTATAGATGAAGGTGACAGAGAAGAGTTTTAACTAGATGAGGAAGGGGTGATCAATTGAAAACCAAAAGTATACCCAAGGGAATGGTCTCATTAGAACAATTGTTTGACATGGATTACTAGGGTGAGAAAGAAAAATCGTCCCCCACCAAGGGTATGCTACACTAGAATTATAATTTAGATAATTCCAATGGATCAAATAACATGCTTTTAGGTATGGCATGTACCAAAAAGGAAAAACAAGACTTTGTTCAAGCCTAGAAGGAATTCAGCGATGTTATAGCATGGAGCTACAAGGACTTAAAAGTGTTCAAAACTTATATTCTCATGAATACCATCCCTCTTAATCTAGGAGTCAGACCATTCTGTTAGAGACAAAGGCCAGTAAATCCACTATTAAAACCATTGATAAAGAAGTACAAAAGTTGATCCAAGCAAGGATAATATTCCATGTTAGACACTCTGCAAGGGTGGCTAATTTGGTGCTAATTAGAAATAAAATCAGAGAGGCAAGTTTATGTGTTGGATTTTACAACTTGAACAAATCCTTAGAGAAAGATAATTACTTGTTGCCTTCACTAGTTGAAGTCTTGCATATAGTGAATGTCTCTAAAATGATTTCATTCCTAGAAGAGTATTAGGGTATAATCAAGTAGTGGTCAATTACCAAGACCAAACCAAGACATCATTTACGATAAAGTGGGGCACATTCACTTACAAATGGATGTCATTCAGCCTAATTAACGTGGGTATTATTTTCTAATATGCCATAGATATTAAGTTCAAGGATCTTATTGGCAAATGAATAGTCATATACATGGATGACTTAAATGTCTTAATCTAGGAGTCAGACCATTCTATTAGAGACAAAGGCCAGTAAATCCACTATTAAAACCATTGATAAAGAAGTACAAAAGTTGATCCAAGCAAGGACAATATTCCATGTTAGACACTCCACATGGGTGGCTAATTTGGTGCTAATTAGAAATAAAATCAGAGAGGCAAGTTTATGTGTTGGCTTTTACAACTTGAACAAATCCTTAGAGAAAGATAATTACTTGTTGCCTTCACTAGTTGAAGTCTTGCATATAGTGAATGTCTCTAAAATGATTTCATTCCTAGAAGAGTATTAGGGTATAATCAAGTAGTGATCAATTACCAAGACCAAACCAAGACATCATTTATGACAAAGTGAGGCACATTCACTTACAAATGGATGTCATTCAGCCTAATTAACATGGGTATTATTTTCTAATATGCCATAGATATTAAGTTCAAGGATCTTATTGGCAAATGAATAGTCATATACATGAATGACTTAAATGTCTTTTCCAAGAATAGAGAAGACCACATGAAGGACTTAAAAGCGGTCTTACAAAGGTATAAAGATCATAGAATCTCCCTGAACCTAAAGAAGTACATTTTTGGGTTCATAGAGAGTAAGTTGTTTGGTCACATCATCTCAGAATGAGGCATATCTATAGACCCTAAAAGAGTAGAGACATTTCTAAAAATTCTATTGCCTAGTAGTAGAAAAGACTTGAAGTCATTCTTCAACAAGATCCACTTCATCAAGAAGTTCATTTCATGTTTTATAGAGATAGTCCGACCACTAAATAATATGCTAAATAAGGATGCTAATATTGAAGGGATGGCTGAAGCACAAGTAGATTTTTCTTAGATGAAGAAATTAATTATAAATAAAATGGTGCTAATCAGTCATGACTATATACAACCCTTCTACATCTACTTATTCACCTCAGAACACTCAAGTGTTACTATTTTAAAGTAGAATAAAAAGGTTGTAGATGAGAGGCCTATCTCATTCATGATCTCTTTATTACATAATGCTGAACTAAGGTATTAAACTATAGACAAATAATATTTTAACTTGATTATAGCTATCAAAAAATTTAGATGTGACATCCTTCACAGTAAAGTGTTTGTTGTAGCACCTGATCCAACCATAAAGGCATTGATAATGTAGAATGAATTTGGGGAGAGGCATGATAAATGGATGGCCATAATACAAGATTTCAACCTATAGATTTAATTAATGAAAATTATTTGAGGTCAAGGACTTTACAAAACCATGGTCGAAGTGGATTCCTAGATAATTTACCAATAGTACTCGGTGCAGGACATCATGAGTAATAACTGATACATGGATATAGTTGGTTATTTGTTGAATAACAAGTATCTTAGACACCTAAATTCCACACAATGAAGAGTGTTGTGCCTGTAAAGTATCCATTTTATGATCAAATTTGGCACTCTCTATAGAAGAAATCATGAATGCATATATGTGAGATGCCTAAATAATTAAGAGATAACTGAAATACTTAGATATTTTCATGGAAAATATGGAACTAGTCATGGCTTATGGAGTAATAAAACTCATCATATACTATGGGTAGGCTACTATTAGCCACATGTTTTCTGGGATGCACATTTATATGCCCAAATTTGTCATACCTACCAATCCATTTCACACTGTGAATGCACCCCAACTATGCCACTACAACCAACCATTTGCTAAATGGGGGTTGGACTTTGTGGAAGCCATTAACACTAATTTTTATATAGGCCACAAGTTAATCTTTATAGCGATAGATTATTGCACTCATTAGGCTGAAGCTCAACAATTCAGGAATTCCACCACTATTGTAGTCATCAACTTCCTATAGAAGTGCATTGTTACTAGGTTTGGAATGCCTACCACATTGGTATGTGACAATGGCCCTGATTCCTCCTCGCTATAATTACTTAAATGAGATTATGATCATCAGGTAACCCTTAAATTTTCTTGAAATTATTATCCACAATATAATGGGTTAGCTGAATCAACAAACCAGAATTTGTTGAATATAATTAATAAATTTTTAGAAAGAAAATCAAGGGATTAGCATAATGTATTGAAATTTAATTTATGGTTTGATAAAACTAGGATATAATATTCTTTAAGGACCTCTCTTTATCATCCGATATATGTGAAATATCATATCTTCCCAACCATGAAAATCCCCACCTTATTGTTTACAATAGATTACCTAGAAACAAATGATTAAATAGAATCTCACCTCTTGAAGCTCATGCAATTAGAATAAAAATAGGATGTATCTTTGCGAAATTTTAATGAGTGTCAAGAGGCTGTCAAATGTTGGTTTTAAAAATGAACCAAATCAGAGGCCTTCTGAATATATATTCTAGTCCTCTTATGGGAAAAGGCTCATGAAAAGAAAGTACTACATGGAAAATTTGGTGGTTTATGGCTCGATCCCTACCAAATCTCAAAAATAGTGGGTGAAAATAGTTTCTGCCTAAGGTGTCTCATTGGTGAGGATGTTCCATTACCTATCAATGGACAATTCCTCAAGCATTATTTCTAGACCTGAATGTTTTGGAGAACCTCCATAAATAATTTCTCTTTTACTTTTTTTTTTGGATCACTACGTTTATTTTCTATATGTTTTATTATTTTCCCTGCTCGTTTTAGCCTAGTTGCATCTCTTTTTAAGTTGAACATATTGTTTTGGCCTGAGGGTTCCCCTACTTGATTACAAAAGGTGAATGAGTGGCTTGTTTGTGAATAATACCAATAACATTTGTGTGTGCAAATTTTATAAAAACTTGTTGAATTTCTCACATGAATTGCCACATTTTCCTTGTATGGATAGAATGTTGAAGGCTTATGATTTATAATAGAATATAAGGATTTAGAAAGGCTTAATTTATTATTCTAGAGACCATCAAATGCACATGATAGAAAATATGAAGCGGGATGCAACTCTAAATTTTTTAGATTCATGTTAATTCATGTGTACTTGCTGACTAACACTCAATCTATGGCTTGGTCCCCAACCCTATATGGATAAAACAAAGTGAAATCTCCTTTTAAAAGAATTGAGCTAAAATTTAAAATCTAAACCTTCTTCTCGAAAGGGTGATCTTGGTAACCTCCATCACAATATTTTTGGTCTAGTTGGTAGTGGAACAAAGCTTTAGCAAGGGACAATTGGTATCTCTATCAATGACATAAATGCACGGATGGTAGTAGAGCAATTCCCATGCCATTTCCTCCCTCAACCAATGAAGTCTTTTTTCCTTTCTAGCAGTTCTCGTCAGTTAGACAAATTTTATTTATTTGTGTGTGCTTTCTAAATAACTAGATTAGTCACATAAACTGTCACACACACACCGATGGTCTATGGTTAAAATTGAAGTCTAGTATATGATATGTTAGAGCATAATTTCATGCCTTCATGTTTTGGACTCATTTTGGAATGTTGGATGTAGCTAATGTTTGTATTTGAGTAAGAGCTTAAAATTATGGATTCTTCAGATACTCAACAGTATCTCTCAACAAGAGTCACCATTTATTATTTATCGTATAACATACCCCATTTTTGACTAAAATGGGGACCCTCTTTTCTTGCCTAATAATTTCCTTGGGAGTTTTAATGGTTTGTTTGTTTTTGACCCTTCTCTAAGTGTCTATATACTAGATGTTAGGTTTCAATTGATTAGATGTGTTTATTTTCAATGATTTTTCACATTAAAATGCTTAGTTTAAGATTTGCATCTAGAGTTGTAAGGTAAGTTTCTTGAATATGCCTTAAATTGAAAAGGGTTTCAATCATATGAGATAACATTTTAAAGATGTTTGAAAACCCCTTTTTGATCCATTTGTTTTTCAAGCTTGCCCTAAATTGACTAAAGTTGCTTATGTTCACTTTTTACCTTAGTCGATTTCATTAAAATGGTCAAAAGTTATTATTAAATGGCTTTATGTTCATTCAAAATGGTTTTATTTTGCTAAGTTTTTGTGCCCTTTTATTTACTTTCAAAGTTCTTAGTTAACTCTATTTGAATAACTTAGTCATTTAAATTTAAATTTCCTAACTATTGGCTTTCAATTTTAAAATGCTGACTGTGCCTCTTCATTTTGTGCCTATGGGTACCTAAATTGAAGCTGACCTTGCATGACAATCATTGACATCTCCCAATAGATCCAAACCATTCAAATTGGCTTTTGACACTTAGTTAACTTTTTGAATTCTGGATAGAGCCATGTGTTACTTTTCCATTATTTAGCAGGATTTAAACAATCAATATAAGCTCTAGACAAGTGGGTTAGTATAATGCTACCAAGTGGCACGATCCTAATGAACTATTGATCTTAGTTGAATCCATACTTAGCATAGACTATGAGTAAATAGGTTAATAGGATGTTACCATGTGGTAGCATCTTGGTGACCTACTACCCTGAGGTAGTTTGTGCAACCCAACAGATCATAAGAGCTCTAGGTGAGTGAGATGATGCCACATGGTGAAATCTCACCTTAATGTAGTAAAAGAATAGTCAACATATGTAAAGCCTTGACTGGGTATTAGAGAAACATTATGTAGTCATGTGATAAGGACCCTGTAAGCATAAATACACATTAGTAATGCAACCAATAAGTACAAACTTAAATTTTATGACCTATCTAGCTGTCAAAACTAAAAAAAAGAATGTGTGTCCAATATGTCTTGTATCATCATTTGGCATGGGTGTCTTTATGGTAAAATTGAACATGGAATTCAAAATTCAAAGGCAAAATAGGTAGTGACATTGAATATAGACATGGCGTGCACATTTGGGAATGGGCAGAAAGCAGGGACTAAGGACAAATCCACCATCAAAAGTAGCATTCACTACTCTAAGGATGATATGAAAAAATATAATTTGTAATCCCAATGCATTTCCAACAACTTCTAACGACATTTGGCCACCATAATTTACTCCCATGTTCACAATAGTGTGGTTTCTAGCTAAAGTTCTCAATTACATTTTTGAATTTGCATAGAATTCTCAGCTACTTTTGTAAAGGGGGTGAATTGCCTCCCTTTTGAATTTTGAATTTTGATCTTCTCTCTCTCTCTCTCTCTCTCTCTCTCTCTCTCTCTCTCTCTCTTCCTATTTATAGGACTTTGAAAGTCTTGATCAAGGCTTTCATTTTTTTTTATGATTAGAGGATGTTATGCTTGGTTAGGTCTTTATGAATTATAATAGAGACATATAAAACCAAACATATTTTCATGCCTTTTATTATTTTATAGGATAATTTCTCCTTCTCCCATTTTATTCTTGTTGCTTCAGAGATTATTATACTTGGTTGATTGTATGAATTCTAAACATTGTTAATGAAAAGGAAAATCTTGATAATTTGAAGGTTGTTGAGGCTCTAAAGTCATTTATTATGCATGTTTTATGGTTGTTATGTCTTTTCTTATCACATCTAACCCCCCACACTCTTGCACCATATTTAGTTGAATTTGTGCTAGGTCTGGCTCAACTAAATATTAGTTTCATGGGATACACTCAATTAGATAATTCTAGATTCATCTGTGTTGGTAGTAGGATTTTTATCTCTTTATCCCTACTCTTTTGTACATTTATTCAAAGTCGGGCTAGTTTAGGAAAAAAAATCAAGCAAATTTTTATCTTGATTTCTATTTCATATTATGTTTATCATCAGTATATCAATTTTGTACCCATGAATGTGGTAAACTAGTAAAGAAATCAGATGTGGTTTTCATATGCAATTCTAAGAAAACCTAATTTTTATCTGAGGTTAAACCTTAGAAAAATATGAATCCTCTCAATGAATCCCTTAACCAAATTAAATTTCATCTCAATTCATAAAAACAATCCCCTTACATGGAATAGTCTACATCAGTCAACTTAGTGAAGACTAGCATACCAAGCCATGTTGCATTTAGACCTTGGGGAAGCATTTTTTTTATGGGATATTCTTCCTTTTAGGAAAGGTAGAGTCTAAAAACCTCCACCTTATTTTTGGTTGTGTCAAATCACCTCCCAATAGGTTTAAGCATAAAATTATAAACATTTCTAGGGTTGCATTCAAAGCATATTATAATCTCCTAGATTACACAATTGTCTATGACAAGACCATTGTAGATACATGGGCCAACACCTATGAGATATATTAAGTTATGGAGGATTAGGTATCTAATGCCAGTGTTAAGTGGGTTAACAGGGAGGACATTGAATCTTACACTGTCTACACCTTCTAATAAGGGGTTCATGTCGAGATGATCTTATTAAATCACTTATTTAGGGCAAGCAACTATGTATACATCGATCTTCTAGGGGTGCCCCTGCTCAACATCATCCTCAAAGGAGAAGAGATCCCAGACCTTGGAAGCACTATCAATTCTAGTTAGATCATTGTGTCAAGAAAGCCCAAGATGGTGAAAACTTATACATGATGAATTACATGTTGGACATTGTTTGTGCCACCCTTGTGTTCAAACCTTATGCGTTCCCACCATGGATTCCCATGGGCATTGTGGTGTATGTAGTTTTATACAAACTATATGTCCATCACTATAGAAATCAAATGTAGGAGATCGATGAATATTTATACCTAGTGGTCTACATGGCTATCAATGAGATGGCCATGCCTTAGCTCTCAAGAAATATTAGTCAATACCTCAATCCCATTGGTGATTATTGGTATTACCATGATGACACCATCATCTGGGTGGCATGCATCTATAGGTCCCCTCTTCTCTTACCCTATCAGGTCTTGGATTGATTGGTTGAGCAAGAAATAGCCTATCAACTAGTGGAAGGCATTTTTGGCCACTCCCTCATCCTGTAGTGGAAATATTTCTCGGCCTTCCCCATCATCAACTACCAACATGTATATAATAGTCTTCCTTAATTGAATAAGATGGTAGTGAGTAGGGATTCTTACACATTGGGTAGAGTGAAGCACCCAGAATAAGACCCTCATGGTGTCATTAGGGTCCATGTGGAAAAATACTAATCACACCTTAACATCAACTACAAACATTTGCCCCAAAATGATGATAAAGTTCACCTCAACCCTGCTAACAACAATGAGTTGTTGGCCATGTTCAAAGAAGGGATAGTAGGTCCAACCCTAGCCATTCATTCAAATCACTATTCTACCAGTGCCAACTCAGGCTAGGGGATACATTCAAGTGATTGCACCTCATATTTCATGAGGATAATCCATGGGGTCCCATCTACTTCTCCCCCATGAGTTTTGTCTCCCTTAATTTTTACTCTAGCTCTACCTCTTCCCATGACTCAGGCTACTCAACCACTAGTTTCATAAGTATTGTAGTTCAATGTCAGTATTAGCCCTGATTCAAGTTTGTAGCATGACCAATATCAAGTGTCCATCAGCATTCCTTCCCCCATTACCTCTATCCCTCAATATCCTAGTGGAACAACCCTTGGTCTCCTTATCCCTACCAGGCTCACTCGAGTTATGACTCCCCTATTTCCCATTACACCCCCTCCATAATTCACTCATATACCTCATATTTTATCCATGTATAGATTCCCATCCTCCTAATTTCCCTCCACTCATCCCATTCCATCCATAATAATCTGTATGGCTCACCTCTAGTTTTTAGAAGCTTCGATGGCCTATCCCCCACTGCCCCCAATCTTTAGTACACAATAAGTAGTTGCTACAAGAACTGAACAATTTCAAGTCCTAATGTACCCTAGCTTTAAAACATCATCAAGAATGGTATTTCCTACATTGACACCTGATTTGATCCCTATTTAGGTTTAACCACCTCTAGGAGCTCTCACTTAAATGGTCCCAATGGTGACCCCAGCAATGAGTGCACTTGTGTGCATATTTTAATAGACTCTTACCACTTGGATGACACCTATGGTCACTCTACAAAATCCTCAATCTACTCTAGCCACTATTGCCACCATAGCCCCTTCTACTATTATGGCACAAGCTGATCTAGGTAAAAGGCCCAAGAAGAAATAAAAGGTCACTCCATCTTAGCCTTTTGTTTAGTTCCCAATTGGTCCTCTTGTCCCTCCCTAATATTACATTTCCATCATCCCAAGTGCCCAAGGTTTCATCTATAACTAGCCAATTTCCTTTTTCCTATTTAATTTCGCTCCCTAGAGCCATAAACCCATAGGTTAATTTGACCTAAAGCTAATGGCATGCCCAAAGGTTCATGTGGGCTTCCCCATCCATCCTTCCCCCTTTCGCTCCCATGCCTCCTTTTCTTCTATTAATCTCTTCTTTCCTCCCCTCCACTTCATCTGTTCCTCCTCTTCCTAGACCCCAACTCTCATCCTCTTCTACCTTAGGAGTTACCACGGGACCCAGTTGGGTTGAATCCCTAGCACCCTCAGGATCATAGGGACTGGAGATTATATTTCAAGGAGACCTAAAGATCTAATGAAAGTTTGATAGGGAGTTTAAGAACATAAGAGGATAATTATTATGAAAAAATTCACTCAAGAAGGAGACCCCATGGTATGGAAAACCGAATATGACCTATTCTCCCTTACCAAAGTGAGGACGTACAGTGGGGAAGAGAAGGTGGCTATGGACCCGATCTATGTTCTCTAAACTACTGATGAACTTCCTAAAAAACTCATGCAAGACATGAAGGAATAGGTTCAAGCACTCAAATCATAACTGAATATCTCATTCCCTATGGTTCTAGTTGGAAAGGTGGTTGATGCTTTGACACAACTATTTGAAGCTCTCGAGAAGGTCACCTAGGCCTTATCTATAGGTGGAGACCACATACAATCCACTCAAGATTATTTAGACCAAGTAGTTTGAATGGACAACAAGTGTAAGAATATGATGGTGATAATAAGGAAAAACAAGTTTTGAGAGTTAAAACTAATGCATTTGGTAGACTTGTCCCTCTACCAAACTTACATTGGGAACATGAGAACATCTTTAGAAGATTGGTCTGTGGTGGGTTAGGTGGTGATTGAGCCCTTGGAAAAGAGTGAAGAACAGATGTTGGCCTACTTCTAAGACATCAACATCATGATGTTTATCCACTAGGATGACACCCTACTTGATAAGGAGGAAGTTGGTGTCCACTTGTCTCAATTTGATAGAATCATGCAAAGAATAGTGGCTAAAGCTAACAAGGTAGGGGAAAAATTGATTCTAGATATATCTAACCAATCTATAGCCAACATTAGCTAGGTGTTCGAGGTAAAGGTTTCCTTAGAGGCCCCACTCAAATCTCATAAGTGGTTGCTATCCTAGTTTGAGGTCATATTTCATGAGCCCCTTATGAACTTGAAAATTTTGGACCAAAAATTTTAATTGGTGGAAGTTATGCTAGCAGACAAGGAGACAAAACCTAGACAGCTAGGAGGTGGTTCTTCTCCAATTCTTTAGCATATCACTTGAGTGGGCCCCAAGGCATCTTTTGAGGAGTGCAAGAATCTTTCTTTTTGTGTCATTGTAGTTGTAACAACCTTGGGTGGCCATCATGGCCAACGATGGTAATATCATGTTACTAGGGGGCAAGCCTCATCCTTCTCTATATATTATAGGTTGCTTTCCCTTTGAAAAGGTTGACATTTTTGTGTAAAGAAACTCTTTTGAAATGAATGCAAATTTCCTACTTTTTTTCAAGTAGTTTATATGTCTATAAATGTGGTCCACTGTCTTCCAACTTTAATGAATGCTTGTGTTAAATAATTGATAATGTCCTATGTTACCGATAATGAATGTAGTAATTAGAATATATTTCACTATTTAAATTCATTGATGAATTCTTCTTATTTCCTTTGCAACACTCATTAATATGTGTGTTTAAAGCTACAAATCATTTCTAAAGATCCCATTTGTAATTTACTGTAGGCCCATCTGTGTGTTTATATTTAGTGGAAAATTAAAAATTAAGCATTCCCTTTTGTTTTTTCATCAGACTCTTACCCTATGTGATGATGAGTTTGAGCCCCTTGTGAAGTTCAACACATAGTGGTGTAACTATGGTTGAGCACACATATTGGTTCTTGAAGCATTAGCATCCTTTCAAGCCAGGAAACACCCTTTTCTTCTCTACCTTATTCCCCCTTTTTTATGTTTCTTTTAAAATCTAAAAAATTCCATCCCCTTTACTTATAAATGGGTGAAGTGATGCCTAGTAATGCTTAAGATTGGAATTAGTTGAATTAGGTCAGGGTTAAAATCTCTTTTTCAAGATAAGTATTGGATTTCTAGTGGTAGCATTTCATCTCTCGAAGATATATTTCAATCGTGTTATATCATGGATCCCAATACCTACAACTCATGACCTAGATCATCCTTGATAATACTAAAATGGGAGGATGAAATTCCCTTATTGTCCCAAATTTCACTCTGAACACTTAATCTAATAAGTGTCTTAGAGCGAGATCTTAGACTAGACAATAATAACCTAACATAAATTTGATCATAGTAAGAGTCATTCAAACAAATCTTTCTCAACAATCATGAGTTGTGAGGAGAAAGATCTCAACAAATTAACTCATATTTTATATTTTATTTTATTTTTCTCTTACAAACTCTTATTTGAAATGTGACTTTCTTACAATCCCATTAACATATTATGATTACTAATGGACAATATTATATCTTTATACTAATATTAATAAAATTGATATTTATAAAAACGTTACTACCTACGCTCCCTTCCCTCCATATTTAAAATTTTAAAACATGTAATTAAGACTTTAAAGATGTGTTTTATTTTAAAATATATATATATATATATATATATATATATATATATATATATATATATATATGATACATCAAGAGATATTAATTTCAAGGTTTTATCTTGGATTTTTTACATAACACATTGCTTACTAATTTGATTATTCTCAGTCAATTTGCCACTAACAAATAACATCAATCTAGCTACACCATTCTGTTGCGGTTGAAAAATTATTTCTAGGAAAAAAAATTACGCTCAACTCTATTATATGGTCACAATATTATGGTTTCCTAATTGAAATCTCCAAGAAAAAAGAAAGTGATAATCAAATGGATGTCAAATTTAAATTATGAACAACTCTTTACATCACACTCCACATCCGTTGCCATTATATAATGTGTATCAACATAAATAGAACACATATCTTAAATACATTTATTGGAAATATACCAAGAGATATCAATCTCAAGGTTATTATCTTGGATTTTCACATACCATATTGATTAATAATTCCATTACTTTATATGCCAATTTCTCATTGACTAGTGACAAATGGCATCAATCTAGCTAAACCATTATGTCATGCTCAAAAAATATTTCCCCCCAAAAAAGGGCTCCAAATTCCTTTATTGACCAAGATATTACACAACCCTTCTACATCTACTTATTTACCGTAGAACACTCAAGTGCTACTATTTTAACATATAATAAAGAGGTTGTGGACTGGGTAACTATCTAGTTCATGAGCTCTCTACTCTGTAATTCTGAACTAAGATATTCAACTATAGACAAATAAGCTTCTGCCTTGATTAGAGCCATACAAAAGTTCAAAGATTACATCCTTCGTAGTAAAGTGTTTGTTGTAGTACTTGATCCAAGCGTAAATGCCTTGCTAATGTATAATGAATTGGGGGAGAGGCATTGTAAATGGATGACCATACTCTAGGATTTCAACCTAAAGCTGCAATCAATGAAAATTATTCAAGGTCAAGGACTCAACAAAACCATGGTCGAAGTAGAGTCCTCGATCATTTTCCAATAGTATTCAGTGTAGGACATCACGAGTGATGATTGGTACATGGATATAGTTGGTTATTTGTTGAATAATGAGTGTCTTAGACACCTAAATTACACACAATGAAGAGCATTATGACTGAAAAGTAGCCATTTTATGATCAAAGTTGGCACTCTCTATAGAAGAAATCATAAAGGCATATATGTGAGAGGCCTAAATAAAGAAAAGGCAGCTAAAGTACTTAGATATTTCCATGGAAAATATAGAGCTAGGCATGTATCAAGGAGTAATAAAACTCATCAAATATTATAGGTTGTTTACTATTGGCCTCATGTTTTCTGGGAAACACATTTGCATGCCCAAAGTTGTCATACCTGCCAAGTCATTTCACACCGTGAATGTACCCCAATTATGCCACTAAATCTAACCATTTACTAAATGGGGGTTGGACTTTGTGGGACACATTAAAACTAATTTTTATATGGGCCACAAGTTCATCCTTACATCAATAGATTATTGTACTCATTGGGCTAAAGTGCAACCATTCAGGAATTAGACCACTATGTAGTGATCAACTTCTTAGAAGAGTGCATTATTACTGGTTTTGGAATGCCTACCACATTGGTATGTGATAATGGCCCTACTTTATCCTCTCTAAAATTCATTGAATGGGCTTACAATCATTGGGTAACCCTTAAATTTTATTCAAATTGTTATCCACAAGATAATGGGTTAGTTGAATCAACAAACAAGCATTTATTGAATATAATTAATAAAATTTTAGAAAGAAACCCAAGGGATTGGCATAGTGTATTAAAATTTTCTATATGGTATAATAAATCTAGGATCCAATATTCTTTAAGGAACTCCCCTTATCATCTGATACATGACAAAGATCACATCTTCCCAACTAATCAGAAAATCCCCACCTTGTTGTTTACAAGAGAATACCTAAAAGCGGATGATTAAATAGAAACCCACCTCTTGAACCTCATGCAATTAGAGTAAAAATGGGATGGAACTTTTTTACATTTTAATAAGCAAAGCTTGTTTCATAGAAAGGACACTAAGAAGAAATTCCCATTTCGTACTCGTGGTTTGAAGGAAAATATTCAACAAATAGTTAGTATTTTTTTTTTAATCACAAAAGTGATTTTTGTTTTGATATCTACATCTGTTGGGACCAATATTTTAAATATATATTCTAATGAATCTTTTGGATAGATATTGTCAAACGTTGTTTTGAAAAATGATCCAAATCAAAGGCCTTGTAGATATCTGATCTAGTCCTCTTATGGGACAAGTCTCATGAAAAGAAAGAACTACATGGAAAATTTGATGCTTTATGGCTAGGTCCCTACCAAGTCTCCAAAATCCTTGGCAAGAATGCTTTCTGCCTAAGGTGTCTCATTGGTGAGGATGTTCCATTTTCTTTGAATGGATAATTCCTCAAGCACTATTTATAGACCTGATTGGCTTGGAAAACTTTCATAAATAATTTCTCTTTTGCTTTCTTTGATTTGTTGTTTTGTTTTTGTTTGGTATTGATATGTTTTTTTTTTTTGTTTTTTTTCCCTACTTGTTTCAGCCTTGTTGCATCTCTTTCTAAGTTGAACATGTTGTTTTGGCTTGAGGCTTCCCCTACTTGATTAATGAAGGTGAATGAGTGGCTTGTTTGTGAATAACACCAATTACATTCTTGTGTGCAAAATTTATAAAAAAACTTGTTTAATTGCTTATCTGAACTGCTACAATTTCCTTGTATGGCTAGAAAGTTGAAGGCATGTGATTTATAATAGAATATATGGATTTATAAAGAATTTATTTCTTATTCTAAAGACCATAAAATACACATGATAGAAAATATAAAGTGTGATGTAGCTCTGAATTTTTTATCTTCACTTTAATTGACTTTGCACTTGTTGACTAATCTTCAACCTATGGCTTGGTCCCCAACCCTTAATGGATAAAACAAAGCAAAATATAATTTTAAAAGAATTGAGCTATAATGTAAAATCTAAACTTCTTCCTCAAAAGGGTGATCTTGGTAACTTCCATCACAAGCTTTTCAGCCTAGTTGGTAGTAGAGTAAGACCTTAGGAAGGGACCATAGGTATCTCTATCAAGGCTATAAATGCATAGTTGGTAGTACAACAATGCCCATACCATTTACCCCCTCAACCAAATTGTGAATTCCTTTTTCTTTTTTAGCAGTGCTCATCAATTAGACAAATTTAATTTATTTGTGTGTACTTGATAAATAACTAGATCAGTCACATAAACTCACACACACTGATGGTCTTTGGGTAGAATTAAAGTTTAGTATATCATATGTTGGAGCATAATTTCATGCCTTCATGTTTTGACTTTCTTTTGAAAGGTTGTATGTAGATAATGTTTGTATTTGAATAAGAGCTTAAGATTTTGGATTCTTGAGATACTTAGGAGTATCTCCCGACAAGAGTCACCATTTATTGTTTCTCATACAACATGCCCCATTTTTGACTAAAATGGGGACCTTCTTTTCTTTCTTGATGTTTTTTCTTGGTAGTTTTAATGGTTTGTCTAATTCTAACCCTTCACCAAGATACTATATTATAGGTTTAAAGTGACTAGATGTGTTTATTTTCAATGCTTTTTCACATTAAAATTCTCAGTCTAAGATTTACATCTAGAGTTATAAGGTAAGTTGCTTGAATATGACTTAAACTGAAAATATTTTCAATCCTATGAAATGACATTTTAAAGATGCCTAAAAAAACCCTTTACAATCCATTTTTATTTCAAGTTTTCCATAAATTGACTAAAGTTGCTTATCTTCACTGTTTACCTTAGTCAATTTCATTAAATGGTTAAAAATTGTTTTGAATGGCTTTAGTTTCATTCAAAATGGTTTTTATTTGCTAAGTTTTTGCACCCTTTTATTTAATTTCAAAGGACTTAGTTGATTCTATTTGAATAACTTATCCATTTTAAATTTAAATTTCCTAACCCTTGGATTTTAATATTAAAATAGTGACTTTGCCTCTTATTTTTGTGCCTATAGGTACCTCAATTTGAACCCAACACTATGTGGTAATCACTCACAGCTCCTGATGGATCCAAACCATTCAAAATAACTTTTGACACTTAATCAATTTTTTGAATTCTACCTAGAGCCATGTGGTACTTTTCCATTGTTTAGTGGGATCTGGATAGTCAGCATAGCCTCTAGGCAAGTGGGTTAGAAGAATGTTGCCAAGTGGAATGATCCTGGTGACTCATTGATCTTAGTTGAATTCGTAACAAGCATAGACTTCAAGTAAGTGGGTTAACGAGATGTTGTCACATGGTAGTATCCTGGTGACCTACTACCTTGAGGGAGTTTTTGTAACCCAACATATCATAAGAGCTCTAGGTGAGCTCTAGGTGAGTTAGATGATCTCACCTCATTGTGACAAAGGAATAGTCAACATATGTAAAATCTTAGATGGATAGTAGAGAAGCATGGTGCAACAAAGTGACAAGAACCCTGCAGGCATAAGGACACATTGATAATGCAACCAATAAAGCATGGGATTAAATTTTATACCCTGTCTAGCCATCAAAACTTGAAAATGGATAGTGTGTCCAATCTGACTTGTATCATCATTTGACATGGGCATTTTAATGGAAAATTTTATCATGAGAGACAAAATTCAAAATCAATCTAGGCAACGACATTAAATATACACATGGCATGCACATTTTGGAATGGATAGAAAGGAGGGGCTAAGGGAAAATCCACCATCAAAATAAGCATTCACTGCTATAAAGACAATATGATAAAAATATAAGTTACAATCCCAATGCATTTCCAATAACTTCTAACTATATTTGGCCACCATAATTTACTCCCATGTTCACAATAACATGGTGTCTAGCTAAAGTTCTCAATTGTATTTCTGAATTTGCATTGAATTATCAACTACTTTAGTAAATGAGATGAATTGCCTCCCTTTAGAATTTAGAATTTTGATCCTCTCTCTCTCTCGGATCCTATTTATAGGACTTCAAAAGCCTTTCTCACGCCTGACATTTTTTATGAGTAGAGGATGTTATATCTGGCTGGCTCTTCATGAATTATAATAGAGACATAGACATATTTTCATGCATTTTATTGCTTTATAAGATAATTTTTCCCTCTCCCATTTTAGTCCTATTGCTTCAGAGATGTTTCTTGTACTTGGATGATTGTATGAACTCCAAAAACTGTTAATCAAAGGAAAATCTTGATAATTTTAAGACTTTTGAAGTTTTGTAGTCATTTATTGTGCATGTTTTATGGTGCTTATGCCTTTTCTTCTCACAATATACCCCCTAGAATCTTGCATTGTCTTTAGTTAGATTTGTGCCAGGTTTAGATCAATTAAATATTGGTTTCACGAGATTCACTCAGTCAAATAATTACATATTCATTTATGTTAGTAGTAGGCTTTTTATCTCTTTATCCCTACTCTTTTGTATTTTTATTTACAATTAGGTTAGTTTAGTAGAAAAAATCAATCTACAATTAAATATTTATCTTGATTGCTATTTCATATTATGTTTATCACCAGTATAACACTATTTTACCCATGAATGTGGTAAACCAGTAAAGAAATCATATGATATTTTCATATTTAATTCTAAGAAAACCTAATTTTTATCTGAGGTTGAACCCTATAAAAGTATGAAGCCTCTTAATGAATGCCTTAACTAAATCAAAATGCATCTCAATTTGCTAAAATAGGCCCCTTACACGGAATAGTCCACATTAGTCAACTTAGTGAAGACTAGAATACCAAGCCCTATTACATTTAGACCTTGGGGAAGCTTTTTTATTATGGGATCTTCTTCATTTTAGGAGAGGCAGAGCCTAATAACCTACATCTTATTTTTGGTTGTGTCAAAGCATCTCCCAATAGGTCCAAACATAGAATTGCAAACATTTCATGGGTTGCATTCAAAGCATATTTTAATATCTTGGATTACGTGGATGTCTATGACAATACCATTGTAGACACTTGGGCTAACACCCATGAGATATATTAAGTTATGTAGGATTGGGTAGATGACACTAGTGTCAAGTGGGTTAATAGGGAGGACATTGACTCCTACACTATTTTCACATTCTGATAAGGGGTTCATGTCAAGATGATCTTGTTGAATCGCTTATTTGGGCTAAGTGACTATGTACACATCGATCTTATATGGGTTCCCATACTCAGCATCATCCTCAAAGGAGAAGATATCTTGGACCATAGGAACACTATCAATTTTTTGCTAGTTCACTATGTCAAAGAAGCTAGGGGTGGTGTTAAATTATACATGATGAATTACTTAATGGGTACCATTTGTACCATGCTTGTGTTCAAAACTTATACATTCCCACCATGGACTCCCAGGGGTGTTGTGGTGCATGTAGTTTTCTACAAACTATATGGCCCCCACTATAGAAATTGCATGCTAGATATTTGTGAATATTTATACCCAATGGTCTACATGGTCATCAATGAGATGACCATGCCATGGATCTCAAGCAAGATCAGATAGTCCCTTACTCCCATTAATGATTATTGGTATTACTGGGAGGACACCATCATTCGGGTGGTAGACATCTATAGGGCCCCTCTCCTCTTACCTTATTAGGTCCTAGATCAATTGGTTAGGTAAGAAATAGCCTATTAACTGGTGGAAGGCATTTTTGGCCACTCCCTCGACCATTATTGGAAAGCTTGCCTGACCTTCCCCATCATCATCCACCAACATGTATACAATAATATTCCTTCATTGAAGAATATGGAGGCAGGTAGGGATTCTTATGCCTTGGGTAGAGTATAACACTGAAAATAGGACCCTCATGATGTCATCAAGGTCTATGTGGAAAATTATTAATCACACCTTAACATCACCTATAGCCATGTGCCCCAATATTATGACAAGGTTCACCTCAACCCTTCTAATGATAATGAGGTATTGGCCAAGCTTGAGGTGAAGAAAAAGGGAAAGTGGGTCCAACCTGGGCCATGCATTCATAATAGCCCTACTCCACTTGTGCCAAATTAAGCCAAGATATACATTCAAGTGACTGCACCTCATATTTCATGAGGATAATCTAGGGGGTCCCAACTCCTTCTCCCTCATGAGTTTTGTCTCCCCTAGTCTCTGCTTTAGCTCCATCTCCTCTCATAAGTCAAGCTACTCGACCACCAATTGCACATGTACTACAATTCATTATCAATATCAACCTTGATTCATGTTTGGAGCATGACCAATAACAAGTTCCCATGGGGATTCCTTCCTTCACTACCTCTATCCCTCAATAGCCTAGTGGAACACCCCCTGGTTTCATTATCCCTACGAGACTCACTCAAGTTGTGCCTCCCCTATTTCCCATTATAGCCCCTCCACAACTCACTTAGATACCTCTAGTTTTGGCCATGTATAACATCCGATCATCCCAATTTCCATCCACTTATCCCATTCCATCCACAAGAATCATTATGACTCACCTCTATTCTTTAGGATCTTTAACGGTCTATCTCCCAGTGCCCCTAATGTTTAATACATAGAAAGTAACTGCTACAAGACTTGCACCAACTCAAACCTTGGTGGCCCCCAACTTTACAACATTGGAAAGAATGATGTAACCCCTTTGATCCCTCTTTAGGTTTAACTACCTCTAAGATCTCTCACTTCAATGGTCTTGATGGTGTCAAGAAACAAGTGCACCCATGTGCATAGTTGAGTAGACTCTGGCCTCTTTTATGACACATGTGGTCACTCTATAGACTCCCCAATCTGATTTAGCCACTATTTCCACCATAGTTATTTTTACTACTATGACATAAGCTTATTTGGGTAAAAGGCCCATGAATAAATAGAAGGTGACTCCCTCTCATCCTTTTGGTTAGTTCCCAATTGCTCCTCTTGTCCCTCCCTAATCTTCTTTTTCCATCGTCCTAGGTGCCCAAGGTTTTGGAATTAACTAGCTAATCTCCCCATTCATATTGAATTCCCCTCCCTGGTGTCATTAACCGATAGGTCACTTTGAACCAAAACTAATGGCATGTCCAAATGTTCCTATGGGCTTCCCCATCCATCCTTCCCCCTTTTTCCCCCATGCCTTCTCTTTCTCTGTTACTCTCTTCCTTCCTCCCCTCTGCTTCATCCATTCCTCCTCCTCCTAGACCCTTCATCCTATTCCACCTTGGGAGTTACCAAAAAATTCACTTGAGAGGGAGACCCAGTGGTATGGAAAAATGAATACGACCTATTCTTCCTCACCAAAGTGAGGACATCCAGTGGGGAAGATAAGGTGGCTAAGTACTTGATCTTTGTGATCCAAACTATTGATGACATTTCTGAAAAAAACCATGTAAGACATGAAGGAATAAGTTTAGGCACTCGAATCAAAGTGAAGAGCTTCTTCCCTATATGTCTAGTTAGAAAAGTGGTTGATAATTTGACACAACTATTCGAAGCCCTCAGTAAGGTCACCCAGGCCTTATCTATTGGTGGAGACAACCTACAGTGCATTTAATATTGTTTGGACATAGTAGTTTGAATGGACAACAAGTGTAGGAAGCTCACGATGATAATAAGAAGAAACAAGTTCTGAGAGTTAAAACTAATGCCTTTGATAGACTTATCCCCTACCAAACCTATGTTAGGAACATGAGAACATCTCTAGAAGATTAGTTGGTGGTGGCTCAGGTGATAATTGATCCCTTATAAAAGAGTGAAGAATAGATGTTGGCCTACTTCCAAGAAGTCAACATCATGATGCTTTTACACTAGGATGGCACCTTGTTTGACAAGGAGGAATTTGGTGTCCACTTGGCTCAATTTGATTGAGTCATGCACAGAAGAGTGGCTAAAGCTAACAAGGCTAGGGAAAATTAATTTTAGAGACATCCACCTAATCTGTAGCCAGCATCATCTGGTGTCTGAGGTAAAGGTCTCCTTGGAGACCCCACTCAAAGCTCACAAGTGGTTGATATCCCAGTCTAAGGTCATCTTTTGTGATCCCCTTATGAATTTGAAAATTTTGGACCAAGAATTTGACTTGGTGGCAGTTACGTTGGTAGTTAAGGATGCAAAACCTAGATAGTTGGGAGGTGATTCTTCTCTAACTCCTAATCATATCACTTGAGTGGGCCCAGGGCATCTTTTTAAGGAGTGCAAGAATCTTTCTTTTTGAGTCATTGTAGTTGTAACAACCTTAGGTGGCCATCATGGCCAAGGGTGGGAATGTTGTGCTACTAGGGGATGATCCCCATCCTTATCTATATATTATAGACGACTTTCCCTTAGAAAAGGTTAACATTTTTATCTAAAGTAACTTTGTTAAAATGAATGCAAATTTCTTGCTTTCTATCAACTAGTTTATTTGTCTATGAAAGTGGTCCCCTATCTTCCATCTTTTAATGAATACTTGTGTTAAATAATTGATAATGTTCTCTGTTACCGATAATGCATGTAGTAATTAGAATGTGTTACACTATTCTAATTCATTTATGAATTCTTCTTGTTTCCTTTGCAACACTCATTAATATGTGTGCTTAAAGCTACAAATCATTTGTGAAGATCCTGTGTGTAATTTACTATAGGCCTTTTTGTGTATTTATATTTAGTGGAGAGTTCAAAAATTAAGCATTCCCTTCTATTTTTTCCTTGGACTCTTACCCCATGTGATGATGAGTTTGATCCCCTTATGAAGTTCAACACATAGTGGTGTAACTATCATTGGCACACAGTTCAGCTCTTAAAGCATTAGCATCCACTCAAGCTAGGAAACACCCTTTTCTTTCCTACCTTACTCCCCCCTTTTCATGTTTATTTCAAGAGCTAAACAAGTCCATCCCCTTTACTTAGAAAAAAGTGAAGTGATGCCCAATAGTGCTTAAGATTATAATTAGTTGAACTAAGTCAGGGTTAGAATCTCTTTGTCAAGACGAGTATTGAATTTATGGTGGTAGCGTTACATCTTTCAAATATATATTTCAAGTAGGCTATATCATGGAGCCCAATACCTATAGCACATAACCTGGATCGTCCTTGATGTAATTCTAAAATGGGAGGATGGAAGTCCCTTATTGTCCCAAAGTTCACTCTGAACACTTAATCTAATAAGTGTCTTAGAGTAGGATCTTAGACTAGACAACAATGACCTAACATAAATTTAATATTATTAAAAATCGTTAAAATAAATCTTTGTTTCATGGTTCAATTTCAAACTCTTTTTTTTATCTCAATTTGAATAGAGTAAATAAAACTACTATTCTACTCAACAATCATGAATTGTGAGGAGAAAGCTCTCAACAAATTAACTCATATTTTATATTTTATTTCATTTTTCTCTTATAAAATTTTATTTAAAATGTGTCTTTCTTACAATCCCATTAACATATTATGATTACTAATGGACAATAATATATCTTTATACTCATATTAAGAAAATTGATATTTATAAAAATGTTACTACCTACACTCCCTTCCCTTCATATTTAAAATTTTATAACATGTAATTAGGACTTTTAAGATGTATTTTTTATTAAAATATATATATATATATATATATATATATATATATATATATATATATATATATATATATATATATATATATATATATATATATATATATCGATTTAAAATACATCAAGAGAGATTAATTTCAAATTTTTATCATGGATTTTTTACATATCACATTGTTTAATAATTCTATTATTCTCAGTCAATTTCCCACTAACAAATGGCATCAATCTAGTTACACCATTTTGTTGGGGTTGAAAAACTCTTTCTAGGAAAAAAAACTACGCTCAACTCTATTTTATGGTCACAATATTATGATTTTCTGATTGAAATCTCCAAAAAAAAGAAAGTGACAATCAATTAGTTGTCAAATTTAATATCGAACATAATTATGAACAATTCACTACATCACACTCCACCCCCACCGCCATTGTATAATATGTATCAATGTAACTAGAACACATATCTTAAATACATTTATTTGAAATATACCAAGAGATATCAATCTCAAGGTTCTTATCTTGGATTTTCACATACCATATTGATTAATAATTCCATTACTTTTTTTTCAATTTCACATTGATTAATGATAAATAACATCAATCTAGCTAAACTATTATGTCGGACTCGAAAAATATTTGCACCCAAAAAAGGGCTCCAAACTCGTTATATGGCCAACATATTACATTTTTTTTTTTTAATTCTCTAGGCAAAAAGAAAAAAAATCTAAATGATGGTCATATAAATGTCAAATTAAAATTTGAAATCTTTCTATGATATGATCAAATGTACATCAAATTTAAAGCCAAACATAATTGCAAATAACTCATTCCTTTACATTCCCTTAATATCATTTAAAATACCTATATGCATAATTACAAATAGAGAATCTAACAAAATTATAAATATTATATATACAATCTAAATGAGTTATGCACAATAATGTTATATTAACTATAATAAATTTTGTAATGTTAATTGTGTTAAATTCATAAAATATTGGAGAATTTGTGAAATCTAAAAATATATATAAAATGCAGGAAATTTTGGAGATTAAATTATAAGTGAATAGAATAAAGATTACATATTAACAAAAAGCAATCCAAATTATTGTTAGATTTACTAATAAACAAAATTACATATTAATATAAGAAAATAAATGCAAAAAAGAATAAAATATTAATTAAAATTATATAATAATTAAAATATAGAAATATGATTTTTTAAATAAAGTATTATAATATTAAAAAAAAATTAAATTGAAATACAATACAATAATTAAATTGAAATTACTATATATAGATAATAAAATATAGATATATTATAAATGATATTATATTTAATATATATTATTACATTACATTAATATAATTATATATATCACAAATTATAATAATACTATTATAATACTAGTATCATATGTTATTATAATAATTAATTAATTTATAAATAAATAATTATTATTCTAATATATATAATATATTTATAATTATTATTAATATAATATATTATTAAATATATTTATTAATATATATATATATATATATATATATATATATATATATATATATATATATATATATATAAGTTTTTAAAATAAACTTAGTTATTTTATTTTAATGATAAATTTTAATTTATGGAAAATTTGAAAGAATCTTTTTTAAAAGTTTAACTTATTTTTATTTTTTAATGCATGAACCCAATTAAAAAGTAAAATATATTAATTAAAATAACAACGAAATAATTTTAAATAAATTATATAAAATTAATTAATAATATAAATTTGATTTAATTATTAAAAAGTATTTAAAATATTTCATAATTTAAAAAAAAATTCTAAAAATTCAGATTTCAAATTTTATAATTATTAAAATAATAAATAAAATTGAACACTTTAATTGAATATAACCTAAAAATTAATTACTTTTAATAAAAGCTACAATACCTGCCAGGACTAAATATCAAAATTAATTTTAAAATTTTAATATAACTACTTCTTATGATTGGAAACGTCAATTAAATACATCCCAGAGATTTATTAAAAAGAAAGAAACGAAGAGAGGAGAGAGGAGAGAGAGGAGAGAACTAGGGTCCATAATGGAAGACGGTGACATTATATCCGACAACTGCATTCGGACGGTGGAGGGAATAGGTGTGCTCAAATGCATACCCTCTGGCCATGCGAAACTGCCCGTTTCCGCCCACAATTGGGAGCTCCCTCTGCCCATGCATCACCATATTCTTCCCCACAACGCTCAACGAGCTGCCCTTGTACTTCCCACTCTCCATAGAGTAAGTGAGAGCCATGAGCAGACTGAATTCTCCCTTGTGATGAGAGGGCATACAAACCCTGAGCTCTGCCCAGAAGATTTGATTCGGGGTGCAGGGTTTCAGTCAGAGGGTCGTCGAATACATAGACGGGACCAAATGCAGGAGTCCCGGTTGAAAAGTTGATCGGCTTCTGTGGTGCCACTTGGACCGCCGTGGCATTCTTTCCTATGACAATGTCATGCATGTAAAACTGCAAATGGGTTACCTTCTCCTTTAACTTTGAATGCGCAGCATCCACATTCACAATGTGAAAGCACAAACAAATCACTAATGTTGTCAAAATATTCCTCTCCATCGCACAACAAACAACACTGGGGGAAAAGAGGAGTTTCTGAGTAAAACCAGTCATCTGCAATTGCTTTATAGAACGGGATTGGGAGTCTACGCTACTCTCAAACCGCCCCAGACAAGACGGTATTGGAAAACCAACAAACTTTGTGTCCATTGTGTCTTAAATTCCAAACACTTGGGAGAAAATGCGTGAATCTTACGTCGCTATTGAATCGTCCAAAGTATCCTGTTAACAAGTATGTGAGTCCATGGAAATTGCTCCACTCCACAAATTCCACGCGGTACTTTTCTCTTGGAGGTTAGGTGGTGGTCATTATTAAGCATCTCAAAGGAAACATTAGAATTAAGGGTTCTTGATTGGAAAACTAAACCCTGACCCATTTTTTCAAGAATCCACTTAATTATAATTTAGAATTGTGGTGGTTCTTTATTTTTTATCCCAAAATTTTTTAGATGTGATTTTTAATCTATTTATTTTCTTTCTCGTGGAAATCTATGGAACTAAAGAATAGTGCTCACTTTATGGAAATCTATTTAATTTTATATTAAGTTTTAAAGATAAAGCATATTAATAATTAATGTTGAATTGTGATTGATTCAATTTGTACTTTAGATATTTGAGCTTCAACTCTTCTATAATGGATAAATTATCTAATATAGAGTAATTTATATATTGGTATCAAATCAGAGTTCTTGAATCTATCTATAAAAAAGAGGTAAATAATTGGTATGCAATATGGACTACATACAAATCCCATTGAGCATCAGTCTTCTTTTTTCATATTTAATCTTGTCAATGGGTTAATAGTGCAAACCACATATAAAATACATTGATCATCAGTCTTCCATTTTGTATTTGTGCTTGTCAATGTGTTAGCAGTGCAAATAGCGTGCAACCTTATTTTCATTCATTTATTCATAGATTATTAATTTGTTCATTTGTTTTTATATTAAGTTATAATGTTTAACTTAGTTTAGTTTATTTATGTGAGCACTTTTTCATGGAAACTATCTCCTACAACATTTTTGGAGTAGATTTGGTTTTTTCTATTTTTTATAAATTGTAAGTTTTATATAAATCTATACAACAAAAATTTTGGTGTTGAAGGGAATCGTTACATAAGGGTTTCTAGAGGAAATATTTTTTTGGCCATATATTATCTACACTGAAAATTTTACAATTTACATTTTTGCTTGATCCAACAAGGCTATACAACTTTGGCCATACCAGGAATTTGGTTTGATGGTTTGACAAGTTTTTTTTACATTGTTTGGGTTTTGAAATGGTCAGTGTATAGTTTGCATTTTCATTTGTTTTATCTTCATTTAGGCTTGTATTTCGTGGCATCGAGCTCTGCATCACACAAGTTGAAGTCTTTACATCAAGTTGCAATAGGCTTGTCCACACCCCTAAGCGAGTTCCTTAGTGATTTGATCACTCAACTCTTTTGAGTAACTTAAAAATAGGTCAAACCCTATCTCATCACCTAGATTAATCTCACATAGATCACCATTCACATCAATTTTAGCCTATGTGGGACCCGAACACATGGCTATATCTATACATTGCACTCCTAATTTATTTTGTGAGGGCACTCCCTTTGAGGGGAAATCAGGGGTTCGACCCTCCCCAAAACCACCAAGATTTTTTTTGCTCAAATTTTATTATTTTGAGAAAAATTAAAAACAAAAATAAAATGGATCTATTGTTTTTTTTTGAAAGGGATATGTTTGTTTTTTACAAAAATTACAAAAAGGGTACATGAAAAATGTTTTTGAAAATTTGTAAGTGGATGTATTATCGGTCAAAAGCAACATTCAAAATATTTTACAGTGTGAGGGGGGGAATATAACATGATGCTCAATTTGTACCATTAGATCAAACCTAAAGAGTGAATTACACCTACACTTTTGAAGATAGAGGCAAAAAAATATTAAGGAAAGACATAATGTTTCAACTCCAAAGTCACATTTCCTCCCATGTTCATACTAAGGGGAGAATGTCAAGAATTCATGCTTTATTAGTATATTTGTGTGAGTGAATATATTATGTTAGCATAATAAAATTGTGTGTAAATGAGTTGTTAACAAACAATTCATATTGATCATATGTGAGTTATAATTTTTTGAACAACTCACCTATTTTAGTGAGAGTAGTTTGTGGAGATATAATAGATCTCCCATAATATAAGAGATACAAAACCTATATAATTTTAAAATATATTAATAATTAATTTTAAATTGTGATTGAATTAATTTGTGCTCTACACATTTGAACTTTGACTCTTCTATAATAAACAAATTCCTTAATATAAAATATTTTTTACAAAAAAATTAAGAATAAATCATAATTTACGATCAATAGAATCTGAGTTCCAAATTATCCAAACCTATAAAATCAATCTCTGAATAAAAATTAACAATATTATCACATAAAAGCAATCCTAATTGTAAACATACATTCTTATTCCAAATCAATCTAATTTTTTTTAATAAGATTCCAAAACATTATTTCATCCATTTATCTCCATAGCAAGATAAACAGAATAATCGCACAAGACTTAAAAAAGCTGGTAAAATAAGAACAAAATACTCAAAATCCTCACATAAGCTTATCACTATTTGACAAACTAAGTTGCAATGATAATTCAAGATAGGGGATAGGTTATCACTTTTTTTTTTTAATGTCTTTCATATTATTCACAACATTACTATCTCATTTAAGATTATTCAACATGATTATCATGTATGCCACAGTCTTAATCCAACACAGTCAACATATGCATTTTCATTAGATAAAGAAGTAAAATAAAGGAAATAACATTCTTCTTTTGAGACTAAAACAAGATTTTCTAGGTACATCCACTCCCAATTAGAAATTATATTGAACATGGGTTATTGTGCCCATTGCAAGAACTATTCAATGAAAGCATTACATCTATTTTTTTGATGAAATATATCCATATATTAACTAAAGAGAAATATATAAATAATTCACAAAAAAATAAGGTAGTATGAGAGCACGCCATGACACACTAGGAAGAGCCTAGGAGCAAAACGAAAGTATCATCTAGGAAAAGCCTAGAAACAAGTAACTAAATCACAAAGTCATAAAAATAGATAAATTTTATGCAGCAAGAGCAAGGCTAGTAGGTGGAGGATCCATATCTTTGGGACCCTAGACCGATCTTGGAAAATCATTCCCATCTGGAACAAGCTCCTAACTAATTACTTGGGCAGTGTTCATATCATCATCTACTTGTGTTTGAGTGGGTGAGATAGACAAAAAGATCTTAGGTAACTTATCCAAAACATCTACATGGCCTCAAGGTGGTATCCCCAAGCATCTAGGCATAGAGGAGGAGGAGTGCCATAGCCATCCTACCCAGTAGGGGAAGGAGGTGTTGGCTTTCACCATCCTGCCCAAAAGGGCAAGGAGGTGGTGGCTTCCACCCTCGTTGCTACCAAGGAGGGGAAACATGCTGATACAGGGTACCACTATGAGATCAACACCTAGAATGACTGCGATGATGCCTACCATCAGGTAGTTGAGGCACTCTATCATCCAATCTAGGATCCCTGGGCAGAGAAGGCAGAACCCAAGCCATGGTACAAGGAGCATCTTCCTAATGGAAGAGGAAATCCAGAAGGTACCCAAGCTCCATAACTACTTTATTGTCTTGGACTTGAATCTACAAAATAACATTGGAGATGATAGAATATTTGTGTAAGGCAAAAATATTACAATAAACATAAGCATGATTAAATATAGAATTATTTCTTTCTTTCCAAATCTAGAAGAGAATCTCCACTCTGAAAGTATGCCAAACTTGCATGTATTTGAAGGGCATTACAACTTTGTCTCCAAGGAGGATATGCTGCCAAAGGAAGAAGTCAAGCTGGAAAGGCCTAAAAAGATCATGGATCTAAGTCTAGACACTTTGAGCTTTGGAACAATCCCAAAAGAGACGAGGAAGCATCTTAAGGTGGCCACAAAAGGGGCAAGTAGGTTGTTGGAATCCAATCTGAATGAGTCTTCTGCCAATAGGCAAGCATTAGTATTGTATACAACAAGCAAAGTGGGCAAGTTTAGGCTCCTCAAAAGCCCCCTAAATAGTGTTGAAGTGAAAGCTCCACATTTTAACAGATGAGTGCATCCCCCAATGGGCGTTAAGCTTGTCAACCATGGGAAAATGGGGAGTGATCCAAGCATAGCCCAGTTGAGGAGTTTAGTTACAAAAAGGGGTCTCAACATACCATTTCTAGCCTTTCCACCATGGCCAAGTAGAATGGTCTGAGATTTTATAAAGCATGGAAGGTAGGATGGCATTGAGAATCACCTAGTAAGATTCTTGATCCATATTGGCTAACCAAAATTTAACTTTCACCTCCTTCCAAGATAGCCAAGAACAAGAGCACCTATAGAAGATATCCTGGATAGAATGAATTCCTCTACGAAAGAGATTGAGGGCATTGATCCAATGGGCTTTTACCAAGGGCACTTCATTGCAAGAAAAAATGGGAGACTGCCACATAGAGTGGGAGTTAGTAGTGAGCCCATTATGGAAACTGAAACCATTCAAGAGAAGCTATGGATTAATCTTTTCCCAAGCCTTCCAGATGCTTTTGGCCATAAAGGATCTAGTGATCTGGATAGGATACTAGATGAAGATTAAATTGGGGATGCTGATCCCTTTCCAATATTTCTTACCCTTAGGCAACCCTGAGGAGATATAGTGTCTGAATAACACCTTCTAAGCTTCTAGGCCCTCAATAGCCCACACAATCCATTTAGCACATAAGGCAATTCCTTGTCGAGCTATGTCAATGAGTCCCATCCCTCCAGCTTCATGCATGAGGCAAAAATATTCCCAAGCTACCCTGTGGAATCCTTTACCTTGTGGGGAATTTTACCAAAGGAAATCTTAGACCAATTTCTCCAACTTTTGATAAGAATTTTTAGAAGGTGCCTAGCATGATGAGTAATACACATGGGTGGATGCAAGAATTTTTTAGTAGATTTAAAATTTTCCTATTAATGAAAGAGACTTGGTCACCCAGTAATCTAACTTCTTAGCAACTCTATCAACAACATATTACCATAGTAAGGGTGGCGAAGCATAGAAAGCAAAGGGGATGCCAAATAATTTAAAGATTTCATCATATTGGATCCACTTCCAATCAAAATTAGTATCCCAAGTTTGTGGAAGGAGGTAAGACTGTTTGTAGTAATGATTTTTCTACCATTGGATGCTAGAGGCAGAGGCTAGGCAAAAGGTGTTAAGACACTGTAAGTCATTATACACATTAGTTTCATATTCAATGAGGGTAATGAAGGAGTCATATACAAAGTGACCATTAGACAATTACATATCTTCATGTGGATTAGCTGCATCGAGAGGGAGATAAATTCCCATAACAAGGCCACTAACTTGGGTATTGCTAAGAAGATATCCAAAACCCTCAACTGCAAAAACATACAAGGTAGGATCCAGAGGGCACCCTTGGTGAATTGAATGGAATAAACCAAATTACTCAGAGATAACTCAATTAATGAAGAGGATAGTTGAGGCATCAAATACAAGCATTTGAAATGTTTGAATGAAGATGGGCCTGAGACCCAGATCCCAAAGCATAGCTCAGATAAAAGGATTTTTGATGAGATCATAAGCTTTTTCAAAGTCAATTTTGATGAACATAGCTTTTTTCTTAGATTGTCTGGCCCAATCCATCCCTTCTCAAATGGAAATGATGTTATCTAAGATATAATAGCTTCTAATGAAGCCCATTTGTTCTAGATGCATAATGAGAGGTAACATATTATGTAGCCAGATTACCAGAGCTTTGGCCATAATTTTATAGAAAACATTCAAGAAGGTGATGGGATGTCAGTTGAAGATCAACTGAGAATCTCCCTACTTAGGTATGAATTTGATATTTCCTTTATTTATATTTTTACCCAATGAATGTGCACAAAATGCTTCTTGATAAACCTTATACAAATCACTTCCCACAATATCCCAAAGAGTTTTGTAGAATTCTCAAAGAAAGCCATCAATGTTAGGGGCTTTCTCATTAGCCATGTGAGAACCACTTCATGAAAATCATCAGCAATGAGGGGCCTATCCCAAATCACCCACTGGGCAAGATTAAGTTTTCACGACACCACTAAAAAGCATTATTGAAGGGTAGATTCATGCTCAATCGAAAATGCTTGAGCTTTGAACACTTACTGATAATGGTAGACAAAAGCTTGCATAATCTATGGAGTCTCTGTGAGTTTATTACCAACCTCAGTAATGACTTGAATTTGTTGCTTTGAGTTTTTGGCTCATAGTAATTGAAATAACTCCTTAGAAGATTTGTCCCATATTTTAAGCCAATGAAGCCTGGCTTCGACTTGGGCTTTCTAGGCATTGTAGTTATCTACAAGTTGAATGTGGTGCATTAAGGATACAAGTCTCACCTACAAGATATCATTAAAGGTATCTTTTTCTAGAGCTAGATCCACATGGCTTAGTTTTGAGGTAGTAACAAAGTAGGAGTGTCTCCAAATTTTGGTAAGTTGGTGGCCATAGATTCACAGAAAGTAAGAGGTCCTCCTTATAGCATCATCCCACCAAAAAATCCAACCAAATTCTTAGGAAGGACATGGATCTAAATTTCAAAATATCCTAATGTGTACCAACATGGGCCCATGCTTGAGTAAGAAGGTGTTAAGGAAGAATTGCATTTTATGGACTTTAGGTTTCATGAATTGCCATGTCACATGAAATCAATTGGGGGAGTGATCGAAAAGCCCAAAATCTAGCAATGCCTACACTAGAAGAAAAAAATTGTTATCAAAAGAGAAGTATGGTTAGGTGGACATCATTTCCCTATCTATATGCTTTAGAATATCAGTGGGGCCTTCCATGAAATTACTCCAAGTATACCAAACTCCATTTGTAGGCTGGAAAGTTAAATTGGGGTCATAAAGGACCCATTTAGTGCACATGTAAAACCACACCTCCTTTTTGCCAGCTACCCACCTCATAAGCAAGTGGCCCATTTTATCTTAAAAATATGCCACCATATTAAAGTCACCACATAATACCCAATGGGCATCATGGAGATCATCTGCTATCCATCACCATAAATGGGAATGCTCCAAAGTGTCATTCAAGGCATAAATATTAATAAATCCAAAATATTGGACTTTAATGCTAAATAGAGCCCAAACTAATCGATTGGTGGGGTCCACACTTAGATTTCACTAAGTGTGGCTGCCACCTTAGAGAAATGAATGTGATCACCCCTCCACATCCTGAGTCATGGTTGCTATGAAGAATGATACTATCACTCTAGATGGAATTATTGACAGTCATCAATAAAAAATTTGCCACCTTGACTTCTTGTAGACATAGAATATTCATCTCAAGAAACTTCTTTCTAAAATCATGCACAAGAAACTTACATTTTGGATATGTGAGACCCTAAAAATTTCATGAAAATCAATTCATAGATGATGAGTGTCAAAGGACATGTCCTTCGAGTCCAGCCCTTCTAGGGCATCATACTAATTCTACACAAAGTTCCCACTATTGGCACTCAAGAACTCACATTGTTTCCTCAAGTTAGGGTTAGCTAGAAACTCTCCTTCCTCCACTTCATAAATCCTTTGAGGATGGATGTGAGAGTGTTTGGGTGTATCCATTTGAGTAGGAAGTGGAAGAGTGGCTGGTTGTGAGTTTGAATAATTGGGCCCAGAGGCCTCAACATCTTGGGATAAAACATTAGCAGTGAGAGGAGTGCTGAACACCTTGGGCTTTTCTACCAATTTCAGAGCTATAACTGGTGAGGGTTCTTTTAAAATAATATCTTTCTCCTATGGGCCATTTCTTGAAGATGGATTACCTCCTTTGGGAGAATTAATTTAGTTTGTGGCTTTGGTGCAAGTGTTCTTCTTCCTAATCATAGTCCAACCATCCTCAGCTGGTGTTTTGATATATTTAGAAGAGGGCTTTGGGGGAGAGGCTGTATAATTGAATGCATTATTTTGATCTATATAAATGGGATAATATTATATCTTAGGTTAAAGAAATGGGTACCCTAACATGCATTTGATGCTTTGCATGGTTTTCCATTTCACACCTCTCTTCTCTAGGTGATTCACACTTTAGATATATCACCGTTACAACTTTAGTTATTTCTCAAATGTTTTACACTTGAATGTGTTTTTATAAAAAAAATTTAGGTTTAGAATGAAAACACCTAGTTGTTTATTATTTATCCTTAAGAAAGTGGTAACAAGATTTAAAAATTGTCTTACTTATTTAACTAAGAAGGTTGAAAGGAAATTAACAGTTTTTTCTCCATAAGGTTTCCATTGATGGTAAGTTGAATTTAGTGGATGATCATGATTTCTCTATCTCTATGTGTTTGTATTCCCCTCTACACCTTAATGTATAGTCATTAGAAACATTATCTATATGTATTTCATGGTGAAACAAAATGTGTCTCTCTCACATAGGTTTTTATACAATTTTATTTCATTGTCATTATAATTGGAGAACTAATTCATTCTCAATATAATGGTTGAGGGTGGTAAGGGATACTAACTAAGGACTCATATCACACTTTCCACCTTCCTTGAGTAGTTACATAGTGAAGATGTTGAGTTGTATTTTGGATAAAAAGAAGATATGTAGTATTAAATAGATGATTTCTTCTCTCTATTTGCTTTAATAGAGTTAAAATTATTATTGTAATAGTTCACAATGTCATATAGGTATTTACATTGAAATTTCAATAGTATCATGATTGTAACATGTACATAGGTGTGAAAACTTGATCTTTATGTATACTTGATCTATCCTTGGCAGAGGTATAGATTATACATCTCTATGTTGTATATGCACAAAATTCAATTAAACTCCAAATCAATACATTACAATTGATACTTGAGATAAAAGTATAAAGGTACACTAATATATGTATTTTAGGCATGCTTGAGCATTTAATGCAAGTATAAAAATAAAATGTAAATGTTTATAGCACTTTAACAAGGACTATATAAAGATTCTTAGGACATCCAAACAAATGCATCTTTATTAGAGTCAAACATCCTTATATTTAAATTTAGGTATAAATCCAAAACATTTTTTTGATTGCATGTTTGAAGGTATTACATGAAATTACTAAATCACATAGAATTTTGGTATCTCTACCTACATTTTGGAAATAAACATATATTGGATTTGCAGTCCAATTGGTAAGGATGATGGTTGCTTATATTTATCCAACAAGGTCCAACACATTTGTTCAACATTATTAAAAATATCATTATGTACATCCAAATATAAAATCATAAATGTAAATAAATCCATAAAGATAAGCCCTTCATTTTGTGCATGTACAAAATAGAGATGTATAATCTATACTTCTGCCAAGGATAGATCAAGTATACGTAAATATCAAGTTTTCACACCTATATACATGTTACAATCATGATACTATCTAAATTTCAAATGTAAATACCTATATGACATTACGAACTACTAAAACAATAATTTTAACTCAACTAAAGAAAATAGAGAGAAGAATCATTTATCTAATACTACATATCTTCTTTTTATCCAAAATATAACGCAACATCTTCACTGTGTAACTACTCAAGGAAGGCAAAAAGTGTAATATGATTAGTATCCCTTACCACCCTCAACCATTATATTGAGTATGAATTAGTTCTCAAATTATAATGACAATGAAATAAAATTGTATAAAAACCTATGTGAGAGAGAGACACATTCTATTCCACCATGAAATACATATAGATAATGTTTCTAATGACTATACAACAGGTTGTAGAGAGGAATACAAACACATAGAAATAGTGAACTCATGATCATCCACTAAATTCAACTTACCATCAATGGAAACCTTACGAGAAAAAAACTGTTAATTTCCTTTCAACCTTCTTAGGTAAATAAGTAAGACAATTTTTAAATCATGTTACCACTTTCTTAAGGATAAATAATAAAAAACTAGGGTTTTTCATGCCAAACCTTATAATGTTTATATAAACACATTCAAGTGAAAAATGCTCAGATAAATAACTAAAGTTGTAATGGTGATATCTCTAAAGTGGGGATCACCTAGAGAAGAGAGGTGTGAAATAGAAAACCATGCAAAGCATCGAATGCATGTTAGGATACCCATTTCTTTACCCTATCTACCTAATTATCCCTACCAAGGAGTTCCATTAAATCTCCTAGATTATAACAACAAAAAAATATATACATAATGTGAATAAGTAAGAATGTAAAATAAAAAATTACTTCTCATTTTCCCATCATTGGTGAGAAGTTATCATATGCTCAAATTGAGAAGTTCAAACAAGGTTCTAATGAAACAATTAGTGAATATGTTCTAAGGTACAAGAATATGCTAGAAAATATGACAAATCAAATGGTGAGCTAAGAACCTGACTTTGTGAGTGTGAGCTAAGAACTACCATATTGTCTTGTCTAGCTAAGAACCAAAACGTAAGCTAAAAACTGCCATATTGTATAGAGTCTATATATGGCTAAAAACCATTCAGATGATGAGATTCAAGATATCTTCACTCAGTTTTTTCTATCTCCACTCTAAGAGTCTATTATGTTTGATAAGTTCAAATATTTTGATAAGCTATGCCATATAATTATAGAGTGTGCAGTCAAAATTTTACTTTGTACAAGCTCAAATATACTTAAAATGCTCCTTTTACTTCAAATGTTATGATTTAAAATAAGCCAAATTATAATAACAAACCAAATGAAAGAAAGTATGAAGCTAAGATTAAATTTAATGTTATCTCATAACCAACACAAAAACTTCAATTACAAGCTCCACGAAGAATGAAAATTTTAAGGTTACCTTCACATCCTCATGTATTATTGAAAAAACTACTTGAATTTAATATAATCATTCATACTCCACCAATGGAAGTATATATGTCTAGACCACAATCTAAAAAAATTGACATAAATGCATATTTTGACTACCATAGATGTATTAGGCATTCCAAAAATCTATGTTTCAAGATTAAGCATAAGAATCAAGATCTTATTGATGAAAACATTATTGATATTGGAAGACCTACTAAAGAGGCTAAGACACAACCAAATGACAATTTAAAACTAAAAACTTACAAATATCCTTTTCCAAATCATGAAGCAACAAATACCAAGGATAATTTTGAAGTATATAATGTATATAATGCTCATACTCCTCCTTCTAGATATGGGAATCTAATTGATAGAATAATTAGTAAAGTTACAAGTAAGAAAGAATCATGTCCTATGATAAAATTTGATAATATTGAAATTGTTGATGATGATTCAAACAAACATGTGCTCTTTATTCTACAATATGTTGATAGAAAATCCATACAAAGTGTTGTGATACACAATAGATCAAGTGAAAATGAGTGCATCATAACACTTATATACTCTCTTGGTTATACAAATAAATATCTATAGGATACTGTTCACCAAAATTGGCTACCATTAGTAAGCACAATTCAAAAATTTATTGTCAAACCTTCTTTAACTCTATTAATGATATTTTGATAGGTTTTGTCTTAGCCTGTAGGTCATGCCCTATTATAGGAAGGTGTCTTCTCAAGTGTTTGGTCATATTAAGGTATATTTTAAGGTCTAGGAGAGTGATTCAAGATTCTAGTCTTGTCATTAATCCCCTTCATGAAGGCCTTGTTTGGGTTTTGGAGAAATTAAGGTATCTTAGCAGAGTTTGAGGTTAAGTTGTAAAGGTTAAGGCATGGTGATTCATGGTGAGAGTATTGGTGTATTGACATTTTGAGGTGAAATGATGTCCTATGGTGAATGAGATATTATATAGACAAGATATGGTAATATGGAAACATTGTTATTTCATGTTTAACAAAGGTTAAGGTAGTTTTGGAGAAATTAAGGTAATAGTTGCCTTTGCAAATTAGAAGGATCAAATGTATTTTGAGGTCTCTAATATGTTTCAAAGATTTTAAAAGGTGTTTTATTCCTTAAAAATATTGATCCAAGTCATTTTCAACATACAACAAGTGGCGAGACTGTCTAAAATTCAATAAAGTGAATAATAACGTAGCAATGCACTTACCAAAGTCTTATAAAGTAACTTTACAACGTGGAGATGGTGAGTTTAGGTAATAAATGGATGGTTTTAGGTCACTACAATAATTTTAGGCTCAAACAATTCTTTTCTCATCATTTTCAAGTCCAAAGAATATAAAAAATGGTTCATCTCCTCTATCGAGCTCATTGCAAGCTAGTGAAATCCATTTTCAAACGTTCATTTCATGAAGAGGAAAGAGAGTTATATAAAGTTATATTTTGGGTTGATAGTGTAACTTATTAAATTTAAATTATAGTCATTATTTATTTGTTTTAAGGGATATGATTTATTAACAATCATTAACAAAATAAGTAGTCAAAAACCCTCCTAAAACCCCATAGGTAGGGTTTTTCTTATCTCAGTGAGTTTAAAATTTTATGGATGAAAATGGATGGTTGTTTGAGATATTTATGAGTCTTTATAATCCTATCATATAATATCACACCATAATTTGGCACATGTGATTAACTAATATAGCAAAAAGTGATGTGTTTTTTTTTTTTGGAGATGGCATGCAAGATTTTTGAAGCTATGACATTTTAAAGCATGGAATAAGTTGTGTTTGGAATTAAAACATTGTAAATAACCTCTAAAAATCCTCCCATATCCTCCTTAGGTCTCCTAAAATGATCAACAAGGTAAGATCTCAAGGAGATTAACAAAACATGTTGACTATGCATAAAACTGCCTCTAGGTGGTTATCAAAAAGTGCATGGAAGAGAAAAAATAATGGTGTTAGGTTGAATATTTGAGACCTAAGTTTCATGGGAGTAAATTTTAATTTTTTAAGAGTGGTTTATCCATCAAATAAGTGATCCAAGCCATCTAAATGATGTTTTGATCAAGAATATCATTATAGGAAATTTTAGGCATGTTGGATCTAAAAGGAGTAATGTTGCTTCTAAGTTTTGTTCCTTAAGAAACCAACAGGAGAATTGGTTTATTTTTGATATTAGTGACCTATAAAATTTGAATAAACATATATAATTTTATGAACTCATTCCATAAACATCTTTAATAGATGATTACAACAGGCAGTCGATTAGTAATGTTGATTTGAACTCTCTCACAAGGTTTCAAATGTAAGAAAGAAGCCAATAGGCATATAAAAGAATAAAGAGTGGTTGTATTGAGATAATACAAGACAAATTTAAGTCCTTAAACTCCTAAATTACTTTGAAGTATACATTCAATGTATGTACATGCCAAAACATGTACCTACAGTCTTCAAAGATAAAAGAGATAATTGCATGAGCAAATATCATGGAGGTTTTGAGAGATAGTACAAGTGAAATATGATTTGTATTAATTAAAGGTGGAGAGATGAAAATATTAAAAATTATACATCAATGGAAAGAACTCCTAAGATCATCCTTGAAGTGAACTTGCAAGTCATAGTCCTAAGATCCTTGGTCTAATGCTTACAAGTAGAACCAATTGTATGGAGATATTTGAGATGTTTCGAAGAAGAATTTGGTCATAAAAAATAATATAAAATGTAAATAAGTAATATAAATGTATTATATAACCAATAAATCTGCCATAAATTTCTTAAAGTAAGGTGAATGTAGACCTATAGGTCTGCAGACATGTACGTCCACATTCTCAATCAAGAGAGGCAAATCTTGCATGAAATATGAGATTTGAAGAGAAAACGAAGTGGGAAAGCAATGATAAAGGATTTGAAAAGGTTTGTGTAGGATATAATAATAAATATAATTCAATAAAATACCTTTATTAAACCCTATCAAGTATCACACCCAAAGAAGACTTATAGGCCTGCTAAAGAGCTATATGCCCATTTTTAAGTTTTGAAGAAAGTATACAATATTTGCATTTGAATTGGAGTTTGGATGAATAATGAGGGTGTGTGAGAGTGATTAATGAACATGTAATATTTTTAATATATTTATATAATTATTTAAAATAACAAGGAAACCTACATCCTATTGTACAACCTTATAATGCATGCAAAATTTTGAAAATTGTCATGTTAGAGAGTTTTGAACATTGTTCAAGAGAAAAAAAATATTTTAAGAGTTTATGGAATTTGGTTCAGACATCACAAAGGTATTATAATGTTTTTATATTTCTGAAAACTCTCCCTATCCCTTAATTCTTACTTTCGGCCTACTCAGGCACGTGTTAAGACTAACCTTGTGCTAAAGTTTGTTTTTTGCATAACTTGAGTTGCAAGCCTTAGAATTGCATAATTTTTTTTAGTATAAACATATTTAATGTGACCTAAAATATATTAGTGGTTTTATAGAATTAATATATGGTATTGTATGGTTTATAGTAATACATGCTTGCTTTAGGTCTAATTAGGCATAATTGTAAAAGAGGGTGTTAGGTTAGTAGGTCTACATTAGAGTTGAATCATGAAATTTTAGGTAGATATGAAGTGGAATATAGGGTAATAAAATATGCATTTAGTTTTCCTTTAAGTTATTTGAACCTTTCAAACCTAGGATCATTGTGTGAAAATAGGGCTACAAGGAATAAACCTCAAAGAGAGCAAATTTGAGAGTTATGAATGAAATTGAAGAATAGAGGTGGAAAGATGATGGGATATGGATATTAAATAGGTGTAAAAGGAAATAATAACAAATTTGACTCCAATAAGATGACTTGCTATTTCTAATCAATAATGAGGTGCAGTTTCAAGAGCTCAAGGATGAGTCATCAAGAGCTCAAGGATGAGTCATCAAGCAAGACAAAACTCCTATGCCACCTTCATCAAGTCATCATAAAATTAAGTGAACACATGTTGAGGACATATTCATGACTATTTGTTATCATGTTTTCTTGTTTGTAACTTGTTTCATGAGTACTTGGTAACCATCATTGGTTCTTGACACCTCTCTTCTCTCTCTCACTCATTTCTAATATACGTATGCTTGATTTTGGAATTGTAAAGGATCCTTCCAATAGGAGTATGACATAAACCTACTCTTTTGTATTCCTTTGATCAATAAGATGACTAGTTTTACCTCATTTTTTAGCTATATGTAGTTTATACCTTGAATATTTGATATGATCAAGTATAGATTGAGTTCATCTTGGTTATTGTCTCATTCCTTTTACCTTCATATAGTTTGATTCATTTTTGAATGTTGTAGTCAGTGACATCAGGGGTTATATGTGAATTATAACTAGAACCAATATTCTATCCTAAACCCACAATGCCTTACCTCAATATAAATCAATGATGTAATAAGTTTACCCTGAGATAAGTGTATGTTCTTGCAATCTTATAGGTCTTAGTGCACATGCAAATTAGTGGTAGAGGTCACAAAATTTGTTGTATCACCTCCTTAGTTCATAGTTTCTTTCTCCATTTTCCTTGCGAGCTAGTAGATTAGTGATTGGTCCTAAGTGATACATCAATGGAGCTAACAGTTATTTATAGGTTCAATCCACTCATTAGGTCACCTACAACCTAGGATTATTCCCATGTGTAGCTTAGATTGAGAGGACTTAAAACACCCTCTCAAAGGGTGAAAACCTATTCTATAACCATTTTGGCATGCCTAGTGGGACTAGGATTTACATCCATTGAAGATTTACTGGTGATTCTCTTCAATGCATCAACCTTTGGAGGCATGAACAAAAGCATCAATGATGACTGTGAGTTCATTCAACTAGTTTTAGTAGCTCAGGTATTATTTCAAGGAAATGCTCTTTGTATTTTGCCTTTCACATGAAGTTTCATGGTTGAGTTTGGACTAGATTTAAATTTTACTCAACTTGATGATCCATATCAGGCCTATGTCTATCCTTATTAGTAGTATAGTGAGCCATAGAACAAACCTGCTTACCCCCTATATGACTCTAGCTATCAATATGACTAGCCTTCCTATCAAGAGTATTATCCTTCCTCCCTTGATCAACAACCTTATCAAAATTTTCAACCTTCATATCAATCTTATAAATCTTGTCATCATACCTATATACATACCCCTTACTCATGACCCAAATAAAACTTGGTAAGGTCATTCTCATTTTAATCAGCCTAAAGAGAGTTTTCAAAAGATAAAACTTGAATTTGAATCACATCTATCTAGAGATATTGAGTTTGTAAATGAGAATATATTTTAGTCAATCATAAAAATAAGAGAAATGGAATCCAAAGCTTATACACTATACTAAGATCAGGATAAGGTGATGTAACCCAAGCCAATAAACTTCATAATCCCTTCACCCTCCCTCAAGCTACAACACACCATCAATAGGGAACTCCTAGTTTTAAAATTCCAAGTTGGAAGTAAGTATTTGAGTCATGGGAGAAGTAAGATGAAGAATTCCTAAATAGGGTAATTGAAGCTATAAAATAACCTTTGCATAGACAATCCCCATCCACCCTTCCCCAAGAACCTCAAACCTTTCCATAATGGAAGTTAATCCAAGAAGGCATTCAAATGAAGAATGAAGTGCTTGTTGAGAAGAATATGATATCCATAACACAACTTAATTTACTCTCTCTCTAATAATTCCTATAAGAGTCCACCACCCCCAAGATCCCAAGTTGTAAGAGTGGTCCCTCAATTCACAAGCTAACTTGAAAACATACTCATTGCCCTCCTACCATCTCCCTTTTTTAGGAAGAACTTGTTTGATGGGAGGAAAATAAGGAAGATCAAGTTAAAGTTGCAAGTGATGAAGATACTTCAAGTGAATATGATGAATAAATCATCATTGGAATACTTCTTGGTGAAGATAAAAGTAAATTGGTCTTTAATGATGAAGGGAAAGGTGATCTTGATGAATTGGCAATAGAATTTGAAGGAGAGAACACTCCTAAATGTGAATAAAGCTCAAATAAGATAGTTACGATAGTTTCCAAAATAGTTAGTAATATCCAAGAGATCATGGATGACCAGAGAAATAGTTCTTGGAGCCTCTTGATGAATTAGAACAACTAGCTATAATATAGGTGCAATTAGTTCTTTCAAGATGTCTCAAGTGGCCAAGAAGAGGTAAAATCTCATTTTGAACTCTCTTGTCTGATTGAGAATAATGAACTTCTTTCTTGTTTAAAAGAGTAATTGGTTGAATTATCAATTTAATAACCATAAGGAAGCATTTTCCTAGGGTTTCTTAATGAAGAGGTTACAACTGGTCTTAAAGTAGAAGACTCCTAAATGAAGAAGGTGAAGTCTTGAGTGAATTTGAAATGGATTCCAATGAGCAAGAAACAAATCTTGAGATAATATAATTATGTCTATAACATGATAACATGGAGGAGTTTGAAATTATTTATAGTCCTATGGCTCCTAAATATAAAGGTGAAGATGTGGTTCAAGTTGTATCCCTTCAAGATGTTAGTCAAGAGGATGTTGAAAATGTGTGGCAATAATACTTTGATATTTGCAATGAATTTAAGGCTCTTAAAATGTCTATATCTCCTATAGGGTAGATTTAATATGATGTTAAAGTTTCTCTCCTACCTAAAGAGAAATTTGAGATTCCCCAAGAGGTCTTTCAATACCAAACACACCATATCCATCCAAAAATGCACAATTTGGGCTAAAAACACTAAAACATGCTAAATGATGTGAAATCGACATTTTCGAGTGCCAATTTTACCTAGGGTATCACTAAATAGGGTAATGCAATTTATGAGCCCACTAACTTTGATCAGATCATTTTGAGACAAAATGCTAATTTTGCACACACATTCTATGGACTGCTCTTTCCTATAAAATCTTCTACACAAGGTGCATGCATTTGTTAATTGTTGTTGGTAACATCCTAAATGGGAATATGGTTCCAACACATCTGACATCACCTTCCAATTCCAATCCAATCAAATTTAGGACCAATAATAAGGCATTATGATCAATTTAGGTAATTTATGCACAATGTGCTTAATCATGCTTAAGAGCTAATTAATCTGAATCAAGGCCTAATTAATAATTGCATGGAAACTTGTTGAATACTTATTTTTAGAAATGAATATTGAATATATGCATCATCAAGTGACCTCATTTCTTGGAAAGACATCCCTAGGCCATAAATGCTACAAATATCATGATTTATGCCTCCCATGCCTCATCAATGCCTTCCATAATTCCCTCCATGCCTCTTAATTTCCCCTTCTTCCAATGTCATGATGAGGATAATTACAAACTTAATTCCAAAAATTTAATTAATCCTCAACCACACATCTCAATCTTGAGATGGATGTTGAGGTTGATTCTGATCAAATCCAAAAATCTATAAATAGGAGACCTCACAACATCATTTTTAAGCTATTTTGGTACAAAGTTATTATGCTCAAATATCATCAAAGCTTTTTTGATGCAAAGTTATAATGCCAAATTGGTTCCAAAAGCTTCAAGCAATTAGTGTTACCATGCCAAATTGATTCCAAGCCAAGCCAAGCCAAGCCATAAGCCAAAGGTGCCAAGGAGAGATGGAGGTAGCCAAGCTTACATTGCCAAGGACTTCATGAGCACAATCCGAGCAAGCCACCACTACAAAGGTATTTGGATCATCCAAGGAAGGTGAAGGAATTTTTGTGTTTGATTCCTTGCTTTTTAGTTGTGTTTATTATTTGCTTGTGTTAACTAATGTCTCCCTAATGTCTAGGCCTAGAGATGTTATGCTATTAGTGTGTTTATTTCACTTTATTTTCATTTTGGAACTAACACCATTATAATCATCCTCTCTTGAGTCAAATTCCTAGATCACATAATGGCATGCCTGGTGGGATTAGATGCATCCTACACATGAAGGAGATCATTTTGCAACTCTAAAATATTTATTTGAGCCTTTTAAAACTCTTGCAAATTGATTTTATGACTTTATTTTGCCATTTTTGTTTTCCACAATTTTACACAGTAACTGATGTTGGCAAGTAATACCGACATCGGTTACCTGACTTAATTGATGTTGGTTAGCAAAACTGACATCAGTTATATCTTGGTTAGACAGTAATTGATGTTGGTGGTAATAACCGACGTCAGTCACTATGTTTTTCCAAAAGCATAGACCCAAGAGCTAATTTTTCAAAGTTCATTATTCTAAGCTAAAAAGAGCTTCAAAGATAAAGGACATGATAACAATTTTTCTGCAAGACCAAGCTTGATATTTGTTTAAAACATGTTTAAATCACCTTTTGATGCTTAAAAATCAATTAAGAACCTTGTTTTGGTGTTTAACAAAGAATTTAGATGTTTTTGGTGAATGTTTTCAAAGCTTTCAACTAAGACCAAGGGGTCAAATGAACACCGCCAAATCATTCATTTTGGGCTTAAAATTGAACACACTTGTCAATTTTTGTTTTCAATAGTTGTTTAGTTAGATTTTGTTTGGCAAAAAGAAGAATGGTACGTGTATGCTCTTCCATTTGTCCCCTATAGGGAACCTTTGGAATCAAAAATGCCATTCCTATTGTAAATAGCCTAGTCCAAGGCTTAAAAATAAAGTCATCTAAAGTACTCCCCAAAAACTCATCAAAGTTTGGGTGAACTTGAAAATGACCTTGAAGTCTTTCTACTTTCATGCTTTATTTATTTATGTATCTTGGCTAGTGAGAGGAACTTCATCACTTCTCGTAAGTTCTTTAGGGAAGCTTTGACTTGGAGTTTCACCTCCCAGCATTGACTTCATTTGGCTCCTTTGGAGTTGCACATGGGATGTATCTACATTTGCACATCACACTACACTGAGTGAACAACATGATGTAATGGTTGTAAAAGGGACTAGACCTTTTTACAACTAGCCAATACCGTGGTCACCCAATTTATGTGCTTGTCTTTTGCATCATTTGGTGTGAAATTCATTGTGCAATTGATTCCCCTAGAATGATATAAATCTTGATAGTTTTAGTCAACCCCATTTTTCCATACCCTTGCTAGGATTTTAGACGATTATACTTAGTGTATTTTGGTCATTTTTGCTTGGTATGTTTTGAGACTAAAACTTGTTTATTTATTCATAAGTCATGTCAAAATAATGCATTTGAGTTGTAAAGGGTAGTGTTATGCTGCCCAAATCATGTTAAAAACCATTTTACCTTTGAGTCTTTTGAAACATAGCATTGATCACATCATTCGAGCATGCTTACGCCGTTAGGTTACTCAATTTGTTTTAAGACTTGTTTCACCATTATATCAAAATCATTTATTTTAAACCATTTTGTGTATACCATTTGGACCTTTGTCTTATGTTGTCCAATCTTGTCTAGCCTGTTTGGTCAAGTCCTAGTTTTCAACGTTGAGTTTTCGATTAACCTTGTCAAATTTGGATTCAAACATTGATTGATTTATATTTAGGCCTTAATTCATTGGGTTGATACACATATCTTTCTCTTTTGGGTTGCATAAAATTGGTTAATTAATTACCTAAATTTAAAAACTATTGATGGTTTGTTTGTTTAAAGCCTATCATCTTCATTGTTTGTGCCTTTATTTGGGAGAACACAACCTTTCTCAAAGATCCTTTTGTATTATGCATTATGATAATTGATCATGTTTATGTTTAATTTTGTGTGCCAAGTTTATGTCATAGTTGTTTCCAAACTTTTTAGAATTAAATCAAATCACATCAGCCTTTATTTCAAGTCTAGCTTTTGACACCATTAGGCCAAAAGTCTTAACAGATGCCTATTTATTTGAGCCTAGATTTTGACTCCGCATTTGGATAAAAGACCTAGAAACTCAACTTTTCCCTTTCCTAGTTTAAACCTTGTTTGGAACACTTTGAACTAGACCTTTGGCATGCCAATTTTTATTCAGACACTTGACCTTTTATGCATATGACATTTGACATTAGACATTTGATGTTAAATTTTTTTATGCCAAGTCTTAACACAAATCATTTTGGAGATACAGCTCCACTTTCAGACCATATTGGAGATACAACTCCACCCCTTCGACCAAGTTTGACCAAGCTCAAACCATTTATCCTTTGGATCATTTTTCAAAGTTTATAGAACTTTAAGTCTTTTTGTTTTTAGAGCTTTCATCATTTGCAACTATGTCTCACTACACTTATGATGGAGTCACTTACAATCCAACTTATGATAGAATGGCCACCCAAAATGACTTTTATGGCTTTTGTCAAGACCTCAATGACGTTAATATGGTTTGTGAGATAGATTTTTATCTGCTCTATATTCATCATTCATGAGAACAAAGTCAAGAAACAACTTACAATCTAAATCGAGACCTTAATTGGTATGAAGAGGCTTGTGAAGAGGACTTTGAAGACCCAACTATAGATAATGTTGTTTGAGATATGAATCTATACCCTCTTTTAAAAAATTAGTACATGGAACACAATCAAGAACAACCTTATGATCCAACTCATGACCGAGATGATATAGTTTATGATGAAGACTTGGATGCTTTTGCTTGTGCAAGCAATCAAGTTTCATGATGTCTTTTTATTATCTGATCATCGGATACCCCTAACCCTCCTTTGGATTATATAAGTTATTAAGCTCCATAATATCCAAGGGATACCATGTCTATACCAAGACCTCATCCTTTGGTTTGTGTGAGCAATCAAGATCCACAATACCCCTTCATCATTCTAAGACCTAGTCCTTTGGCTTGTGCAAGTAATCATGCTTCACACCACCCTATCATTACCATCTCAAGACTTTGTCCTTTGGATCATGTGAGCAATCATGCTCCCCAAGGCCCTACCATTATCCAAACACAAGCCATTTCTCATCTAGTACCAATCCCATCTAAACCTCAACTGATCCAATCATTCGAAGACCAAGTTGTGTTCAAAAATGGTATTTTATAACTCATTAGAAACCAAGGCCAAGAGAACCAACCAATCCAAGATGTTTCTATTGAATCAACCATTTGTGATAAATCAACCTGTGATAAATTATCTATTGATCCTATACCAGTTGTCAAGGAGTCTCACTCTGACGAGCCAGTCTTTGCTGAGTCATTTCTTAATGATTATAACCACCTATGGGTAAATCATTACCTTGACCATGTGCTTATTTTTTAAGAGCCTACTATTGACAAGCCAATATTTGAGGAGTTTTCTCTTGACCTATTTCCCATCCTAGAGGAGTCTCACTTTAACAAACTAATTTTTTTGGAGCCCATTATGCCATCACAAGCTATTACTTATCTAATACCAAATATTTAATAAGACGTCATTGTAATAAAGTACCCATCAGATGAAGAATAAAAATTAGAGTCAAGTTTTATTCTTGAACTGGCATCATATTTAGCATCAAAATCATAATCAACATTAGCCTCAACATTAGATTCAGAGTCCCTTGAGTTAGAATCAGATTCAAAAGAAGAATATGTTCATGGCTGTTACAACATTGGTTACTTATGCCTTACAGATTAAATTGAATACATTTATGATCCTTCTATAGTTTTTAATGATGAGTACTTGAGCTTCGACACAAGTTCCCCTAGTATCTTCTATGAGGATTGTGTAACATCTCCCCATTCTATTACCATTCCATAAGCCATTAACATCAAACCAAAATAGCCATATTATTGACATTCCATCTCTCACAAGTGTCAATTGGGATCTACAAAATCACACTTTGTTATACTGCATTCATGGAGACATAACAGTGGAAGAAGAGCAAGGAGGCCAAGACAACATTCATGTAGTAGAAGAATAGTCTCCTAGTGAAACCTTTTCAAAGGTGCTACGAGATAATCAAATTCAAAACTCAGCATCTTCTAGTGAATATTTTTTGGAAGCACTAGAAGATAATCAAAGTCAAAAGCTAATGTTCATTAGTGAAACCTTCTCAAAGGTGCTACAAAATAATCAAGACAACTTCATGGGTGAAAACCTCATTGAGGCACCAAAAACTGAGCACAAAAGTTTTGCACTGTTGGATGAAGACAAAATCAAAGATCAAATCAAAATAGATTATAATATACAGTATAATCAAATGGTAGCTACTCTCAAGATCAAACAATAAAAAAATTGGTGGTCCTATTGAAATAACAAGTCTTCCACCCTACCATAACCAAAATTATGTTGAATCTGGCATCAACATCATTACATGTGACTAAAAGTCTTGATCTTCATTTATTTCCACACCATTCCACATTACATTATCATCTACCATTCCATTTCATAATCAAAACTAATATCTATTATTTTCCTTTGTTTACCATCCATGACCACACTTTTCTTTGCAAAGGCTACAAGGATACCTTGTCTCGATGTTTGAAGGAATCAAAATCAATGACCAATGAAGATAACAAAAGCATTCTCAACAACCAAATCTGTAGGCCATTCTTGATAGATAAGTTATTTAGATGAGGTGTGGGCTAGAAATTAACATGATTGAGTATTTTATTTGTATCATTTGTTGATTAAGATGTGCATCTCCCCATCAACAGGAACCAGAGAATCATAAACCACACCCAGGCCAAAAACATGTACCATATTATTTCACATTACCATGCCATTACCATTTTTACATATCCTTTTTCCATTGTTGAGTACCCAACCATTCACCCCATCACTTGTGGGAAATCCTCTTATCATTTTATCCAATCTATCAAAAACCATCATTATCCTTAACAATACCATGCCATACTATCATTTCATTCATATCTTGACCAAGGCCTATTTTTAGTGATCCTACCCAATCCTATTTTGATCTTGGTTCATTTGGTTCTTGTCACACCTTTTGTAAGGAGATTTTAATCAAGTTTCAAAAATCAATCCAATCCATGTTTCAATGATAGTTTATAAAAGTAGTGTGACAGTTGATTTGGCAAGATATCTTTCATCCTATCAAGTTTGTTTATGTGATCCTGCTTATGGGAAAATTATTATCATTGACCTATGTCATTGTATCCTAGTTATAACCATTTATGGGAAAACTAGGGGCAACACTTGTTTACCATGTATTGTTGCATCACTTTGCCATCATTATTTTCATTTGACTAGCCATATACTAGATTTGAGAACTTGTTGAGACCTAATTTATTTTTCTTCACCTTTTGTGTGGATGGAATTACTGTGACTTAAGGTCATTTTAAGACTATGTGGGTCATGCTAAATTCATGTTGAGGTCACTTCAGTTCCCCTTTTCATATGCTTTCACCATTTTATGAGTAACCTAAGCCAAAAGCTCTCATTATTTTGTGAGCAGGTATCTTGTTATTCTTGATCGACTTAAGATACCTCAAAATAACAAAAACATTCATAACATTTCAAAAAACAAAAAAATATTTTTCCTGTCTAAGCCTAGTCAGTTATCCTCGATCTACCTTATTGGAGCATTGCCATTGTTAGGATGCTTTCATTTACTTTTATTTTTAGGATTTTTGTTTGTTTGTTTATTTCAAGTTGTTTGTTTGTTCACGTGCCTGTTTGTTTACTTTCAACACTGTTGCCTTAACTCAATCTATATATGTTCATTAGGTGATTTCTTGCACACATTATTCTTGAGTCTATTCATATTCATACGTCAACATTGTCATCATGGTTTTTATCATTGGTGCATTAATTTCAAGTGTTTATTGGATCAAGAGTCAGTTCTTATGCATATTTTGGGATAGTCTTCATGGTGCTCTATCATGAAGCCTACCATCACATGCTACAAAAAAATTAGCTTCATGAAGGCCTACAATCAATGGAGCCACAAAAGTTTCTTCTTGGCACCCTGGCAAATCCTTCCATCTAACCCTTGATCAAATCAACCCAATGACCATTCTAGTTGTATCATTATTAATAAGGATGAGCATCTCCTCATTAGTAGGTATAACTAAATCATTCACACTGATTAATCTTATTCTTTTATTCATCTATTTCATCACTTTACACCTGCTCAATTTTAATATGTATTCCAGGTTATATCCTTGAGTTATTCTTGCTAATCAACCATAATTGGGGTACAATCATCTTTAGCTAATCCAGGTCCACTTAATGATTATAACCGCCTATGGGCAAATCATTATTTTGACTTTTATTCCTCATTATAACCACCTTTGGGTAAATCAGTGATCTTTTCAAATCATTGCATGCAAGCATTTTCTTAATTGGATTAATCTCAACCATGGGTTAATTCCACCTTTCTTCTTATTTATTTTTGAGGGATCATCCATTAGCAAATGTGACAACCACTCCCTCGAGGGAGCATCATCATAGGATTTCCAAAACCATTTGGAGCTTTGTTCTTCAACTATCATCTTCTTTTTGGTATACATGCCATTTATCATTCTTTGAGAAGATATTGCTTTGCCTATGGTTTGAAACATCTTCCCAAATAGGGGGAAATTGTAGACACCTAAAACTGGCCACAAATAACCTCTAACTAAGATTTTGGCCAATTTCTATCCAAAATGTAAAATTTAGCCTTAAAATACTAAAACACGCTAAATGATTCGAAACTGACATATTCAAGTGCCAATTTTATCTAAGGTATCACTAAATGGGTAATGCAATTTATGAGCCAACTACCTTTGATCAGATCATTTCGAGTCAAAATGCTAATTTTGCACCCACATACTCTAGATTGCTCTTTTCTATCAAATATTTTGCACAAAGTGTGTGCCTTTATTATTTGTTGTTGGTAACATCCTAAATAGGAATATGGTTCCAATGCATCTGACAACACCTTCCAATTCCTATCTAGTCAAATTTAAGACCAATAACAAGGCATTTTAATCAATTTGAGTAATTTGTACACAATGTGCTTAATCATGCTTAAGATCTAATTAATCCAAATCAAGGCCTAATTAGAAATGAATATTTAATATCTGCATCATCAAGTGACCTCATTTCTTTAGAAGATATTCCTAGGCCATAAATGCCATAAATACCAAGATTCATGCTTCATCAATGCCTTCCATGATGCCCTCTATGTCTCTTAATTTTCCCTGCTTCCAATGTCATGATGAGGATAATTATAAACTTAATTCCAAAAATTGAATAAATCCTCAACCACACATCTCAATCTTGAGATGGATGGTTGAGGTTGAATTTGATCAAATCCAAAAATTTATAAATAGGAGGGCCTCACAACATCATTTCTAAGCTATTTTGGTGTAAAGTTATTATGCTCAAATATCTTCAAAGCTTTTTTGATTCAAAGTTATAATACCAAATTGGTTCCAAAAACTTCAAAAAATTAGTGTTACCATGCCAAATTGATTCCAAGCCAAGCCAAGCCATAAGTCAAAGGTGCCAAGGAGAGATGGAGGTAGCCAAGATTTCATTGCCAAGGACTTCATGAGCACAATTCGAGTAATTTTTGTGTTTAATTCCTTACTTTTTAGTTGCGTTTATCATTTGTTTTTGTTAACTAATCTCTCCCTAGTGTCTAGGCTTAGAGATGTTATGTTATTAGTGTGTTTATTTCACTTTGTTTTCATTTAAAAACTAATACCATACTAACCATCCTCTCTTAAGTCAAATTCTTAGATCACATAATGGAATGCTTGGTGGGACTAGATGCATCCTACACATGAAGGAGATCATTTTTTAACTCTAAAATATTTATTTTAGCCTTTGAAACTATTGAAAATTAATTTTCTAACTTTATTTTGCATTTTTGTTTGCCATAGTTTTACATAGTAACTGACATCAACAAGTAATACCGACATCAGTTACTTGACTTAATTGATGTCAGTTAGTAAAATTGACATCATTTATATATCAGTTAGATAGTAACAGACATCGATGGTAATAACTGATGTTAGTTACTATGTTTTTCCAAAAACACAGACCCAAGAGCTACTTTTTCAAAGTTCATTGTTCTAAGCTAAAAAGAGCTTCAAAGCTAAAGGACATACTAATAATTTTGCTATAGGACCAAGCTTGATATTTGTTCAAAACATGTTTAAATCACCTTTGCATGATTAAAAATTAATTAGGAACCTTGTTTTGGTGTTTAACAAAGAATTTAGATGTTTTTGGTGAATGTTTTCAAAGTTTGCAACTAAGACCAAAGGGTCAAATGAACACCACCAAATCTTTTATTTTGGTCTTAAAATTGAACACATTTGTCAATTTTTGTTTGTAATAGTTGTTTAGTTAGATGTTGTTTGAAAAAAAGAGGAATGTTTCATGTATGCTCTTCCATTTGTCCCTTATAGGGAACCCTTAGAATCAAAAATGCCATTCCTATCACAAATAGCCTAGTCCAAGGCTTAGAAAAAAAGTCATCTAAAGCACTCCCCAAAAACTTGTCAAAGTTTGGGTGACCTTGAAAATGACCATAAAGTCTTTCTACTTTCATGCTTTATTTATTCTTTGCATCTTGGCTTGTGAGGGGGACTTCATCACTTCTCAAAAGTTATTTAGGGAAGCTTTGACTTGGGGTTTCACCTCCCGACATTGACTTCATTTGGATCCTTTGGAGTTGCACATGGGACGTATCTACATTTGGACATCACACTACACTGAGCGAAAAACATGATGTAGTGGTTGTAAAAAAGACTAGACCTTTTTATAATTAGTCAATACCACGGTCAACCAAATTCTATACTTGTCTTTTACATTATTTGGCATTAAAGTCATTGTGCAATTGGTTCCCCTAGAATGATCAAAACCTTGATAGTTTTAGTCAACCCCATTTTGCCATACCCTTGCTAGGATTTTGGACGATTATACTTAATGTATTTTGGTCATTTTTTCTTGGTATGTTTTGAGACTAAAACTTGTTTGTTTGTTCATAAGCCATGTCAAAACAATGCATTTGAGTTGCAAAGGGTAGTGTTATGCTGCCTAAATCATGTTAATAACCATTTTACCTTTGAGTCTTTTGAAACATAGTATTGATCGCATCATTCAAACATGCTTATGTCGTTAGGCTGCTCAATTTATTTTAAGACTTATTTCACCATTGTATCAAAACTATTTTTTTCAAACTATTTTGTGTATACCATTTGGACCTTTATCTTATGCTATCATGTTGTCCAATCTTGTCTAGCCTGTTTGGTCAAGTCCTAGTTTTCAACATTGAGTTTTTAATTAACCTTGTCAAGTTTAGATTCAAATATTGATTGATTTCTATTTAGACCTTAATTCATGGTGTTGATACACACATCTTTCTCTTTTGGGTTGCATAACTTTGGTTAATTGATTACCCAAATTTAAAAATTGTTGATGGTTTGTTTGTTTAAAGCCTATCCTCATCATTGTTTGTGCCTTTATTTGGAAGAACATAGCCTTTCTCAAAGAGCCTTTTGTCTTATGCATTATGCGAATTGATTATGTTTATGTTTGATTTTGTGTGCCAGGTTTATGTCAAAGTTGACTCCAAACTTATTAGATTAAATCAAATCACATCAGCCTTTGTTTCAAGTCTATCTTTTGACGCCATTTGGCCAAAAGTCTTAACACATGACTATTTATTTGAGCCTAGATTTTGACTCTGAATTTGGATAAAATACCTAACAACTCGACTTCTCCATTTCCTAGTTTAGACCTTGTTTGGAACACTTTGACCTAGACCTTTGGCATGCCGGTTTTTATTCAGACACTTGATCTTTTGTGCATATGACATTTGACATTAGACATTTGATGTTAGATTTTTTTATGCCAAGTCTTAACACAAATCATTTTGGAGATACAACTCCACTTTTAGACCATATTGGAGATACAATTCCACCCCTTCGACCAAGTTTGACCAATCTTGAGCCATTTATCCTTTGGATCATTTTTTAGATTTTGTAGAATTGTAAGTCTTTTTGTTTTTAAAGCTTTCATCATTTATGTGGATATGTATCACTACACTTATGGTAGAGTCACTTAAAATCCAAACTATGATATAATGGCCACACAAAATGACTTTCATGGCTTTCTTCAAGACACCAATGATGCTAACATGGTTTGTGAGATAGATTTATATCCACCCCATATTAATCATTCATGAGAACAAAGTCATGAAAAAACTTACAATCTAACTAGAGACCGTGATTGGTATGAAGAGGTTTGTGAAGAGGACTTTGAAGACACAACTACAGATAATGTTATTTGGGATACAAATCCATATGCTCTTTTCAAAAATTAGTACATAGAACACATTCAAGAACCAGTTTATGATCCAACTCATGACTGAGATGATATAGTTTATGAGGAAGACTTGGATGCTTTTGTTTGTGCAAGCAATCAAGTTTCATGATGTCCTTTTGTTATTCAATCATCAGCTACCCCTAACCCTCCTTTGGATTATATGAGCTATCAAACTCCACAATATCCAAGGAATACCATGTTTATACTAGAACCTCATCCTTTGGTTTGTGTGAGAAATCAAGCTCCACAACACCCCTTTATCATTCTGAGAGATAGTCCTTTGTCTTGTGCGAGTAATCATGTTCCACACCACCCTATCATTACCATCTCAAGACTTTGTCCTTTGGCTCATGTGAGTAATAATGTTCCCCAAGGCCCTACCATTATCCAAACACAAGCTATTCCTCATTCAGTACCAATCCCATCTAAACCTCAACTGATCCAATCATTCAAAGACCAAGTTGTGTTCAAAAATGGTATTTTCCAACTCATTGGAAACCAAGGCCAAGAGAACCAACCAATCCAATATGTTTCTATTGAATCAACCATTTGTGATAAGTCAATTTGTGATAAATTACGTATTGATCCTATACCAGTTATTGAGGAGTCTCACCCTGATGAGCCAGTTTTGGTAAGTCACTTCTTAATGATTATAACTACCTTTGGGTAAATCATTACCTTGACCATGTGCCTATTTTTCAAGAGCCTCCTATTGACAAGACAATCTCTAAGGAGTTTTCTCTTGACCTATTTCCCATCTTAGAGGAGTCTCACTTTAACAAAACATTTTTTATGGAGCCCATTATGCCATCATATGCTATTACTTGTCTGATACCAAATATTCAACAAGACGTAATTATAACAGAGTACCTATCAGATGAAGAATCAAAATTAGATTCAATTTTTATTTTTGAACTGACATTAGATTTAACATCAAAATCACAATCAACCTCAATCTCAACATTAGATTTAAAGTCCCTTGAGTTAGAATCAGATTCAAAAGAAGAATATGTTCATGGATGTTACAACATTGGTTACACATGCCTTTCAGATTAATTGAATACATTTTTTATCTTTATATGGTTTTTGAGGATGAGTACTTCATCTTTGACACAAGTTTTCCTAGTATCTTCTATAAAGATTGTGCAGCCTCCCCATTCCATTACCATTCTATAAGCCGTTACCATCAACCAAAATAACCATATTATTGACATTCGATCTCTCACAAGTGTCAATTGGGATCTACAAAATTGCACTTTATTAAACTACATCCATGGACACATTGCGGTGGAAGAAGAGCAAGGAGGCCAAGATAACACTCATGTAGCAAAAGAACACTCTCCCAGTGAAACCTTTTCAAAGGCGCTACAAGATAATCAAAGTTAGAACTTAGCATCTTCTAGTGAATATTTTTTATAAGTGATAGAAGATAATCAAAGTCAAAAGCCAATGTTCATTAGTGAAACCTTCTCAAAGGTACTACAAAACAATCAAGAAAAATTCATTGGTGAAAACCTCATTGAGGCACCAATAACTGAGCATAAAAGTTCTTCACTATTGGATGAAGACAAAATCAAAGATCAAATCAAAATAGCTTCCAATCTATAGCCTAATCAAATGGTAGATACTCTCAAGATCAAATAATAGAAAAATATGGTGGTCCTATCAAAATAACAAGTATTTAGCCCTACCACAACCAAAATTATGTCAAATTTGGCATCAACAACATTACGTGTGACTAAAAGTCCTGATCTTCATTTATTTTCCCACCATTCCACATTCCATTATCATCTACCATTCCATTTCAAAATCAAACCTACCATCCATTATTTGTCCTTATTTACCATCCATGGCCATACTTTCCTTTGTAGAGGCTACAAGGATACCTTATCTCGATGTTTGAAGGAATCAAAATCAACAACCAATGAAGATCACAAAAGCATTCTCAACAACCAAATTTGTAGGCCATTCTTGATAGAGTAGTTATTTAGATGAGGTGTGGGCTAGAAATTAACATGATCAAGTATTATGTTTTTATCATTTGTTGATTAGGATGTGCATCTCCCCATCATCATGAACCGCATAATCAAAAACCACACCCAGGCCAAAAACATGTACCATATCATTTCACATTGCCATGCCATTACCATTATTACATATCATTTTTCCATTATCGAGTTTCCAACCATTTGCCCCATCACTTGGGGGTAATCATCTTACCATTTTATCCAATCTATCAAAAACCATCATTATCCTTAGCAATACCATGCCATCCTATCATTCCATTCCTATCTAGACCAAAACCTATTTTTAGCCATCCTACCCAATCCTATTTTGATTTTGGTTCATTTGGTTCTTTTCACATCTTTTGTAAGGGGATTCCAATCAAGTTTCAACAATCAATCCAATCTATGTTTCAATGATAGTTTATGAAAGTAGTGTGACCATTGATCTGGAAAGATATCTTTCATCTTATCAGGTTTGTTTATGTGAGCCTGCTTATAACCACCTATGGATAAATTAGTGTCTCACTAGTCTTACTACTAATTATAACTACCTATGGGAAAATTAATATCATTGACCTATGCCGTTGATCCTAGTTATAACTGCTTATGGGCAAACTAAGGCCAACACTTGTTTACCAGCATTGCCACATCACTTTGCCATCATTGTTTTCATTTGACTGGCCATTTGCTAGATTTGAGAACTTGTTGAGACCTAGTTTGTTTTTCCTCACCTTTTGTGTGGATGTAATTATTGTGACTTAAGGTCATTTCAAGACTATGTTGGTCATGCTCAATTCATGTTGAGGTCACTTCAGTCCCCCTTTCCATACGCTCTCACCATTTTGTGAGAAAACTAAGCCAAACACTCTCATCATTTTGTGATCAGGTATCTTGTTATTCTCTATTGAGTTAAGATACCTCAAAATACCAAAAACATTCATAACAGTTCAAAAAACAAAAAAATATTTGTCCTGTCTAAGCCTAGTCAGTTATCCTCAATCTGAGTTACTGGGGCATTGTCATTGTTAGGATGCTTTCATTTACTTTTATTTTTAGGATTTTTATTTGTTTATTTATTTCAAGTTGTTTATTTGTTCGCTTGCATGTTTGTTTGCTTTCAACATTGTTGCCTTGACTTAGTCTATATGTGTTCATTAGGTGATTCCTTGCACACATTATTTTTGAGTCTATCCATATTCATATGTCAACATTATCATCATGGTTTTTATCATTGGTGCATTATTTTCAAGTGTTTATTGGATAGAGAGTCAGTCTTTATGCATATTTTGGGATAGTCTTCATGGTGTTCTATCATGAAGCCTACCATCATATGCTACAACAAAAATTAGCTTCATGAAGGTCTATAATCAATAAAGCGATAAAAATTTCTTCTTGGCACCTTAGAAAATCCTTCCATCCCACCCATCAAACCAACCCAATGACCATTTTAGTTGTATCATTACTAATAGGGATGAGCATCTCCTCATTGGTAGATATAATTGAATCATTCACACTGATTAATCTTATTCTTCTATTAATCTATTTCATCACTTTGTACCCACTCATCTTTAATCTATATTCCAAGTTATATACTTGAGTTATGCTTGCTAATCAACCCTAACTAGGTCACAATCATCTTTAGCTAATCTAGGTCCACTTGATGATTATACCTGCCTATGGGCAAATCATTATTTTGACTTTTATTCCTAATTATAACCACATTTTGGCAAATCAATGATATTTTTAAATCATTGCATGCAATCATTTTCTTATTTTGATTAATCAAAAACCATAGGTTAATTTCACCTTTCTTCTTGTTTCTTTTCCAGGGATCATCCATTAACAAATGTGATGGCCACTCCCTCAAGGGGGCACCATCATAGGCTTCTCAAAACTATTTGGAGATTTGTTCTTCAACCATCATCTTATTTTTGGCATGCATGCCAATTCTCATTCTTTGAGAAGATATTGCTTTGCCTATGGTTTGCAACATTTTTTCGAATAGGGGCAAACTGTAGACACCTAAAATTGGCCACCGATAACCTCCAACCAGACTTTTGGACAATTTCCATCCAAAATGCATAATTTGGCCTAAAAACACTAAAACATGCTAAATGATATGAAATTGACATATTCAAGTGCCAATTTTGGCCATGGTATCACTAAATGGGGTAATGCAATTTATGAGCCAACTAACTTTGATTAGATCATTTCGAGTCAAAATGTCAATTTTACACCCACGTGCTTTGGACTGCTCTTTCCTATCAAATATTCTACACAAGGTGTGTGACTTTGTTATTTTTTGTTGGTAACATCCTAAATGGGAATATGGTTCCAATGCATCTGACAATGCCTTCCAATTCCAATCCAATTAAATTTAGGACCAATAACAAGGCATTTTGATCAATTTGGGTAATTTATGCGCATGTGCTTAATCATGCTTAAGAGATAATTAATCCAAATCAAGACCTAATTAATAATTCCATGGAAACTTGTTGAATACTTATTTTTAGGAATGAATATTTAATATCTGCATCATCAAGTGACCTCATTTCTTGGGAAGACATCCCTAGGCCATTAATGCCACAAATATCAGGATTCATGCTTCTCATGCCTCATCAATGCCTTCTATGATGCCCTCCATGCCTCTTAATTTCCCCTTATTCCAATGTCATGATGAGGATAATTACAAACTTAATTCTAAAAATTTAATTAATCCTCAACCACACATTTCAATCTTGAGATGGATGGTTGAGGTTGATTTTGATCAAATCCAAAAATCTATAAATAGGAGGCCTCATAAAATAATTTCTAAGCTATTTTGGTGAAAAGTTATTATGCTCAAATATCTTCAAAGAGTTTTTGATGTAAAGTTATAATGCCAAATTGGTTCCAAAAGCTTCAAGAAATTAGTGTTACCATGCCAAATTTATTCCAAGCTAAGCCAAGCCATAAGCGAAAGGTGCCAAGGAGAGATGGAGGTAGCCAAGCTTCCATTGCCACGGACTTCATGAGCACAAGCTGAGCAAGCCACTACTACAAAGGTATTTAGAGCATCCAAGGAAGGTGAAGGAATTCTTATGTTTGATTCCTTGCTTTTTGGTTGTGTTTATCATTTGATTTTGTTAACTAAGCTCTCACTAGTGTTTAGGCCTAGAGATGTTATGCTATTAGTGTACTTATTTCACTTTGTTTTCATTTTGGAACTAACACCATACTAACCATCCTCTCTTGAGTCAAATTCTTATATCATAGATATTTCCCCTACGAGCCAAGATGTGATCATTTTTAAGGTTAGTTCAAATATCAAAGAGCAACATGAGGTGAGTATTGAGCCATAAGATGAGTTTGGTTTCATAGAAGTCATGTTTAATGTTGTTGACTCAATTGATAATATGCCAAAAGATTTGGAAAGCAAGGATTCTAATTCATCAAACATCATGTTTAAAAGGCAACTTACTCTACATCATTATTTATCTCATGAAGGAGGTGTTTTTAGAAATTACTCTTTTGATCTAGGAGGAAGATAAATTAAGATTAGTTATATTTAGTAGTGTTCTTGTTATTTTATTTTCATAAGTGATTTATAGCATAAGTGTGTGAGTGGATTTCTTTGGTGTGTTCTTCTTATCTTGTTTTGTGTTTTAGAGGTATATCAGTTATCTCTTCTTATTTCAAGGTATTTGAAATTAGGTTCAGGTCCAACTAGATCTAAATTTGAATGATAGGTGACTCCATAGCTCAATGGAAGCATGAGGTAATTAGTCTAGATGCATTGAAAGAATGTAATCCCAAGAGGTCACCAAGTATGTTAGCCAAAATTGTATACCATGAGTAAGTACAATTCAAAACTTTGTTGTCAATCTTTCTTTAACTCTATTGATGATCTTTTCATAGGTTTTGTCTTAGCCTATAGGTCATGTCCTATTATAATAAGATGTATTGTCAAGTGTTTAGTCATAGTAAGGTTTATTAAGAGAGTGAGTCAAGAGCCTGGTCTTGTCATTAATCCCCTTCGTGAAGTTCTTATTTGGGTTTTAGAGAAATTAAGGTATCTTAGAAGAGTTTGAGGTTAATTTGTAATGTTTAAGGCATGTTGATCCATGGTGAGAGTATTGGTGTATTGAACTTCTAAGGTGACATGATGTCCCATGGTGGATGAGATATTATAGATAGAATATATGGAAAGATGGAAACATTGGTATTTCATATTTAGCAAAGGTTAAGGTAGTTTTGGAGAAATTAAGGTAATAGTTGCCTTTGTAAATCAGAAGGATCAAATGCATTTTCAGGTATCAAATATATCAAATGAATTTTAAGGTATCTAAAATGTTTCAATATTTTAAAATGTTTTTAATTCCTTAAACATTGGTCCAATTCATTTTCAACGTACAACAAGTTATGGGACCTTATAAAAGTCAAGAAAGTGAAATATAAAGTAGTAATGAACTCACCAAAGGATTATAAAGTAACTTTTAAATGTGGAGATGGCCAGTTCAAGTTAGAAATGGATGGTTTCAAGTTTGTATAATGTTTTAAGGGTTAAATCCATCTTTTATCAACATTGACAAGTCAAACTAAGAAAAATAATGATTCATCTCCTCCATCGAGCTCTTTGCAAGCTAGTGAAGGCCATTTTCAAATGTTCATTTCATGAAGAGGAAAGAGAGTTATATCTAGTGATTTATGGAGTTGATATATTCAATTATAACCTTGAAATTATACACATTATTACTTATTTTTAAGGGATATGCTTTATGAATAATCATTAACAAAATAAATAGTCCAAAACCCTCCTAAAACCCCATAAATAGGGTTTTCATTGTCTCAACGAGTTTGCAAGTTTATGGATACAAATGGATGATTTTTTAATCTCTTCAAGGGTCTTTATAGTCCTATCACATCATCTTCCACCATTAGTTGGCATGTGTGAGCAACCAATATAGTAAAAAGTGTTGTGTTTTGTTATTTTTGAAGATGCCAAGTAGGATTTTTGAAGCTATGATGTTATCAAGCATGGAATAAATTGTGTTTGGAATGAATTTTTTTAAAATAACCTATATCAATCCTCTTATATCTTCCTTAGGTATCCTACAAGGATCAACAAGGTCAAATGTCAAGGAGATTAACAAAGCATGCTTACTGTGCATAAAACTACTTGTAGGTGGTTATCAAAAAGTGCATGAAAGAGGAAAAATCATGGCGTTGGATTGAATATTTTAGACCTGAGTTTCATGGGAGTCCATTTCCATTGTGTAAGAGTGGTTAATCCATCAAATAAGGGATCCAAGCCATCTAAATGGTGTTTTGATTAAGAATCTTGTTGTAGGAGGTTTTAGGCCTGTTGAATCTAAAAGGAGTAATGTTGCTTCTAAGTTTTGTTCCTTAATAAACCAATAGGAAAATTGATTTATTTTTGATATTAGTGACATATAAAACTTGATTAAATATACTTAAGTTTATTAACTCACTCCATAAACATCTTTAATATATGAGTACAAGTGGCAATCCATTAACAACATTGGTTTGAACTCTCTCACAAGGTTTCAAATGTAAGAAATCAGTTAATAGGCATATATAATAAGAAAATTTGATAGTATTGAGATACAACAATACAAATTTCACTCTTAATACTCTTATATTACTCCCAAGTATACATTCAGTGCATGTATAGTCCAAAATGTGCACCTATAGTCTTCAAAGACAAAAGAGATAATTGCATGAGACAACATCATGAAGGTTTTGAGAGATAGTATAGGTGAAATATGCATTGGATTAATTCAAAGTGGAGATATTAAAATCTCAAAAATCATCCATCAATAGATAAAACTCTTAAGATCATCCTTGAAGTGAACTTGCATGTAGCATCCCCACTAGATCTACCTAGAAATGCATGATTTTTTTAATTTAATACATATATCAAAATAGATTACCCATGAGAATATTAAAAAGATTAAATAAATTATTCAAGCATAAAAAAGTAACAAAACATATTACTCAACTAATCACTATTATCATGAGAGTATATCATAATGTTAATATAAAAAGCAATTACATCAATTCAACCACGATTGATACAAATAAACATTCACCCCTATCAATGTGTAAGAAAAAGTAATTAAAACTCTTCACAACAATTTTTAATAAGTAAAATATAATACAATGTACAAGTAAGATACATGTCTTCTCTGGAGCATAGTTCCTTAACTTAAAGTATTTATGGCAATCTCAAGTGTCATCTCGATAAGTAGTACTATTGTGGAGAGGGAGAGCATAATCTGAGTGATTTTACACACCAAACATGAACCAATGTTCCCCCACACTAATCCCATCAATAAATGGCCCTCCATGAATGAGTAGATAGTGATGGCATGGGAATCCAGAGAGACAAGCAAGTACCTGCGTGTTGTATGATTTCTAACTAAACTAAACATGTAATGTATCATACAAAACTCAATTTATTGCATAATATCACACATACATGTAAACCATACTCATGAAATGATAATGTGTCACTAATAATACTTTGGCCAAATATTTAAGAATAGTAATATAAAACTAATCTATAGATCAATCAAATTCATACACACCACTTGATCAGACTACCTTCATCTGGCAATGCAATGCTAGTAAGTTAATGAAGTCCATCTCACTCCTTACTCCACATTAACAATATAAATTAGTCAAATATAATTCAACCACAAGATTAACATAATTTACATCCCACTATAAAGTACTTCACATGGCATGTTAAACATACGAGTAACAACAACATATATTTATTTTGTCAAACATATACATGAATCTTACATTATTTTCTATCTCATACTAGAATTAATGCTTATAGTTATACCACCTAGGTAAATACATAATTAAATGCATAGTTTAAATAGTATACTTTATTTTTCATTTAATATCACCCTATGATAACCCATATTACCACAGTCTAGTGATTTTAAGCTTAACTACAAATAATCTGTAATCCGATCAAATTAAGTAATCATAATTTCATAAAAATTTAAGTTTTATTCAACCAACCGGTTATAAACAAGCTATTTCTCAATTCATACAAAACATAGAAACACATTATAATATTCTCTTAGTCATGTTTACATACCCTCGTAAAGCTCTAATAAGTATAATTATTTAATATAGTTTATAATCCAAGTACACACCTAGAGGTACTATTATATACTATTAGGCATATTACACCCATTTTCCGGCAAGCACTCTTGTCAATAACCATGAATGTATAGCTTGGTATAATGTCCAATTCTATACGATGGGTTTCATACAACAAGTAATCCCAATACCCCACATGGTTATCACATAATACCATAATTATTGTATTTATTTAAGGTACTATTACCTCCAAATAAAAATGTTTGTATGCCATTTCCACGTAATTGCAAATCAACCATCAATGACACCATGTTGAATAATTTACTTTGTTTTTAGGTAGAACAAATATGGTTTATAATGTATGTTGACATCACCTATTTTTTGAAATCTCCACTTTTCTAAAAGAAAGCTTCCATGTACATTCAACTAATTAAAGCTTCCTCATCAAATATTAATAAATAATGTTTCATATTTAATGGTAATGTCATAATTTATATTAAAGCTCATGTTTATAATCGTTTCTTTATTTATAAAATTATGATGCTATGGATACATCTCACAACCAAGTGCATGATTAAAGAGTTAATTTTCATAAACAAATCACTACACCACTTCAGTAGTTTCTGGATATAACTGTGTTATGGTTTCCAACGGAACTCCTATTAATTTCTAGTGTCCCAAGTTTATACTCCTAAATAAATATATTCATTATAATCGATTTAGCTATATAATAAATTAAATTTAGCATTCTAATAAAAAGGTAAAGGTCTAATGACTTACTAGAACCCATTCTTGATTTAAATTTAGATCATAACATTTTGCTCAGTGGGTAATAGATAAAGGGTGATGCCATTTTTATTATCATTGTGGCCTTAGGCAACACTGGTAAATCACAATTATTATTAATATAGTGATAATAATAGTAATAACTAGAATAAGAAGCAATATGAAATCAATGAATTTATGACAATATCAATCTGCATCAACTTAAGTCCCACTATACTCTTTTAGTTCTAGGTGCAAGTTTGAATTCAAATTCCTATTTTGGTCGATGCCCAAGCTAATTTTAGAAAATAGATGTCAGGTTTAATAGAGTAATTAAACACACAACAATAATTTATTATAATATATACTAGCTCACTTTAGCATTAAACTAACGTTTCCTTGAAACTCTTAGTTTTAACATTGTAAATTCAAATCGACACCTATGTTAAAATCAAAACAATGAACCTAAATTATATCCTCTACCTATTTGTTTTCCATTTACACTCAATTTACACATTATTTTAGTGCCAACTAATTTTCTTCATTTTAAAACTACAAACCTAAGTCGATGCCTATGTTATTGAAATTGAGCCAAAATGATGATTGTATACCTTAGTTTTTGAATATGTTGACCACAACAAACCAATAATGTCAACTGGTTGTAGAAAACATCAATAAAATGACTCCAAATGATGTGATGATTTGTACAAGGTATGCAAGGAAATCATAATAACATTGATTCTAATTAAGTTAATGCCAAACATAAATATAAAAATCAATGATGCCATATTAGTAGGTCCTAAATTCTCCAAACTACAATGATTTAGGACTAAATAGGAAAGTTGAAAATTGTTGGCTTAAATATATATACTGGTAAATAATAATAGTGTTTTTATAAATTTGCACATGGCTTTTCTTATTGTATATATAAAATATAATAAGATCAATAAATAATATTATTTTACCAAGATCGTTGTGAAACTGTTTAAATTTTCTACATGTACATATATATATATAAGGTAAACTAGAGGTTTTAAGGGACCTCAAAAAAACATTTTCAATTTTTTTTAGGAAATTACATGAAAGATTTGTGGTCTGAGAGTACAAAAAAACTACTATTCAATCACTCCATCATACAAAACAAATATGCTATGAGAATAATTCATAAATCTAATTGCAACACCTACTTGATAATTCTCTATGTTTTATTGCGTCCCTTGCCTCTTCTTGATCTTCTCCCTCAAGTTGTGCCCTTCTCTTTCTTTTCTCCAATGCCCAGATCCTCATTTCTCTAACTTATGTAAAATAGGCACTGCATTCCTTTCTTAGATTTTTATTTTGTTGTTTTTTTTTCTACTTTAATATATTTCATTTTTTTTAGATTTTCCATTTTTAATCTCTAGTTTATTTTATTTATTTATTTTTTTCCCATTTTTCCTTTTTTAAGATAGTTTCCATTTTTTAATATCTATTAATATGAAATTCCCAAATGTCAAAATTTTATTAAATTAAATTAGCATTTAAATATATTAAAATAATTTAAATGACAAATTTCAAAATTTATAAATAACCCATATTTTAAATTTACCTTTGCCAAAATTATTCCTACCATCATTAATGACAAGACATGTCACAAACCTAAAATAATTCATTAAAACATTTACCTATACTAGCACACCATAGAAAAAATATCTCAAGAAAGAGATATACACACCATAAACAATTATTTTTAGTGCATTTCTACCATGTACTATCTACTGTGGTGTGTGCAAGGTTTTGTCTGCTCTCCATAGACCATTGACGTCTCCATCTACATCACCCTCTCTGATGATGCTCTCCCTCCATTAGACTTGATAGATGAATTTTTTTGCATCCACCTCACAACACATAGGTAATTAGATCATATCACATGATAAACTTAAAACAATAATATAACTAAAACAATACATTAATATGCTTAAAATGTAAACACATACATTAACTAATTCACAGTAAGCAACCATGTGTCATCATATGTCTAAGCAATATTCTACTATCCCATAATAGCATAAATCTCAAGCTTAGTCACTATAAATATCTATGAATAGTTAAATAGTTTGTTTAGCAAGAAATTGGGATGCAACATCTTTCCCCCTAAAACTAGTCATCATCTTGGATGACTATTATTTAAACATATGTTCTGAAAACATAGTATAATAGTATCTAATCAAGAAAATATGTGTGAAAATATTTTTAAAAACTCATCATAGTCTCTCATGTAACACTATCCTCAGATTATTTATCCTACTATACCTTGCATTATGACATCTCTTTGTTACACAAATGAAGTTTGTGTGTGTCAATTACCCTAATAAGTTCTACTGTGACCACCCTGAGATCCGAAACCTGCAAAGCATTCCAATCCAACACATGCATATGATTGGCTATATATTTCTTAAGATATAAAACATGGAAAACATTATGTAAAAGAGCTAGGGCTAGTGGCAATGTAAGCCTATATGAAACAAGATTGACCACTTCTAACACCTCAAATGGTCCCACATATTATGGCGACAATTTTGCAGACTTCACAAATTTAATCAAGATCTTATATGGCTTTACCCACAAAAACACTTTATCACCAACTACAAAGTGCCTTTCTATCCTCTTCAGATCTACATAACTCTTCTTTCTATCATTGGCCTCGACCAATCTCTACCTGATTAGTTTAACTTGCTCTTCCATTTCTAAGATCATCTCGGGTCTAAAGACTACCCTATCCTCTAACCTGTCCCAACTAATGGGTGTCCTGCACCTTCTCCCATAAAGTGCCTCAAATGGTGTTGTCTTCAATGCTGATTGGTATGAGTTATTATAAGCAAACTCAACTAATCAAAGATAATTTTCCCACTTATACACTTGGTCCATGCAATACATTCAGAAAATATCCTTAATCACCTTATTAACTCTCTCAGTTTATCTGTCAATCTCTGAGTGGTAAGCTATACTAAAATTAAGCTGCATATCCAAAGCTAAATTTAGAGCCATCTAAAACCTTGAAGCCATCTTCAGATCATGATTTGAAATGATCTTATCTTTAAAACCATGCAACATATACACTTCCTTTATGAATCTCTTCCAAAGGGTAAGTTCATCATCCTTCAAATTGCCTAGTATGAAGTGAGCCACCTTGGCTAGTTTTTCAACAAGCACTAAGATCATATCATTCTTATTCTATGACATCAATACCATTGGACAATGTCCATGTTGATCACTTGCCATTTCCATTATGAGATCTCATGTGGATATAGTAATCTAGTCAGATGCACATGTTTAGCTTTCACTCACTGACACTCCAAACAACTTGACGCCTAATCAACTATATCTTTCTTGACTCCTTTCTAGAAATATAGTGGTCTAAGATCTACCATAATATTGGTTACAACAAGATTGTCTTGAATAAGAGGCATTATGAAATTCCTTTAGCACTATGATCTACATATTCTCTCGATCTAACACATACATTTGTCTATTATAATGTAGTAGACCATCACTCTTCAAACTAAATCTTTTGTACCAAGGATTTTGAGCAATATCTGACAATGCTTTTCTAACTTTATTATAAAATTATTTTCCTTGAGAGAAATCAATCACCCAATCCCTAAAGTAACTATTGATATTAGCTATAACTATAATGTACCTTCTATGACTGAGGGCATCAATTACTCTATTCTATTTGTCTTTAATATAATTGATATCAAAATCATAATCCAACAAAAACTCAATCCCACAACTCTAGCAAGCATTCAACTTAGGTTGGGTGAAAATATACTTGAGTCCCAAGTTATCTATCTTGAGCTCAAAAGGTTTTTCCAACAAGTAATGTCACCACACTTACAAAGCATGAATAATAGCAGCAAGCTCCAAATCATGAGTGGCATAATTCATTTCATATGGATTTAACTTTCATGACTCATAAGCAACCACTGCACCATCCTGCATAAGGACTCCACCTAATCCATACCCTAATGCATATGTGACCATTGAAAACTAACCATTGGGGTTCAAAACTCTCAACACTGGTACTGACATAAGCCTTCTCGTCAACACTTGAAAAGCTACTTCATACTTCTCCGACCAAACAAATATATGATTCTTATATTGAAAGGAAGTAATTGGATTAGCTATCTTGAAAAAGTTTGGAATGAACTTCCTATATGAGCCTATTAACCCCATAAATCTTCTAATCTCATGCACATTCTTTAGTACCATCCATTCCATAATGGCTCTAATCTTTTTTGGATCTATAAAGATAATGTGTCCTAAATAATGGACTCTTTCCTATAAAAATTCACACTTTGATAACTTGCCATATAGATTATGATTCTAAAATCATTGCAGAACCAATTCTAAATGTTGAAGGTGCTCCTCTTCATTCTTTGAATAGATAATAATGTCATCCAAAAAAAAAGAATAAACTGATAAATGTAAAATCTGAATATTATATTCATGAGATTCATGAATGTTACTGGAGAATTAGTTAATCCAAATAATAACACTATAAACTCATAGTGTCTGTACTAATTTTTGAATGCTATTTTTGGAATATCCTCATCCTAAATCCTTAACTGATGGTATCCTGCTCAAAGATCAATCTTAGAAAATATTGTTGCTCCTCATATTTGATCAAAAATATCATATATACAGGGTAGTAGATACCTATTTTTGATTTTTTCCTTATTCAACATTTTGTAATCAATACATAGTCAAAGGGTACTATCCTTATTCTTGATAAAGACAACCGGTGCACCCCATGGTGACATACTTTGCCTAATCAACCACTTAGCCAACAACTCCTAAATTTGAGCCTTCAGTTCAACCAACTCAATGGTTATCATCCTATATGGTGCCTTAGACTATGGTTTCAAACTAGGTATGATGTCAATAGAAAATCCAAACTCATGTCTAGGATGCAAACCCAACAACTCCTATGGAAATAGATCATGAAAATCATTGAGTAATAGGTAATCTTCAAGAGATGGTTCCTTAAGTTCTTCCATTTCATTTATATTGAAGATAAATGCTTGGTACCCTTTTCCCTGAGCCTTTTAAAGTTACATAGCTAAAATCTGCCTAAAATTCAACTCTCTTTTCTCACCTTGAATTTGTGTTTGATGCCTGAAATCATCAAGACACTCAAAATTCTTCAGATAACAATCAACCTTGGATTTATGTTTTTTAATCCAGTTGACTCCTAAGATCACATCATATGATCCTAGAAGTGCTAAATACAAATCCACAACTATTGTGAATTTAGGCAACCTAATCTTTGGTTTGACTAGACACCTATCAACCATGATTTTTTTGTCATTCCCATACTGTACTGACCATGTATTTTCCATTACACCAGATCTTCTAGTAAACTTACTAAGCATCCTAGGAGCTATAAATCATTTATTGGATCATATATTTATCAAAATGGAAATTGGATGGTCAAAAAAAGTATTTGATAGCTCAATAGGTAATGCATAATATTTGGCCTATTGATTATTAACTGTTGTATGAATGTGCTACTGAAAATCACCCTATTGAGGATTAGGGCCTTTTCCCTTAGAATGGTCCTATAGAAAATCATGAGCATAATGGTTCTCTCTATAAATGAAAGATATTCTTGGCGGTCCTTTCTTGACATTATGTTGGTTTCCCTTGAAACCATTTTTGGATTCATTGCCCTGTTTCTTATTACCTGAACCATTGTTGAAATTGGCATTGTAGTTTTTAAACTATTTCCTGGAGTCTCCACTCCTTTGTTTTTAATTCTTCTTCTTGAAAGTTGGTTTATAATTTTCAAACCTTTTCTTAAATTTATCCTTTACCTGTGAAAGAGACCTCAACTTTTGTTCCTTTTTGACCGCCTTCTCAAAGACCTAATCCATGGTAGAAGGTCCATGAACATGTACCTCTCCACCAATATGGGGCCTCAAATACATGATAAACTTTCTGATCTTGAACCGTTCATCTCCCTAATACTAGGGTATGTACTTCAACAGTTTAGTAAACTACTCTAAGTAATCATTCATCGACATATCACCCTGCTTTAGATTCTAAAAATGTGCAAAATAAATCTATGGGAACCATCATGATATAAATAAAATCACAAACTAATCCCAAGTAATGGTGGTTGAATTTAGATTTATTTCCAACCTTTTGTTATCCCACCATGTATCTACCTCATCAATCAACTGGTATTCTTCCCATACTGCCTTGGTGACCTCAGATTAATTTCAAATTTTGAAAACTTATCCATATATATTAGCCATGCCTCAACTCTGTCACCTATAATAGTCCTATCAAACTTAGGAGGGTTCACCTTCTTCATGTCTCTGGACAACTCTACATCAACCTAAGCTCTAGCATCTTGAGTATTTTTCTACTCAATAAGATGTTCTACAGATTCATCCTACTATTCCTCTTCTTCATGGCCATGAACCACCTACTCTAGAGTTGTAATATGATCTCTAGTCTCATTCATAACTACAAGAATATGATCTATCTTCACTGACTACTCAACAACAAATCAACTAGAATAAAATAGAGGATTGTTGTTATTAGCATTTAAAGGACCCTCTCTAAAAACTCTCTCTTTCACCATCCTTATTTTTATCAATAGAAGGATATAAAATCATCAGTGGACTCATTAGGTTCTAGAGTTTGAGTCATAGCTCTAATACCACATTTGACATCCCCACTGAGATCTACTTAGAAATACATGATTTTTTAATTTAATACATATATCAAAATAGATTACCCACAAGAATATAATAGAGATCAAATAAAGTATTCAATCATAAAAGTATCAACAAAGCATATTACTCCATTGATCACTATTATCATGAGACTATATCATAATATTAATGTAAAAAGTAATTACATGAATTCAACCATGATCGATACAATAAATATTCACCATTGTCAATGTGCAAGAACAAGTAGTTATAACTCTTCATGACAATTTTCAATAATAAATATAATATAATATAATGTACAAATAAGATACATGGCTTTCCCAGAGCATAGTTCCTAAACTTCAAGTATTTGTGGCAATATCAAGTGTCATCTCGATAAGTAGTACTATTGTGGGGAGAGAGATCATCATTTGAGTGATTTTCCACACCAACCACAAACCAATGATCCCCCACACTAATCCCATTAAGAAATGGCCCTTCCTTCATGGATGAGTAGATAGTAATGACATGGGAATCCAAAGAGACAAACCAATACTTGTGTGTATTATGATTTATAACTAAATTAAACATGCAGTGTATCATAGAAAACTCAATCTATTGCAAGATATCACACATACATGTAAACCATACTCATAAAAGATAAAGTCTCATTATAAATATTTTGGCTAAAAATTTAAGAATATATATATATATATATATATATATATATATCAAATTCTTATACACCACTTGATTAGACTACCTCTATCTGGAAATACAATGCTAGTAAGTCAATGAAGTCCATCTCACTCCTTACTCCACATTAACAATGTAGATTGGTCAAATACATTTCAACCACAAGATTCATATATTTTACATCCCACTAACAAATACATCACCTGACATGCTAAATATAAGAGTAACTGTAACATATACTTATTTTGTCAAACATATGTATAAATCTTACCTTATTGTTTGATCCCATATTAGAAATAATACCTATAGTTAGATCACCTGGGTAAATACATAATTAACTACATAGTTCAAATAATACAATTTATTTCTCATTTAATGTCATCTTATGATAACCCATATTACCATAGTCTAGTGATTTTAAGCTTAACTACAAAGAAGTCATAATCTGATCAAATTAAGTAGTCATAATTTCATGAAAATCTAAACTTTATTCAACCAATTGGTTATAAACAAAGAATTTCTCAATGCATAACGAAACATAGAAATAAACTATCATATTCTCTTAGTCATGTTTATATACCCTTGTAAAGCTCTAATACGTATATTTATTTAATGTAGTTTATAACCCAAGTACACACCCCAAGGTACTATTATATACTATTAGGCATAGTACACCTATTTTTCAACAAGCACTCTTATTAATAACCATGAATGTATAATTTGGTATAATGTCAAATTCTATATGATAGGTTTTATACAACAAGTAATCCCAATACCCTGCATGGTTATCTCATAATAACAAAATTATTGTATTTACCTAAGGTACTAGTACCTCCAAATAAAAATGTTTGTATGTCGTTTCCACATAATTGTAAATCAACCATCAATGACAACATATATAACTTGGTTTTTAGGTAAAACAAATATGGTTTATAATGTATATTGACATCACCTATATTTTAAAATCTCTACTTTTCTAAATGAAATCTTCCATGTACATTCAATTAATTAAAGCTTTCTCATTGAATGTTAATAACTAATGTTTCATATTTAATGGCAATGTCATAATTGCTATTAAATCTCATGTTTATAACCACTTCATTCTTTATAAAATTATGATGCTATAGATATGTCTCATAACTGTGTGCATGATTAAAGAGTTAATTTTGGTAAACAAATCACTACACCACTTAATTAATTTATGGCTTAACTGTGTTATGGTTTCCTACCTATAGCAACACTAGCTAGGCATTTATACTATTTGGATATTTATGCAACAAAACTCCTATTAATTTTTAGCATCCCAAGTTTATACTCCCGACTAAATATATTCATTATAGTCAATTCAACTATAGAGAAAATTAAATTAAGAATTCTAATAAAAAAGTAAAGGTCCAAAAATTTACTATAGCCCATTCCTAACGTAATCTTAGATCAGAACATTCTACTGAATGGGTAATAGATAAAGGGCGATGATATTTTTATTATCACTATGGCCTTAGGCGATGTTGGTAAATCATAATTAATATTACTATGACAATAATAGTAATAGCCAAAAAAAAGAAGCAATATGAAACTCAATGAATTTATGACAATATCAATTTGCATCAATTTAAATCCCACTACGCCCTTTTGGTTTTAGGTTTAGTTTTGAATTCAGCTTCCTATTTTGGTCAATGCCCAAGATAATTGCATAAAATAGATGCCAAGTGTAATGGAGTAATTAAACACATAGCAGTGATTTGTTATAATACATACTAGCTGAAATTTAGCTTTAAATCGAAATCTCCCTAGAACTCTCAATTTTAACACTATAAATTCAAATCGACACCTATGTTAAAAAAAAATAGTGATCCCAAATTATATCCTTTGCCTATGTGTTTTCCATTTATGCTAAATTTAGACATTATTTTGGTACCAATTGATTTTCTTCATTTTAAAACTACAAACCTAAATCGACGCATATGTTATTGATAATAAGCCAAAATGATGACTATATACCTTAGTTTTTAAATACGTTGACCACAACAAACTAATAATGTCAACTAGTTGTAGAAAACATCCATACAATGACTCCAAATGATGTGATGCTTTGTACAAGGTATTTTGCGAAATCATAATAGTAGTGATTCTAATTAAGTCAATGCCAAACATAAATACATAAATTAATGATGCCACATTAGTAGGTCCTAAATTCTCTAAACTGCATTGATTTAGAATTGAATAGGAAATCTAAATATTATTGGCTTAAATATATATACTGGTAAAGAATAATAGTGTTTTTATAAATTTGCACATGGTTTTTCTTATTGTATATCTAAAATATAATAAGATCAATACATAGTATTCTCTTACCAAGGTCGTTAAACTATTTCAATTTTCTACATGTACATATACATTATATATCAGGTAAACCGTAGGTTTTAAGGGACCTCAAAACAACATTTTCAATTTTTTTTAGGAAATTACGTGAATGATTTGTTGTCTGAGAGTACAAAAAAAAACTACTATTCAAGCACTCCATACACACAAAACAAATATGCTAAGAGAATAATTCATGAATCTAATTACAACACCTACTTGATAATTCTTTGTGTTATGTTGCATCCCTTGCCTCTTCTTGATCTTCTCCCCCAAGCTGCACCCTTCTCTTTCTTTTCTTCAATGCCTAGATCCTCCTTTCTCTAACTTCCCTCTGTAAAATAGGTGCTACATTCCTTTCCAAGATTTTTTTTTGTTTTTATATTTATGTTTTTGCTATTTTAATACACACACACACACACACACACACACACATTTAGATTTTCTATTTTTAATCTCTAGTTTATTTTATTTTATTTTATTTCTTTTTTTTTTTCCATTTTTTCCTTTTTCAAGATAGTTTCCATTTTTTAATATATATTAATATGAAATTCCTAAATGTTATAATTTTATTAAATTAAATTAGCATCTAAATATATTAAAGTAATTTAAATGATAGATTTTAAAATTTATAAATAACTCGTATTTTAATTTACCTTTGTCAACATTATTCTTACCATCATTAATGACAAAACATATCATATACCTAAAAGAATTCATTACAACATTTACTTATACTGGTAAATCACAAAAAATACTATCCCAATCAAGAGATAAACACACCATAAGAAATTATTTTTAATGCACTTCTACCATGTACTATCTATTATGATGTGTACAGGGTTTTGTCGGTGCTTTATAGACCTTCAACATTTCCATCTACATCACCCTCTTTGATGATGATCTCCCTCTAATACACTCGAGGGATAAATTCTCCTACGTCCATCTCACATCACATAGGTAATTAGATCATATCATATGATAAACATAAAACAATACATTAATATGAGTAAAATGTAAACACATATATTAACCAACTCATAGTAAGTAACCATGTATCATCATGTGTCTAAGAAATATTTTACTATCCTATAATAGCATAAATCTCAAGCTTAGTTACAAATATAAACCAATATCATATGTGTCTACTATAAATATCCATGAACATTCAAATAGTTTGCTTAGTGAGGAATCGAGATGTAACATCTTTCCCTCTAAAGCTAGTCATTATCCTGGATGACTCTTATTCAAATATATATTCTGGAATAAAAATATTGTTCAACTAAAAATAACATAATATAATAGTATCTAATCAAGTAAATAAGTATGGAAATATCTTGAATAACTCATCATAGTCCTCCCATGTGGCACTATCCTTAGAGTATTAGTCCCACTAGACCTTACATTATGACATCTCTCTATTACACAAATAAAATTTGCATGTGTCAATTAATCTGATTATTTTTACTGTGACCACCCAAAGATCCAAAACTTGCAAAGCATTCTAATCCAACACAAGCAGAGGATCAGCTATATATTTCTTAAGAAATAAAACATGAAATATATTATGTAAAATATATAAGGTTGATGGCAATGTAAGTCTATACACAACATGATTGACCACTTCTAATAGCTCAAAAGGTCCCGCATATCTCAATGACAATTTTATAAACTTCCCAGATTTAATCAAGCTCTTTTATAGATTTACCCACAAAAACACTTTATTACCAATTATAAAGTTTCTTTCTGTCCTCTTTAGATTTGCATAACTCTACTTTATATCATTGGCCTCATCCAATCTCTACCTGATTAATTTAACTTAATCTTCCATTTCTAAGATCATCTTGGGTTTCAAGACTACCTTGTCTTCTAACCTATCCTAACTAATGGGTGTCCTGCACCTCACATAAACTGCCTCAAATGGTACCATTTTTAATATTGATTAGTATGAGTTGTTATAAGCAAACTCAACTAATGGAAGATAATCTTTCCACTTATACTCTTGGTTCATGTAATACATTCAGAGAAGATCCTCAAGCACCTGATTGAATCTCTCAGTCTGTCTATCATTTTCTGGGTGGTAGGTTGTATTGACATTAAGTTATGTACCCAAAGTTGATTTTAAAATCATCCAAAACCTTAAAGTTGTTGAGTGAATATTTTGTCAATCAACTGTTTGATTGAGCAAAATAGGTCTTATCATCCACAGCAAAGGAGATTGGTTAGCCCAGTGTGCAGGTTTATACATCAAAGGTGGACAAATCTCTCCTCTCATCAAGGGGAGGTTCCCTATAAAATATGCAGGGGGATATATACTATAAATATATACAGAAAATAACACTTAGGGGTAGGATAAGCCATCCATCTCTCTTTTTTTAGAGATGATATTAACAAATAGAGGAGAAAATTCTAGTGAAAACACTAAAGGCACTTCTCTTCTTTCAAAAGTGTTCTTGTAGGGGACAACAGGAGTTCTTTCAGGTATGATAAGTGACTGGTAATAGGGTGCAATAATCGGCAGGATGGAATGTAGCACAAAGTCTCCACTTCAGCTGCCCAAAAAGTGAGATACAAAGGATAATGGGGGCACAAAGTCATCCCAGAATCCTCAACACAAAAACAAAAAATAAACACACACTGAAAACAACTATAATAGCACAAAGTATGATAGTAACTGACTTCAGGACATCTTCCTTATCACTTCCACTAATCCTGCTTGTTAGATTAAATAAACAAGAATGCGTCTAGAAGATAGACATAAAAACAATCTCCTAAAATGGCACAAGCTATAACAGCACAAAGTCTACAAGTAACTTGCTTTCTCATTCAGATAAAATAATATGAACAATAATCTGAGCTTAAAGTCTCAGTATTTGCCTTTCAATTTGGGTAGAGTTTTACTGTTGTGATAAAAAAAATCTCCCTTGAATAATGAGAGAAATTACAATGTATAGCAACTATGCAAGGCTTGGTGCTCTTTCCCATGGGACATCCCATGCTGCAGTCAATGTCTTCTATGCACCTTTAGTTTTGTCTGGAGGGACCATGTTGGGAACAACGCATTGCCATAACTATGGCGTGTCCATTCTTCTAATATGTTTCTTCCTCAGTATGGACTGTCTGGTCTTTTTCCTGATGTTTGCGCAGCTGTCTAATTTGCCATTACTTCATGGAAGAAAAATAGGCCGCATTTTTGATTTGGTGTGCTCAGAAGTCTACTTAATCCACTATTTCACCTATTGAAAATAACTCTTTTAAAGATATTTCTAGTCTTTTGGTTTCGTTCCTCTCTCCCCTATAGCAATTTGAGTCTTCAGGCTCTCTTTTCAGCTAGTCGCTTGGTTCTTCCTTTGTCTCCTTCTTTGGCCGTGGCAAGTTTTATTGTTATGAAACTTATTAGAAACTTACGAAAAATGGGATCCATGACACTTCTTACCTGAGCAGCTTCAAAAGGGTAACGTGGATGCAGACACTTGTCAAATTCCTATAGAAGATGACACATGGTAGCTTCCACTCTGCTTTAGAAACAATATAGAAACATTCAAGACTCATTTGGATTCACATGGACGATGCCACTTGTTGCACTCTCCTTGAACTTAGTAACTCGCCCAGGGCCCACCACAATCCTTATGAAACAAAAGGAAAAAACCATGGATGTTGACACTTGTTGGCTTCTACTGAGTTATAATAGAACACGTGGCACGTTCCACAGCTTTGAAACCTATTAAAAACTGTGTCTCGATAGATGACACTTGGCAATTTCTACTTTGACTCTATAAGGGACACGTGGTAGCTTCCACTACACTTTGAGGTTTGATCTTTCCCAGAGGGTTCTTGCTTCTTCGGCGGGCTTTGGCTTTCGGGCTTTTTTCATCGAGATTTTCCTTTAGACAAAAAGTCTGAAGGAATTCTTTCACTTCTTTTCCTTAGCCATTTCAATTGTTTCAATTTCTTCGGGCTTTCTTCCCGAGTGAATTCCTTTGGACAAAATGTCTGAAGGATTTTTGCCTTAGTCATTTTCACACGAAAAATACTTCTAAAAGAATTCTTTTAGACTCTCTTACTTAGTCATTTTCATCAGATAAAAAGTCTGAAAGAATTGTTTCTTTGGGCCTTTGAACAAATTTGAAGGAATTTTGTCTTTTCTATCTTCTCTTTGACCTTTGAACCAAGCGCGTTGAACCAATTGGTCGTTGAGCCTGTTGAACCGTTAAACCAAAATGGTTCAAGGTTCAATGGTTAAATAGTTCATGCTTTTTTTTTGCTAAGTGTTTGGAGTTGTTGAACAGTTGAACTTGAACCTTGACAAATGCGCTTAACTCATTGAACCCCTTGAACCTATTGAACCAAAATGGTTCAAAATTCAATGGTTCAATGGTTCATTCCTTGCTTAGAAGCTTGTCGATGAACATTTTTGGTTGAACCAAGGTGTTGAACCAATCCTAAAAATGACTAAGTGTTGGAAACTTGTTCTTTAGATTGAACTCACCTACAAAAGGCTTTGAACCTATTGAACCTACTTATTTTAAGCATGTTGAGTCTGTAGAAACATATCTACAGAGTCCGTAGATTTCTAGAAAAGCTTTGAAAAATGAAGATCTTGAATGCTCAAAATAATTTTTGAAAAGGGGAGAGAGGATTTTGGTCTGTTGAACCAAAATAGTTCATAGGTTGTCCCAAAAAGAGTGATATTTTTGGGGGACAATAGCTGGCTCCAATTGGGGAACTTCCCTTAGTTAAAATTTTGAAACAACTGAGGGGAGTAAAAACCAGAATCTCTAGTGCCTTGAAGTATGCCATTAGGTTATGGAGTCATGCTACCCAAAAATAAAGGCTCCAAAAAATGAAAAAAAGCACAAAATAGAAATAAAGACTATACAAGTGTACATATGTATAGGTGAACTCATCTGATACTTCAAAAAATGAAGTGATTCAGATGCTACCCATTGTGAGACAAGGAAGATGGCATTTTGTCCTGATAAACCAATAAGAAACCATTTTGTCCCTAGAATCGGTGATGAGCAAATGGAACTCTCCACCAAGAATCACATTTCTTGTGCACTCCTTTTGGTTCTCTCTTCTTGCCCCATGGCAAGACATGGTCTCCAATATGAAAACCATAAATCTTTGCTCTCTTGGTGAAGAGTTCCTCTTCCTGACTTTGGCGCACAATAGTATGGCTCACTACCATAGCTTGTTGTTCTCCTAGTTTAGTCTAGCACATGATTTGATTGTTAGCATCAAACACCTGACAAACCACTAGCTCGGCATCTCATTTGGTGTGAAGGATTTTAACACCTTTGTCTTGAGCAACCTTCAACCCAAATAACAAAGATTCATACTTGGCAGTGTTGTTGGCATTGTTAAACTGCAACTCATGTGAAGGAGGAATAATATTGCCTTGAGGAGGCATCGACACAATCCTAGCTTCATCATTGGTAGAAGAATTTCTGCCATCAAATTCTAGGATCTAAACATCATCAAAAACTGATCTTCTATTAGATTTCTCTTCATTAGAGATGGAAGATTCTTTTTTATTTATACTGCGCTTTGCCAATTCTTCTAATGTCTTATTTGAATCAATTCCTAAATTTTCACTTACAGGACTTTCATCTACTAAAACATGAACATCCTTAGTGGATAAGAAGTAATTACCCCTGCCTGAAGACTCAAATAGAATCTAAGATTTAGATGTTGTTGTCTAAGTGACAACATATTTTGCCTCCTTTTTAGGGAGCAACCTCTTCATGATGCCTTTGACAGGGATCCTTGCTTCAGATAAGTCCATGCTCAACTCGCCGCCACATCTTTGCAAAAATTTCATTCTAGTAGAATGCCATATGAGGCTTGGACGTCAGCCACCAAGACGGTCATCTTGATTCTCTTTTATGGGAATGTTGCAAATGCAAATTAGGCATCCTTGATCTGCCCCAGCAGTGGCACTTGCTTGTTCTTCATGGAGAAGCATTTACCAAATATTTTGGTCAGTGTGAGACCAAGAGATTCGACCACTTTGGTAGGCATGACATTGTCTGAAGCACCGAAATCAATGATGTAGTTGCTCAGCTTGTGACCATTTATCAACAGAAAAACATAGAAAGGATCTACTTTCCTAGGGGCAGCAGGAGGAGTAATGACAAGATTGTTTGGGATGGGCATGTTCTTTGGGGGATCATGAGTTGCCTTTCTAATCTCTTGTCCTGCAAGGATGGCTATATTATTCACACACTCCAATCTGTCCAACTGCTCAAAGTTGGCTTGTAGCAATTCAAATTCAATCATTTGAATTTTGGTTTTCTTGACATGATCAATTATGTCAAATGACTTAAATGGACTAAGAAGGGAGGATGGGAGTTCATCCTTTTGGTTTTTGGGAGGGGGAGGACTAGCCTATGAATTTGAAGTTGAAGGTACATAAATGTTTGAGGTACTTACTTTTTTAGCAACCACCGAGTCCTTTGGCTGGAAAGACAGAGTGGTTCCATGCTTAGCAATTGAAATTGCTAGTTGAGGTCACTCCTCTGTCTTCTCTTTATCAGCTTGTTGGGCTAACTAGTTTTTGGACTGGGTGAACACTGCGTATGATCCCTTATTTGCTTTACCTTCACTTTTGGGTTCATCTTGATAATTCAAGAAACTAATGTGGGAATCACCAGTTGATTCTTCTTGGTCTATTGCAAAGAGATCAACATCATTTTTTTTATCAAACTTAGGTTGGAAAGAGAAATCATGTTCTATTTCTAGATATCCAACTGTTGAGTTAGTTAGAGGTGCTTTAAGGGTAAGGTTCCTCTATGGGGGAGGAAGATGATTTGGCTACCCTTGATTTCTAGTAGCATTGCCTTGATATGGTTGATTCTGAAATGTCCTCCTTGGCATATCCTGATTAAGAGGAGCAGACATACCTTGGGCCATTTGCCTTTTTAAGGCTAGCAGTTCATTTGCCAACTTTTTCACCATTTGATCCATGGTGCCTGTAGATGAATATTCAGAGGATGAAGAGGATTTACCTTTATTAGGGTCTCTCCTTATCTTTCCTGCCAAGATAAGGTCATCTTCTAGCTCAATAGCCAAGTCTTGAGCAGTAGCAAGGTCTATGTGTCTATCCCGTCTCAGCAAAAAACTCACTTCAGGCAGCTATGAATTGATGAAAAACATTTGAGGTTTTTAGGTGTGGGCTGAGCAATAGTCAGAATCCTGTTCCTCAGCTTGACAAACTTTGCTATGAAATTCCTCATAGGTTCATAAGGATCCTTCTTCATTTATGTGAGTTGGGCCAGCAAAGCATGTGCATCTTTTGTAGGCTTGAACCTAGCTTCAAATTTAGATTTGAGTGTGTCCCAGTTAGTCACTGACCTAGCTTGCAGATGGTAGAACCAGTCTGCAGCAGCACCTTGTAGTGTTTTCACAAAAAGCCTGACTACCACATCTTCAAAATCCATGCCTATCACACCACAGGCTATGCTGAAAGTTGTAATATGTTCATTAGGGTGAACTCTCCCATCACCAAAGAATTTGGGGAAGTTCTTTCTTGAGCTGCATGGAAGTTAATGCAAGGGTGGAGTAAGATTAAGTGGGCCAAATGAGTTACTCCAAGGGCCTTGAACTACCATGATGGGACTATGAAAAAGAGGGATAACAAATATGGGCAGTGTATAGATAGACAAAGCTCTGCTAACAGTAAAAAAAGAAGCTCTGCCTTGTATTCGTGACTGGGTAGGGGTAGGAGGAAGGCTCCTAGTTTGATGAAGGTGAGGTTGTGGAGGAAACAAATCAAAATTGCTCTACTGTACCAACTCAAAAGCAGGGTCAACAACACCTTGAGATTCATGGCTTCTTATATAGTGTGGAGTTGCCAGATTGTGAAACAAAAATAGAAAAGGACTGGTCTTACTTCAACTTGAAGCTTGAGGCTTCAAATTGCTTATCCTTCCCCAGTGGATTTGATTTTTAGACCAGATTATATAATGGAGATGGAGGAAGATGGTAAGGCTATAATGATAATGGGTAAGACATGGAATGGTGTCGCCAGAGTCTATAATGGATAAGGGTAGGGACTGTTTCAATCTAAAACTTGAGGCTTTAGACTATGCATTCATCCCTAGCAGAGTCACTAAAAAGACTATTGTGCAAAGCTGGGAGGAAAATTAATAATGGGAAAGCACTAGAGCAGCTTGTTCTTCCACAACGAGATAAATGGATAAGGCTATAATGATAATGGGTAAGACACAAGTGATGTTACAATCTGAAGCTTGAGGCTTCAAATTGCACAAAATTATTGTGTCCCCAACAGAGTCACCAAAAAGATTATTGGGTGAATATTTTATCAGTCAGCTGTCTGTTTGAGCAAAATAGGTCTTATCATCCATAGCAAAGGAGATTGGTCGGCCTAGTGTGCAAGTTTACTACATCAGAGGTGGACAAATCTCTCCTCTCATCAAGGCGAGGTTCCCTATGAAATATGTAAGGGGCTATATACTATAAATATATGCAAAAAAACACTCAGGGGTAGGATAAGCCATCCATCTCTCTTTTTCAGAGATGGTGTTAACAAACAGAGGAGAAAATCCTCATGAAAACACTAAAGGCACTTATCTTCTTTTAGAAGTGCTCTTGCAGGGGATAGCAAGAGTTCTTTCAAGTGCAATAACTGGTAGAATGAAGTGTAGCACAAAGTCTCCACTTCAGCTGCCCAAAGAGTGAGATATAAAGGATAATGGGGGCACAAAGTCATCTCAAAATCTTCAACACAGAAATAAAAAATAAACACACACTGAAGACAACTATAACATCACAAAGTCTAAACTGACTTCAGGACATCTTCCTTATCACTTCCACTAATTATGCTTGTTAGATTAAATAAACAAGAATGCGTCAAGAAGACAGACATAAGAACAATCTCCTAAAATGGCACAAGCTATGACAGCACAAAGTCTACAAGTAACTTGCTTTCTCATTCAGATAAAATAATATGAACAATAATCTGAGCTCAAAGTCTCAGTATTTGCCTTTCAATTTAGGTAGAGTTTTGCTCCTGTGATAAAAAAGATCTCCCTTGAATAATGAGAGAAATTACAATGTATAGCAACTATGCAAGGCTTGGTGCTCTTTCCCATGGGATGGCCCATGCTACAGTCAATGTCTTCAATGAACCTTAGTTCTATTTAGAGGGACCATGCTGGGAACAACACATTGCCATAACTATGGCGTGTCCATTCCTCTAATATGTCTCTTCCTTATTATGGACTATCTGGTCTTTTTCTTGATGTCTGCACAACTGTCCAATTTGCCATTACTTCATGGAAGAAAAATAGGTTGCATCTTTGATTTGGTGTGCTCGGAAGTCTACTTAATCCACTATTTCACCTACTATAAATAACTCTTTTGAATATATTTCTGGTCCTTTGGTCTCGTTCCTCTCTCCCCTGTAGCAATTTGAGTCTTCGAGCTCTCTTTTTAGCCAGTTGCTTGGTTCTTCCTTCGTCTCCTTCTTTGGCCGTGGTAAGTTCTGTTGTTATGAAACTTATTAGAAACTTATAGAAAATGAGATCCATGACACTTCTTTCCTGAGTAGCTTCAAAAGGGGAATGCAAATGCAGACACTTGTCATGTTTTGCTAAGTTATAATGAGACACGTGGCATGTTTCGCTTAACTTATAGAAGCTTTAGAAACCTTTTGAGAGTCCTACAAAAGATGACATGTGGTGGCTTCTGCTCTACTTTAGAAACAATATAGAAACATTCAGGACTCATTCAGATTCACATGGACGATGCCACTTGTCATGCTCCACTTGACCTTAGTAACTCGCCTGAGGCCCACCACAATCCTTATGAAACAAAAAGAAGAAACTGTGGATGTTGACACTTATCAACTTCCACTGAGTTATAATGGAACACATGGCATGTTCCATAGCTTTGAAACCTATTAGAAATTGTGTCCCAATAGACGACACTTGGTAGTTTCTGCTTCGACTCTAAAAGGGAAATGTGGCGACTTCCACTGCACTTTGAGGTTTGATCTTTCCCAAAGGGTTCTTACTTCTTTGGCAGGATTTGGTTTTCAGGGTTTTTCTATTAGGCTTTTCCTTCAGACAAAAAGTCTGAAGGAATTCCTTTGCTTCTTTTCCTTAGCCGTTTCAATCGTTTCAATTTCTTCGGGCTTTCTTCTCGAGTGAATTCCTTTGGACAAAATGTCTAAAGGATTTTTGCCTTAGTAATTTTTTCGTAGAAAATACTTTCTAAAGAATTCTTTCAGACTCTCTTACTTCATAATTTCCATCAAACAAAAAGTCTGAAAGAATTGTTCTTTTTGGGCCTTTGAACAAATCTGAAGGAATTCTATCTTTTATGTCTTCTCTTTGACCTTTGAACCAAGCGCGTTGAACCAATTGGTCGTTGAACCCATTGAACCATTGAACCAAAATGGTTTAAGGTTCAATAGTTCAATGGTTCATGCCTTTGTTTTTTTGCTAAGTATTTGGAGCCGTGGAACGGTTGAACTTTGAACCTTGACAAATGCGCTTAACTCATTGAACCTGTTGAACCCGTTGAACCAAAATGGTTCAAGGTTCAACGGTTCAATGGTTCATTCCTTGCTTAGAAGCTTGCCAATGAATATTTTTGGTTGAACCAAGGCATTGAACCAGTCCTAAAAATAATTAAGTGTTGGAAACTTGTTCTTTTGATTAAACTCGCCTACAAAAGACTTTGAACCTGTTGAACTTGCTAATTTCAAGCATGTTGAGTCCATAGAAACATATCTGTAGAGTCCGTAGATTTCTGGAAAAGCTTTGAAAAATGAAGATCTTGAATGCTCAGAACAATTTTTGAAAAGGGGAGAGAGGATTTTGGTCTGTTGAACCAAAATAGTTCATAGGTTGTCCCAAAAAGAGTGATATTTTTGGGGGACAACAAAATTCATCTTTAGATCATGATCTAAAATGATCTTCTCTAGAAAATGATGCAACTTATACACTTCCTTTGCAAATCTCTTCACAAGGGTAGGTGCATCATCCGTCAAATTACCTAGTATGAAGTGAGCCACCTTGGTTAATTTGTCAATAACCACCAAGATCATATCATGCTTGTTTCATGACATTAGTAACCTTTGGACAAAGTCCCTGCTAATCACCTGTCATTTCCATTGTAGGATCTCATGTGGATATAATAATCCAATTGGATGCACATGCTTGGCTTTCACTCGCTGACACTCCAGACACTGTGACACATAATCAACTACATCTTTCTTGATTCTTTTCAAGAAATATAGTGGTCTAAGCTCTACCATAAAATTGGTTATACTAGGATATCTTGAATAAGGGTCATTATGTAATTCTTTTAACAGTATTAACTATATATTCTCTCGATATGGCACATATATCCATCCATTGTATTGTAGTAGAACATCACTCTCCAAACTAAATCCTTTATATTGAGGATTTTTAGCATTCTATGACAATGATTTTTTGACTTGATCATAAAATTCATCTCCATGAGAGAACTAAATCACCTGATCCTTAAAGGTACTTATAATAGTATCTATAGCTGTAATGTACCTTATGTGACTTAGGGCATCAACTACTCTATTCTCTTTACCTTTGATATAACTGATATCAAAACCATAATCTAATAAAAACTCAAGCCAACACCTTTGGTGAGCATTCAAATTAGTTTAGGTGAAAATATACTTGAGTCCCAAGTTATCCATCTTGAATTCATAAGGTTTTTCCAATAAGTAATGCCACCACACCTGTAAAGCGTGAAAAATCACTATAAGCTCCAAATCATGAGGGGCATAATTCACCTCATATGGATTTAATTTTCATGGCTCGTAATCCACCACCACACCATCCTACATAAGGACTCCACCTAGTCCATCCCCTAATGCATCTATGACCACTGAAAACTGACCATTAGGGTCTGAAATTCTCAACACTGGTGTCGATGTAAGCCTTATCTTCAACTCTTAGAAAGCTACTTTGCACATCTCTAACCAAACAAATATGAGATTCTTCCATTTCAAGGAAGTAATTGGATTAGCTATCTTGGAAAAGTTTGAAATGAACTTCCTATAGTAACCTTATAACCCCATGAAGATTCTAACCTCGTCCACATTCTTCAGTGTCATCCATTCCATAATGGTTCTAATCTTCCCTAGAACTACAAAGATACCATCTACAGAGATAATGTGTCTTAAATACTGGACTCTTTCTTGAAAAAATGCACACTTGGATAACTTGCCATATAGATTATGCTTCTACAATTGTTACAAAAACAATTCTAAATGCTAAAGGTGATCTTATTCATTCTTTGAATAGATAAGAACGTTATCCAAAAAAACTATAACAAAGTGATCAAGGTGATCTATGAATACGCTATTCATGACATTCATGAATGTTGTTGGAGAATTAGTGTGTCCAAATGATAACACTATAAACTCATAGTGTCCATACTAAGTTCTGAATGTTGGTTTTGGAATGTCCAAATCTTTAATCCTCAACTGATGGTATCCCACTCAAACATCAATATTAAAAAATACTATTTCACCTCATATTTGATCAAAAAATCATATATATGGGGTAGTAGATACCTATTTTTGATGGTTGTATTGTTCAACATTCTATAGTCAATACATAGTCAAAGGGTACCATCCTTCTTGACAAAGATAATCATTACACCCTATGGTGACACACTTGGCCTAATCAACCTCTTAGCTAACAAATCCTAAAGTTGAGCATTTAGTTTAACCAATTCAGTGGTTGTCATCCTTATGGTGCCTTAGACTACAGTTCCAAACTAGGTATGATGTCAATAGAAAAATCAAACTAACGTCTAGGAATTAAACCTAGCAAATTCTTTAGAAACACATCATAGAAATCTTTGAGAAATAGGTAATCTTCAAGCTATGGTTCCTTAGGTTCCTCCATTTCATTTATCTTGATGATAAATGCTTGGCACCCTTTTCCCAAAGCCTTCTTAAGTTGCATAGCTAAAATTTGTCTAAGCTTCAACTCTCTCTTCTCACCTTGAATTTATGTTTGATTCCTGAAATCATCATGATACTTAACCTTCTTTAGGTAACAATCAACCTTGGCTTTATGTTTTGTAAGTCAGTTGACTCCTAAGATCACATCATATGATCCTAGAGGTGCTACATACAAATACGTAACTATTATGAATTTAGGCAACCTAATCTTCAGTTTGACTAGACACCTATTAATCATGACTTTTGTATCATTTCCATACTATACTAACCATGCATTTGCCATTACACCAGCTTTTATAGTAAACTTACTAAGCATCCTAGGAGATATAAAACATTCAGTGGATCTTGTATCTATCAAAATGGATATTGGATGGTCAAATAAAGTACCTAATAGCTCAATAGGTAATGCTTGATATTGAACTTATTGATTGTCGACTATTGTATGAATCTGTTATTAAAAATAACCCTACTAAAGATTAGGGACTTTGACCCTATACTTGTCCTATGGATAATCATGAGCATAATGATGTAAATGAAACATCCTCCTGGTGGTCCTTTCTTGACATTTTATTGGTTTCTCTTGAAACCATCTTTGGATTCATTTCCTTGTTTCTTATTTCTTGAACTGTTGTTGAACTTGGTATTCTAGTTTTTAAACTATTTCCTAGAGTCTCCACTCCTTTGTTTCCAATTCTTCTTCTTGAAGGTTGACTTAGAGTTTCTAAACCTTTTCTTGAACTTAGCCTATGAAAGAGACCTCAACTTTTGATCCTATTTGACTCCCTTCTCAAAGACCTAGTCCATGGTAGAAGGTCCATGAACATCTACCTCTCCACCAATCTGACGCCTCAAACCCATGATAAACATTTTGATCTTGAACTACTCATCTCCCTAATACTAGGGTACATAATTTAGTAGTTTAGTGAATTTCTCCCAATACTCATTCATCAACGTATCACCCTACTTCAAATTCTAAAAATATGTGAGATTTTGATCAAAATAAATCTATGGAAGCCATCATGATCTAAATAAAATCATAAACTGATCCCAAGTGGTGGTGGTTGAATTCAGGTTCATTTCCAACCATTTGTTGGCCCACCACATAGCTACCTCACCATCCAATTGGTATGTTCCCCATACTACCTTGGTGATCTCAGAGTAATTTTGAATTTTGAAATACTTCTTCATATCTATTAGCCATGCTTAAGTTTCATCACCCAAAACAATCCCATTAAACTTAGGTGGGTTCACCTTCTTTATGTTTGTAAATAACTCTAAAACAACCTAAGATATATCATCCTAAGAATTTTATTGCTCAATAATATGCTGTTTAGGTTCATTCTATTGTTCTTCTTCTTCTTGGCCATCAACCACTTGCTCTATCGCTGTAATCTAGTTTTCGGTCTCATTCATAACTATGAGAATCTGATCCATATTTGTTGACTGCTTAGCGGTGAACATACTAGAGTTAGATGGAGGGTTATTGTCATTAAAATTTAAAAGATACTTTCTATAAACTCTCACTTTTACTATCCTTATTTCTATCAATAAAAGGATATGAAAATGTCAGTGGACTCATTAGGTCCTAGAGTTCGAGTCGTAGCTCTGATATCACATGTAACATCCCCACTAAGATCTACCTAGAAATGCATAATTTTTTCTATTTAATAGATATATCAAAATAGATTACCCATGGTAATCTAACAAAGATCAAATAAATTACTAATACATAAAAATAGAAACAAAACATATTACTCCACGAATCACTATTATCAAGAGAGTATATCATAATGTTAATATAGATAGTAATTACATCAATTCAACCATGATTGATACAATAAATATTCACCATTATCAATGTGTAAAAACAAGTAATTATAATTTTTCATGACACTTTTCAGTAATAATTACAATATAATATAATGTACAAATAAGATACATGGCTTCCCCAAAGCATAGTTCTTGAACTTCAAGTATAAATGGCAATCTCAAGTGTCATCTTAATAAGTAGTACTGTTATGGGGAGGGAGATCATCATTCAAGTGATTTTCCACCCATGGACTAAAAATCCCCCACACTAATCCCTTTAGGAAATGGCCCTCCCTTCATGGATGAGTAGATAGTGGCATCATGAGAATCCAGAGAGCAAGGCAGTACCCATGTGTTGTATGATTTCTAACTAAACTAAGCATGCAATGTACCATAGAAAACTCAATCTATTGCAAGATATTGTATATATATGTAAACCATAATCATGAAATGATAATGTCTCATTAAACATACTTTGTCCAAAGTTTTAAGAATAGTAATATAAAATCAATCTATACATTAATCAAATTCATACACACCACTTGATCATACTACCTTCATTTGGAAATACAATGCTAATAAGCTAGTGAAATCCATGTCACTCCTTACTCCACATTAAAAATGTAGATTGGTCAAATATAATTCAACCACATGATTCACATAATTTACATCCTACTAGCAAATATATCACATGGCATGCTAAACATAGGAGTAACTGCAACATACATTTATTCTGTCAAATATATGCATGAATCTTACATTATTTTCTATCCCATACTAGAAATAATGTCTATAGTTATACCACCTGGGTAAATACATAATTAACTACACAGTTCAAAGAATACAATTTATTTCTCATTTAATGTCAACCTACAATAACCCATATTACCATAGTCTACTGATTTTAAGCTTATCTACAAAGAATCCGTAATCTAGTCAAATTAAGTAGTCATAATTTCATATAAATCTAATCTTTACTCAACTAACCAATTATAAACAAGTAATTTCTCAATTCATACAAAACATGGAAACACATTGTCATATAATCTTAGTCATGTTTACATAATCTCATAAAGATCTAATAAGTATATTTATTTAATGTAGTTTATAACCCAAGTACACACCCTGAGGTACTATTATATACTATTATGCATATTACACCCATTTTATGACAATCACTCTTGTCAATAACCATGAATGTATAACTTGGTATAATGTCAAATTCTATATGACAGGTTTCATATAATAAGTCATCCCAATAACCCACATGGTTATCTCATAATCCCAGAATTATTGTATTTACCTAAGGTATTATTACCTCCAAATAAAAATGTTTATATATCATTTCCACATAATTACAAATCAGCCCTCAATGACACCATATGTGGAATAATCTACTTGGTTTTTAGGTAAAAAACAAATATGATTTATAATGTATATTGACATCACCTATTTTTTAAAATCTCCACGTTTCTAAATGAAAGTTTATATGTACATTCAACTAATTAAAGCTTCCTCATCAAATATTAATAACTGATGTTTCATATTTAATGTGAACATCATAATTGATATTAAAGCTCATGTTTATAACCACTTCATTATTTATAAAATTATGATGCTATGGATGCATCTCACATCCATGTGCATGATTAAAGAGTTAAATTTGGTAAACAAATTGCTATGCCACTTCAATATTTTTTGGCTATAAATATGTTATACTTTCCTATCTATAGTGACACAAGTTGAGCATTTATACCATTTGGATATTTATGCAAATAAACTCCTATTAATTTCTAACGTCCCAAGTTTATACTCTCAGCTAAAGATATTCATTATATTTGATTCAACCATACAAGAAATTAAATTCAACATTATAATAAAATGGTAAATGTCCAATGACTTACTACATCCCAGTCCTAACTTAATCTTAGATCAGAACATTCTACTCAATAGGTAATAGATAAGGGTGATGCTATTTTTATTATCACTATGGCCTTAGGTGATGCTGGTAAATGGTAATTATTATTACTACAATGATAACAATAATAATAACAAAAAAAAAAACAATATGAAACTCAATGAATTTATGATAATATCAATCTACATCAACTTAAGTCCCACTATGCCCTTTTTGTTCCAAGTGCAGGTTTGAAGTCAACTTCCTATTTTGGTCGATGCCCAAGCTAATTATAGAAAATAGATGCTAATTTTAATGGAGTAATTAAACACACAACAATGATTTGTTATAATGCATACTAGTTGACATTTAACATTAAATCAATGTCTCCCTGAAACTCTCAGTTTTAACATTGTAAATTCAAATCGACACCTATGTCAAAAATAAAATAGTGACCCCAAACTATATCCTCTACTTATTTGGTGTGTACAGGGTTTTGCTAGCTCTCTGTAGACATTCAACATCTCCATCTACATCACCCTCTCTGATGATGCTCTCCCTCTCGCACACTCGACGGATGAATTCTCCTATATCCACATCAAAATATGTAGGTAATTAGATCATATAATATAATAAATATAAAACAATAATATAACTTAAATAATACATTAATATGATTAAAATATAAACGCATACATTAACCAACTCACAATAAGAAACCATGTATCATCATGTGTCTAGCCATATTCTACTATCCCATAATAGCATAAATCTCAAGATTAGTTAGAAATATAAATCAATATCATATGATTTCACTATAAATATCTATGAATAGTCAAATAGTTTGCTTAACAAGGAATCAGGATGCAACATTGTAGGTTATAGTCCTAAGGTCTTTGGCATAATGCTTACAAGTAGAACTAGGTGTATGGAGACATTTGAGATGTTTCAAAGAAGTGTTTAGTTTTGAAAAATAGTATAAAAGGTTAGTAAATAAAATACAGGGCTTGGATAACCATGAAATATTCCATCAATAGCTTAAATTAAGGTGAATGTAAACCTATAAGTCTGCAGACTTGTAGGTCTACATTCTCAATCAAGAGAGGCAAATCTTGCATGAAAGATGAGGTTTGAAGAGTAGATTAAGTGTGAAAGCCATAAAAAAGGATTTGAAAAGGTCTGTTTAGGGAATAATAAGTAATATAATTGAATAAAATACCCTTTATTAAACCCTAACAAGTATTAAATCTAAAGAAGACTTACAAGCCTGCTAAAGAGCTAAAAGCCTATTTTCAAGAATTAAAGAAAGTATACAATATTTGCATTGGAATTAGAGTTTGGATGAAAAAAATGGTTTGTGAGAGTCTTTAATGAACATGGAATATGTTTAATACTTTTATATAATGATTTAAAATAACAAGGAAACTTACAGCATATTATACAGTCCTAGAATGCATGTAAATTGCTGAAAATTGGCATGCTAAGGAATTTTGAAGATTGTTCAAGAAAAAAAATTATTTAATTTGTTAAGGGGAGTTGGGGAAGACCTCAAACAGGTCTCATAATGTTTTTAAGTTTCCTAAAACTCTCATTATTCATTTTTGTTCACTCTCAGCCTACTTAGGCTCGTGTTAAGACCAACCTAGGGCTAAAATCTTGATTTTTGCATAACTTGAGTTCCAACCCTTATAATTGCATGAAAATTTGTAATATGACCCTATTTAATTTTCCTTAACATATATTGATGGTTCTTCAGCAATAATGTATGGTATTATACGATTTCTAGTATTGTATTCTTACTTTAGGCCTTATCAATCCTAATTGTGAAAGAGGGTGTTAGGTTAAAAGGTCTACATTGGATTTGAATCATGAAATTTTGGGTGAAGATAAAGTGGGATAAAGGGTAATCAAATATGCTTTTATTTTTCCTTTAAGTGTTTTGAATATTTCAAACCTAGGATATTTGTGTCAAAATATGGCTACAAGGAATAGACCTCAAAGAGAGCAAAAGTGAGAGTTATTAATGAAATTATAGAAAAAAGTTTAAATATTATGGGATATGGATCTTCAAATGTGTCAAAGGAAATAATAATAAGTTAAATAATAGGAATATGACTTGTCATTTCCTAATAAATCATGAGGGGCAGTTTCAAGAGCTCAAAGATGAGTCATCAAACAAGACAAAACTCCTACACCACCTTGATCAAGTCATCATAAAATTAAGTGGACACATGTTGAGGAGAGATTCATGAATATTTATTATCATGTTTTTTTGTTTTTAACTTTTTTAATGAGTGCTTGGTAATTATCATTGGTTTTTAACACCTCTCTTCTCTCTATCGCTCCTTATTTCTCCTATGTGTATGCTTGATTTTGGAATTGTAATGGATTCTTACACTAGGATTATGGCTTATCCCTACTATTTTATATGCCTTTGATAAATAATATGATTGGTTTTACCTTCTCTTATGGTTGTATGTAGTGTATACCTTGAATGGTTGATATAATCAAGTATAGATTGAGTTCATCTTGGTTGTTTCAATCCTTTTACCTTCATGCAATTTAATTCATTATGTATTTTGTAGTTAGTGTCATTAGGGGTTATAATTTAATTAAAATTGAAACCAATTTTTCCTTCTAATCCCACAATGCCTTATCTACAAATGAATATTGTAATAGGTTCATCTTAAGAGAAGTCTATGTTTTTACAGTCCAATAGGTCTTAGTGCACATGCAAATTAGTGGTAGAGGTCACAAAATTTTGTTTGTCACCTCCTTAGTTCATATTTTATTTCTCCCTTGTCCTTGTAATCTAGTAGATTATTGATTGGTCCTAAGTTATATATCAAGGAAAATAGCCTTTATTGAGAGGTTTAATCCACTCATTAGATTACCGACAACCTAGGATTGTTCCCATGTGTATCTTAGTTTGATATGAATTGAAACACTCTCTCAAAGGGTGAAAATCTATGTTATAATAGATCTTTCTATAGTTGTCAAAAACATTTGATGGTCATACACAAGATTATCTTTAGCATATAATACTACCTTTACAAGTGGGTCTTCTCATAGTTTTCACTCCATTATTAGTAATAACAAGCACATGGGTCTTTGATATGATATTAGGATGCACTTAGATAAAAATATTAGATAAATACCTTCTACAATGCATAAATGTCTCAAATATATTCATGGCAATCAAGTGCTAAAAATTTCAAAAATCCAATATGAATATCCTTTAGAACCAATGATATGAATCAAAATAATTATCTTACAATGCCAATGATCTTTCACATATGATTTATTTTTAGATAAGTGACTTATTGGTTGCATCCTTCATTTCAAAAGAGGGGCATCACAATGTAATTATATTGGGAATTCAAGCCTCATAAGCAACTTTTTTTAGGTTTATGACAGTATACCATTTTTAGATTACAATATGATTCAACATTTTCATATTATGGAGGCATGTGACATGCATGTGCACTCATTATTATAGTTACTTTAATACATATTTTTAAATACTTGATGCATATACAAGGGCATGTAAAAAATAGTTATAAGTTTAAAAAATTTACAAGTTCAATTGGCATCCAATATCAATTCAATACAATACATGAGGCATGATATTCATTCATGTTCAAGTTATTACATGAAAATTTTAAATTTCTCAAGTTATTTTTTATTTTTTGGAAAAGTTGGAAGGTTTAAAATATAATCTAGATCTACCTTCAGTGGTTTGATTCATCTTCATATTGCAACTGAGCACCATGTTAGATTCTAGTGACACTCAATGTCTATGGTTTCATTTTTTTATTTATGAAGCCAAATTTGGTGTTTCCACCCCTTCTTTCGTTGAAAAGTAGAGAGCCACATTTGGTGGTTCCACCCTTCAATTATTTTATAGGGTACTCTACATATTTAGATGAGATTTAAAGCATATAATCTTTTTAATTCAAGGGTTTTCACTGGTTTCAAAATTGAAATTTGATCACTCTCAATTCTCCATAAGTTTCAACATCTATCCAAGTGACATAAGAAGGGGCACACACACTTATTCAATTTCATGTTACATGGTAATTAGATTACATAATCTTTTGGGTGTATACTTTCCTTACACTCCTTTAACATTTCATATTACAAGTTTTAGATTTTAATTTTTAAATATGGACAACTACCTTTAGTGACATTGTTACAAGTTGTATTAGGGCATATTGCATGATCAATCTTCACATCAATAGAAAAAGTGTATATACACAATTAGGTTCATATAAAATTTACTATAGTAATTTCATTTCATTACATCAATATAATAAAGTGGAGATAAATATAGATACTCAAATTTAATTATTAGGTGCTTGAAAATGTTTAATCTTGACATCCTTATCTCACTTGGCATATTCACAATTATGTTAACTTCAAATCTATACGTGAGTAATTAATATTATAAAAATATCTTAAAACCACTTAAAACATCATTCAAACATCTTAATTTTGATTACAGACTCATCTCAGACTAATTCCAATAGTCTTTGTTGGTCTGAAATAAGACTGCATGAGTTTTGATAGGGTTGCATTGTGGCCTTCTCCACTAGTAAGGCCTTAGGTCAGTTGGTATAAATATTAAATAGTAAAATTTTAAATTAAAGATTTTTAAATTTTACCCCTCCCACACTTTTAATAAGGTTAGTTAGTATAAATATTCAAAATGTTCCCCTATATAAGCACATCAAGGCTCATATCTAACAATCACTTGGCAATTATATTACACATTGATATAAAGAGCATTATTTCTTCCAATTCCAATTCTAAAGCATTATAAGAGTCATAGGCCAAGTATGAAACTAGTTTATTATATGTCAGGAGCCTTAATTATCAATTATTTAAAGTAATATATCTAGTTGAATTCATATATCAAAGTGAAGATTCACATGTTCACTCTAGGAGGAATAACTACATCAGCTTGAGACCCTTTTGGCCTATGTAAACAACACTCATATTAAATAAAATTTATAAGGGTAGCTCAACTATTCCCTTAACCCTATTTCCCCTTTTATATTTTGATCTTTATTTGGTTTATGTTGCAATATCTAGGGTTTGATTTTTTAGGTCTTCCACATGGTAAATCGAGACATATAGTCAAATAGTAAACCCTCATAGATAGGCACACACACCCTGATTAGAAAATTATTAACTCAATCAACCAGGACATAAGCATAATAAAAAAAGGCCAAAATGCATCCATGTCCTTTTAGCATGATTGTGTCCCATTAAAGTTTAAATTTCTACTTTCAATTATGACATAATTCACACGTCTTTTTAGGGAATTTCTAATCACACCCAACTATTTAACCCTAAAAATATAGATTAGGGATTCTAAGGTTAAAGGGGATAGAAATAGCCTAGGGCACAAGGGTGATCAACTATCTCTATTGTAGGCCAATTAAATATTAAACTCATATATAACATATGATGAATTTATTAAATTGAGAGAGGCAAAAAGTACAAAGTACAAACATGTTATATATGGAAATAAAAATAAACGATGTACTTGGTTTTGATGCTAACATAGTTCTAGATCTATTACAAGTAAGAACCATATTAGAAGAGGATTTTAGAATAGTCAACAAATTATGGATTGAGTGCCTTTAGTGTCATGAACACTAGCATCGGCTTGGGACACTTATGTTGATGCTACTATTTAAATTGAATGTAAGTGTCATGTACATAATACCTATTAGAAGAGGATGTGACCACCTAGATGATTTTGGGTTTATCTTAAACTTTGATATGGTGCATTCAAATCTAGGTCATGAATTTTTGCTTCTCATAAAATTTTAAAACCCTAATTCTTCATCTTTATATTGACTTTGAGAAAAATGGGTTAGTGGGCTCATAGTGTCAAGCTGACCCCAAAGACCCCTCTATCAATGAACACTGCCTACATATCCAATACTTCAAAGAGGGACTTGGACTAATGTAGTTATCTCCTACATGTTGGCTTGTGTGTGAATCATTTAATATGTGGAAAGCAAGTATAAAAATGACATAGCTTTTAACTTGGAAAATATAGCTCTTGGGATACTCCTTTAATACTTCAGACCTATAGATGTGTTATTCCTATAACTGATATGAAAATAAGAGAAGAATGAAAGATTTGATTAATTAAATGATTGATTTAATGCCTTTTATAAGTATCCTGGTGAGTAGGTAAGAAGTTCTTAGGTGAAAAATTAATGAGGGTTGATCTTATATTTATACCAATACTCTTGGAAAATATCTCACATTAAAGCACTTACGCTGACCATTAAGATACTTTTTATTTGCAAATAAGATAAATTTAGGGCATTAGACACTTGAATTAGAGCAGGATACCTGCATCAACATAAGTGTCTATCCAAGATGCTTGTGTTTAGGGAACAAGAAAGTAGGTATATGAATAGAACCTGTAAGGGCATAAGTTAAGCATAGTTTAAGTATTATAGGAAAGATAGAAGGTTTGGGTCATTGAGATAGGTGAAGGGGCATAAGATAGAGTAGATGCAAGACTTTTGAAAGTGAGAAAGGTCCAAAACTGAGAGGAATAAATAAGGTCTAAGTTTTTCAAATGTACAAGACAAAGATGTTATATAATCCATAAATATCATCTACATTCTCCCCTTAATATAGTAATGAAATTTATGGTTTAAAGGAGAAGAAATGTGTACCTTGGTGTGTATAACACACCCTTCCTTTGCTTGAGTAAAACTTGAGTGTTTTTTGGTGATTGACTTGAAACCAAGAGTATGCTACATTATATAATTAATTTATATAGTTTGAAATTGAAAGTGTTGAAAATATTGAAATTAAAAGAGAAAGGTTTAGGAGTATACTTGTGTATCAATGCAACCACCTCACCTATTATCAAATTGATTTGAAAAGATGTATCATTATAAAGATCTAAGATTAATATTAGGATAAATTTATAAATGTGGAAAGTGTATATGTAAATATAAATAGAGAGAGATTAGAAGGCACATGCTCCCAACCTTAGAGAAAAGTTGAGTTGTCACCCAAAAATTGAAATTAGCTCAACCATGTCACCTGATCATACTTATATTCTAGTGAGTGTAAGTGGACCAAGTCAAATTACTATATCAAAATAGTGAGGCTAGAAAATACAATCAAGTCCAACCTCAAAATATAAAAAGATTGAGTGATTTAATCACCTCAATCATTCCAAAAGAGAACCAACTCTTGTAGTATATTGGATCAATATAATCCATAATAGTTTATCCTAGTGGGTGATGACATTCCATAGAAGAGTTTTTTAAATTTGAAACTAATTTGTATTTTTTAATATTATGCACAAATTGTATAACCAGTGTACCTTAGATATTTGTCATTGTAAACTTTGTATAATGATGGTACCAATGTATATAATTCTAACACAACTATGAATTTGAATCATATAACTATGTGCTTTGGCCAATTTGGAAATTGTGTAAGTATAGAGATTATGATTTCAAAACATGAACCCACTATATATGAAGAAATATGAAAACTAATATAAGTTCCAATGTAGAGAACATGTTTTCAAAATATGTCTCCACTATAATCTAGAGATGTTAAATATTGAATAAGTGTGGATAACATGCTTCCAAAACATGCCCTACTGAATCTGAAAATTATACCAAGTGTGGATAACATGCCTCTATGACATGCCCCCCCTCCCCCCACGCATGCCCCCACTCGCCCCCCTTTGAGGTGAGGGAAGAATTGTATCCAGTTGTTACCTCACTTCAAAAAAATAAGACAACTATATAATCTATGAATGGAACCATGTATCATATATAAGAATATATCTATGAAAATGTATCATTGAATCACATAAAACAATGTGATCACATGAAGACATAATATGCATAATAAATATCATGTCAATGTCTAGATATAATTAGGACAAAATCAAAAAGCAAAAAACCACACACACAAGAGAACTAAAAAGCAAGTCAACATACAATGGTCCTAAAATATCAAAAACAAGGGGCATGTTCATATGTCACCCAATTGAAGGGACATGACTTAGTCAAATATCCACAAAAGCAATAATGACATATTCAAATGTCTATATGAAAAATAATTACATATGTAAATGTCAAATAAAACAAGTAAAGGCCCGGGTTTATAAAAAAATAGAGCATATTCAAATTCTAAAATAAACAATATAATAGTAAGGTAAGAAACTCAAGGAAGTGCATAAAAGAAAACATAAGAAACCAACATAAACATATCATAGTGGCACATGGAACAAATATGCTAAAAAAAAATGTCAAGTGCATAGCATATCAAGTACCTTATGAAGGATATAATCATAGATAAAGGCATGTGTAAGTACATATAAGCTCAAACATGACAATTAAAGGTGTTCATCAAACCATATAACCTATGAATATAAAGATCAAAGAAATAGATGCCCCCTATGTCCACATGACATGAGTAGAGGCAAGACACAACATCCAAAATAGGAATATGTCATGTATCTATGTATGCATGTGTTAAACACATATTAAACTGGGGGGGTGAATCAATGTATAATAAACTTTTAACTTTCATACGTTAATTTTCACAAATAAAGTATTAACACAAGATATAATAATTAAGAAACACAAGATTTATGTGAAAAACCCTCTCTCTCAAAAAACTTTAAAGCAGAGCTACTTGGATCTACTGTCCAAATCTATCCATAAAATAATAATCCTTTTACAAAATTTCATAATCACTAACCTACTTGGAAATATCAATCCCCACCACCAAGCACTGACTTAGAAAGAGACACCAATCTTTTTTTCTGAGGCACTGACCTCCACTAAATCAATATTCTACCTTACTATTGTCGCTTCATCAATGAATGATGATAAATTCAATCTCCTCTTCTTCTCCACAAAAATCTGCTTATACTTGAATGATGGAAATAATTATTCCTCATATATTTTCCAATATTTTATCCACCTTATATAGCCTTCAAAGGATCTTCACAAAGGATCCATCCCATCCTAGAGGAACCTCTTCACCAAAAGATGTGTCTGTGGACATTTTCATTGGCAATTCCATTTATATTTCCATTGACAATTTTGTTAGAAATTTTATTGACATCAATTACAATTCCTTTGAAATCAATAAAAATATTCCAACAATCTCCCCCTTTGTCGTTGATGGCAATCATGTAGAAAAATAGTACATCAACTCCCCCTTGTTGTAGTTCTCCTCTTTTGCTCCCCCTTTCTTTAATTATCCTCCTTTGACATCAATGGAAAAGAGACATAAAACATAATCACAATGTATATCACCAAAATATCCATGGAGTAGAATAATGCAATGATTAGCTCCCCTTAATCCATGCTTCTCTTGACAAATTTAATGTCTAGAGGAAGAATGGATCACTCCCAATTTCTGCCTTAGAAACTCAAAAGTTTCTTTTGGGAGGGACTTCATGAAGATATCTGCTATCTATTCCTTTATGGTAGCATAATCCATTTTTATTTGTTGATTGTAACCTGTTCTCTCAAGAAGTGATACGTGATTGGATTGTGTGTTGTTCTAGAGTGCATAACCAAATTCTTGAAAATGTTTATTGCACTAGTGTTATCACAGTGTATTGAGATTGGATGTTCAGATTCTATCTTAAATTATTTTAACTTCTGCTTCATGCAAAGGATGTGTACAACAAGACACTACTACTATGTATTCAACTTCAATCGTAGATAAATAAATGTAAGGCTCCTTTTTGCTTAGCCATGATACTAGATTTTTTCCAAGAAAGAATGCTCCTCCACTTGTACTCTTTTTGTCATCAATGCTTCTTACCTAATTTTCATCTATGTATGCTATTAGTGTGAAATCTTCACCTCTTGGATACCATAATCCATAATCCAAAGTGATTTTTAGATATTTGAATGTCATTTTGACTGGTTGTAGATGTGTTTCTTTTGGGCCTACTTGAAAACATGTTACCAAGACTACAACTTGCATGATGTTTGGCCTTGATGTCATGGTGTCTAACAAGCTACAAATCATGTATCTATAAAGTATTTGATTTGCTTCAAGAGATTCATCATCTTTACTTAAATTGTATCTTATAACCATGGGTGTGATAATAGGTGTGCAATCTTCCATTCTAAATTTCTTCAACATCTCATTTATATACTTGGTTTGGGAGATAAATATTCCTTTGTTAGATTGATAAATTTGAAAACCAAGAAAAAATGACAACTCACCCAACATAGACATTTCAAACTCCTTTTGCATATCTTTTACAAATGCTTGGGACATTCATTCACTATCTCCTCCAAAAATGATATCATCCACATATACCCTGATAATCAATTGATTCTCACCTTCAATCTATATATAGAGATTACTATCAGCTAATCCCATTTTAAAACCTTATTCTTATAGATAATTATCAATCCTTGAATACCAGGCTTTAGGGGCTTGCTTTAACCCATAAAGTGCCTTCTTTAGTCTACACACATAGTCCTTGTTTTATGATATAAGGAAACCTTCTACTTGTTCAATATATATTTATTCCTCCAACTTTCCATTTAGAAAATCAGATTTCACATCCATTTTATAAAATTTGGAGTTATTAAAATTAGCATATGCTAAAAATATTCTAATGGATTCTAATCTCATAACAAGGGCAATGGTTTCTTCAAAATCAATGCCTTCCACTTGAGCATACCCTTGAAAACCAACCTTGATTTATTTATTTTTACTTGGTCATCTTCATTTAGCTTATTCTTGAACATGCACTTGGTCTTAGTTACATTCTTGTCTTTTGGTCTAAGAATGAGTTCCCATGTCTCATTCTTTTCAATTTGATTCAATTCTTCATCCATAACATTGATCCAATGCTTGTCATTGCTAGCTTCTGCAAAAAATTTGGCCTCTATTTTAGCTAACAAGGAGAAGTTTACTTACTTAGGTGTACTCATAAATATTTTTCTATTTTGTACCCTAACATCAATATCACCAATAATTTGACTTTCAGAATGATGCTTTTGAACAAATCAAGATGGTACGTTTGTATATTCCCACTCCATTTCTTCTTGTTTTTCTACTTCTTCTTTGATATCTATTTCTTATGAATGATCATTTGTTTGTGAATTTAATTTATGAGGCCTTGTTTCATCCATATTTACATTGGAACTTTCTACGATTGTTTGTAGCCTTTCATTATGACATCTATAAGCTTTACTTTTTGAGGAATATCCAAGAAAAATACCTTCATCAGCTCTTGAGTCAAAATTTTCCAAATTTTCTTCATCTCTCTTAATGAAGCATTTTTGTCCCAAACACTTTGAAATGTTTGACTGATGTTGGTTTACTATTCCATAACTCATAAGGGGTTTTGTTATTGTTTCCTCTAATTTGTCTTCTATTTAAAATGTAGACTGCGGTGTTAACCGCTTATCTTTAAAACCTGTCTGATAGCTTAGATTCATTTAACATTATTTTAGCCATTTCTTGAATATTTTTATTATTTATTTATACAACCAAGATAAATTTTAGTGGAAAATATTTAGTATTTCATGAAGGTTCCAATTTTTGTATTTTAGTTTTGACAATTTTTTTGGGTCAGTAGATAGGATCGGATCACTGAAAGTTTAGGAATATAAATTGTTTTTGGGGTCAGATCACCAACCCTTTATTATATATATATATATATATATATATATATATATATATATATATATATATATATATATATTACAACCACCCCTTGATATCAAATAAGTCAACAAGCAAAACTAGAATCGAAGGACCACAGTACCAAATGACAATGCTGAATGGAGGAACTGAATGATAGTGTTGAATGATAATATATTACAATAATGTCAAATGGTAGTGCCAAACAAAATTTCCAAATGATAATACCTAATGACAATGTCGAATGAAAGTGTCAAACAATAGATCCAAAAAGCATAATGATGCTACCACCAAATGACATAACCACTTTGTAGCATCTACTCTTTGATTGAATTACAGAAATGGATGATAAAATTGAAGTGTTACATCCTTTACCATCATGCCATCTAGTGGGAATGATAAAAGGATAGGCCAATTATCATTAAAATCAACCAAAAATACCACACAATCACTATTCACTCAAAATACAAGTATTTTTTATTTTTTAGTTTGTCATAAATTTGAATTTAATTATTCTATAATATTAATATAATTTTACATACAGAAATTCCCACTGATATATCACAAAAAAGAATCAACCAGAATAACATGTTACCCCCTGAAGATTTTTTTGATGATGACATACCACCACTCGAAGATGCTCCTTTGGTTTTTAATGACAATGATAATGACACTCAAGTGGTAGAGGAGATTATTGGTTCTTGTTAAACACAAAGTTTAGCTAAAACCTCTATTTAGAAATCTTCACAAAGGGAGAGAAGTAGATGGACAATTGGAAGGTCCTTTAAGGTGGTCTGGGCAACAAAATTTCCCTTCATAGAACTTGTAGAGCCTAAAAATGTTGATGATACTCTAACAAAATGCAGATGTACAATATGTAGCTAAAAATTAGGAAAAGAACACAGAATACAATTGAAATTGTACATGATTGAGAAACATTATGGAAAAGTATATGTGACAGTGAAGCACCCAGATGGAATGATAAGAAGAACACATAGGTGGAATAATGTAGAACAATGCATGCATATAATATATTCACGCGAGTATGAAAATGATAAGAAACATAAAAAACATCTTATTGAGAAAGGGAGAAAAATTGAAGCAAATTCTGGAAAAGTTATGCAGTCTCAAATAAAGGTGAAATATATATAGTTCTCTACTAAATACCACATTCTAAAAAAAAGATCTATTTTTGATTTTTTATATTATAAGATTTTGTTTCAACATAATGCATTTTTGGATATTCCACAATCACTTTGGTTAGATAGTAGTGCTTGGAAAATGGCAAAATGTTTAGCAATGGTTAAGAAGGAAGATTTGAAACAAAAATTTCAAAATTCACTATTCATCTCACTATCCACTGATGAGGTCACAATAATTGACAACACATACTAGGTTTACATGCATGTTTATACTTTGAGAAATCTTCAAGGCAACTTCTACTAACAATTCATAAAATGTTATAAAATAGCAATGTAAAAAATCTTCACAAATTGGTTATATCTAATTTGAAAGATAAAGTTGAGATGGATGATTATGCAATAACTACAAAGCTGGTGTGTGTTGGGGTTGATGGTGCATCAATTATGCAGGGGAATAGAAATGGTTTGTGTATTCAACTAAAAATAACATTTACCCCATATATGATTCCAATTCATTGCATGGATTATAGGATGAATCTTACATACAAAATAGTTAGCAAATTTGTTGATGTGGAAAAAGTGGAGGAGCTCATTCGTGACCTACATGCTTATATGTCAAGCAGTCCAAAAATATTTTTAGAGTTCCAAAAATTTGCAATAGGAGTGATTAATGGTAAGAAATTATTGAAATATGTTGATGCAAGATGTATTTCTATGTATGAACCTGCATGCCAATTTTTTTAAGAATATCCATCATTAGTAGATTTTATGTATAAATATTATAGAGAAATTGATAAGGCAAAGATATTGTTGTATCATTTAACAGATTTTAAAACACTACTGACATTATGTGGAATTCTTCCAATGTTGAAAGAAATGAATTGTTTAATGAAACATGCTCAGGAGAGATCCATTTATATTTTTGACTTCATACGATTGAGAAAATAAGTATGTCAATCTCTAGATATTTTATACACTTGGAATGAAAAGTTTTAAGGCCCTATTTTTAGTAGTTAGCAATGTTTGACAAATTTAAAGAACCCTGAGAGTGATTTTAATTTGAATATCAATGATAATCTTTGTGTTGTTAATGGCAAGGAGATACCAATACACATTTTATACAAAAGATCCGATCTTGTCAGAGCTGAATCTGAAGAACTACTTGTAACACGTATTCTGTATGGCACTATTCTATCTAAAAACCCAAATGAAACTAATTATAGTTTCAAAAAACTTATCTTTGAAGATCATAGATCATATTCAAATGGATGATTTATTGGAGGCCATGACAATTATGAATCCCATTTATGGAACAATAATAATAGTCTAAAGATGATTATCAATTTATTTCACATATATGGGCTATCTTGTAGAACATTTTGGTAAATATGTAGATTTGAATAGATTAGAAATAAAAGATATATTGGGAAAGAATTTACTGACATCCTAGTCAACTCATTTTGGAATTACAATGTTTGAACAATATCACCTTCTAAGCGAACCAATATAAAATAAGGTAATTAAATGACTATGGAAAAAACTTTATCTTAGTATTATACTATAGAAAAGTCTACGTCAATATTTATGATTATATGAGCTTTGTCAAACAATGATTTTGGGCTCAGTGGAAGATGAAAGAGTATTCAGTGCATTATCGTTCATAAAGTCAAAAACTTTGAAATAGATTAGATAAAAATTTAGAAACCTATTTGAGATTATATGTTTCATGTTATGTTGTGGACATGTTTCCTTATGAAAGAGCTCTAGAAACATTGAGTTATCAAACTAAAATAAGAGGCATCAATAATATAATGATAAATAAAGAGGATGTAAATAATGACACTGAATATGGCATTGACATGGCAGATACAAATGTCACTAGTGATGATCAGGTTTGTGTAGGATTGTTTCAACTACCAGACTATTATTTTTTAGTTTCTAAATTCCAATTTCTTATAAATTTTTAATTTGTTTATAGTTTTTACTATTCATGTTTTACTTTATGTAATTTTTTGTAAGTTCTTTTCACATGTTTATCATAAGATGCAATAATTATTATACGTCTTTTGAAAATCATTTCCTTGTTTCTTGCTAAGTGTTAAATGTAAAATATTAATATACTATGCTTATGTTAGGGAAAACACTATAGGTTAATATCACACACCTATAAATATAGGACTTCATTTATTTCAACTCCTTAATATGGTACTTTGTCTTTGATATATATTTTTAATAGATCTATTTTTTCTACATATGTGATGTGTTTATTGTGCCTTCATAATACCTAATATATTCTTTTATACAACAATTAATTTGTTTCTTTCCATTTATTTGGCATCTATTTTCTCATAATTGATGTTTATGTAATGTGTTTGATGTGGTTGCACTCTCTTATGTGCCTTGTATGTGCTTGACTCTAGTGTCTAAAGTGTTAGCTATGTGTTTTGTTATATAATTGATATTGGTTTTATTATGATTTAATTGTTCATGAATATATTAAGTGTATCTTATCTTACTATTACATATTATAAGTTAATGACCCAATACCTTATCTCATACGTGGTGTGTTTAATCCATTTATATTGAGATGTGAGTTTCACAAGTGCATCACAAATATCAAAAGGGGGCTGAACACCATACAACATCATAAAATTCAAATTATAATTCATGCTCAAGATTAACACCAAATCCATAAAAAAAATTGCAATCCACATGGCTCATCCACTAATTAAAAACTAAATAAATTGACCAATGCAAATCCAAACTTCAAATTGTCATTCAAAATATATTTTTAAAATAAAACATTGTTTACAAATATTATAGAGTTTAAAATATTTTTTTGGGTTTCACTTCTAATCTAATTTCTAAACCAAAACATCCTATGTGCCACTATCATCCTTCAATATCCTTTCCTTTTCAATATCCTCAGCTGCAAAATTAATATAACCAAGATTTTCCCTTTCTTCTTTTCCAACATCTCCTAAAGAAAATGGACTTGGATCAACATCTATCTTCTACTTAAATAAGGCATCAAGATCCTATCCTTGCTCCTTAATTATTTTTTAGAGTGTGTTGTTATGTTTATTCAATAGAATAAGCTTCTCCTTAAATTGAATGATAGATAATAAGCTTTTCTGTGCATTTTTTAGATGTAGATTGAGGACCTTGGATTCTTTTTTCAGATTCTCATATTTTTCCTACAATTTAAAATGTAATGTAATTACATTTGAATAAAAATAAGTATGGTATATAATTTGATTAAATTGAAGATACATTACCAAAGATTTTTCCTTATCCGCATTTGCAATCATAACAAGGTTAACATTTTTCAACCATTTATTAAAATATGCCTAGGTTTCTGTAGTCAAATTCTCTAACCTGTTAAGCATAATAGTTAACAAATTATCATTGTAAATATTAGAAACAATAACTGACCTAGATTTAGCTTGGAAAAATAAATCATCAATCTTTGTGGGTTCATGTTGCACCAATGAAAACAAATTTTCTCATTGGGAGTGATTGTGATAATGCATATTTATTTCATTCATCAATGCCTTCGATCAAAACTCTTATTGTCACCAAACATTTCACCCTAGAGGAGTTTTTTCAATATTAATCTAAGATTTGGGCAATAATGGAATAATTCTAGGTATGTGGGTTTACCTATAATAGAAGTAGACCTCTAGGTTTAAGGGCTAGTTCCTTGAATTGATCTTGAAGTGTTTATCACCTATACTAACTAATTACTTTTAGGAAAAGGGACATAAGAATACATGAAATAAATATAATTTAAGGATGGGATACACTATGATGATATTCACTATGCCATAATACTTCTTTCACTAAGGAAGAAGACCTATAAACTAGATTCAAATTCTTAGGATATTCTAACATAAGTATTTCAATATAGAGGTGATATGCATTAGACAACTCAAGGTAGGTAGACTAGAGATCATATTGTTGAATATGAGGACACTTTCACACTTTAATGGATACAAACAAACTAGCTACACTTTATATGACCTATTATAATGGGAACTTATTGCATAAGACATGAAAGGATAATAAAAAGCAAGGATAAAATCACTAGACTTAACCATTCATCACTTTTCACACTTAGACAAGATGTTTGTGACCTCAAAACTAGATTGATTATATTATTAAGAAGAAAATTACAACATAAAACCAGTAGGGATTTACTATACATGGTGTGGAATTATGAGACAAGAGCCAAAATGGCTAATACTTATAGAATTTGAGAGAGGAGAGAAGAGAATGAAGTCCAAGAGTCACAAATCCACTTGTTAAGATGAGATAAGGAGTTATGTTTTTAGTATAATGGAGTATGGAATAGATCATGCAAGGTATACTTGGAAAAATTTCCCTTAAAGGCATGAGACTCCTAAAATCTGGTATAGGACTCTTCAATTGCTTGCTTAAAAATGACCTTCATCATTTGGCCTTCTTTGAACATTCCATAGCAGACTAGGGATAGATGAGATCATTGTAATGTGAGGGGGGGGTTATAAATATGCTCTAACATGCATTGGATGTGTCCCTAATCATGAATATTCTTCTGTCCTAATGTCCTCACTACCGGTAGTCAAATCACTCTTCTTAGACCTACCTTCATACTTGGTATTAAGATGGTCATCATTTTAAAAAACAAATACATGTAGGGTAGGTTATGACACTTGTCAAGGGTACTCATTCCCTTGTATTCATCAAGAAAACCTTAAAAGGCCTCCCAATTGGAGTTACCACCTTCTCACTTGGTGATCACTCTTTGTTCACTATGTCATTATGGACTAGCTGAAGTGTAGGCATTAGCAGAGATACCTATGAGATTTTATGAGGAAATAAATGAATATGAAGGGTTATATTAGGTCTCATTATGCCTCCAAAAGTGATCTGCATCTTCCAACTCTCTCTTGAACCTATAGAACATAAAAAAATGTCAAAGAAAATAGTTTTGTACCCTATTTATACAAGTAAGGTAGAAGCTAACTTTATGGGAAGGATCCCTAGGGAGTCCTCTAAAAGTCCAAATTTATTTCTTACTTAAACTATCTCATTTATATGCATCTCCTTATTCATCTTTCCAATTGGGTCCTTATCAAGGGTTTTAGAGGGTTTTGAGTGGTTATACCCCTCAAGGATAGTTCATAAAGTTATGACATCCAAACCCTAAATAAATTTTTCTAAAACATTTTAAAGGACCCTATATATCATACCTTAGCTCCTCAGTCTCCCATGTTATGCATTTGTATTGTTTTGAGCTTATAAACTTGCCTTCTCAAGCTTCTCTCTTCATCTTGCATACCCTATCATGTTCTTGAGCCAATAAATGGATCTTCTATGACCTTCTTTACATGAAAAAGGAGTTGAAATATCTTATAACTCCCTATGAACACATTCTAATGATTTATAATGATCCTATAGTGATATAAATGGAGTTACACCCCTTTTAGACATTAGTCCTAGTCAAGGCCTAATAGGTCAGCATGTGCCTCTGTGAGTTTGGGCCACTATGATCATCTTATAATACCTATGAGGCCTTATTAATGTTGGTACATATCCAACTCAAATATTTATAACCTTTTTAAAGGTTTACATAGTCTTTAACTCACCTTTTCTTCATTGACCTACTAAACCTACATGGTTTATCTCCATAGGAGTGCCCTTTGTATGAGATAGAATAGAGGGCATAATATATATGGCCTCAAACCAAATGATGATATTATGGGATTTATTAGGTGATAGGGACCCTCTATAAAAAAATTTAGATCTTGGTCACATCAATATGTCTCTAAAACATCTCAAAACCTAAGATATAATTTTCATCTCACTCATTGTGCAGGATTCTGTGTACCAGATATAAGTTGTTATGTAGGGCTTCATACATGATAGGCTTCCATGCCTTGAGAATTTCATGTGATGGAAATAAATTTAAATAATATATTAATCATGTTCACCATCATTCTTCTTTGTGAACTCTTCAAGATATAACTTGACAATCCTAGTTAGCAAGTCAACTGTGCACTATGTTCTTGCTCATAAAAGGTAATGTTTAATATTAGACCTTGTTTTATTGATATAAGAAAATTTTGAAGTTATAAATGTCACTTCATAGTAACTAATAATTTTCACATCATGTATATGCCATGATGACCTAAAGACAATCATACCTTCAGTGCTCTATCATCTACAGTCAAGTTGTAGATGGTCATTTTAAGGGCAAAAGAAACTTGTAGGTTGCACTTCAACTCTTAGAAACCTATGATACACTTCATGTTATACTTTGAAGGTCTTGGAACTAATTTAAAATAACAATTTTTCATGTTTATATGTCTAATCACCAAGGTTTATCTTATGAGACTGTAGGTACCAATAGTCAAGCTGCAAGTTAAGCTTTTGAAGGCAAGGGTACACCTATAGATGTTGACATACGTTAGTACCATGTACTCTAATCCTTACTAATGTAATTTGAACCAAAAATTTACTTATTACTTTAATATAATCACATATCATTAAGACATGCTCCTATATTGTTATCTTTGGACAATAAGGCCACTTGAAACTCAAAGTACAGTAGTAAACATTAAAAACCCATAGTAGAGAATTACATGATTTGGGGACCTCATCTACGTCACTAATTGGAGTCATACATACAATTTATTTGGTCAAGGAATCTCCCCTATGATAAGGGTATATGATAAAATCATTTAGACCTATCTAGACTTCATTTTGCACTATTATATGGTAGCACCAAAAATAGTCAGGCCTCTATTTCAGAGTTTTTAAGGAAATGGATTTCTAAAACTCATTCTCTAACTTGAACATGGATTCTTAATCCTACCTACGTCTCAATGACCTCAGTAATGATTTTAATGGTATCTCCAACTTCTCAAGACCTTAAGGAATATATCCAACATGTTTAAATAATTCATTCCATATGCTTAGACCTCTATGGGAGCTTGTAGATGTGTACACAGTAACAAATAAGGTAGTGAGGGTAGAATATGGACCATATGCATAGTGAATGGCCTTGAAATCAACATTAGACCTATTAAAAATATTCAAATGAATCCTTTATACCTTGAAATAGATCAAACTAGTTCAAATTCTTATTTTAACATTCTCAGTCTCTTGTGGGTGACCTCTAAGTGCTCATCAATGGCAGACAAAGTATAATTGTATGACTATGTTAGAGAGATAATATAAAAATAATATTGGATATATCAAAGACATATTTTCACCTTAGAAGCTACCTCAATGCTTTTAAAACCTTATGATTTCCCATCATGGCCGTGTAAGGTCCTTTACCATCTGAATGTATATGACAGTCATGCCGAAAGTTGACTATGTTGGCCATGACTACAAATATCATGTGAAACCTTTTGAAAATGATTATTTTTAATTAATAATATTACCATGACATATAAATCATTAAACACAACATAAAACCTTCCTCTAAAACCACTACAAGGAAAAAGACCTTTGTAATTAGTGTAACATGCCTACAACTAGCAATGTTGTTCTCAACCTATAACTTGAACTATTTGGATCATCAAGTCACCTCCAAACATGAAAATAAATATGGGATCCATGGGATAAATATGTATACTCTTTTATAAAATCATTTTCATCAATTTATTTTAATAGACTAGCTCAAACAAAAGTAAAACCTATAGGGTGTGGGGATTAGTAAGCAAAATGAGATAGTCAACTTATTAAGAATGGTTCATAAAGCATAGGAAAAAATTATTCAAAATAATACCATAAATTTTAATCAAATAAAGTGTAATATCTACCACCAATAACATTTTAACTAAAACTTCTCCTACTAGTCATACCATCAAAAGACCTGTTGACCAATTTTACATGTCTAGTGGAACAATGGAGGAGCAAAATGGTTTTGGCCCATTTTTTATACTTAAAAAGTTGATAAATAATTTAAATAGAGTCAGGGAATCTGAAGTTACACTTCATGATCTTTCCACACATGCCGCACTCCCCTATAGGCTGTACAATTGCCAAAATCTCCCCTTTTCAACTATTTTCTTGATTTTTAGTTAGTAACCTAAAAGTTTTCAATTAGGACTAAAAATAATAATTAACTAACATATTTTAATTTTAAATATATCTTTTAACACTTGGACACCTTTGGAAACTATACAACTCTCATTAACTACTCTTAAAATGACCCCTAAGTGACATGAAATGACTTAGGACTAGATTGGACTATGACCAAGGTTAATAACACATTAGATGATATGAAATTGACCATAAAACACAATAAAACATTATAATATATGCTTATATTAAGCTTTTTACTATAGGGGCTTGACCTATATTGACCTGTGGTCAAAATAGTGAAAATCTTGGTGATTTCCTAGGGGTGATATGCTTGTTATGCCAAGACCAGTAGCCTAATCTTGTCCATTGGGTGATGGAGTCACATATATACAATTTTGACACTAATATTTCCTTTTAAACCACACCAAAACATAAATAAATGTCACATAAAATAAGACACACTAAAACAAACAAACATGTGTTCAACCATAACACTTATGGAACACACACAACCGAAAGAAAGACACACACACCTAATCTACTCTTTACAATACCTCATTATTGAGGTGAAAAACATATTACCATGAATAAAATATGGTTCCCTTTGCATCTTTTTCACTCCATGAAAGCAAACTATCATGTGAGGCATGCTCATCATCAATCGCTTGACTAGGTAGATGGTGAAATGACTTACCATACATATATCTCCTCATGCCTGCAAGTAGGATTCTTTGAGATTTCATGAATGCTATATTATTCCATCTAAAGACATTGATTAGAGATATAATTTTATTTATCTTTGTCACATCTAATATTCACTTTCCAAACTATAGACTAGAAGGTATGATAGTTGCCTCAATCTTTCCAACATCTTAGGTAGAATGTACATGATGTGTATTATAATCAAGTTCCTATCCACCATGTTCCAACACCTCTAAATGTGATTATAACTTATATTGAGGTATGATCTATTCCTTAAACACAAACACATCTATCTTGACTTCACTAGGCTTCTTTATGACTATAGACTCTTGGACAATAGATTGATGTTCATCTTCCTTCATAACATGACACTCATTTTCAGGCTTGATCAAGCACTCAACAACCTTCTCATTAGGCTTATAAAAAAAACTTGACATTAAATATGGAATATTTTGGATGAGAAGGATTCTTAACAAACTAATCAAATTTTGAGCATATGGTATTAAACTCTTTCCATAAGTCATCTTCCTCTTCCTTAGGAATGTCATCATCAAGGGTAGTTTCATCAATTACAAGAAGAAAGACATTCTCCTTCTCAATATGTTGATCTATCAATATCTTCAATCTATCATCATCATATACATTAATCAAGTAGTTACTCTCAGTAGCTTGTAAGAAAGAATGTTTAACACTTACCTTAGTTTGCTCAAATGCTTCCTTATGGATGATATAGGTACCAAGGTCAGTTTGTTCAAAGTAGGTATAAGGGTTATGCTCAAATAATTTTCACCATACTCATCTAGAAACAAGTTATATATACCTTCAATCTTGGAAGAAGCACAAGCATATACATTAGACTCTTCTTTCTCATTGATTACATAATTCAAATTTAATCTTGCCTCAACATAGGGTTCAATGTGAAATATTGCTAGTGGCTAAGTCTTTATGGTCACTTTGGTTCCATATCTTGTCCTAAAATATAATAAGGACCAATCAAATGAGAGGTATCCTCGTATCTTAGCTATAAAATCTCTTGAAATATAGATTTCAAAATGAGCAAGCAAGTCCACAACAATAATGTATTGAAGGATGGGGAACCTAGGATAGACATGGAAGAAAACCTTTAACCCTTTGATCAACCCTATTATCTTGGTAGGTGTACAATATAATTGAAGCACTCCTTTTATATGTGATTCATATTTTAGTCCCAACTTATAACCTACAACTTTGAGCATGACTGATGTAGATGTACCACAATCAACTTTGTAATTATGGACTAGTCTATCACCCATAATAAGAGTGAGGTAGAAAGATGGGGGATTCTTAGATTTGGTACATGGTTCAATAATGTTCTTATGAGCATTGTTAATATCTACATGACCATGACTATTGCTTGATGATGGAGGACTAGCATGGATGGTAGACAACTATTTTTGTAAGAGCTCTTTTTGTCCAGGCATATGAATGACATCCCAAAGGGAAATGGATGACTTGGCATTATTCAATGAATCCACTATGTTTAGAGTCGAAGCAACTACCTTCTCTTGAGTCCTTAGAGTTAAATAAGTTCTTTTAACTTGAGGAATTGAGACACCTTGAGTAGACCCTACCACATTCTGATTTACATAAGGTGTATGAGTTTTTGGGACTACCATGCTTGTAGTCATGCCTTTCTACCTTAGAGGAGGATTAGATGAATTGTAGGCACATTATTATCACCTCCTAAAGCCTTCTTCTTGGATCTTGTATTGTCTACAATAAAAGTTTATTTATTAATCACGCAGGTGTCTTCAACTAGGAAATTGGTGAACCTTTCTCCTTGAGGATGCCAACCTCCGCTTGATTACATTAAAACCTCATCTTCTATTGATAGTACAGGAGTGACTCCACCTTGAGAAACTAGATATTGCTCTCCACCTTAATTTTCATCCATGAATTGGCCTTGTTGCCAATCTTCTCCTTGAACCAAGTTATTATGCACCAGTACCATCTCTCTTGTGTTGGAATTAGAATGAGGATTGTACACATTAGCAGGATTATTTAAGTAAGGTTGCCCTTGACCTATCCCTCTCCCATATTACTAACCATATTATTGTTCACAGGGATAAGGATTTTGATTCACACCTTTTTGTATTTTCTCTCACCTAAGCTCAACTTATAACCATTGAATGTGTGCATCTTTATCCTTGACATTGTCTATCTTCTTACAAGCAATCTTAGGCTTGATATTTATAATTGGAACTTGCGTAATGTTTGGAGCAACAACAGAAACATTAGGTAGTAGAGGCATATATAATTTTGAATTCAACTTTCCTTCTTGAATGAGGCCAATCTCAGTTCTAATGACAAGTTCATATGCTTTAGGAAGAGTGAAACCACCCATGGATTGAATCATGATAGTAATATCAGTACCAATGGATCTAAAGTATGTAGGGAAGACAAAGCTAGCAAGTGGTCTCATGGGAAGAGGCAACCTATGCCAAGTATTTTGGAACCTCTCATTGAATTCATGCATTACCTCCTTGGTGGATATTTGGATCACATTGAGCTGATGTATGAGTGAAGTGTGGTCACTTTCATCCTCATACCTTGAAGTTAACAACACTCCAAAGTCATCCTATGTTGTAATGTAACCATCAAGCAAAGTCCTATACCAATCAAGTGCTTTCCCTCTAAAGGACATGGCATGGAGTATAATGGTAATATTTTCCTTAGTGACATTTTAGAAACTAAAAAAATTGGATATATCCCTGATGTGTTCACTAGGTGTGATATGACCTTCACCATTGAATGTAGGCACACTCATTGTAGCATTAGGGGGAATGGCATCATATGCATCAAGATGGATTGGATTTTCAGTATTAAAGGTAGGGAAGGCATGTTGCCTAGCCATGTTTTTTTAAATATCCTCCTCACTCTTTAGATCCTCTTAGCTAGTAAAGCCTTCTTGCTCTACAAAGGGAAAAATAAGATTAGGATGTTAAACTTCAAGAAGAAGTTTAGGTTGAAGAAGTGGATTGATAGATTTGAAAACTCTACTAGAAGATGACCTAGTAAGGACCATGAACTATGAGAGAAAATATCTGAAAATACAATGGTATACAACCATATTTTTCCTTTAATAGTGTTTCCAAATGTTGTATTAGCACACCAATATGTAGTTGATGTTGTCAAGACCAGTGTTCACCTTGACAAGTTATCTTTAAGATAATGGGTCCCATCGGGCATGCCAGAACTATTGTTACCAAATATTTAACCATAGAGGAGGTTGTTCAAGCCTACTCTAAGATTTGGGAAACATTGGAAAACTTATAGGTATGTGGGTTTACCTATAGTAGAATTAGACCTCTAGGTTTAAGGGATAGCTCCCTGAATTGATCTTGAAGTGCTTATCACCTATACTAACTATTTACTTGTAGGAAAATGGAAAAAAGTGTGAATGAAATAAATATACTCTAAGGAGGTGATACACCATGAATATATCCACTATGTTATCATACTTATTTCACTAAGGAACAAGACCTACAAACTAGCTTCAAAGTCCTAAGATGTTCTAACATAAGTATTTCAATATAGAGGTGATATGCATGAGATAATTCAAGGTAGGTAAAATAAAGATCATATTACTTAACCTAAGCACATTTTCACAATTTAAGGGAGATAAACACACTAGATACACTCTATATGATAAGTTATAATGGGAACTTCTTGCACAAGACAATGAAAGGATAAGGAAAAACAAGGATATAATCACTAGACTTAACCATTCATCATTTTGAACACTTAGACAAGATGTTTGTGAAATAAAAAATACAATTATTTTATTATTAAAAGTTAAATTAAAACATAAAACCAATATGGATTCACCATACATGGAGTGGAATTATGAGACAAGAGCCAAAATGGCTAATACTTATAGAATTTGAGAGAGGAGTGAAGAGAATGAAGTCTAAGAGTCACAAATCCACTTATCAAGATGAGAGAATGAGTTATGTATGTAGGAGAATGGAGTATGGAATTGACTATGCAAGATATACTTGGACAAATGTCCCTCAAAGGCATGAAACTCCTAAAATTTGGCGTAAGACTCTTCAATTGTTTACTTGAAAATTGCCTTCATAATTTGGTCTTCCTTGAACATTACACAATATAATAGGGATAGATGAGATAATTGAAATATGAAGGAAGGTTTATAAATATTATCCAACATGCATTGGATGTGTCCCTAATCATCAATATTATTCTTTCCAAGTGTCTGACTGCCTAGAGTCACAATCACACTTCCTTAGACTTACCTTCACACTGGGCACTAATAATCTCATTAGTTTCTCAAAAAAATCCATACATTGGAAGGTATGACACTTTTAAAGGGTACTCATGCCCTTAGATTCATAAATTAAACCTTAAAATGCCTCCCAATTGGATTTATCACCTTCTCACTTGGTGATCACTCTTTGTTCACTATGTCAGTTTAGATTGGCTAAAGTGTAGGTGTTAGAATAGATACATGTGAGATTTTTTGAGGCAATAAATTAATATGATGGGTTATACTAGGTCTCATTCTACCTCCCCAAGTGATTTTCAAGTGTACTCATGCCCTTAGATTCATCAAGTAAACCTTAAAAGGCCTCCCAATTAGAGTTATCACCTTCTCACTTGGTGATGACTCTTTGTTCACTATGTCATTTTAGATTGGCTAAAGTGTAGGTGTTAGAATAGATACATGTGAGATTTTTTGTGGCAATAAATTAATATGATGGGTTATATTAGGTCTCATTCTACCTCCCCAAGTGATTTTCATCTTCCAAATTTCTCTTAAACCTACAAAACATCAAAAACTATCAAAGAAACTAGTTGTGGACCCTATCCATACAAGTAGGGTAGAATATAACTTGATGGGAAGGATCCATTTGGATTCCTATACAATTAAAAATTACTTTCCTACTGAAACCTACTCATTTGGATGCCTCTCCTTCTTCATCTTTCCAATCGGGTCTTTATTAAGGGTTTTAGAGGGTTTTGAGTGGTTCTACCCCTTAAGGATAGTTCATAAAGTTATGACATCCAAACCCTAAATAAATTACACTAAAACCTTGTTAAATACTCTCTATATCATACCCTATCTCTTCAGGCTCCCATGTTATGCATGCATACTGTTGTGAGCTTATAAACTTACCTTCTCGGGCTTCTCTCTTCATTTTACAAACCCTGTCATGTTCTTGAGCCAAGAAATGGCACCTCTATGACCTTATATACATTCCAAAGGCTTTGAAATTTATTAACTCCCTATGAACATGTGTTAATGCTTTAGAATGTTCATCTAGTGTTATAAATTAATTTACACACCTTTTAGAAACTAGGCCTAATAGGTCTGCTTGTACCTCTATGAGTTTGGGCCACTGTGCTTGGATTCTAACACCTGTGGGACCTTATTCATGTTTTTACATATCCAAATAAGATCCCTAGAATATTATTAAAGGTTTACATAGTCTTCAACTCACCTTTTAGTCATTGACCTATTAAACCTATAAGGTTTAGCTCCCTGGGAGTGTCCTCTATCTGAGATAGAACAAAGGGCATCTCCCATGTTTCCTCAAAATAAATTATGATACAAGGGGATTCATTAGGTGATAGGGAACCTCTGTACAAATTTGTATATCTTGGTCACATCAATAGAACTCCCAAACATCTCAAAACCTAAGATAGACTTTTCAACTCACTGACTATGCAGGATTTTGTGTACCATTTGTAGGTTGTTGTATAGGGATTCATCCATGCTCTATTTCCATGCCTTGAGAATTTCATGTGATGGACATAAATTTTAATAATATCTAAATCATGTTCACTATCATTCTTATTTTCCAACTCTTCAAGATATACCTTGACAGTCCTAGTTGGCAAGTCAATTGTGCATTGTGTTCTTGCACAAAAAAGAGATGCCTATAGGTGTATGCTATAATATTAGACCTTGCATTATTAATCTAAGCCAATTTTAAATTTATCAAGGTCACTTCATAGTAATTCATACTTGTCACATCATGTATATGCCATGCTGACCTCAACATAGTCATATCCTCAGTGCTCTGTCATCTACAATCAGGCTTGTTGAGTGAATATTTTGTCGACCAGCTAACTGGTGAGCAGAATAGGTCTTTTTACCATAGCATAGAGAGATTAGTCATCCAATTTTGTAGGTTTACCACATCCAAAGGGTAAAAATATCTCCTCTCATCAAGGGGAGGTTCCTTATAGGTATAAAGGGGGCTATATGTTATATATATAAGCAGAAAATAACACTCGGCGGTAGGATAAACCATCCATCTCTCTTTTTTCAGAGATGATGCTCACAGATCAAAGGAGAAATCTTGGGTGATTGGTGAAGGTGCTTCTCTCCTTTGAAAAGTAACATTTAAGTAAGATCCAGATCCCTTCCTAGATAGTAAAAATCTTGGTGAAATGATATAAGGCACTTCTCTTCTTTCAGAAGTGCTTGTTCTTGCAAATAACAGGAATATTTCTAGTAACAAGTGACTGATAACATGGTACAGAGTAACCAACAATATAAGATGTAGCACAAAGTCTCAACCTTGACTTCCCAAGAGTGAGATACGAAGAATAATGGGGGCACAAAGTCATCCCAAGGTCCTTTACACAGAAACAAAAAACAAATACACATTAAAAACAAATATGACAACACAAAGTCTAAAAGTAGTTGGCTTCAAGACACCTTCCTGATTACTTCCACTAGTTCTGCTTGTTAGATAAAATAAACAAGAATGCTTCTAAGAAATAGACATAAGAACAATTTCCTAAAGTAGCACAAGATATAACAGCACAAAGTCTACAAGTAACTCGCTCTCTCATTTAATCAAAGAAATATGAACAACAATTTGAGCTCAAAGTCTTAGTAATGCCTTTCAATTTGGGCAAAGTTTTGCTTCTGGTAAAGGGAAGATCTCCCTTAGAATGATACAAGAGATTACAATATATAACAGTTAAGAAAGACTTGGTGCTTTGTTCTATAGAACGGCCCATGCTGTGCATTTAATGCCTTGAATGCATTTCTAGGTTTGTTAAAGGACTGTGTTGAAAACAGGGTAGTTATCTTAACTATGGCATGTCATTTAATCCCATATGTCTTCTCCTAAGCTTGGATCATCTGGTCTATCCCCTCTAACATCTGTGCAGTTGTCTATTTTGTATTTACTCAAAAGGAGACCAATAGGTTGTGCCTTCAATGTTTGCAAGCTCAAAAATCTACTTTGCAAACTGTTCCAGCTACCAGAATAACTTTTGCGCAGATATTTATGGTCTTCTCTTTCTAATTTTGTCCTTTCTAGCTTTGTCTCTTCCTAGAATTTAAGCTTCTAGGCTATCTTTTTCCCTTTTTGGTTTTGTCTTTTCCTGGAATCTGAGCCCTCAGGGCTATATTCTTAGCTTTGCTAGCTCTTTTAGCTCCTTCTTCAGCTAGTCGTTGAGTTTGTTTTTAGGTTCTATGCCACATTTGAAACTTATCAGATATTTCATTACCTTAAATCTGGCATCCACAGGGACATCATTGGTTGATTGTTTCAATGGTTTGGGTGGCCTTCTCGTCTCCTTGGTTCAATTACTTTCTTGCTTTGATCACTTTATTGGTTCAATCGCTTCTTTCCTTTGATCTTTGAACCAATGTTCCCTGCCTTCCGCAAGGGCACTTGGTCTTTTCACTTTGGGGCACTCCCTTGAACCTGTCAATTGAACCGATTGATTGAACCAACTTTGGTTCAACAGTTCAATGGTTTAATCAGTTCAATCCCTTTATTTGGCTAAGTCCTTTGTCCACTTGAACCAACCGCATGTTGAACATTTGAACCATTGAACCCGTTGAACCTTTGAACCAAAATAGTTCAATGGTTCAATGGTTTAATGGTTCAAGCCTTCTTCTCTTTGATAAGTGTTTTGAAGTCGTTGAACCTTGAAGCAGTTGAACTTTGAACCTTGACAAATGTGCTTAACTCTTGCTGATGACATTGAACCTTTGAACCCATTGAACCCTTGAACCTTTTTGGTTCAAGGTTCAACGGTTCAATGGTTCAATCTTTGCTTAGAAGCTTGTCAATGGACATTTTGGTTGAACCTTGTCATTGAACCAACTTTGAAATTGCCTTAGTGTTGAGAGCTTACTTCTTTCCTGTAGAGTCTGTCGAAATCAACCTGTGAAGCCCGTAGAACTTGGCCTATAGAGTCCATAGATTTTCTTCCTACAGAGTCCATAGATTCAAGCCTGCAGAGTCCATAGATTCAAACCTGCAAAGTCCGTAGAAATGAGCCTACGAAGTCCATAGTTTTAAGCCTATAGAGTCCATAGATTTCTAAAAAGCTTGAAAAATGGAGAATTAGAATGCACAGAACAATTTTTGAAAAGGGAAGAGATAATTTTGGTCTTGTAGGACCAAAATAGTTCATATGTTGTCCCAAAAATGAGTGATATTTTTGGGGACAACAGCTGGCTCCAGTTGGGAAACTTCCTTCAGTTGAAAACTTGGAACAGCTGAGGGGAGTAGAAACTATAATCTCTAGTGCCTTAAATTATGCCATTGGGCTATGGAGTCATGCTACCCAAAAAGAAAGGCTCCAAAAAATGAACAACACAAAGTAGAAACAAAGACTATACAGATATACATATGTACAGGTGAACTTATCTGACACTTTAAGAATTGAAGTGCTTCAGATGCTGCCCATTGTGAGACAATGAAAATAGCATTCCATCCTGGTAAACTAGTAGGAAACCATTTTGTCCTCAAAATCGATGACGGGCGAATGGAACTCTCCACCAGGAATCACATTTTTTGTGCACTCCTTTTGGCTCTCTCTTCTTGCTCCATTGCAAGACATGATCTTCAATTTGAAAACCATAAATCCTTGCTCTCTTGGCAAAGAGTTCCTTTTGCTAACTTTGGAGTACAGCAGTATGGTCCACTACCATAGCTTATTGTTTTGTTGGTTCAGTCCAACACATGTTTTGATTGTCAGCATTAAACTCTTGACAAACCATTAGCTTAGCGTCTCCTTTGGTGTTAAGGAGTTTGACATCTTGGTCTTTAGTAGTCTAAAATCTGAGCAACAGAGATTCACATTCAATTGTGTTGTTGGTGTTGCTGAACTACAACTTGCATGAAGGAAAAATATCTCCTTGAGGAGATATCAACACAGTCCCAGCTCTAGCAATGGTAGAAGAATCGTTGTTATCAGATTCTAGGATCCAAACATCATCAAAAATTGATCTTCTATTAGATTTCTCTTGATTGGAAGTGGAAGATGCTTTTTCATTTATACTGCACCCTACCAATTCTTTTGATGTCTTATTTGAATCAATTTTTAGATTGCCACCTATAGGACTTTCATCTACAGAAACATGAACACCCTTTATAGATAAGAAGTAATTACCCCTGCCTGAAGACTCAAATAGAATTCGAGCTTTAGGTGCTAATATCTGAGTGACAACATATTTTGCCTCTTTTTTAGGGAACAACCTCTTCATGATGCCTTTAACAGGGATCTTTGCTTCAGATAGGTCCATGCTCAACTCTCCTCCAACATCCTTATAGAAATTTCATCCCAGTAGAATGCCGTATGAGGCTGGGATGTTGGCCACCAGGACTGTCATCTTGATTTTTTTTCTAGGAATGCTGCAAATGCAAAATAGGTATCCTTGATTTGCCCCAGTAGTGGCACTTGTTTTTTCTCCATGGAGAAGCACCTGCTAAATGTCTTGGTCATTGTGAGACCAAGAGATTCTACCACTTTGGCAGGCATGATGTTTTCAGATGCACTGAAATCAATGATGCAGTTGCTTAGTTTGTGACCATTTATCAACAGGGAAACATAGAAAGGATCTACTTTCCAAGGGGCAGTAGGAGGAGTAATGATAAGATTGTTTGGGATGGACATGTTCCTTGGGGGATCATGAGTTACCTTTCTAATTTCTTGTCCTACAGGGATGGTTGTATTCTTCACACACTCTACCAACCTGTCCAACTACTCAGGATTGGCTTGTAGGAATTCAAATTCAGTCATTTGAATTTTGGTTTTCTTGACATGGTCAATTATGTCAAATAACTGAAATGGACTAGGAAAAAAGGATGGGAGTTCATCCTTTTGGTTTGAGAGGGGGAGGACTAATCTGTGAAGTTGAAGTAGAAGGTGCAGAGATGTTTGATGTACTTACCTTTTTGGCAATCACAGGGTCCTTTAGCTAAAAAAGTAGAGTGGTTCCCTGCTTAGTAATTGAAATTACTGGTTGAAGTCACTCCTCTACTTTCTCCTTATCAGCTTGTTAAGCTAATTGATTCTTGGACCGATTGAATACATCATATGATCCCTCAGTTGCATTGCCTTCACTTCTAGGTTCATCCTGGTAATTCAAGAAACTAATGTGGGAGTCACCAGCTAATTCTTCTTGACCCTCTATGAAGAGATCAGTGTCATTTTCTCGATCAAACTCAGGTTGGAAAGAAAAATTTTGTTTAGTTTCTAGATATCCAACTTCTGAGTTGGTTAGAGGTGATTCAAGGGCAAGGTTCCTCTATGGGGGAGGAAGATGATTTGGCTACCCTTGATTCCTAGTAGCATTGCCTTGGTGTGCCTGATTCTGAAATGTCCTCCTTGGCACATCTCTGTATGAAGGAGCAAAAGACATACCTTGTGCCATTTGCCTTTTCAAGGCTAGTAATTCATTTGCTAGCTTTTATACCATTTGATTAGTGGTGATTGTGGGTGAGTATTCAGAAGATGAAGAGGGTTTACCTCTGTTAGGATCTCTCCTTATCTTTCCTGCCAAGATAAGGTCATCTTCAACCTCAGTAGCCAAATCTTGAGCAGCAACAAGGTCTATGTGGCCAGCATGCCTCAGCAGAAAACTCACTTTAGGTAGCTGTGAGTTGATGAAGAGGCATTTGAGGTTTTCAGGTGTTGGTTGAGAAATTGTAAGAATCCTATTTCTCAGCTTGTCAAACTTGGTAACAAAATCCCTCATAGGCTCATGAGGCTCTTTCTTCATCTAGGTGAGTTGGGCCAGCAAGGCATGGGCATCCTCTACAGGCTTGAACCTTGCTTCAAACTTGGCTTTTAGGGTATTCCAGTCTATCACTGATCAAGCCTGCAAATGGTAGAACCACTCTGCAACAGCACCTTGTAGGGTCTCCACAAAAATTCTAACTGCCACGTCTTCAAATTCCACCCCTATCACACCACAGGTTATGCTGAAGGCTGTAATGTGTTCATCAGGGTGAACTCTCCCATCTCCAAATAATTTGGGGAATTTCTTTCTTGAGCTACATAGAAGTTCATGCAGAGGTGGAGTCAAGTTGAGTGGGCCAAATGAGTTACCCCAGGGGCCTTGAACTGCCATGATTTAATTATGAAAAATAGGGATAACAAATTTAGGTGGAGTGCCCAGACTATAAAACAAAAATGGAAAAGAATTGGCCCTGCTTCAGCTTAAGGCTTCAAATGGGATAAAAAATCTAGGTGGAGTGGCTAGATTGTAGAACAAAAATGGAAAAGAACTGGCCCTACTTCAGCTTGAGGCTTGAGGCTTCAAACTGTTCACTCTTTTCCAGTAGCTCTAGTTTTGTAGTCCAGATAAAATAATGGAGATGGAGGAAAATGGTAAGGCTATAATAATAATGGGTAAGACACAGAATGGAGTCGCCAGAGTCTATATAATAGATAAGGGAAGAAACTGATTAAATCTAAAACTTGAGGCTTTAGATTACACATCGATCCCCAACGGAGTCGCCAAAAATTGTTGGGTGAATATTTTGTTGACTAGCTAACTGGTGAGCAAAATAGGTCTCTTCACCATAGCATAGGGAGATTGGTCATCCAATGTTGCAGGTTTACCACATCCAAAGGGGACAAATATCTCCTCTCATCAAGGGGAAGTTCCCTATAGGTATAAAAGGGGATATATGCTATATATAATCAGAAAATAACACTCGAGGGTAGGATAAACCATCCATCTCTCTTTTTTTAGAGATGATGCTCACAGATCAAAGGAAAAGTCTTGGGTGATTGGTGAAGGTGCTTCTCTCCTTTCAGAAGTAACATTCAACTAAGAGCCAGATCCCTTCCTAGATAGAAGAAATCCTGGTGAAATGATAGAAGGCACTTCTCTTCTTTCAGAAGTGCTTGTTCTTGCAAACAACAGGAATCTTTCATGTAACAAGTGACTGATAACAGGGTACAGAGTATCCAACAATCTAAGATGTAGCACAAAGTCTCCACCTTGACTACCCAAGAGTGAGATACGAAGAACAATGGGGGCACAAAGTCATCCCAAGGTCCTTTACATAGAAATATAAAATAAATACACACTGAAAACAACTATGACAACACAAAGTCTGAAAGTAGCTAGCTTCAGGACACCTTCTTGATTACTTCCACTAGTTCTGCTTGTTAGATCAAATAAACAAGAATGCTTCTAGGAAACAGACATAAGAACAATTTCCTAAAGTAGCATAAGCTATAATAGCACAAAGTCTACAAGTAACTTGCTCTCTCATTTAATCAAAGAAATATGAACAACAATCTGAGCTCAAAGTCTCACTAATGCCTTTCAATTTGGGCAGAGTTTTGCTTTTGGTAAAGGGAATATCTCCCTTAGAATGATACAAGAGATTAAAATATATAGCAGCCAAGAAAGACTTGGCGCTTTGCTCCATAGAACAGCCCATGCTGTGCATTCAATGCCTTGAATGCATTTCCAAGTTTGTCAAAGGACTGCATTGAAAATAGGGTAGCTGTCTTAACTATGGCATGTCATTTCATCCCATATGTCTTCTCTTGAGCTTGGATCATCTAGTCTATCCCCTCTGACATTTGTGTAGCTGTCCATTTTGTCTTTACTCCAAAGGAGACCAACAGGCTATGCCTTCAATGTTTGCACACTCAAAAATCTACTTTGCAAACTGTTCCAGCTACCAGAATAACTTCTATGTAGATATTTTTGGTCTTCTCCTCTTTCTACTTTTATCCTTTCCAGCTTTGTCTCTTCCTCGAATTTAAGTTCCTGGGCTATCTTTTCCCCTTTCCAATTTTGTCTTTTCCTAGAATCTAAGCCCTCAAGGCTATATTCTTAGCTTTGTCAGCTCTTTCGACTCCTTCAGCCGGTCGCTGAGTTTGTTTTTAGGTTCTGCACCACATTTGAAACTTAGCAGTGATTTCATTACCTTAAATTTGACGTCCATGGGGACGTCATTGGTTGATTGTTTCAATGGTTTGAGCGGCCTTCTCGGCTCCTTGGTTCAATTGCTTTCTTACTTCGATTGCTTTATTGGTTCAATCACTTCTTTCCTTTGATCTTTGAACCAATGTTCCCTACCTTCTGCAAGGGCACTTGGTCTTTTCACTTTGGGGCACTCCCTTGAACCTGTCGATTGAACCGATCGATTGAACTAACTTTGGTTCAATGGTTCAATCGGTTCAATCCCTTTATTTGGCTAAGTCCTTTGTCCACTTGAACCAACCGTGTGTTGAACCTTTGAACCCATTGAAACTTTGAACCAAAATGGTTCAATGGTTCAATGGTTCAAGCCTTCTTCTCTTTGATAAGTGTTTTGAAGCCGTTGAACCTTGAAGCAGTTGAACTTTGAACCTTGACAAATACACTTAACTCTTGTTGATGACGTTGAACCTTTGAACCTATTGAACCCTTAAACCTTTTTGGTTCAAATTTCAATGATTCAATGGTTTAATGGTTCAATCTTTGCTTAAAAGCTTGTCGATGGACATTTTGGTTGAACCTTGTCGTTGAACCAACTTTGAAATCACCTTAGTGTTGAGAGCTTATTTCTTTCTTGTAGAGTTCGTAGAAATCAACCTGTGAAGCCCGTAGAACTTGGCTTGTAGAGTTCGTAGATTTTCTTCCTGCAGAGTTCGTAGATTCAAGCCCGCAGAGTCCATAGATTCAAGCCTGCAGAGTTCGTAGAAATGAGCCTATGGAGTCCATAGTTTTAAGCCTGCAGAGTCTGTAGATTTCTAAAAAGCTTGAAGAATGGAGAATTAGAATGCATAGAACAATTTTTGAAAAGGGAAGAGACAATTTTGGTCTTGCAGGACTAACATAGTTCATATACTGTCCCAAAAATGAGTGATATTTTTGGTGACAACAAGGCTGAAGATGGTCATTTTAAGGGTAAAAAACACATATAGGTTGCATTACAGCTCTTATAAACCTATGATACACTTCATGGGATCATTTGAAGGTCTTGGAAAAAAATCCAAACAATAATTATTCATGTTTTTAGGTATAATCACCAAGGTTTATCTTATAAAACTATAGGTACCTATAGTCAGGTTGTAGGTTAACCTTTTGAAGGCAAGGGTACACCTATAGATTTTGATATAGGTCATTACCCTACACTCTAATCCTTTATTGATGTACTTTAAACCAAAAATATCATTCTTATTTCCATATAATCACCTACCATGAAGATATGTTCTTATCTTATTATCTTTGGACAGTAAGGTCACTTGAAACTCAAAGTATTGTAGTAAACATTGAAAACCTACAGTGGAGAATTGCATGATTTGGGGACCTCATCTACATCAATTATTGGAGTCAAACATCCACTTTATTTGGTCAAGGCATCTCCCCTATGATATGGTTATATGATAGAATCATTTAAACCTATCTAGACTTCATGTTGCACTATTATATGGCAACACCAAAAATAGAAAAGGCTCTATTTCAGAATTTTTAAAGAAATGGATCCCTAAAGCTCATTCTCCAACTTGAACATGGATTCTCAAGCCTGCACACCTCTCAATAAAATCAATAATGATTTTCATGGCATCTCCAACTTCTCAATACCTTAAGTAAGATCTACAACAAGTTCAAACTCTTCATTCTAGATGCCCAGGCCTTTATGGGAGCCTTTAGATTTGCACACAATAGCAAACAAGGTAGTGAGGGTAGAATAAGGATTATATGCATAGTGGATGACCTTTAAATCAACATTATACCTATTCAATATATTCAAATGAATACTTTCCACATTTAAATAGCTCAAACTAGTTCAAATTCTCATTTCAACATTCTCAGTCTCTTGTGGGTGACCTTTAGGTGCTCAACAAAAGCAGGCAAGGTAGAACTATATGATTTTGTCAGAGAGTTAATCTCAAACTAATATTGGATATATTAAATACATATTTTCACCTTAGAATCTAACTCAATGATTTGAAAACCTTATGTTTTCCCATCATGGCCATGCAAGGTCCTTTACATCTGACTATTAATGACAGTCATATAGAAAGTTGATTGTGTTGGCCATGACTACAACTATCATGTGAAACCCTTTGAAAATGATTATTTTAAAGGAATGAGGTTAACATGACATATAAATCATGAAATATGACATAAAACCTTCCTCTAAAACCACTAAAAGTACAAGGACCTTTGTAATTGGTGTAACATGCTTGAAATTAGCAATGGTGGTCTCAATCTGCAACCTGAATTGTTTGGCTCATCAAGTCACCTCCAAACATGAAAAAAAATATTGTAACCATGAGATAAGGATGTATACCTTCTATATAATAATTTGCATCAATTGATTTGTACATACTAGCTCAAACAGAAGCAAAACTTGCAGGGTGTGGGGATTAACAAGTAAGTGGAGATAATCAACTTATTAAGAATGGTTCATAAAGCATAAGAAACCATTATTCTAAATCCTAACATTCAAGTATACCAAGTTTACTATCTACCACCAAGATAATTTGACCTAAAACTTCTCCTATTGGTCGTACCATTAAAAGACATGTTGACCAGTTTTGTATGTCTAGTGGAATGACGGAGGAGCATAATGATTTTGGACCATTTTTGATACTTAAAAATAGTATCAATCATTTAAATGTATTTAATGAAGGTAAAGGGTCATTTCATGATCTTACCACATGTGCCACACTCCCCTATAGGTCATCTAACTGCTAAAACCTCCCCTTTTCAACTATTTTCTTGATTTTCAATTAGGAAATTATAAGTTTTTAATTAGGACTAACAATACTAGCAATATGATGACATATTTTATGTTTAAAGATAGCTTAGAACACTTAGACACCTTGGGAAACTGTACAACTCTCATTAATGACTCTGAAATTGACCCCTAAGTGAAATGAAATGACTAAGATTAATAACACATTAAATGACATCAAATTAACCATGATACACCATATAACATTCTAATAGACCCCTATATCAAGTTTTTTACTATAGGGGGTTGACCTATTTTGACTTGTAGTCAAAATAGTCACTAACTCCCACATATGTAAATTTTTTAATTCATTAATAACTCCCTCCTTAAGATTCAAAGTAATACTATCTAATACCAAATTATTTAATGGAAAAGATGTAATATCATCATCAAACAAGACAAAATTATCTAGTGGGGTGGGATTTGGGGGTGAAGAGGTAGAAGTTTCCTCCTGAATAGTCACATGAACATATGCTCCCTAGATAAAATCATGTGGATTGAAAGCAACTCCAGAAACGTCCCCACTTTCAATCCCTATATATTCCTCATCAAGATCAATATCCTACAAAAAATTCAATACCTGCATACTTGATATACCTATAATAGAGAAAGTGGGGAATTCAAAACATGATAATTACAGTGTTGCTCTATTAGATGTTGGCACTTGTGGTAATGAAAGAGTCTTCCCCCTTGAGTGAACTGAGTTTGGGGGTGGAGGCGATGACATATTGTTCATTAGAGATTGAGGATGCTTTGTAAAATGTAAATTATTTTAGAAAAGTGGTAAATTTTAAAAATAAATTTATATGCTAACTTTAAATTAAAGGTTTAGTACTTGTATTTGGAGACAGTATCTCCTCCAATCTATACACCATATTTTGAGTGATAGGAATGTTTTCAGTTGGTACATTATGCAAACTTTCAATTATAAAAAAACTATAATCAAAAACCAAAAAACTAAAATATGCAATGTAAAATACCTTCCATAGAGGGTGAACAAGTCACAATAAATGTTGGGGTTTGTTGTTGTGGTGGTTGTTCTATGACAACGTCAACAAATATCGAGTCAACTAGAACAATAAAATAAATAACTAAAATAATGCACTTGAAAGTCAAAAATCATTTGAAATTTTTAAATATCAAACCTGTACATATAGACGATGCTAAATAAACTCTTACATGCTTCAAAATCTAAAATGATTGTAAATATAAATTTGTAGACTCAAAATCTATAGATCCTTCAACTCCACATTGTCTTTTTAAGGCATATTATTTTTGTGAGGCACAAAATCTTACCTGTAGCAAAAAAATTTCAAACATTTATTAATCTTAAACTTGGTAACATTTTAACAAATAAACAAATATTAAACCTTAGTTCAACAAATAAATAAATAAACTAACCTCTTATTCCTCCAGAGACAAAGCATTTGTGCTCATATTTGGATGACGCATAGTTTGAATTGATGTTTTTAGGAGGTTATATAAGGCCTCATAGTATAATGCCAGAATAAAATTTAAATAAGAAATAGTGGAACTAGGATTGGTACAAGCAAAATTTAACTCAAGTGTTATCCTAGAGGAAATAAAAATGCACCAGTCATATCTCAAATTAGAAAGAGTATGAACAATGTAAACCAATGCTCAATAGGGAACATCTAATGGTATTCCCTGCAATACTATTCTAATAAGGAAAAAATGAACCTTACTTTAAAAAAAGGGTCACCAATGTCTTCCACATGGAGGGCCTTCTTCCGACTATCTAAAATGAAAGAGGAAAATGAGGAATTTGCATATCAAAATTTGAATTTTGAATGTAAAAAGTAATTTATAATTACATACCATTTGATTGATGTAAACTATGAAATCTAACTCTAAATACTTCTTATCATCATCTTTTAAAATTTCTATCAAACTCACTAGGTTCGCATTATGTAATAGAAGACATGTTCGATTGTGAATCTCTTCTAGTGAGGTACCAAAGAAAATCATTATAGAGTCTAGGTTCACAGTGAAGATCTTCTCACTAGGGTCATAGGAATACATTAGAAATTTTAGTAACCTAATGTCTATTTCATACTATGGCATGTACAATAGGTCACTAAAGATGCATTTATAAATCCAATAATTGTATGCATCTGACTGTTTTATGATCTTCAAAATGTCTGGGCATAATAGGGTCTTGAAAATGAATTTTCTTTCTAAGGTTGGGGAATTGCTATGAGTGGGGACAAAGGGGGATGAAAAATATATGATGTAAAATGTTAAAAATGAGGGTAGAGGTCAAGTATTTATATTACAAGGGGGCAACCAAGAAATTTAATAGTAGATTGGTTACACTAGTCACCTAGTAGCGTGGCCCAACATCACTATTTGGCACTATTTGCTCAGACCACTATTCAACACAACCATCCAGTACTAGACATCTGATGCACATCAATTGCCACATTTCATTTGGATCCACCATTTAGTATAACTATCTAACATAAATATTCAACATAAGCATTTGTCATATCCATTTGGTGGAATCATTTGGTGTGGTTCTATTTGATGTTTATCTTTCAGTGCAGTTAAATGATTGTATGGAAAAAATAGGTAAATATTTATTTTTGCTCCTTCAGAATCATCATAGATTCACCATCACCCATAGAGGATTGCCCACACCTATGAATTAGATTTTTCTAAATTCACCAAATATTTTTTATAGGTTTTCCAGTAGGGCCTCTTAAAATTAACCTTGTCTACAACTCCATTTTACTGTGGAGTCCTTGCAACTAAGAAATGAATTTTTATTCCATGCTGCTCACAAAAATGATTGATTTCATTTGAGATGAACTCACCTCCTTGATCTTATCTCAAGCACTTGATCTTTAAATTTGTTTCATTTTTAACTAAAGTTTTAACATATTTAAACTTATCGAACGCCTCAGATTTATTTTTATAAAGGTAACCCATGTCATTATAGAATAATCATCAATGAGCAACATAAAGTATCTTTGACCTTGTATGCTTTGAATTCTTGTAGGACCACAGAGGTATGTATGAATTAGTTTCAATGGCTTGGTCATTGAGTACTCCTTTGACATGAAACTCACTCGTCTATTTTCCATGCTAACATTACTCATAAAGAATATTTGATGATTTTATAATCTTTGGCATATTTCTTGCGGCTTGTCTAGTGTTTTTTTCACTAGATTATTGAAGTTCATATGGCCCATCCTTCTATGCCATAACCAACTTTCATCAATTTGAATCATGTAGCATTTTTATCCCTTAACTTCACTAAGTATGTATAGGTTATTTGTTGTTATGATTGCATGTATAACTAATTTTCTTTTGTTTGTTTCCCTAATCTCACAACCTTGAGCATAAAACATGAGAGTGTGTCCTTGATCATTTTAGGGTATGAAGCCACTATTCACATGTCACTATTTATGATCACTATTCACAATCACAATTCATCGTGACATGGCATGTGGGTGTGTATATGAGTTGGCATGCAGGTGACATGGCATGTAGGTGATGTGGTAGAAAGGTGATGTGGCAAGTGGACCCATGGTAGGTCCTAGGATGTGATCAAGATGATGTGATAGGTGTGGGGTGTAGTACTCATTAGAGGACATGTGTTTTATGATTAGTAAGTCGCATGGTGTAAAATATAAAGCATCATGCATGGGTCAAATTTATAAAGGAACCCATGATTCCCATGTGTGGAGATAGTCAATGATTTCAACACCTTTTGGACTTATGTGGTCACATGGAAGAAGAAGACAAGATGACCACTATTAAATATTGTCCTCACATGTGTGAGTGAGGCACAATTCTTAGAGTCACATGGGGTGGCTTGGATTTCATCTAAATTAAATCATCTACTTTGTTGATCTTAGAGAATAAGATAAGAAGATCACTATTGAGTGTTTGGACTCACTTGTGGAAGTGGGGAATAAGTTTTGGAGCCACATGGAGGTGGCACATGTTCTTCTATAAAGTGAAGATGGTTTAAAGACTTTTTCACATGGTGACAAACAAATTTGGATATCACATGATACCCCAATCATGTGTGGGTCAAATTTCTAAGTAGACACTATGTGTTACTCCCTCTCTCTCTCATGTAAAATGTTATAAAACATTACATTCTCCTTTGTATTTATGAGAAGACCATTGGGCACTATCCACTCTTGGATCATTATTTCAAGTTGGATCTTGGAAGGCATGAAAGATTAGCTCACATAGATGCTTAGGTTGTAAGCATAATTCATGTTTAGATGGTTATAGCCTATAAGGCTTAGATGAGAGCATAGCTCAAATAGTTTATTGGAAGCATGGAGATCCTTGAGGTTAGAGGTTAGACCCTGAAATGCTATGTTAGATTTCACCTAGTTGGATCTTGGAGGCTTGTTAGCTTAGCTCATGGAGATAAAGGTTGATGCTTTGGATCTCACCTTGGATGTTATGGTATTAACATTAGATGGAGTTGCATGTTGTATCTTGGAGGTTAGAGCTTATAAGGCTTGGTTGTAATTTTGGTTTACTTAAGTGATTATAAGCACTAGAAAGGAGTTGCTGAGAGGAGTTGATGTTCTATAGAGAATTTTGATGATGAATATGAAGTCTAGATGTTGCCTTTGCCTTGTGGTTTTTTCCTTGTTGGTTTAATAGGGTTTCTACATATATCTTGTGTAATGTTTTCTCTCTTATTTTGTGTTTTACTATAGATTATTTTCATTTTCATAATTTATTTTACTTGCACATGTATTAGGATTAGATTTTTTTAATCCTAACAACTGGTATCAGAGTCATGGTTGTTGGTTGGTTTGTGAATGTGGGAGATACAGGTGGAGAGACCAAGATATGAACAAAAATAAGGAGAAAAAAGTTTGCATGTCAGGTATTTCTCTCTTGGCAGAAGATGGAGAATGGAGGAGAAGCTAAAAAAGCTTTACCAAATAGATCATCGCCAACACAATGTTCTTGAAGAAGCAATTGTATAGCTTAAAGTGTAAGTTGGTATCCATTGGTGAAGATGGAGGGTGATGATAAGGCATGTACCTTGTTGGTTCTTGGCTAGTAAAGGGATATAAGTTGTGGGATCCTACTACCATAATGTGTTGGTCGAGATGTTGTGAAATTCTATGTAGAGAAAGAGGTGCAAGAAACTTGATATTGTACCAAATGGATGGATAAAAATAAGAGGCATATGGTTTTCTGGAAGGATAAGGTTGTATGTGTGACATGTGGTAAAACAAGATACAACTTAACTATATCTTTGGGGCTTGAAAATTTAGTAGGTGCAGTGATGCACTGAGTAGTGTGATGACTTCCCAAGAACTATGGATGGGTACCATGTTGAGTATGGTGGGTAGTGGTTTTTTACATGTAAAGTCAGTTGTTGACTTATGTGGGTTATTCTCTCCTATTTTTGAAGTAATTTAGGATGGATGGAGAAAAAGAATAGACCTAAGGTTCTATGGAAGGAGAAGGCCGTGTGTGTGACATGTGGTAGAGCAGGTTACATCTTGATTTTATCTTTGGTGTTCAAAAACTTGATAGGTGTAGTGATGCACTAAGTAGCATGGTGACTTCCTAAGAACTGTAGATGGGTACCATGTTGATCATGGTGGGTAGCGGTGTGATACATATGGAGGACTCATGTGTTGACTTTTATGGGTTTTTAGCTCATGTTGATAACTGATATCAAGAGTGTTATGTACACTTGTTCATGATTGGAATAGTTAGTTTCCTACATGGTGATCTCATGATGAGATGGAGTAGTCAGAGGGCTATGTGGATGAGGCAAAGAGTTGTTTCTTTGAAAAATTGAAGATTGTATGGGTTCTAATAGGAATATTGATGTGGTACAAGTATACCTCCATCAAGATCAAAGGTTTAGCATAGGTTATTTCTATGTGTCAATGGCATGTTGGTTGTAGGCCCCAACATGATTAGTAGTGAGATGGCTTAGGTGACTAGGATGATATGAAGGTGACAAACTAAGGATGGATATGCATAGTATACATGAAAGCAATGAATTGAAGTATCCTACTTCTTTCGATTGTAAGTTGTCTTTTAGAGTGTCCTAGATTGGAGGAGGAGAAGACATAGATGTCATGTGTATTTTATTCATTAAGAATATGAAATCCTCATATATGCTATTTTGTGCACTAAACTAGATACTTCTAAGTTGTGGGAGTTGTGTGTGGTTCATGGTAGAATCCTAAATAAAGATGGGTCCATGGTGAAGTAGGAGTCACTTCAGTTGCTACAAATCTTCTATAGAGAAGTAGATGTTGACAAAGCCAATCAGGGTAGAGAAGTTTTAGTACTAAAAAAAATTCTATTAGGCTTGTGTGTGAGCAATAGTGAATATTAATGACAACTTGTTGGTGGAATATGTAGGTGTATTGAAGTTATATGTATATGAATTTAAGTGGGAGATTATTAGGGTGTGAATCTATTATTCATGGGCATTATTCATAGTCATTATTCATGGTGACATGGCATATGGGTGATGTGGCATGTGGGTGTGCAAATGAGTTGGCATGTAGGTGACGTGGAAAGAAGGTGATGTGGTAGGTGGGACCATGATGGGTTCTAAGGTGTGATCAGGATGATGTGATAGGTGTGAAGCATAATACTAAACTAGAAGACGTGTTTTGTCCTTAGTGAGTCACATGTAGGTTGTCACATGGTGCAAAATACAAAGGGTCATACATAGGTTGAATTTATAAAGGGACCCATGATTATCATGTGTGGAGATAGTCAAAATGTGATTTCAACACCTGTTGGACTTGTGTGGTCACATGGAAGAAGATGACAAGATGAGCACTATTACAGATTGTCCTCACATGTGTGAATGGGGTGAAATTCTTGGAATCACATGGGGTGGCTTGGATCTTGTTTATAGTATAACATCTACTTTGGTGACCCTTAGAGAAGATCACAAGAAGAACACTATTGAGTGTTTGGCCTCACTTGTGGAAGTGGAGAGTAAGTTTTGGATCCATATGGAGGTGGAACATGTTCTTGTCTAAAGTGAAGATGCTTTGAAGACTTTTACCCATGGTGAAGAACACCTTTGGAAATCACTTAACACCACACTCATGTGTGGTTCAAATTTATAAGGGGCCATTATGAATTTCTTCCTCTCTCTCTCTCTCTCTTTTGTAAAATGCTATAAAGAATTGCATTCTCCTTTGTATTTATGAGAAGCCCATTGGGGGATATCCACTCTTAGATCATTATTCCAGGTTGAAGCTTGAAAGGTTTGGAATCTTCACTCACCTATATGCTTTAGTTGTAAGCATCATTCATTATTAGTTGGTTAGAGCCTTTAAGGCTTATATGAGAGCACGAATCACCCAATTTATTGGAAGCATGAAGATCCTTGAGGTTAGAGGTTAGAGCCTAAAAGATTATGTTAGATTGGCTAACCTGGTTGGAGTTTGGAGGCTTGTTAGCTCAAGTCATGGAGATAGAGGTCAATGCTTTAGATCTCACCTTGGATTTTATGGTGTTAGAATTGGATGGAGTTACATGTTACATCTTAGAGGTTGAAACCTATAAGGCTTGGTTTCAATCTTGATTCACTTGAGTGTTTGTAAGCACTTGAAAGGAGTTGATGAGAGGATTTGATGTTGTAGAGAGAGTTTTGTTGATGAATATGAAGTTTGGATGTTGTCTTTTCCCCATGGTTTTTCCCTTACTAGTTTAGTGGGGTTTTCACGTATATATTTTGTAATGTTTTCTCTCCTATTTTGTGTTTTACTATGGCTTGTTTTTATATAAGTAATTTATTTTACTTGAACATGTATTAGGAATAAGATTCTTTAATCCTAACACATGCATAGATTACATTTTTTGTTTTTTTTCTCATTATCAAGGCTAAGGGTACCTTTTCCAACTATTCTTGTCATTGAATTAACTCCAAATTTTATTGTGCCTTCATTCATTTCCTTTAATGAGAGAGATTTACTCTTGTCCCCAGTCATGTGGCTTGAGCATCCACTATCAATATACCATTACTTCCCTTCATTTTTTTACATGAAAATTAGTTTTCATTAGCATATATTTCTCCTTATCTTGATTAACTTCCTCTTGCTTTTGTTTCCAAAATTTTGTAGGTTCTCTTTTCTTTACCACAAGAACATTCACTTTCTTGTTTTATCTAGGGGGTTCCATAATAACACTTATACAAAACCTTAATATATGTCCATAGTTATTGTAATTATAATATGCAATGGTATTCTCTTTTTAATTTGATAATAGGGTAAATGAGTTATAGTTTTTAATTGAGACTCCATAAGTACTTCTGTCATTGTCCCATGCATACCTATTTCTTGCATGTGTCCTACACTCCATTTCTCTATGCCCAAAATGATTACATGAAAATAAATAAGAAAAGAAATAATGTTGGAACTTGGTCATGTGTGCTTTTCTTGGAGGAATGCTTGTTTTCTATGGGACTTGATTCTCTTTCTTCTTGTTGATAGGAATTTTGAGAACATCTACATAGTTTTTTGTCTTTTGCTCATTTACCTTATTTGGTGGCTCTTTGTGATCTTATTTTTTATCCATCTAATTTTATTTATATCCAAGACTAGTATTTATAGATGGTGACCTCTGCCCATTTATGATATCATCTAAGATCTTGATACTCTTTTTAAATTTGAGACTTATGTTTAGCTTATTGGTTGTTTTCTCTAGCTCCTTCCTCAAGGAGACAATCTTAGATTCTAACCTCTCACAATTTTCTTCTTTTTTGCTTAATTATATTCATACGTTCTCTTTAATCAATTTTGCTTCTTCAAGTTGAATATTGAGGTTGATGATAATTTTTTCGGATTTCACAAGCTCTTGGGAAATTTTTGCCTCAAATCGCAATCCTCTTTTTCATATTTGTGTAGCTACAATTTTTGGTTCAAATTTATTTTCTTAAGCTACTTGATCTCTCTTAAGGCACATATGAGTTCTTCTTTAATATCTACCTCTCCTTCATCTTCGACATCTTCTTCCTCTTCCAAGGTGTCTTCACTTGTAGAGGCACCATTTTTCATTTCTATAGCCATAAATAGAGATTATTCTTTGTCACTCTATGATATGTTCTCATCACTCTTCTCAACTGAGATACTATCCTTTTTAGAGTAGAGGATCTTCTTATGCTTACCAAACTTTTTCTTGTATTTGTTCTATTTGAAGATTTTCTTATATTGAGGTTTGTTTTGCTTCTTATTCCTTTTCTCATTATGATTTTCCTCATCATCGCTATCATCCTTATGTGGATAGTTAGCTATAAAATGTCCTATTTTACCATAATTAAAACATTTAAAAGGTAGCTTACCTTTGTATTTACCTAATCATTTATGAATCTTTCTTACAAAAAGGGCCTCCTCTTCATCTTATTCATCATTGGTGTCATCGCTTGATCAGGTTCTTTATTTTTCACTTTCTCTAAAGCTTTAAAAGTTTCTTCCTTCTTAGATGGATTTTCCTTTTGAGTTCTCATTTCATGCGCCATGATAATCCCATGCAACTCATCCATTGTTAATGAGCCTAAGTCCTTTATTTCTTTAATAGCCAAAACTTTTGCATCAAAACTCAAGGGAAGTGACCTTAGGACTCTTTGAATGATCATGGATTCTTCAACATTTTTCCCAAGTCCTCTGGTGGTGTTAACAATCTCATCCACATGAAGAATATATGCCACAACATTTTATTTATATTTCATTTTCAATCTCTCTAATTATCTCCTATGAGTTTGGAGTTTTTCCTTCTTCACTTTTTTGTCACCCTCATAGATGTTCTGAAGTTTGTCCCACATTTCCTTTGTTAAATTGCATTGCATAATCTTGACAAACTCTAATTTTGATAAGCCACATAAATTAACATTCATGGCTTTGGAATTATTCTCATTAGCTTTTTTTCACTTGGATTCATTATGAAGTTATTGGCATAAAATATTCATTCATCATTATTTGCTACATATCAAAACCAAGGGCCATTAAATAAGTACACATCCTTATACTCTAGAATGCATAGTTTGTTATATCAAACAATGGAGCCTTGTTTATGAAGAAACCTTCATGTACATGATGACTAACCATGTGTTCTTCTGGGATCTACCTTCCAATGGTTAGATTGATTCTAAAGGAACCGCTCTGATACCAATTGTTAATCACACTATACACTAAGAAGTGGGGGTGAATCAGTGTATAATAAACTTTTAACTTTCAAAAATTAATGTTCACAAAGAAAGCATGAACACAAGATATAATAAATAATAAATATAATATTTATGTGGAAAATCTCTCTTGATAAAAACAACAAATCAGAGCTACTTGGATCTACCATCCAAATCCAGTCAAAAAATAATAACCCTTTTATAAAATTTTGTAGGCACCAACCTACTTGGAGACACCAATCCCCACTGCCAAGTACCAACTTAGAAAGAGACACTAATCTCATTGTTCTAAGGAACCGATGTCCACTAAAACAATCTTCCACCTTACTATTATTGCTTCATCAACGAATGATGGAAATTTCAATATCCTCTTCTTCTCCATAAAAATCTGTTTATACTTGAATGATGGAAATAATTATTTCTCATATATTTTCCAATCTTTTATCCACCTTATATAACCTCTAAAGGTTCTTCACAAAGGAGGCCCTCTTCACCAAAAGTGTTATCCGTGAGCATTTACATTTACATTTTCATTTTCATTGACATTTCTATTGACAATTCCATTGATATTTCCATTGACAATTCTATTGGTAATTCTATTGACATAAATTATAATTCCTTTGACATTTCCATTGGTAATTCCATTGACATCAATTACAATTCCTTTAACATCAATGACAATATTCCAACATCATGTGTGAAACCCAAGTAGAAGTGTGACACACATGTGTATGTATAAGTAATTGATATGTCATTCATCAACATGGAACTAATACATAGATGCCAAGGAACCAATAGAACATGTTTATGCTAAAAATATTTTTGGATTTGTTATTTTATTTTTATTTTTTTGGTATTTTTGGAATATGTGAAGCTTTTCACCCTTAAGTTGGATCTTTTACATTTTTTATATCATGATTAGATGAGTTAAAAAGGTACATAGCATGTTCCTCCTCACACTTTACATGTGTAGTAAATAAACTAATATTATCACTTGGAATATATATTAATTTTTATTCACGAGAAAAAGAAATACCTTATTCATTTGGATCAATTTTAGCTTCCATTTCGTATAACCAAAGAGTTCCTAATATAAAAGCATATGGAGATGTGTTAGGCATAACCCAAACCCATGTTTGAATTACTTTAGTACCACAATCAATTTTTAGTGGTATGTGGTCTAAGGAGTCATTCCAACTGGCTTTCCTTTGTAATTCTTGTAGATCAAATCCAATTTATTGAAAACATATTATATTGCAAGTAGTTTTTGTTTGTGTTGCATCAATATGATTATACCAGAAATAATCACTACCCATGAATAAGGTGATTGCTAAATACTATTGGCTTGGATGTTTTTTGATTTTTTTACTCTAAAGCTCTTTTTGTACATTATATGCCATTTGCATTTCAAGGTCCTTATTAGAATGATAGTTCAAATGATTGTTCATATTTTCTATTTCTAATGATCACGAGGTTGTGAACCTGATTCTTTTGGAGGATCACCAAATGTAATATTTTGGTCATCAATACTGTCATGGATCTTATGCTCTAGGGTAAATAATTTTTTTATATAATGCCCTAGTCCCTGATGATAATCAAAATAAGCATTTTCATCATATCCTTTCGGTAGAGGTTGCCTCATATCAATATCTAAAGGGGGAGGGAGAGATATAAGCTTCCACTCTATTAACCACAAGAGTAATGAAGTTGGAGACTCAAATATGTGTGAGAACTATCTCCTTGATGCATTGGATAAGAAAACATGCTTAGGTTTTTGTAATAGTGTATCAACTATTGTATTATTTATACAAGAGATGTGTTGAACTATATCTTGCTCATGTTTTCCAAATCACTATACTTTGTATCCATATTTTAATAAATATTAAAGGCCAAAATCATTTTGTAGGGTTGCAACATAGGATCACTTGTTTGTTGGATTATTGCCTGATGTTTGAAGTGATTAGTATCCATGGGACATATGTATTGAAATCCCTGATGACTGAATTTTAAATATGCATGCAAAGTAGATGGAACTGCATACATTTCATGTATCCAAGGTTCTCCCAATAATATATTATAGTTTTATTGAGCCCCAAATGTTTAAGACTAATTTGGCTAAGTACTTTTTGGTGACAAGCAACACAGAGAGACACAGTATGAAAGCCTATGGTGTAGGAGTCCATGGCATATAAGGATAAATTCCCATGGAGTAAAGACACATTTTAAATGGAGAGACTAAGGATGTAAGACTAAAAAATTAGCAAAAGTCTTGGGGAAAGTGTAGAAAGTGGAGACGATTATGGAATAGTTCTCAGGGATGGAAGAGAAGACTAGGTCAAGTGAGAATCTATCACTAAAATATAGGAAGATAGGCAATCAACAATGAGGATCCAATATAAAAATATAATATAAGGGAGGATATGCCTGAGTTCATAGGAGTTTATTATAAATGGATACCATGACTTAATTTTGTTAATGATCATTGACAAGTCATCATAGTTGTATTTACTTCTATAACTGATTGGTTAGGGTACACCAAGTATAAATACCCCCTTGATGTACTTTATATTATTGTTTAAGGGTTTATGAGTTGGTTAGCATTGTAACTCTAAATCACTTTATTCTTTGATATCACATATGAATATAATTGAAGTAAGTTTACATTGACTAATTCTTGTGTTCAATTATCTATGGAGTTGATAATATTTGTTATCGTTGTATGCTAATTCCTTCTTATTTTGAATCGTTAAGTGATGGAAAATTATATTGAGTTAGATATAGGAGTAAGAATGAATTTAGTACTAAGTATTTGTTTGAGCTCCCTTATCTAAGAAGCTAGATAAATACACCCTCGGGTAACAAAACCAATGGGAACTAGTCTTAAGTTGTATGCTTCGAGTAAGCATGAAAAAAATTGTTCTTGCATGAAATGCCAATGCACTAACATGTTATAAATATTATTCACTTAGTCATGCACCTAGGGAAAGGTATGCACATTTAAAGGAAAAGAATCCCAATAGCTTGCATCATTTAGCATAACTTGACACAAAGTACATAATGTATGGGAACCCATAGTAATATTTAATGTTATTTATCTCAACACTTGTCATGAAATGTTATCAAATCACTTCATTCTCATATTAGATGGTTCCAAATTTGAAATTCCAATGCCATTTAAGGAGAGAAGATATGTTGAAAATGTTGAGCCCTAAACCATTGTCCACAAGAACTCACTTTACTATTTTATTACAAACACACACTTAGATGTAGAGTGGAAAATAACTATTTATAAGATGTTGAGGTGGTAAATCCTCATTTTCAAAGTATATATTATGTTCAATTCATTTAATAGAGTTTAACATGACGGCCTCATTTGGTGATTCTACATTACATTACAAGTTTGTTGTATGTAAAGCTCTCACAAAAATACCCTTGTAAGGTGGTGACTTGTGTAATAGGTCTAATAGTGAAGCTTTATTCATAGCCTCAAGATATGTCTTTGGGAGTTTTGTTATATGATCATGTATATTTTATTGATTGTGAGAAGGAAGTTGTGTTGCTAAAGGTAAGTCTTGATAGATAATATTCTTTGAGGACACCTCTTTAGAACCAAAGGTAATAATGTTTGTGGTATATGTTAGATTTTACATAATATCTATGAAAGCAGCGAATGTTATATCACTTGGTACTTGGGTATCATGTAATGCCTCATATAGTATATGTGTATAAATAGTGGAGTGTTTTAGAAGCTCAAATAGTGAATAGTGTAAGGTTACCTTTTATGATGTTAGGTTTAGAAGGCCCTTGCTCTAGTGTATTACAAAATGAATTTTGAAGAGAGATCAAATGTTGTTTTTGATTTAAAATCCTCTCATTATTATCACAAATTTTCTTGATAGATTTAACAAGGAAAGTAATGCATCAAACCATAACAAATATCACAAATTGGAACCTAAAATGGGTGATAGATACATCCATGTTGTACATATTTTATAGCAATCTGAGGTTAGCAATAAAAAAATCAAAAAACCTCATTGACATAGGGTTTGGAGTTCAAATATCGGGTTCACCAAATATTTAACCTTAAAAATTTAGATTAAGGAATCTATGGTTAAAGGTGATAAAGATAGCCTAGGGCACAAGGGTGATAAACTATCTCTATAACAAGCCAATTAAATGCTAAACTCAAATATAACATATGACAAATTTATTAAATTGAGATATGATAAAATAAAGTACAACCCTGATAGATATGGAAATGACAAAGAAATAATGTACTTAGTTGGTTTTGATGCTAACATAGTTCTAGATTTGGAATAGGCAGGATGCAAACTAGAAGAGGATTCTTGAACAATCACCAAATCATGGATTGAGTGCCTCTAGAGTCATGGATACTAGCATCAGCCTGAGATGATTGTGTCAATGCTACTATATGAATTAGATATAGGTGTCCTATACACAATAAACAATTGGGAGAGAATGTAAACACCTAGATACTTTTGGGTTTGATTTCACCTTCACTATGGTGCATTCAAGTCTAGTAAATAGATTGTGACTTCTCATAAAATTACAAAACCCTAGTTCTTCATCTTCATAGTGACCTTGGGAAAAATAAGTTAATGGGCTCACAATGTTGAGCTAACCTCAAAAACCCATCTGTCAATGAGTGATTCCTACATAACCAATACTCCAAAAGAAGGCCTCAAACTGATGTAGTTTTCCCTTGTGTTAGCTTGTGTGTGAATCATGCAATATGTGGAAAGCAAGTAAAATGGTGACCTAATTTGTAACTTGGAAAATATATCTCTTAGGTTGATCCTTCAGTATTTCAGACCTGTATATGTGTTGTTGCTATTACTAATATGAAAATAGGAGAAGATAGAGAAGGTTTGCTCAATTGAATGCCTTTGATAAGTAGCCAGGTGAGTAGGTAAGAAGTTTCTAGGTGAGGAATGAGTGAGGGTTGATCTTATATTTATACCAATCCTCTTGGAGAATATCTCACATTAAATCACTTAGGCCAACCAATATGATACATTTCATTTATAAATTAGATGACTTTAGGGCAGTGGATACTTGTGTCAGAGTAAGACACTTGTGTCGATGTAGGTATTTATCTAGGATGATAGTGTCTAGGGAATAGGAAAGTAGGTACATGCACATAACTTGTAGGGGCATATTTTAAATATTATGGACAAGATAGAAGGTATGGGTCATCAACATAAGACAGGTCAAACCAAGAGATGGGCCAAGGGGCACAAGATAGAGCAGATGCGAGACTTACAAAAGTGGGAAAGGTCTAAAACTGAGAAGAATAACCAAGGTTTTTCCAAGTGTACAAGACTAAGGTGATATATAATCCATAGATATCATCTACACCAACCTACACAATCTACATAAAGCCAATTTGATGGAGGTGTGCATATATGTTTATCAATTTACTATTTTTAACTCATTTCTAATTCTATAAATTATGTATTTTACATTTAGATTTGTATATTATGTAGATCTATATCAATTTTCAATAGTTTATTTGTTCTTAGTATTTCATTATTAAATTAAAAATAATATATTAAACACTTATATAACCAAATTCATAGTATATCCATCACTAGTACTTAGCATGTATGTCTACCTCTAAGAAAATAAAAGTGATAGAATAACTTAATTTTAGCTATCATACCTATTGTAACTCCATCATCTCTCTTTTCTATCATGCCCTGATTGTCATGGCTATAAGCTAGGGTGAATCCTCTACATCTCCCCAGATGGACTACCATACCCTGTCAAGATGACCTACATGTCTGACCATATATGGTCTAGTTCACCTGAGGATATGCTTGGGGCCTACCTATCTCTAAGGAGAAACCACTACCTACCCACCTTCGTCATCTCTTCCTCATGTTACTTGTTGCCTCCATCATCGTTGTCATCTAGATGCTACATTTTAATGAGGTCTTACGACTAGGACTGCAACTAGTGTGCATCATCCTCTTATCCCACATAGATCCCTAACATGCCTCTCCCAATAAATTACATGTAAATCAATTCACATATTTCATGCAATTGAATAATGTAAAGTGACCCTATCAAAGTCTTAAGGCATATATATTATGATACTCTAGTAGTCTACTATAAAATTTAGTGATCAAAATGTACAAATTCAACTCACTTGGTCCTCTGAATTTTTGAAAATACCTTCAAATTTCTTAAAATTTATTCCCAATATTAAATATTGCATGCATGTCCTTGTCAATTCTAATTTCCAAATGATAACTTGGTCACATCATATGCCCTTTGAATATCCATGAAATAATAAAAATCCATGACCTTTATTAACTACCTCTTCAAACATTCATTATATTTTGGATTTTTGTATTCCCATGGCCTTACTCTCTAGTGAAGGATCTCAATTTCACCTTTACCACTTGTTAACCTCATTCATGAAAGTGTTTAATTTTGATGAGATAATTATGCAAAGATCTCTTAACCATTGTGTTACCAAGTGTAAATTTGCTATAAATATATTACATATCATAAAGTTTAAAGTTGTTTTTGAGTTTTCCATGGTTGTAATTAAATCGTATCAAACTTAGTACAACTAACAACATTATTTATACTTTAATTTTGGATTACAAACTTGATATCAAAGCACTATATGTCATGCAATATCTTGGCTCTTCGGTTGTGTAAATGTCATTGAACCCTTTGCTAGATTAATCACTCGCTAATTATATTTTAGGTTGATGTCATCCAACTCCCCATCACCTTTATTCTATAAATTGATTCCAATTTTGGTGATAGACACATTTTTATTTACTATGTATCTGCGTAATTTCATTTGTTAGATATTTTCATTCATTTTAGTTCATTCTATTTTATCAATGGTTTATATTAATTCCTATTAAGTTAGGTTTCCATTGAAAAATATCCCTATAATTCGCCATGTATGATCTTCCTATGGCTCGGGAAGATGGAAACTAGCAAAAGGGGCAAGGTCAACCTCCTTGTCACTAACATATCGATGAGATTCTAGCAAGGCGCTCTAAAACTATTAATAGTTGGTGAAGGAGTATGACATGACATGCACTTTTACTAGAGAAGTTAGCTTTTTTTCCTTAGTCCTTTCTCAAGCAATCAGTGTATATAATGTTTGACATGGTTGATAAATGATTATATGGTCCTGAAGGAATTGATTTCATAGATGATGCTAGTAATATTCTTTTTGCAATGAGAACAGAGGCAACACAAATGTGAGTCACAATATACATTAATATGTGAATTGATTTGTAACCCTATGAACATTATTATACATATCTCTGTTAATCTTATTCCTTCACTTAACTTTGTTGTATTTACATCTCATGATTTTCTACGTTTTATGTATTTTTCTTAGGATCAACATTTTCAATTTCTCTTTCAGATTTGTGCATATTTCATTCTATTTTACCACTTTGGACACCCATTTCTCATGTGGGATTAGTATATTTTTCCCAATGTTCTCAACCCTACAGTGACAAAATTCATGAAGTCATAGTGTTCAAGCTTTAATAGTTTCCCCAAAGCAGATTACATTTTACTACACATTTAAATAATTTGTCACTTCAAAAATACCTTTTTGCCATGTGGAATGATGTATTCAATATACACCTTCGCTAAGTTATGTCTTTTTTTTTTCATGCTTCCAATTGCATTGCAACACATGACGATGTCTTGTTGGTTTGTAGTATTGGAGTTGATGGGGTCATTTTAGCTATTTATATTATTATATACATTATATGGATTTGTGAATTTATTAAATTTACTTTAACTTCTTTTGGGATTTGTACCTTTCCACTTTCTCATTTGGTGTGGCCATATGGAAGCATCTTGTACAATACATCTTCATTTTGGCCATGATTTTTTATCACTTTTCACTTTCTTGCCTCCAATCAAACTAACCTATGTGGCTCCCTCCTATTTGACACCCAATCACAGAGTTAATAGCGCTGGCGAATGGCTTTAAGTGCTGCATAGAGGCATCAATAATTAAAATCCACTAACACAAAACAAACTAAAGCAAACCTTGAACTTACAAAATATTACATCATGTTTCAAGCTTCCAAAAAATATACAAATTTCGATAAAATTTACTATTTTATAACCTTATTTTAAAACAATTTGAAATATAACTTTCCTTAAAATAAAACATATGAAATATAAATATATCATAAACACCAAAACTCCACTATTAATTTTATTGAAATGTTCCGAAAGTAAAATAAAATATTTATATATTAAAAACATATTAAACTTCCTAATGAATATTACCCTTACATCAATTAATACATATATCATATATTTATTCCCGTGTAATTTAAGTGGTACAAGGCTAGCCAATGTTCCGTAATGGTCTTTAAATATTTTTCTGTCGGCAATTCAGTATTTTTAAGGACTTTGTAATCGTATTTGAGCGCGTAGACGTAACATCAAAAACTTTGTCAATTAAGTAATAAAAAAGAAACAACGCAAGTCGCCATAAAAGCGCATCTGGTGTAGTGGTATCATAGTACCCTCCCACGGTACTGACCGGGGTTGGATTCCCCGGATGCGCATAATTAGTTACCGTGCGTCCCATGTTGTGACTCCATTGTATCGTCGTCTCCTTCTTTATATTAACATACATATAGATAAATCAATAAATTTTAAGTTACATATATATATATAATAAATTTTAAGTTATATATATATATATAGATAAATCAATAAATTTTTAAGTGCTTAAATTTGGTGTGGAGTTATATTTATAACTAAATTAATTTATGTGTAAATTTAAATTTTGTATTTTAAAATTGTTATAATAAATTATAAATGTTTTATTAAATTATTAGTTTGATTTTTAAGTATATATGATTTAGGTAAACATTTTTGAACTTAGATTTATGAATCCAAAGTGAAATAGTTTTTTATTGGAGTTAACAAATTAGTTTAGGACATAAATAAGAGGTCAAAATCCCTCAAAGAACCATTAAAAGTGAACATGAACAACACAACAATGCTACAAGAAGCCACATCTAATAAGGAGGAAGATACAAAACACAAACAAATATGAAGAACTAATAGTAAAAAGATAACAACAAAACAACAAAAATACAAAAAGCTAACTACTAGAAGACATCAACTACGCTACACGGCTGCAAAGGATCACAATGATAAGAGATGCACCAACACACAACGAGACACTCAATGAGTATCAAATATGGAAGAGTCAATTGTAGGAGGGAATCATCCTTCTCCTAGGAAGGATCTCTCCAATTAGCCACTGAATCGAATATGGGAAGAGTCAATTGCAAAAAGAAATCATCATTCTCCTAAAAAAGATCTCCTCAATCGATCTCAATAATCCATCTCTTAATTTAATTATTATTATTTTTTAAATAAAAACTCTTAATTTATATTCTATATCAAACAAACATAAAATCTTTATTTTAAAAACCTACAACAAATTAATAAATTATAAATACATGATATTTATAAATTGATTCATGTCTAAATCTCATAGCAACACGTTCTATGCAATGACACCGCTTCCACCCGTCCACCCTAAAAAAAACCTAAAAACAAAGAAACAAATAAATAAAAATTAATTAATTAATTAATAATAATAATAATAATCTCTACTTGCATTCAGTATTTCAATGTCGACTTACATTATCAAGCAAATTGATCCATTGTAACATTGAAAAAATTAAATTGCTAATAATAAATTTGGTTAATGTTTATGAGAAATGAATTTAAAAACTTTTTATAATGTTTATGAGTTTTTTTTTTGGTTATGCTCAAAGGTATTACATGGAATCACTGAATTACATAGAATGTCTGAATCTCTATCCATATCTTAAAAATAAATATATAGCGTCTTTACAATGCTGAGTAAGCATACATCTAAATTAGTGAGCTCCTTTGGCTAAGCAGTCACATTTAAGGGGCATCTACGCCATCAAAATCACTAAGGGCACAATCCTGGCCTACATTGCTTGACTCTCCATGTTAGGTATCTAGAGGAATTTGTACCTTGGTAGATGGATATAAGCAACCATCATCCTCATTAGTTGGACTACAATACTTTCAATTTTATGAGAATTGAATTCAAAAGCTTTTTATAACATTTATGCAAATTGAATTCAAATTTTTTTAATCCACACTTCAATTTCTATTTCTAACAATACTTATAAACTTCTCTCTTAAGAGCTTCTATGTTTTCACAAAGTACATAAGAGTGAGTGAGTAGATAATTTCTGGGGAAAAACTGTGTGCATAATTTTTAATCAACGTATTTCAAATCACCTTCCATGATTTATCATTACGGAAATATTCATATATGAAATCATAGACTAGTTGCCTTATAAATATTTTTCCATTTGTCTAAAAATGTTAAAACGGTTGGAAATATTATTAGTGCTTTTGAATGTTGCAAATTTGTTGTAAAGAAAAACATTGGGAGAGCCGTTCAAAAAATGTTGACTCTTGGTTGAAATAAAAGGTGAGTTTAATTTTAATGATTAGGGGAAGGGGACCAATAGTTGGGATCCCAAACTTTGGGGTCCACATATTTCATATTATGCCACTTCATAGCATAAAATCTTAAATTTAAATACTTTAACATTTCTTAAGTCTAAATAAGTCATCCAGGAGACAAATATACGTCGTTGAAAGTCGTAAAGTAATTTTTTCATTGACATGTCATTTTTTGGTCATTTTGTAAGTACAATTGATACTTGTGACCAAAAAGACCAATTAATTTTAAAAAATTGACTAATAATAATTTTCAAACACATTATTTTATCATTGGCTTAACTTTTTTGACTAAGGCATAGCATGAAATTAATATGGGTCATTCATATAAAATGAAGTGACATGTTTAAAGATGTGTGGGTCATTAATATGGAAAGCAACACCATTTTTGGTAAAGGTTGGTGGGTTTTCCTGCATTAATGTGGTGATTTAATGTCGCCCTGCATGCCACTAACAAATGGCTCTCCTTGTCTTTTCACATACCTTCCCCATAAATGGCTATGGAACCTCCTTGAAATTTTCTGACCATGCAATGTTTCACAGAATATTTTTCATCAGTAGAATGGAGGGATGGAATATTATGCGTAGGTGTGTTCCCTATAACTGAACCCACATTATGTTGTTATTTTCTTGTGGATGCTATTATTATTGTGTCTTTTATGTTCAAAGTTTTTTTAATGTGCCTTCATGTCCAAGTCAATATTTAGTGGTATGTTAATGGAAGGGTAAAACATTACACATGTGTGTTGCTTGTAACTGAGGCAACAACTATGTTCTTTTTATTTTCACATGTTTGTTATTGTTATTGTGCCTTCTATGCTCATAGTATGTTTTGTGCCTTCACATTCAATTTAACATTTACTAGTATGTTCATGAAAGCCCTCAAGGTACTCATTCACATACCAATAAATGTTATTGTTTTTGTATCAACCCATATCATTTTTTAAACTCTATGCCCATGTTGGAAGATGCTTCTGTCATTAATATGCAAGGAAATGCCATGTTGGAATATAGTTGTGTTCTTAATATGCAACAACCATTTTTGAATATGTATGGCATCCTTTTTTTCATTAATGTAGCATGTTAATGTTGCCATGTGTGCCATATTCAACCTATTCACCATGTTGAAGGAATGAAATGTTACCCACAACATTGACATGTTATCAGTCACATTTGATTCTAAATTTGTTGGTATTTTAATGGAATCCTAGAGATTCTCATTCACTCAACATCATATGTTATTGTTTTTGCAACACCAAATTATTTTCTTAATTCATGTCATGTGATTTATATTTATGATGCATTTCTATTTTTTTGCACAACGTGGGTTGGAAGACTTAATATTTATTGGTATGTGGATGGAAGTCTTGAAGGTTTTCATTCACATATCAATAAATGTTATTTTCTTTGTATCAAAATTAAGGTTTTCATTCACATAACAATAAATGTAATTATTTTTGTATCAAACCAAATTATTTTTTGAATTCATGTTGTTATAAGCTTTATATTTGTGACACATTACTATTTCCTTGCATTAAAGTGTCATGTTAATCATGTTCACTGTACCATGTTAAAATGCCACTCATAGTAAATATGATATGAACAATGATGTAACCCAATGGCCTTTGTTGTAGAATGCATTGTTTAATAGAGATTATATCTTCGACATGTTAGAGGGATGAAACATTAATTGCCTTGAACAACATGTAAACGTTTAATGTGTTACTAAATATTTACATCTATGTGGATGGAAGCCCTAAAGGTTTTCATTCACATACGAGTAAATGTTATTGTATTTGTATCTAAATTTATATTTTCATTTTCATTCCAATAAAGATTGACTTAGATGTGCCAAATTGAACCCTATTCTAAATTCGTATTGTTGTGTTATCGATATGTTCATGTGAATTAATGTTATTGTGTTATTCATTCAAATTTTTAAAATTACAAATATTATTTATCATAAATGTTGTTCATATATTTTCTATTAAATGTTGACTCAAATGCATCAAACCAAATTTTATTTTGAGTTGATGTTGTGTTATTTACTCACATTTTCAAAATTATAAATATTCTTTGTCATAACTATTATTCATATGTTTTCAAGTAAATGTTGACTCAGATGTATCAAACTAATTTATATATGAAATCAAAAATGCATCATGTCTATAAATCAATCTTGACTTAGAGAAGATAGATCATACCATACATTTTCAATTGAGGACTTATTAGATAATCGAGAACATGACCAATATGGAGATCCACTAAACCCGATTAGGGGATCTCTTACCAAAATACACTATGCTAAGGAGGGTTTCAAAGCCTCCAATCAAGCACAATCACACAATAACCCTAAGGGAGTCCTACGTTTTGATATCTCTCACTAAAATAATACGTAAAGTAAAATATAATCTAGTGCTCACCAAAGCTTGTGGCACAAAGTGGGGGTTAGTAAATAAAACAAACATGCAGAGGAGAATCTCAATTAAGATATGTATGAGCAAGACCCTAATACATGGAAAGAGAAGAGTAATATTATTCAAAGCCAATACTTATGCTACTTCTATCTACTAAAGAGAGGAGCAAAGTTAGAGAATACTTACCTGAATGATGAACCCATCGAGACTCAATCTCTCCCTTGGCCAAAGGGGCTCCACAAGAGATTATTGTGGTTTCATAAGGATCACTAAAAAAGGCCAAAGTATCCAAGACTTCTCCACAAGACTAGATTTTTTAAGTAAAAACCCTAAGTTAAGACTCCTCAAGTAGAATGGTGGAAGAGTAAATTTTAAAGAAGTGCAAGTGAATAATAACTCTTTTTCATTGTTTAAATATTTTTGAAATGATCTTGTATATATAGGTGAATTTAACGCTAAGCCCTTTTGAAAGTTTTGGCCGATAGGGTTAACCCAGTGGACTTCGTACAATTAAAGATAAAAATTCACTAGGTCATGGGCTAGGTCAACTAAGAGTTGACCTAGATCCTAAATGAATTTCACCCAAAACTGTATAGGATCAACCCAATTGACTTAGTACAGTCGATTATCAAAAGGGGCATAAGGTGAAGAAAAGAAGGATGCAAAGTGGAAGAAAGACATGAGGAGTATGCAAAGGAGGAGTAATAGCTTAGGGAATGGTTTTTAGGAGCAACTTAGATTGGTAATAAATGGAAACAAGGGATAACAATCTTGCTAGCACCAATGGTCTACCCACCCCTTTCCTGGTGTACCCCTTAGGACATGTACTTTGAGAGATTGAGTCTCGATGGGTTCCTATAGATGTAAAATGTTAGTAGTTGATAAAAGTTGAAAATGCTATGTATATATATGCCCCACTTGAAGCTCATCACGTGTCACTCAGGTGCAATAGGGGATGGTGATTCGATAAAGAACATAGTAACACATAACACTGAGGATAAAAAAATTGTAGTATTTTAAATAAAAAATAACTAAAAGTAAATGATTGAAAGAGAAATAACTGAAAAAAATAAATGTATGTGTACCTTGACTTACCTTTATCATTGGATGGTTGTCTACTATGTTTGTAGTTTTAATTTTAGAGGGCATAGAGATTTCTTTTGACAAACCCAAGAATACAAAACTAAAGAACAAAAACAAACAAACACAAGAAAGCCAAGATAATTGGTGCTATGTGGATGAGACATACTTAGAAATTTGGCAAGCTAGGGTGACAAGTGTTATGTTATAAGAAATGACCAAGTCAAAATTTAGAGGAAATTAGGTAATCGAAAAACCAAGGCTACTAAAGATAAAAAAACTCAAACAAGTAAATCTTAAGTAAAAAATGAAAACTCAACAAATCTAACCAATGATATTTCAAACTCAACTACACTCCAAAATGGGATAACTATGACCTCTATTGACAATCTCTAAAATGATATCTTTTAGCTTGATGCTCCTGCATCATAATCCGCAGGAGGGAGAAATTTTGTTTCGAAAACTTTATTTCTTGCCTTAAAATTCCACATTTGAGGGTCCTTCATACTCAACATATTTCTTTTCATTCTTTATTACTACTTTTTCTTCGCTAAACTATTACATTTCTTCTTTTTAGCTTTGTCTAGTTTCCTTGTCATCACATCTTCTACCTCTATGAGGTGTTCCAAATGTTGTAGCTATTTTTTTGTTTCATATTAATATTTTATAAGAACATTTTTCCTTAATCATATTCAAATACAACCAAATGGTGCTTATGCCTTTTTCTCATGCTTGTTTTATGGCTTTCTCCTTCCTTATTTTCACTTGATGTTTGCTTCTTTAGTGAATTTTGTTCCTTGACCATACTAACATCTTCTTCCTTAGAATATAATAGCTTCACATGAACTTAAACCTCTATCATTTGATCCATTATACTATCTTTTTATGCCTCTTCTTCACATTTATTCACAATTTGATTCCTCTTCCTACGACCTTGCTCATTATGCAAGAGTAACTTCTTGTTCCATTTATCCTCAACACATTAAAATATTGTTTGATAAATATTTGAATTTCCATGTCCATTCTTATCAAATAATAACTTATATTTATCTTTCCCAACTGAATAAATCACCTTATTTGCTTTCTCATGCTCCCTTTTATTGCTAACTAGCTTGCTTGGTTGTGGCCTTGTTTACACAACTTGTATTTTTCTACTTTGATCCATTCTTTGTGCTTCTTTGAAATAATTCATGATCCTTGATTTTTTTACTTCACCTAATTTTGACTCCTTGGATGGACTGAATATCTCTAAAACATCTATGTAAAAATAGTAACAATCTTTACTTAAACAAAGATGGGCAAGCAAAAATGGTAAAACAACATTGATGAGTGAGAAGTAATAATCCTTATCTCACGCAACAATGTAAAAAGGTACATAAAATAAAAATAACATTGGTGAGTGAGAAGTAACAAGCCAATCTCACTCAACAATAGAAAAAGTACATGAAAGTAGAAATGGACTCAAGTGTCCATAAAAACGGGTAGTACAACAATGATAAATGGTAAAAACAATCAAAACAAATCTAGAAATGTAAAGCCATGGTGTAAAGAAAGTAATCCATAGTTGCTCAAACATATCATTTTATTCTAAAGATAGATAAAATTGAAACAAAGTAGTGCTAGCATGTTTTTACGATGTGAAGAAGAAGGAAGTAAAGAAGAGGGAAAACATATTTGGAATCACAATTTTCTTGTCAAGGGGGGAAATGAAATGGGTGGAGGGTAGAATGAAATAAAATCCAAGGTAGAGAGAACTCTTTATCAAAGCAAGACACTTAGACTAGGTTTGTCAAAACAATAAGACTTCTGATCTTAAGGAATCTAAGAACTTCTCTTAGCCACACAAGTCTTAGGTCATCAAATGAAGTATATAGATCATCCCATGAAAGCTATATGCATAAAAATTAAAATAGACTTACCTTCCCACAATGTGTTCCCCATTCCTCAGAACCCCTTATAGAATCATCAGTCTACTATGAAGATTGGGTACTTGCATGAGAAAATAGGTAGCACCATAGAGTTTGTTTAATTCTCCTATTTTAATCTATTGGCCTACATCACCCAAATGGAGCTCGACTCTATGTGAGACCAACTATGGAGTTTGAGCTTCGATTAGAGATACGAGATGTGCTTGTAATCATGTCTTTTGGTGTGATTTTGACTTTTAAGATTTGTATGTTATCTTTTGTATATCATTGCCTTTTATTTTAAATGATTTGGCTTTTAACTTTATTGATGGATTTTTATATTCCTCCTCCATACAGATTTAGAAAACCAAACATGAGTGATAAAGATGAATTTCATTTGAATACTTATGACTTGGTTGATAAGAAAGAGAACTTAAAAGAGCATGGGGTCTAAGAGTCTCATAAATCTAGGTGAAATAAAAGTGTTATCTTGATTTCAACCTTGTTTTATCCAATGTGGAGTGAAAGGAAAGGAAATCAAAAGGAATGACACATGAAACAATTTGAATTAATTTAAATCATAAAAATTGTGACAAAGGGCAAAAGAGGGATATAATGATAGTAAAGTGTGATTTATTATCATAATAATGAGGGAAATGGAGGAAAACATTCTATCATAGATTATTATGCCAATTCCATCTACCAAAAGAAGCAAAAGTTAAACTTGAGAACAAGGATCAAAAACATATTCTAGAAAAGGAATATCAAGATGGTAATTTTATGAGGAAGGCTAGGTCCTATCCATGGTCTTACACTAAAAATCATAAAAGAGAAACCCACAAGGGTGCCAAAAAGCATGGAAAAATAAATGGGATAAGAAATATGGTATTTGTGAGGAAGATCAGGTCCAATCCATGGTTTTACATTACAACTCACAAAAGAGAAACCCAAGGGGTGAAAAAAGTATATCAAAAGAGTATGAAAATACGGAAGACTATGGTACATCATGACGAAGATCGGGTCCTATCCATGGTTTTACAATGCAACTCATGAGAGAAAAAGGAAAAACCAAAAGAGCAAACAGGAAGGACTAAAGGTTGGTGAAAAAGAGAGAACTGCTGCAAAGGGAGAGACCCATGTAAGTAACCTGCAAAAAATGTTAAATATATAGCATTTAAAAATCATGAAAATAAAGGAAGGATTAATCAAAATACTTCTTAATGAATTGAGTGTTGGTGGGCTCTTTGAAAACATGGCCTTCATAGGTTTGAAGGCGATATGTACTTGGACCAATAATATCTTTGACTAAATAGGGGCCCCATCATTTTTGGGCATATTTACCTTATTTATCATGAGTGTAGTCTAATTTAAAGACAAGATCACCAACATTAAGTATGCATATTTTAACATGTTTGTTATGTTGTTTGGCAATATGAGCCTTGTATTAGTGATTATGTTACAAATCAAAAAGATGATGTTCATCAATGAAATCGAGGGCATGAAGGTGAGCTTCACTTAATTATTCATTGGGAATGATACCATGAAGATATATATTATGATAGGAAAGCTCAAATTCCAATGAATAATTGATTCAGAACCATAGACTAGAGAGAATGGTGTTGCCCTAGTGGCATTCTGTATGCTAGTCAGATAAGACCAAAGAGCAAGATCAAGATGAAGATGCTAATCCATATGGGTTTCATGAATTTTCTTTTGGAGGATTTTGTTAAGTATTTTATTAGTGGTTTTAGCTTGGTCATTGCATTACAGATGATAAGGTGTGGAAAATTTTGATTGATATTGAATTTAGCATAAAGCTATTTGACATCCTTATTTTTGAAATTACCACTGTTATCATAAATGATAGTATGGGGAACACCAAAGTGGAAAATGATTTGATTAAGAATTAATTTGGTGATGGTCTTACTAGTGACATTAATAAGGGGCATGGCTTCAACCCATTTGGTAAAATAATCGATAGCTATGATGATAAAAACATGCCCATATTATGAGTGAGGTAATTTGCCTATGAGATCTAATACCCATATGGAGAATGGCCAGGGAGATTTGAAAATTTAAATTTTAGTTAGAAGTGAATGAATTAGATCATCATAAATTTGGCAAGGAATACACTTTTTAGCAAGTTTCATTTCATCCTTTTCAAGAGTAGGCCAAAAGTAACCCATACATAGGCATTTGTAGGTTGTATGTTGTCTGCTACAGTGACCACCATAAATGCCCCCATGTGCTTTCTCAATAAGAGGAGGAACCTCATATTGCATAACACAATGGAGAAAGGTACCTTCAACATTACGATAATAAATGATTTTATATGGAAATACATAATTGAAAGCTTGTTTATGAATACGAGTCTTTTCACAAGAATCTAAGTTAGGAGGACAAGTTTGATGTTTCAAAAATTGAATGATGTATTTGTACCATGGGCTTTGTCAGATGTGATAGATTTGATGTGGCAGATAAGTGAATATGGTGGTTGAGTAGAAGACAAATATTTTATTATTTGTATAATAAAAGTGTGATAAAAAATAACTTGGTGGAGATGAAAGAGAGATGTTGAAGAAAAAAGGGAATTAGTAATGGAATTTTGATATTGAAGAATAGGCTCAATAGTGAAATAAATGAAGTCTTTGGTGAGAGTGGTTGAAATTTGATAATAAGTAATAATATTCTCACTTTTGCATTGATATTCACCATTGACTTGGAGGCAAATAAGCTGAGAATCACCTAAAGTATGTAAGTATTGGATGTTTAAATCAAGGGCAGCTCCAATGCCTAAGATTAAAGCTTTATATTCAGCCCTATTGTTAGTTACATCAAATGTTAAGAAAAAAGATAAAGGAATGATTTTTCCAAGAGGACTTGTAAGAATGCAACCTGCCCTAGCTCCTTAAAGGTATTTATCACCATCAAAGTGAAGGGTCCAAGTATCCTTATACAAGTTGACATTAATTTTAGGAAACTCTTCAATAACTAATTTTGGTTTATTAGTATTGGGGGGAATAGAAGATTCATCAAGATTACTAGCTTCAAGATCAATGATAAAGTTATGAAAGTAATCTTTAAGACAAATAGCTTCATTGAGACCTTAAATATAGAGAATATTGTCATTTGGAAGACTATCTTGAAGGTGATTGGTAGTTGACACAAGAACTACAACAAGTTGATCAGTTATGATCTATCCTTTGACAACTTTTTGAGTTACAATATGGAGATCAAATACCATAAGGAGGACCATTCATTTACCAATTCTATCTCTAGGAAAAAAGGATTTAACGAAGAAGTGATGAAGGGGGTCAGAATGAATGATGACATAAGTAGTCTGGTATAGCATGTAATGTTGAATATTTTTAATGGTGAAATAAATGGTGAGGCAATCATGTTTGAATTTGGTATAAATATTCTCATAATAAATGAGGCCTTGACTCATGTATTAAATGGCATACTCTCTTCTAGTATCATCTTGTTAGGTAAGCATTGCCCCAACTGATATGGGTGTGGAAGAAGTATATAAGATCAAGGGTCGATCATTAGGAGAATGAAATATAGGCATGTGAAGCAATGATTTTTTCATGTTATCAAAGGATTTTTAAAAAGGGTCCATCCATTCTAAATCATTACCTTTCTTAAGAAGAGAATTGATGGAGTGGATGCGATAAGCCATTTTGAGGATGAATTGTCTCATTTCCCCAAGTTTACCTAAGTAAGTACAAATGTTTGGAATGGATCAAGTATGTTGATGATAGCACTAATCTTAGTTGGGTCAATGTTGATGCCACAAAGAGAGACTAAGAATCCTAACAATTTTCTAGATGTGACACCGAAGACACATTTGTAAGGATTTAGTCTAACTCGATATTTGAGGAGACGGTCGAAGATGATGGCAAGATCAAAAATATGAGTCTTGCGACTTTTAGATTTAGCATTGAGGTCATCCACATAGGTTTCAATATTTTTTTGGATAAGATCATGAAATATGTGAGTCATTGTTGATTGGTAAGTGGCTTCGACATTTTTGAGACCAAAGGGCATACATAGCAATAGGTGCCCCATTATGTGGTAAAAGTTGTCTTATGTTGGTCCTCGACGGTAACATGAATTTGATTATATCCCAAGAAGCCATCCATAAGAGATAAATTTTTTTAACTAGTTGTGGAATTGATAATGTCATCTATTGAAGGTAAAGGGAAGTTGTCCTTAGGACAAGCAAGATTAAGATTATGGAAATAAATATAGATGTGAATGACCATAGTGACATTTTTTTAAATGGGAATAATTTTAGAAACCCATTCAAAGTAGTCCACTGGTTTGATAAATTTAGCATTGAGAATCTTGATGATTTTTTTGTGACATAAAGTGGAAACCTCAGGTAGAAATTTCTTTTACTTTTGATGCACAGGCTTGGCATCAGTATAAGTAATGATGTTACGCACCACAATTCTAGGGTCAATATCAGGCATATCCTTATAGGACCAAGTGAAGATCTCTTGATATTTATCAAAGAATAAGCTAAAATTATAATACTTGATAGGTGAGAGTTTGTGAGAAACTTTAATTGGCCAAGGATAGGATGGAGTACCATATTCAATGTGAGCAGTTTCTTCAATAATCATAGCATTTACATCTTAGAAATGGTATGGTGCATTAGGTAAATCAAAAATTGGATTATTTTTGGGATTAATGCAAGCAATGAAGTTGTTGAAACAACATGTTATAGCTTTAAAATTCCAAAGTTTATGTTGTCAAGAGAGCTAATGTTCTTGAGGATGAAGTATTTCAAGTATAGTTTCATCACTAGGCAATGTGGGAAGGGAACCATAATGCTCAGCATCTACTTCAAGATCTAGAATTTTATTGCCATGATGATCATACTCAAAATGTATTTGATGAACATCGATTTCCTTGGCATCGAGTGTAATCTCAGGAGTAGGAGAAGTAGATGGAGTGGAAGTGATTATTGTGTTATTGGTTTCATTGATGGGGGAAGGATCAGATGTAATGATGGGATCTATAGGTGGTAAGTAAGATGCAAGAATTTTTGGAGGTTTGAAAGGTATAATTTTCTCTACCACCCAAGGAGTATTAAGAAGTGGACAATTGGAAGGAGGCACATAACCTTCGAGATCAATTTTACGATCTGTAAAAATGGTATGAACATCTCGCTTAAAAGCATGAATTTGAGTTAAGGTTTTCTGATAATGTTGAACATCCAAATCTCAATATTGAGCTTGAGCCATAATATAATTATCATCATATGTTGGAGAAATTATACATGCTTGAGATTCAAGGGGAGTTTTAGATGGTGAAATCCCAATATTACTAAATGTACATGGAGACATTATGAGAGGATCTTGAAATAATTTAGCCACTCCAAAATCATTACAAGTGAAGACATCTTTTGCTTAATAAGGCTCTTGAGCATTGAATGGAGGGGGTAAATTAGTGATATCATCAATAAAAGGAATAATATTATACTGAGGTAATAAGGAAGGAGGAATCCACTCCAAAATATAAGGAGGTAGCTTATTAATATTATAATTATGTTGCAAATCATTAGGTTCATCATCATCTAAGTCAGCAAGAGTGACTTGTAAATTAGGATTGATTTTGATGAACTCGAGTAAAGGAGCACTATTGATCTTAAGAATTGTAGGAATACGATACTAAGACTTGGGTTTAGGAATTTGAATACTCTACGGGTCGGGATCAACTTCATGCTTATACTATTTTATGTTATGGAAGAATTTAATGCATTGGCTATCGGAAGAAGTAGTGGCCCTCATTCTATGAGTCCATGGGTGACCAACGAGTAATTGTAAGACAATGGTAAGTCAAGGACCATAAGCTTAGTTTTAATGGTATTAGGTCCGATGGTTAATATAAGCCAAATACAACCAAGTGGATTTTGATTAGTCTTAACAAAACCATGATAGGTAAGATGGGTTTTCTTGAGATGATCTTTGTTATAGCCAAGTTGTTAGATGAGCCACAAAGATGTCACATTAATACCAAATCTTTCATCAACTAGAAATTTTTGGATAAGGGTGGTATTAATGGCTATTTTAATGAAAAGTGGCAGATCATCAGCATTAAAAAGAATTTCATCATTGATAATGTCCTCTTCAAGAAATTCAATAGAAGGTTTGGAAGAAGGACACATGGTTTCAATAGTATGTACATTGGTAGGCTGAGGTTAAATAGAAGGTGGTTCTTCATCTACAGAGGATGGATCTTCAATTTCTTGTAGTTATTGCATGAGGACCTTATGATGATAGGGGGAAGCACAAACCAACTCCATAAGTAGAATCTTATAAGGCATAGAGTTAAGTTCTTCAAGAAAGTTCCAATGGGATTTAGAAGAAAAACCTACATGATGTTTAGGAGGTAAAGTAGATTTGGAAGGAATAGAATTTTTTGGAGGTTCAAAAGGAGGAAGTTGTTCCTCAGGAGATTTCAAAGCTAGATTAGTGGTTGTAGTATCTTTGAGAAGTTATTATAAAGATGGATTTTTAGGTTACATAATAGGATCTTTTTGGGCTAACTTGTGATGATAATTGACCTTAAAAGTGCTAACATATTGATATTTATTATAGTATTGGTCATAATCGACATCAATGGCACAAACATCCTTTAAACCAATAGTATTTCCATAGTCCATGAACTAGAGTAGAGAGTTTTTCTATATTAAACTATATTTAATTTTTTTTACCAACATTTTAGTTCACACTCCATGAACCATCATTAGGGTAAGAAAATGAAAAATCAATAAACATCCTTGGTAGTTTTTTTATTATTTATGGAAAATGATTTTTGGTTATTTGAGGTAGAAGCTTTGGAAATTTGTCATTTTTAAGAAGCAAAAATGTACTCTTGATGATAAAGGTTGATCATGGCTTCATGATTAAATGAATGACCAAACATATAAGAAACAAAAAATATAGTGACCCCTCTATAATATTCATGGGAGTGACCAATGTCATCATGGAACCAGCAAAAATGATTAGGATTATACCACTTAGGAAGATTGTTAGAATAGGTGAAAGGTTTAGAGGGTAGTAAAAAATGTTTCATTTACTACACCGAGAATGATGTGTGAGAAGATGAATGAATGTTAGTTTTGGAAACTCCTGATTTGGTTTGTGGAGTATTACTAGTGATAGAATTAGTAGATGTTTGAAAATATCCTTTAAAAAGTTTATGATTACGTTCAAATTATTTCATAAGAAAGTCTTGATGTTTAGCTTGGTCAAAAGCTTCATTAAGTGTTTGGAGAGCAAATGTGTGAACCTTATATTGAAGAGAAGGAGTCAAAGTAGTTATAAAGAGTTTTAAAAAGTTATCATTAGTCATGTTATGGTTGGCTTTATGGTCTAATGATTTCCATATTTTGATAAAGTCATGAGCTGATTCAATGGGAGATTACTTAGCATTGATGAAGTGGCCAAGATAATTTTTGGGAAGATCATTGTGTTGAAACTCTTTAAATAAAGGATTGATTAAATAGTCAAGTTTCCAAATGGAGTGTTGTGGAAGTTAGTTGTACCATTCTAACACATCACCAATAAATATTTTTACTAGGAGTTTAGTTGTGGTGAAGGTATTAGTTTGGATCCACTCTTTATAAAGGCTGTCAAAGGCTTTGAGAAATGAGGCAGGATCTTTAGTTTTGTCATACTTGATAGTTGGAGATATGTTACCAATATCAATGGACACAATGAAGGGAGCTAATGGGCTCATTTTGAATAGTTTAAAGCATCTTGTTATTCATTATGGGTTGAGGAATAGCATTGCTTGAGGCGTTTCGAAGAGGTGGAGGAATATAATAGGGATTAGCTTGAGGATGGATAGTCAAAGGTTGATTACCCATATTAATCAAATAATTTTGGAGTTGCATCATTTGAGAGGTGTCAGAGGTTTGCATTATGTTCATTCATTGTATGAATTTTGAAATAAGTTGAGTTGTATCAATATGTGGGTTGGTGTTAGTAGGAGCATAACCTAAATTAGTATTAGGGGGAGGGTTATTAAAAGATGGATTATTAGTGGGATTATTGATTAAACTTGTGTCAATTTCTCCCACATTAGTTTGAAGGTTTTGAATATGAGAAGTGTCTTGATAGGTATAAAAAGGGTCAAACCCATCAACTTCATCTTGAGGTGTGATTTGCACATGTGACAAGCCACAAATGAAGGAGGGGAAGAGGTACCCAAGAGTGATGGTGTTCTTGGGAGGAAAAGAGGAAAGAATGAATATCCCATATAGTATTTAAATGGATTAAAGTTGTCTAAGAAGATTCTAATAGGGGACTTCATGATGACTTGAGAGAAATGAACATAATTGTAAGAAAGAGAATAATCAACTGAGTTGGATATACAGGAAAGGTAAAAAAGTATAGAGTCAACTGAGTCAATCTAGTATAAAAAATAGGGTCTGAAAACTATATAGAGTTGACAAGGTTGACCTAATACTAGAAACAGGAGCTAAAAACTATATAGAGTTGATAAGGTTGACCTAGTACTAGAAATAGGGTGTGAAAAAGTGTATAGAGTCAATAGGGTCAAACTAGTACTATAAATAGGGTCTAAAAAAGTGTACAGAGTCAATAGGGTCAACCTAGTACTGTAGGTCAGGGAAAAATAGACGGTCTACAAGAGACTATGTCGAGCAAAATGATTGTGTATTAAAATAGGAAAAAATTTGCAAGTACTTTTGAAATTAATAAATGAAAGGAAACACATAATCAATTGGGTCAATGAAGTTGATCCAATTGAGGCACACAACACAAAACCTTGCACCAATGCTAGCCAATGCAAGTTTTTTCAATACAACATACAATTGAGAGAAAAAAAGTATTCAACTTGGAAAGTAAAATATAACTAAGTGGTCATCTTGAATGTTGTTAGATTATTAGAATATGATTTTAAGTGTGATAGGAAGTTGTCTATAAGGAAGAAATTAGAAAGTAATATATGGATGGTTTCAAGATGTTTAGGCTAAAAGGGATCTATATTGGCAATAGTTTGGCTTGGTGTTGGGGTCTACCCCTCACTTCACACACCACAATGATAAGGGTGTCAAGTGTTTTGAAAATATATACCATTAACCACATGTTTATACTTGGCCAAAAAACCAATTCAACTTCCCATTTGGTGATGAAATCCAAGTAGGTAGGCCTTGGGTAGACAATTGTTAAAGTGCATTTTAAGATTATGTGATTTAGTAGTGTGTGCATAAAAGAGAAAATAGTGAAACTAAATAGTATATTAAAAAACCACCTAATTAGACTATGTGATCTATTATAAGCATGCAAGCAACAAAAAATGAAAGTGTGAGCTAATTACTAGCATATAAGTGTTAATTGCAACTTTGAAACATAGTATAATGTCATTTCAAATGATAGTGTATGCAAATATTACAAAACATAGCCGACAATATCGCTACTGTATTGCAAAAGTAAGGGTTTGAAAAAGAACTATGTTGACAATGTCAACCTGGTTTTCTAGATAGAATACAAAACTAAATCGACAGGGTCAACCTAATTAATTATACAAGGGTAGTTTTAGAGACTGCAAACTATGAAAAATAAAACTATAATAAATTAAAAAAATGATAGATAATGATAGAAAGGAACCTTAGTGGGTTAGAGGATGTAGAGGAAAATGAGATTGATGTTGAAGTACCCTAATTCATACTTGTAAATTCTACCCATTGTGCTGATTGAATCAACCTAGTTTTGCATTTTCCTATTTGTTGAAAACCTGTAAGATATACTGTATTGACAAGGTTGACCTAGTATGTTTTTCTAGAAGTCTAGAAATGTATAGGGTTGACCTAGTAGTCTGTCTGGAGGTCTAAAAAGTGTAATGTGTTGATAGAGTCAACTTAGTAGCCTATACCTAATGAAAAACTTGCACAAACAAAATAAAGTCATAATGATGCGATTGTGTGTTAAACCTATGCACATAGGTTAGAGTTATAGCGACACTATTGACCCAATATCACAAATATAGAGAAATAAAAAGATAAAATAATAAAAAATGTGAAAGAAAACTTGCAAGGGTTAGATTCATGTTAGGTTCACTAGAATGTATATAATTAAAAATGCATCATGTCTATAGATCAATCCTAACTCAGAGAAGATAGATCATACCATACACTTCCAATTTGGGACACATTAGATAATTAGGAACATGACCAATATGGGGATTCACTAGACCCAATTAGGGGATCTCTTACCATAATATACTATGCTAGGGAGGGTTCCAAAGCTTCTGGTCAAGCACAATCATAAAATAACCCTAAGGGAGTCCTATGTTTTGTTATCTCTCCCTAAACTAATAACAAGTAAATTACAATCTAATCTAGTTCTCACCAAAGCTTGTGGCACAAAGTGGGCATTAGTAAACAAAACAAACATGCATAGGATAATATCAATTAAGCTATGTATGAGCAAGACCTTAATACATGGAAAGAGAAGAGTAATATTATTTGAAGCCAATACTTATGCTACTTCTATCTACTAAAGAGAGGAGAAAAGTTAGAGAATACTTACCTGAATGATGAACCTGTCGAGACTCAATCTCTCCCTTGGTCAAAGGGGGTTTATAAGAAGTTGTTTTGGTTTTGTAAGGATTACTAAGAAAGGTCAAAACATCCAAGACTTCTACACAAGAATATATTCTCTAAGTAGAAACCCTAAGCTAAGACTCCTCAAGTATAATGGTGGAAGAGTAGATTGTAAAGAAGCACAAGCAAATATTAACTCTTGTTCATTGTCTAAATAATGATGAAATGATATTATATATATAGGTAGATTTAACCCTACGCCCTTCCTAAAGTTTTGGTAGATAGGGTTGACCCATTTGACCTAGTACAATTAAGGACAAAAATTCACTAGGTCATGGGATAGGTCAACCAAGAGCCAACCTAGACCTTAAATGAATTTCACCCAAAACTATACAGGGTCGACCCAGTTGATCTAGTACAACCAACTGTCAAAAGGGGCATAAGGTGAGGAAAAGAAGGATGGAAAGTGGAAAAGATTGGAGGAGTGTACAAAAGAGGAGTAGTAGCTTAAGGAATGGTTTTTAAGATCTGGTTGGATTGGTAATAAGTGGCAATAGGGGACAATAATCTTGTGAAGCACCAATGGTCTATCCACCCCTTTCTTGATGCACCCCTTAGGGTGTGCACTCAGAGAAATTGAGTCTCGATGGGTTCCTGCAAGATGTAAAGCATCAGTATTTGATAAAAGTTGAAAATATTATGTGTATATAATTTTTATTGTGAAATCTTATTATTGTGTTATTGAAATGTTAATGTAAATTAATGATGTTCTATTATTCATTAATTTTTCAAATTATAAATATTCTTTGTCATAAATGTTGTTGGTATGATTTCCATTAACATTGCTATGTTATTTATATGTGTGACACATTGATATATCCCTTCTTCCAACTTTTCATGGCTTGTGAAAGCACCCATTAAATGTTCCCACAAAAAAATGCTTTTTTGGGTGGAAAGGGATTTAAACTTGGGATGGAAGACTTTAAATTTACTAGTATACACACAAATGCATATTTGGATGGAAAGGGATTTACACTTGGGATGAAAAACTAAACATTTACTAGTATGTGGGTGGAAACCTTGAAGGTTTTCATTCACATACCAGTAAATGTTATTGTCTTTGTATCAAGATTAATATTTCATTAACATAAACAAACCGTAAGAAGTATTTTGAATCATTTACACACACAACACTATTTATTAAACATTTATCATGGAAAATATTATTAGTACATTTTTAGTATGTTTTGTTATTCTAAGGTTCCCAATGATTTTATTATTTATAGTAAATGGGGTTTAAGTACTAGAGGGATAATTAGTTGTATTATCCACCCAAGATTTAAAATAGGCCTCAATCTATTTCCCTTGATAATTTAGGTCAAAGAGTTAGCTAGTGTAGGTACACAAGCCATAACATGTAAACTAAGGAGAGGGAATGAAAGCACATCACCATGAAAGATAATGGATATTTTACCCAGATTAGACATGTATATAAACAACCATATTCTCTAATTAAACCTCGGTATCATGTTTAATCATATCCAAATTTTTGGTAGACAATGGCCACAACTCCGATTATACATTTAACAGTTCAATTTTTTGCAAAAGAGCTTCTAAAAAATTATACACATCAAGATATATATATATATATATATATATATATATATATATATATATATATATATATCTGTGTGTGTGTGTGTATTATGTAATTATTTTTAAAATATATCATTTATATCCATTTATTTAATGTATAATTGTTCCATATATTAATCAAAGATTATTATTATATTTTTATTGAGAGTCATGACTAGGTTTTTCATCTTAAAAGAATGCCTCCTAGCAGAAAAATATAAACTCTTTTTACAAATCATAAAAATTTCTAGAATCCTGATAATGTAGAGAAATTTTTTATATTTACCCCATATTTTTGAAAAAATATATAATTTTATCTTTTTTTTTAGGTATGCCTATGTTTTGTACATTGGATGCCTCTTCCACCTACTTCTCATGCATCCCCTATTCCATAGCAGCAAGGTAAGTGAAGGTATGTATTTTTCAATTATTTATTTTTATCCATTTTTTGCTTTTACTGCAATTTATTAGCTCAGTTCTTGTGCATTGCTATGTTCTTTCTTGAAGTACCATCCCATGTTGAAATTGCGTGACACATGATAAGCTTTGAGTGGGGCATATGTATACATAGTATTTAAAAACTTTATCATTTATTGATGTTTTCTCTCTTGTAGAAACTTATCAAGTTTCAATCTCTTTGGGTGCACACCTCAAAGGGTGCACCGAGAAAGGGGTGGGCAAACATTTCATGCTTCTCAATATTGTTAGTCCCTTTACCATTACGTAAAACCACTAAAATTCACTTTTATCCAACTCCCTAAGCAACTAAAACCTATTTATCCACTTATTTTTCACCTTTTAAAATATCCCCTTACTAATAAAACACCCATTCTCTTCATTTTCCTAATATTTCATCTACGTCGATCTTGTTAGGGATTCAATGCATGTTATGGAACTAATTTATCCCAGTCGAACTAATTTGAGACCTAACGACCACTTTTCCTGCCTAACAAAATTGAGCTAGTCAATCATGTTGACTAAACTTATAGGAAGGTTTAGGGTCAATTATTTTCTATAAATACCACTTTCAATTCAATTTCATAGAGGGGAAAATTCATTTTCATACTATTACTACTCACAATTCTATAAATTCTATAGTTGAGGAGTAATTTCTTAGGGTTTTGCCTTGGAAGGAAATAAGTTTATTTTGTGAGAAAGTCTTGGATGCAAAGTAGGAGTCTTTTAACCTAGATATGATTTATATATTTTTATCCTTACAAAACAAAAACAACATCTTGAAAATTAATATTAGCCAATGGAGAGATTGAGGCATGGCAAGTTTGTCCAAAGGGAAGTATTCCTAACTTTTACTCTTTCATGTGGTAGATAGATATTGCACAAAGTAATAGGTTGAATGTTTTACTCCTTGTTTAGTTTACCTCTACATTTAATTGAGTAGATTTTTCTTAAATTTTTTGTGTTTTTTATTAATTATCCCTTTTTGTTCCACAAGCTTTAGTGAGCACTAGATTAGTTTTATTTTCTGTAGTGTAGGCCTAGCTAGGGTTATGTTGTGGCACTACTTGACTAGAGGCTTTAGAACCATCTCTAATGGTTTTATGTGATAATAGATCCATTAAGTAGGTTTAGTGGATCCAAATTGGTCACGTCCTAATATAAATAATTATGCAATGAGTTATTAGTAATATTACCTTCTCTGAGTGTGGAATTCACTAAGTAGGATAAGTTATAGTTCCATCCTAATTTCTTGCATAAAGTTTCCATGGATTTCATTAATGGGTTACTATAGTCTGAGGGTAAATTTTTTATCATGGTAGTTTTATATCGACTCACCAAGTATGCTAAATTTTGTTCCTCATCATAACTATTTTTTACTAGTACAGTAGCTTCTACTTTTCTCAATATAATTCACGAATTACATTGTACTCCAAAGATCATTGTAAGTGATCAAGATCCCATATTTACTATTAACTTTTGGACTAAATTATTTGCATGTTTGGGAAACTATTTGGCTCATATCTCATCTTATCATCCTCAATATGATGGACAAATAGAGGTATTCAACAAATGTCTAGAAGGGTATCTTTGTTGTTTTATTTCTAAAAAATAGGATAAATGGGTTCATTGGCTGCCACTTGTTGAATGGTGGTATAATACTTATGTTCAAAGTTCATAAAAAATGTATCCCCTTGTGGCCTTGTATTTATATCAGCCCCCATCAATTAATTCAACTTTGAAGGTCCATCCCAAGGTTCAATTTGTTGAGGAACACATTCACCATCAATAGGAGGTACTTGCCCATTTACGATAAAATTTAGCCATGACACATAATTGAATGAAGAAGTAAGCAAAGTAGCATTGTAGTGAGCAAAATTTTAACATAGGTGATTGGGTCTTTTTATTATATCCATATAAGTATATGTATCTAAACTAACGAAAAAATGATAACAAGTTGTCTCTTAAGTATTATATCCCTTATCAGATCTTGTAGAAAATTGGTAGTGTGGCCTACAAGCTAAAATTGTCCCAAAACACTTGCATGAATCTAGTATTACATGTATTCTACCTAAATAATGTAATTGGACACAAATTTTCTACTCAAAATGAGCTTCCTGAATTAGATGAGGAAGGTAGGGTTATTATGGATCCTGAAGAGACCCTTTAAACATGTACTAAGCAACTATGGATTAGAGTGATTAAAGAGTATTTGATCAAATGGATGAATCTATATTGTGAAGATGCAACATGGGATGATGAATATTTCCTAAAAAAACATTTGGGGTTGTTTCAATGTTGAGGAAAACATTATTCTAAAGGTGAAGGGTATGCTACACCTTTAATCTATGGCATGTCTAGGGATATGTGTGGTTGACTTGTGGCTTACATACTTCTTATAAATTATATTATCACATTTATCTAAGTTCTTAGTAAGGTGGATCTATATAATAATAATGGATAAGTGGAACATATATAAGAGGTAGTGGATAATATGTAATCATCATATTGCATATTTTTCTCTTAATGCATTGTTGTGGAGGTTACCCCCAAAGTGGCTCAGTTATATTTATCAAGCATTATTATTCTCTATCAATTATTATTATGGATATATTATCTCTAATCTCATTTCTATAATATATTATTCTATTGTGTGAAAATCTAAGAAATTTGATTACACACAATAACCAACAAACATGTATACTTTGCCCAATATAGAAGTAGTGAATCTAATAACATAAAAAATACTTACATTTAGTGTTTTTATAGACCATGTTTCTTTCAATGTTACATAATTATATTCACATCTTCTAATAAATATTTATGCAGTACATTTTAGATATCCACCATACACCATTTCATCTCCATGATTGCCATATTCTACCTTGTCATGACTTCATTTTGTTGTGCAGAGTATTGCTTGTGTATACCTTATTTATTTTAGAATTCATGGAATATTTTAGAGACTAATTCATCCCCATTAAATGATCTAAAATATTTTACACTTTTCCTCCCTATTCTCTACCATAGCTTTCTAATAAACAAATTTACAAAGACATTATAACTTTCAATGCAAAAACCAAACCCACAGGTTCCTAGAAAATTCATCTATAATCAAAAAGTAATACAAAGCTCTAGATATTTAAGGTGTTCATATTGGACCATGAAAACCCACATGTACCAAATTTAATGCATTTTTATCTCTTTTTTCCTTACCAATGTCAAATGAATGTGAAAATGATTTATCTATTTGACACCTTGAACATACATTGTAACTCTTTTATATAGAAAACAATCCATTCACCATGTTAGTCTCACTTAATGTATGAAAATTATCATAACCAAGGTGACCATACCTCTTATGCCATATTATAGTAGTGACTTCAACCATTATTACTGCATGCTCCTTTCCTATTTTATGATCAATCATCTTATATAATCCCTTATTACCAATACCAATAACAATGATATCTATTTAATTTAAACTCCACACAAAGGTTAGTATTTACACTTATTTCCCTTATGGAAAGAATATTTTTGTTCATGTCAGGGACAATCCAAACATTCTAAAAAAATGTAAATAACAAAATTTAATGAAATGTAAACATCTCCATATTCTTTCACATAGTGAACCCAACTATCACCTAAGGAGATTGATTCATTGCAACTATCATCTTATAAAAGGTTTATGTATCAGTCTTTATGACACGTCTGGTGTCTTGATGTGCCTAAGTTAAAATACCACATTCTTGACTGATTTTTTACTACCATAAATGCAAACTCAACCATTGAAGTTTGTTCATCTTCTTCAGCTACATTTACATATTGTGACTTCTTTCTATTGTTTTCAAAATCATATTGTCACATATGACAATATTTATTCACATAACCAAGTTCATTACACTAAAAACATGATGCAGGAGCATCTACAATGGCTACCTAAAGACATGGTCGAAGTTGGAAATTCTCAAGCATACAAAGTTCAAGTCACGTCTTGTTTTGTATTTGAATTCATATTGTCATCTTTTCCCTCCAAAATGTTGTTAAGGAGGAATAAATGTAAAAAGTAAAAGTAAAAAGGTAATTTTTGGGGTTGTTGAGAAAAACAAGGGGAGTGGTTGAAATCTTTCAACCGTAAGATATTAGTTGAGATAAATCTTCTCCAAATTGGTATATTGTTACAAATTAAAAATTGTTTTTGTTTTATCTTGAGTCCAAGTTGGGCGTGGAGGTTTGGAGGAGATTCTTTAAATCCATTCAGAAGGCATGAGAGGGATGTAGAGGAGAGGAAGGACCTGAGAAAAGGGACAAAGAGAAAAAGGAGGAGGATCTCCAGGATGAAGAAGAGGAGTCACGAAGGCCATTCGGCCTGTATTATCCTATTTTGACCGTGATAAAAAAATGAATCCCAACGTCAATGGCTCTCAATTACAGATGCACGTAATCAGTGTAGGCACAATTGGATGTGAGAAGATCTTGATGCTGAGTTAGAATTCGTTTGAGCAGAGTTGAGTCTTTGAGGCTCATATATCCATTTTGTAAACCTCTTGGTCATCTGGATCAAAACCAATTGATGCAACGAAGAGCAACTAAGGAATTCTGTGATTTATGCATTCCTTGTATAGACATAATTTTGTTGACAGGAGATGGCGATTGGATCATGGCATAGTCTGAAGAATATTATGTACCTATTGATAAAGGCCGTGGGCCATACATGCAGGGAGATACCTGTGAAAACACGCTGAGGTCGAGCCAAGTCTGTGAGAATACACAGGTTTTCGAAGGTCATTATACAGTCACAAAAAGGGCCATTATATTCAGATCTGAGTCAAAGTGAATAGGCGGTTGATACAATGGTGAATGGAAAAAGATGACTGTGTATATATATAATAGCGAATAAAAAAATGGTTGGGTGCATTATATATGGACGTGTCACCTGTTCTGTAAAACCATAAGCAAATGTTATTGCATCTAGTGTGCCCATGGTTTCATGGAGAATTTTTCATTCATATAAAGCCACATATGAATGACTATGTTACGTTGGTAAGAAACAAACCCGTGACATTGCTGGCTATGTATTGATATGAGTGAGGTCATTGACGGTGCATTGAATTAGTAGGAGATTCGAGCCTGATGTTGCGCATCATTTGGTATCAGAGTAGTCTAAGGACTGTTTCATCAAAACACTTCCATTTATATTTTTTAAGTACTTACATTACTATTAGAGCATTGTTTTAAATAACTACTAGTACTCCATTGTTGACCCTTGTTATTTGACTATGATATGAATGCATTGTTTGTATAATTTGATGTCAAAGTAACTAAATGTTCTTTCCTCCTTTCTTTCTACATCAGGAACTTAGATAACTTATTGAAATCTAGGGTTTATGTCTCCCTAATCATATGAAGTAACTTAACAAATGAGTCATATGATAGTGACAAGTTCTACATTACTAGTGCATTCAGGCTTTGCTCATATAGAACCTTCTTAAATACTTTCATTTGATCACATATGTCCTTTAGCTACAATTAAAATATATAAATTGAACCACCTTCCTGCATCTTAGTTAAAAAAATAAAAAAATAAAGTACAATACCCTACCGGCTTCAAAATCTTGGTAATTAGTTGTAAAAATGTTTCCATAAATTAGAAGTTATAGTGGCATTCCTAACTTTTGGGATTAAATTGTCAGATATTGGAAGTTTTAACAACATCAAAGCTTCTCGATGATGATTATCATAGTTATCAGGTTCATCATCTGGTCTATTTTCTTTAGCGATTACAATTTGATCAAGATTCTAATACTCACATATGGTAAATATCTTGTGACTCCATAAAATAAATTCTTTTCCTATTAAATTTTTAGATTTTGGCAACAACAAGTGTTGTAAGCAAGTCATTTTTACCTTATTTTTCATTAAAACATTATTTTTAAAAATTACAAAATATTTTACAAAAAATTACCTTTGCACACATATTTTATGCCAAAATTGGATAATTGTACCAATTTTTAGCTTTAAACTCTTTAATGTTTATGAGAAATTAAAATAATTATTTTCCATAAAATTACTTCAAAATGATGAAAAAAGTTAAATCTTGATATTTACAAATATGTTTGAAAATTTAGTTTTGCATGTGGCAAAGTTTTAGACTTTGATCTTTATGGTTTTCTAGATACGAAATTAATTATAATTTTTGAGACAAGTTTAAGGCAAAATAGGTGAAATATAATAAATTTTAACTTAATTAAACTTCAAAAATTAATTCATTTTCACTAAATTTTTATAAGAATTAAAAAAATATAGTAAAAGGATTTTAGCTTTTTAACATGCAATCAAAAGATACCCACTCAAAATACCCACTCACAACTAAAAAATATGGTGAACTTCTACATATAACAACCTATTTTTTAGAGAGGTACTTTGATCCTCAAGAAAATATAGCTTACAATGGCATTTTTCTTGCCTTACTGATCAGAAACCAAAAAATAAAGTTAAGGAAAGTGTAATTATAAACTGATTAAATCACAATAATGTTATGCCTTTGCACAAATGCATCACATTTCTTACAACTACATCAAGGTTTTTCACAACTGCATCACACTTATTCACAACTATATCAAACTTATTCATAACGACATGAATTTTTTTCACAACTGCATCAAGCTTCTTCACATAGAGTGCCTAACTTTGCCATATAAAAATGCAGATAATAAAAACAATGCTTAAACATAATTACCACACCTTTATTTGCACACTAACAATGGCACCACCTCCAACATAATTGAATAAGAATAACATAAATATCATTATATATTCACACAAAAAATGTTCAAGGTTTTCCTTCTCTTTTTATACACCACAAAGAATGGAAAATAATTACTTATTATTTGTTAATTTGAACGTGCCAAAATCTTCCTCTCATCTCTAAGCTTACCAAGAAAGAGTTCCTTAGGTAAATCCTGACTATCTCCCAAGCTTCTCAAACCATTAACTCTGAAACCATGAAATAATTACATGAAGCTAAAAACCTTACATAAAATGAGCCATATAAATATCTCATAGAAAAGCTACAATTAAAGATATCTTGTACAACCATAAACTAATCTAAGTTTAACAATATAACTTTAGTTAAAATCCTACTACTAAGCAGCTAACAAAAGTTAATAACAAGCTTAAAGAGCTTGTAACTAATAAGCTATTTATTATAATATTATTTTTCCAAGATAAGGATATATTATGCACTGACACATGGTGAATTTATCTCTCTCTTTAAGATGAGTGATTGCATGAACATGTTTTACAATCCCTTGTCTCATAATGGGGCATATATCTAGATATTTTTTCAAGATCTTTCAAGATTGAGCAAATTGAATAGAATTAAGTGATATTTGATAATGCATCCACATAGAGAAATTCATAATATATACTAAATCATAGTAAGTATTCCCCAAATAAAAATATATTGAGGAATTATATGTAGTATGGATTTGGTGTCTTGTTAAATCCATTTAAGGAATATTCAGTGGTTATAGTTGAAGCACCAAATCCATCTTTGTAGAATTAGACAATAAAATTTGATAAATACTTACACAATCACTTCCAGATCATTTTTTCAATCTCAACATTCTAATATTTTGTCTAGGTGTGTCAGATTCATATCTCCTTTATCATTTCATTTACTATTGTTTGACTAGATCAATTGCTTATTCTGTTTGTTCCTATTTTCAAGACACTTAGGATTCTAATTATTGTTTTAGAATCTATTTACTTGAAAATATTTTGTTCTCTATTTACCTTAATTTCATTAGGGCATTTATCTATAATATAAATTTTAGGTAAAACTCTATTTTATTCAATATCTATTTTGTAGATTTCTATTTAGTGCCATCTTTATTATTATTACAAGGTTTCAAAATTAGTTAAACCCACACTAATCACTAAACCTAATGTATATATCTTAAAAAAATGAAATAATTAATTAAATATTAATTTCTTATATATTTTATATGTATTATAAATGCTTCATTAAAAGTATTACATTCATATATGTGCATTTTGGTGAAATTATATAGATTTACACTTTCCTAGGGTTTGATCAATTAGATATTTTTATGAAATATTTTTCTTTATGTAACATTTTAAATCTATTGATATACTTATTTGACGGTATTTGGATTTAATTATTGATATATTTTTAATTTATCTCACATTTTTTTAAGTCATTCTTTTAAATGTGCCTTTGTTTTTGTGTGCTCCTTATTGTTGTGTGGCATACCTACTCAGCCATAACCTACACCTATGAAGTTCCCTACGTGCCCCTACATCTTCATTCTACAGTCACCATTCTCACACACTAGTTACATATATCATATGCCATTATCCCTTGAAAATAAAATATTGCATGCATATTTCCTATAATCCTTCAAATTTATTGATAATCCATCTAAATTTTCCCCAATAGTTCTATATGGTATGAAAAAAATATTTTTAATATGAATTTTATAATTAAAAAGCTTAAATATATTCATATATCTATCAAATTTAACTCCTATTCTATTCCCTAAATGAATATATTTGTTAAATTTGTATTTTGTATCAAATCATTTCACATTGATTTTTGTCTTTTGCATTTTTATTTAAATCAATTAAATGGGGCGCATGTGCAAATTATTGACCTCATTAGGTTTGATATCAAGCTTGTAAATCTTAGACAAATTATTCATTCAATTCTTCCAATTCAAATTTGAGTCCAAGGTTTCATGTAGTTATTTTTATATTGATCATCATTTTTAATAACTCACTTAGTGTGCATAGGTTCACATATAAATCAAGCCTTAGCTAATCTACTAAGGATTCAATAGGTTCTCAAGCTATAAATTCTACTTTCAACATATAAATTGAATAATGTATTATGACACATTATGATGTTAATCACACAACGGGTTAAAACTCAAAAGTTGTAATCCACTTAAAGGAGTGAATAATTTAAGTATTCCTCATAATTTTCCATTAACTCTTTAGGTTCAAGATATATATATATATATATATATATATATATATATATATACCAACTATAAAATACTACAAAGAAGATATGTATTTTTAAGTTTCTTAGAATTACAACTTATTTTAAGGATATTCTCCACAAAGCATGTTAGGACCCTAAGTCTTAGCTATTTTAGTTTGTATTAGGTATGATTAATAAAAGTTTGGATGCTTATGCTTTGTAAGTCATCCCATTTTCTATTTTTAATTATCCCACATATATGAGAGGTAGTAGTTTTATTAATTATAATATCTTAAATAAAGGGATTAAAGAAGAAAGGACATCTATTGAATATTTTGTATTGATTTCCGCTCAAAGAATATTACCCCTTGAAGAGGCCCACGATAGTAATGAAAAATTCCAAATATCAATTAATACTAGGGTACTGAGTTATTGTCTCCTTAAAATTTTTATTTATTATACTTATAAAATTATATAAATAACTTGAGTGATAGCAACCCAACATAGTATAGCATGAATACCTCACATCACATCATCTTACTTATCATAACTAAACACTATTTACATAATAGTCCAAATCTACCCCCAAAACATGGTAAATCATATACACTAAAATATTAAGGATGTGGACTTCTATGATGAACATATACCAATAATTAAGTAAATAGAAAAAACCAAAACAATAATTCAAACCCTAAAGTAAGATCATGTAAAAGTAATTATGTTGCATAATTGGAATCCCAATAGACCTAAGTTTTAAGCATAGTCAATCCTACCAAGTTATCAAACAAAAAATGTGGGGATACCTTACCAAATAACAAACAAATTTTACACGTAGTTCAATATTATCAGAGTATTCAAAATTAATAAAAAAATATGGGTTAGAATTCTCAAATCATTTAAATTAATTTATAACATAAACCTAAGTGCAGTGGTTTTAAATGTCACGACTTCACTACAATATAATAACTTCTATAAAATAATAGCTTCCTTAAATAACTCAACAATAAAGTCAACATAACACAACCTAAATGTATTACATCAAATTCAAACTACCATGAGTCCTTAAATATAGCACTAACATAGTTGCTTATTCTAAATTTTTATGTGAAAGGTATCCCCAATGCTTACGGCCATTCATATTAGCATTATCGATACTAAAAATTATTTTAAATGGATTAAAAAATGTGAAACAACCATGATAAAAACTCAATATCACATAATCAACTAAACCACTTAAGCATGCAAGGTAAGGACAAACATTTAATGTATTGTCCTATAGGGAACATGGCATTTTGAACTCATGAAATTAGATCAACATTGACCACAACTAAGATAAGGTACAATAGAACTCCCTCAACGATATTTTTTATGTAAAAAAATCCAACACTACCCTCAAAAGATGGTAAATCATATACACTAAACTATTAAGGATGTGGACTTCTATGATGAACATATATTGATAATTAAGTAAATAGAAAAAACCATAACAACAATTCAAACCCTAAAACAATCTCATTTATGATTAATCATGTTGCATAATTTTAATTCTAATATACCTACGTTCTAAGCATAGTCAGGGCTACCAAGTTCTCAAATCAAAATTTTAGAGATGCCTTACCAAATAACAAACAACATTGGCACATAGTTCAATCTTATTTGAGTGTTTAAAATTAATGAATAAAATTCTCAAATCATTCAAATTATTGTGTAGCATAAAATTGAGTACAATGGTGTTAAAATTCATAACTTCATTACAATCTAATAACTTATATAACATTATAACTTCCTTCAAGCACTCAATAATATAGCCAACATAACACAACCCAAACATATTACATCAAATTCAAACTGCTTTGAGTCCTTAAATAAAGCACTAACATAGTCACTCATTCTATTTTTTTATGTGAAGGGTATCCCTGATGCTTAAAGCCATTCATAGTAGGATTATCAATACTAAATATTATTTCAAAGGGCTTATAGAAAGTAAAATAAACATGCTACAAATTCATTATCACATAATCAACCAAACCACTTAAGCGTCCAAGGTAAGGACAATCATTTAAAGTATTGTTTTATAGGGAGCAAGGCATTTTGAACTCATGCTATTAGATAAACATTGACCATATCAAGGATAAGGTACAATGAAACCCCTCAATTACAATTTTTATGTAGATGTCCAGGGGTCATTATGACATCAAGGGTTCATAAACATATCTAAATAATAAAATAATGTCATACAAACATTATTCAAATTCCCAAAAGTACAATAGTATAATGTTATCTCCATCCATTACTTATTAATTGATATGAATTAAATCTTGAGAGAATAAAGTAGATCTAAAAGAAGTCATATCCCATAAATTCGTTAACCAATATAATTAGAACCCTTATATTCTACATCAAACCCAACAACAAGGTTACAATTATGCAAATCCCACCTCTTGCATAGAGTGAACTAGTCAAGTTTAAGATTTCATTAAATATATCCAAGTAAAAACTAAACATAATATTAAAATGATGAACCCAAGTATTCAATATAATTTCTAAAGATTATTTATAATATTTTTTATGTATAGAATCTAAGGTAAATTAATATGCATGTAGACTAAAAGAACATCAAGAAAAAATATAATCCAACTACAATAATCAAGACTATGATTACAATTGATATATACATGCTACAATAAAATTACAATAGTCATACTACTACCACCTTGAAGATCTACTTATAGACGTAATGAACTAGTGTGTATGATACTATGAACTAATATAACAAATATTTTCATGTCAACAATAATTTCAATCAAGGGGGAAAGATGGAAGATCAATAATGTAATATTTCAAAAAATAATAATCAACATTGATAACATCTCAAAAGTGCATTCTTGTGAACTAATAGAACAAATATCTCTATTTTTTGCAAATATCATGAGTTAAGGTTATCATTGTGAAGACCTAACTTCACTGAAGGCAAAAATGTGACATTTAAAACAATAAATGACTAGTTTTGATACTTACTACAATCTCTAAAGTTTGGTATCATTACTTTCAAGGTCCAATCTCCATAACAAGTTTGATATTGACTTACTAAAATTTCTATTTTCTTGTCCTCTAGAATATTTTCAAGGCCTCCACAACTATAGCCTTGGTGGATAATGGCAGAATCCCTAGAGAATATTCAACTAATAATAGAGGAGGACATAGCAATTGTAGTATGTTAGAAGCAATTAGAGAAACATTTGAGGAAGTGGACTAATTTTCATACCTAAAATTTACATATTATTTAAAATAAGGGTTTGGGATTTGGCATAAACATTGAAGCAACCATCAAAATTTACTCATTTTATCACTTCCACATGGTTTTTAGTCACACTGTAAGTTTATACAACCACACCATCAAAGATGCAAGGACATTTATCCACTTTATTAGAGGTAAGGGAAAACAAAGACATATAATGTTTAAATAAGGTTTGAGATTCGACAAATAAAATGATAAAACCATTCCCTTTTAAGTCTGAAATTACACCATAAGTTTGTTTGTAATGGGTAAAACAATTTACCTAGTAAGGTGTTCAAATGAGGAGGGCATGGTGACGTATTTAGTGGGTAGTCAAGAAATGTGAATCCTCTATTGGTAGCTATATACACATAATATTTTTAAAGTTTTGACATTTTATCTCTTGCAGGAACCTTTAAAGTTTTAATATCTCTAAGTGCACACCTTAAAGGGTGCACCAGGAAAGGGGTGGGCAGACCATTGGTGATTCATAATATTATTGGTTAATTATATCATACCTAAACCCACTACAAATCCACTTATCCAAATCCTTCGAAAAATCTCCTCTCTATATCCACTAACTAACCAAAAACCCATTTTTACTACTAGGATAACCATGGTTGACATAGTTGTGAAAGTTAAGATGCATGTTATACAACTAGGTTGGCCATGGTTAACCTAGTTTGAGGTCGAACAATAACTTTTAATAAAATATGATATGGTGCGATGACCTTGTCAACTAAAATTATGTATGGGTTAAGACATATCCATTGATATAAATACAACCTTCACTTCTTTCTAATAAGGAGGAACATTCATTTTCACATTATTATAGTTCACAATTCTACTACATCTACATTTGAAAGAGCCATTGCTTAGGGTTTGGCTTGGAGGAAATACAACTTGTCTTGTGGGAAGTCTTAGATGCAAGTAGGAATATTTTAACCTAGAGTTGATTTTAACTATAATGATCCTTAAAAATCCACAACAATCTCTTGAAAAGCACCATTGGCCAAGGGAGAGATTGAGACTCGACAGGTTCATCCAAAGGCAAGTATCTCTAACTTTTGTTATTTCATTTAATAGATATATATTTCACAAAGTAATAGGTTTGAATGTATAACTCCTTGCTTAGATTATCTCTACACTTAAACTTAGTGTAGTTATAGTTTTTTCTAGGCTTTCCATTTTCCACCTTAGGTGATCCAGGCCCCCATTTGCCTATCATAATCCATTGTTTATTTTGTTTGTTTTATGCCATCACCCTTTGTGTTATAAGCTTTAAGAATATTAGATTAGATTTCATTTTATGCATTATAAGATCCAGGTAGGGTTATTGCATAATATTATTTGTCTAGAAGCTTTGAAACCCTCTTCTTTAGTTTTTGTTAGGATCCTCCTTAGAGTACAATTGATTACCTTTGTATAAGCACCTAAACACGGAATTAAACCAGAAGTAATAAGTAACTAGAAATCAGAAACATCAAAGAATAGGAGATACGAGAAACAATACAATCTTGTATTACACTCTTCCAGAAGGAAATACAATGAAGAAATCTCTTCTTCCCACACCTCTTGGGTGTACAGTAATTCTCCCTCAAGAGTTCTCTCTCTCTTAATTATAATCAACAATCAACTCAATACCGAGTTGTTGTTCCCTCCAGTGACAATCAACCCAATGGTTGTTGTTGCCTACCTTCCAAGTGACAATCAACTCAACCGTTGTTGCCTACTCTCAGCAGATCTTGATCTTACACCTTGCATATCTTCTTGATCTTGCTTACATTACAATACAGCCCCATGGGTCTCTTAAATAGATCCCAAACCAAACAATAATTAGAAACATAGACTCAAGACTAAAATTAGTCTTTACATGCAAACTAATTGTTCTCCTAAAATTAGAACAGTTTTGGAAATGCACAGACAACCGATGTCAGTCTAAAGGTGACCGATGCCGGTCGATCCCTAACCATTGCCAGTTACTGTGTAGCTAGAGATAACTGATGTCGATTGGCCTGACCGATGTCGGTTACTGTGTAACGCAGCAACCTCCACATTTTCACATTTAGTGAAGCTTTTAGCTCCACAACTCAACAATCTCCCACTTAGAGATAAACAGATGCACCTGTACCTGTACTTGTACAGCAACATCCTCTAATTTGTTTTTGGCTTGTTTCTCCATCTTCAAGTTCAATCTTGAATACCAACAAAAGTTGAATGAAGATTCAACTTCTCCTTTGTTCCTAGCTTTGTTAGCATATCAACAGGGTTCTTATCTGTATGGATCTTTTCCAGCTGCAACTGTCCATCCTCCAATACCTGTCTAATGAAGTGGTACCTAAGCTGTATATGTTTGGTTCTTGAATGAAAGGCTGAATCTTTTGCCAAATGAATTGCTCTTTGACTATCATTGTATAATTTGCAACTCTCTTGCTCCTTTCTCAGCTCTTCCATGAACTAAGTCATCCATATCATTTCCTTGCTAGCCTCTGTGACTGCAATGTATTATGCCTCTGTAGTAGATAGGGCAACAACCTTCTGCAACTTTGAAATCTAGCTAACCACCTTTCCACCAATAGTGAACACATATCCTGTGGCGCTTCTCCTGCCATCCAAGTCACCTTCCATATCCGAATCTACATACCCATGTAGAGAAGTGTTTGACTCTGCATAGCATAAATGCCTACTGCTAGTCCCTCTCAGATATCTGAGAATCCACTGAACTGCTTTCTAGTGCTTCTTTCCTGGATTGGCCATAAACTTGCTGACAACTCTCACTGCTTGGGCAATATCAAGTCTAGTACATACCATGTACTCAACCTCATCATGTGATTTAGGACACTGTTCTTTGCTCAGCTTGAATTGTCCAACCATAGGTGTGCTTACCGGTTCTACATCCTACATATTAAATCTCTCCACTACCTTATTCACATAATCCTCTTGAGACAAAATCAACCTATGATTTTTCCTATCTCTAGAAATACTCATGCCAAGGATTTTCGCTCCTAAATTTTTCATGGCAAATGTGTGAGCTAATTTTACCTTTAGCTCAGTAATTCCCTGCATGTATGAACCTGCAATAAGCATATCATCTACATACAATAATAGGATAATGTAGCTATTATTATCCAATCTGGTAAAATAAACATAATGGTCAGATTGACATTGACTAAAGCCATGCTCTGTCATAAACCTATCAAACCTCAAATACCATTGTCTTGGAGCTTGCTCAAGACCATATAACTTGGCCTTATGTCTCACTTGTCCATTCTCTCATTTCCTTAACCTATAAATCCATTCGTTTTTCAATGCTTTCTTTTCGACTGGCAACTCTACCAAATCCCACATTTGGTTCTCTTCCAAGGAATCAATTTCCTCATTCATGCCATGCTCCCACTGTTTCCTAGATTCTACCTACATTACCTCTTCAAAACTTCCTAGTTTTCCACCATCAGTGAGCAACAAGTAGTATAAAGAAGGGGAATAATGAATTTGAGGTTTACTTACCCTTTTGGACCTCCTCATGGGTGTTTGAGACTCATTGACAGCTTGTTGTCTGCCCAAATTTCATTCTGATAGTGACTGATCCCGGTCATCTCTCAGTCTACACCAGACCAATGTCAGTTCCACCTGATTGACTTGACTGACGTCGGTTCTCACCTGACCGATGTCAATTTCCACCTACCCAACATCACCAACTTTGGTCTCCATCGAACCGATGTCGGTTCTTGCTTGATCGATGTCGATTCTCACCTGACTGACATCGATATCTGTGTTTTCCTGTGAGTGATGATTTTTACCCACGAGCTCATTTTGGATCATAACCTTGTCCAAATCAACATTTCCCTACTCAGAATTATTCAACCTCTTGAGCTGATCATTGTCCATCACCTTCTCATTGAAAACCAAGGCTTTCAGTTCTTAAAAGTGTCAAAAACATCAGATTTCCTCTTTATGCAATAAACCCATACCTTTTTTGTAGCATCATCAATGAAAAAAATATAACACTGTGATCCTCCAATAGAAGCTCCCTGAGCTGGTCCCAACACCTCTGTGTGAACAAGCTCCAACTTGTGCTTCTTCTTTGTTGACCCAGTTTTGAGAAACCTCACTTTCTCCTATTTCCCAAAAATACAGTGCTCACAAAAATCTAGATCTATCAAATCTGAAAGCTTACCTTTTGACTTAAGAACATCCATTCCCTTCTCACTCATGTGACCAAGCCTACAGTGCCACATCTTTGCATCTACAGCTGAAGTAGATAAAGCAGAAGGAGAATCAGTAATACAAGTAGATGGATAAAGTGTACCTACTTTCTTACCTCTTGCTAATACAAGTGCACCCTTGGAAACTTTCCAAGATTCAGCTGTGAGAGTTACTGTGCAACCCTCATCACCCAACTTTCCTACAGAAATCAAATTTTGCTTTAGGATGGGTACATGCATGACATCCTTCAACACCCATGTGTTGTCATTCTATAATTTTAGCTGCACTTTTCCTTTGCCAACAACTTGACAAGGCTCACCATCCCCTAAATAAACTTTTCCAAAGTCTCCATGGACATAATCATTAAAAAAATCTCTATTAGGGGTTGCATGGAAAGAAGCACCAGAATCTAAAACCCATGATTCTACTTGACTATCCAAAGAAAACACAAGAGCATCATATGCAACAATACCTACATCTTTTTCTTCTTTATTACCTTCATGCTGATCTTCTTTCAACCAACAATCTTTCTTTGCATTTCCTTTCTTTCCACAATTCCAACAGGTTATTCTTCCATTTCTGGATTTGGATCTAATGCCTATCTTTGACCTTGATTTCCCTTGCTTGCCCTTCTCTCTTTGCTTTCCCCTACTTTCAACACTTAAAGCATTACTTGATGTTTCCCCTGTGCTTTTCCTACAAATTTCTTCATTCAAGATTACACTAACAACATCATCAACTTTCAAGATATTTGAAGCAAATGCAGTATTACTAACTGCCATTACCAAGCTATGCCAACTTTCAGTTAAAGAGCATAAGATTAAGAGAGCCTTAATTTTATCATCAAAAACTATTTTGACTGAAATTAACTAATTTACTAATCCATGGAAATCACTAAGATGACTATATACAGATCCACCTTCCTGCATTTGCAAATTAAATAATTGCTTCATAAGAAATACCTTATTTGAAGCTGAGGGTTTTTCATATAAATTTGCCAAAGTATCTATTAACTCTACCATTGTCTCTGCCTGTGATAAGTTGGAAATCACAGATGATGTCAGGCTCAACCTTATAGATCCAAGAGCCTTTCTATCAAGAACATTCCATTTTTCATCTTGCATATATGTGGGCTTTTTTGAAATCCCACCCAACGGTAAGTACAGATCTTTCTGATATAGATAATCTTCTATCTGCATCCTCCATAATTGATAATTTTTGCCATTGAATTTCTCCATTCTTAGTTTACTTTCTTCTGCCATTGCTTTACTCCCACTCAAATAGAAACCCCTGTGAGTGAACCTGTAATCAACAAACACTAACCCACTCTACCACTTGTTAGTGATCCTAGCTCTGATACCAATTGTTAGGATCCTCCTTAGAGTACAATTGATTACCTTTGTATAAGCAACTATACACGGAATTAAACCAAAAGTAATAAGTAACTAGAAATTAGAAACAACAAAGAATAGGAGATACGAGAAATAATACAATCTTGTATTACACTCTTCTAGAAGGAAATACAACGAAGAAATCTCTTCTTCCCACACCTCTTGGGTGTACAGTAATTCTCCCTCAAGAGTTCTCTCTCTCTCAATTATAATCAACAATCAACTCAATACCGAGTTGTTGTTCTCTCCAGTGACAATCAACCCAATGGTTGTTGTTGCCTACCTTCCAAGTGACAATCAACTCAACCGTTGTTGCCTACTCTCAGCAGATCTTCTTGATCTTGCACCTTGCAGATCTTATTGATCTTGCTTACATTACAGTACAGCCCCATGGGTCTCTTAAATAGATCCCAAACCAAACAATAATTAGAAATGCAGACTCAAGACTAAAATTAGTCTTTACATACAAACTAACTGTTCTCCTCAAATTAGAACAGTTTTGGAAACGTACAGATGACCGATGTTGATCTGAAGGTGATTGATGCCAGTCGATCCCTAACCAATGCCGATTACTGTGTAGCTAGAGATAACCAATGTCGATTGGCCTTACTGATGCCGGTTACTGTGTAACCCAGCAACCTCCACATTTGCACATTCAGTGAAGCTTTTAGCTCCACAACTCAATAGTTTTGTGTGCTAAGTTCCCTCTTAAGTTTGGTGGATCCAATTTGGTCATGTTCCTGATATACAAAGTATCACAATAAATATTAGTTGATTACCTTCTCCAAGATTGGATTTACTAAGTAGGATCAGTTTTAAATATATCTTAATTTTTGACATACATTCTGGTGAACCCAACATGAATATAACCCTTACATTGAAATTTTTATTCTACATGCAACTAAGTCAATGTAGATCGACCCAATTATATTCTCTATTTTTTTATTTTCATCTATAGGAAACTAGGTCAATGTAGACCAACCCAGTTATATTATTTGATTTTTGATTTTCATATATAGGAAGCGAGGTCAATGCAAAATAAATCAATTATATTCTCTGCTTTTTTATTTTCATCTACAATCAACTAGGTTGACATAGGTTGACCCAATTAATTTTTTATTGTTTTCATTTTTATCTAACTAGGTTGACATTGTTTAACCTAGTCTTATTTCATTATTTATAGTTTTTAGCTATATTGAAACTAAGTCTGCCATGGATGACCTAGTATAATCTTTATGTTTTTCAGGTTTGTTTGTCTTTGTAGGAATAAATCGATCATGGATGACCTAGTGCTAACTATGTTTTTACAAAAGACTTCATTATGAAGGATGACCTAGTCTCAACAATCAAATATACAAAATTTGCAGTCCATGAAATAAGTTGACCATGGTAGACCTAGTCATATTATTCAAGTTCCTTCTAATTAACTAGATCAACCTAGCTTGACTTAGTTTTTATTTTCTAATTTTACTGTTAAATTAATAAAATAATTGTTAAATAATTTTTGTAATTTTATTTTACAGTTAAACAACTTAATATTTCATTTTTCACTTTTATTTTATAGTTTTTCAATTTTGTCAAAATTGTATTATAAATTCAACTAAGTTGACACTATTTTATGTCTAATTCTATTCCCAGTAAACTATGTTGACCTTGGTTGACCTAGTTTATTTTAGAATGTTTTCACAATAGACTATGTGAGTTAGCATCGACCTTGTCATGTTCTTTCTGTTTAACTAGATTATCCCTGGCCGACCTAATTATATGTGTTTCTACTTTCCACATAAACAAGGCAATTCACCTTATTTTTTTTGGTAATTAATCTCACCTTTGCTTTGAAATATTTGGTTTCCTATTTATTTATATTTAGAATTTTTTTTTTTTTTGATACTTGACTTTCACCTTTATTTTTCACTGTCTTGATTTACTTATAAAATACAAATCAAAGGAGTATACAAATCACTCATAGTAACAAAATGATGAAAATTCAATATAATATATTACAAATGTCTAGTCAACCACCTTAAGTCATCATGACTCAATTGAATCATAATGTTGTCCCTCATCCTCTTAGAGATGTCATTGGGCATATCATCTTTGAACCTCTCATGCATAAAAAAATACTTCAACATCTTCAAAATAAAACTAGAGATCCATTCATTATATGCATATATATTGTAAACATATATCCAGACTATTACATATGATGGAACTAAGGACCCCTCTATATTTCTTAAATCTTTTTAAAATTTCTATAGGCAATGGGTCCAAATTAACACTTTTTCTACAACTAAACTTCTTGTCAAAACATTCAAAGGAGATGCTTTAGAATGGTATAATCAACTCCCTCAACATTACATCTTATAGCTAGATGATTTAGTCAATGCTCTAGTTAAATATTTTCAACATAACAATCTTCCTTGAAACAACCTTAGCCACTTCATCAATGCTAAGCAACTACTTAACAAAATTTTCCACCCTTTCATCAAATGATAAAAGTCTCTAGCTCACAAATTAGACCATAACATGAGTGATGATAATCTTTGAAAACCATTTGTTATCACTCTTAAAGTTCCTCTTCAATATAAAGTTTAGATGTTTTCCCCTAAAAGTTTAGAAGAAGCCTTAGACCAAGCAAAAAAGCAAGACTTTATTATGAGTCAATTTGAATCACCTCAAGTAACTACTAAGGAATCTTTCCAATCATTTTATCATAAAATTAATTCATATATGCCTCCCTAAACTCAAAAGGGAATATCTAATTCAATCAATTTTAACCCAACCCACCCTCCCTTGAGTCTAGACGAACTTAAAAAGAAATTGCCACCCTTTAAATCCATGAGCTTTGATCCTTCCAAACCTCCTTTAAAATGGTACAATCCTACAAATTTTTGTTGGTGGCATGTTATGATATGTCATTATCATAATATTGGTCGTGATCTTCACCGACTCATCATTACCTTCTTGTTTGGTCCACATTTCAATCTTGATACTCTTGCATAACAAAATTATCAAGACTATCTTCAAACCTCGCAAGCCTAATTTAAGGAATCATAATCACATTAACATCACCTACCAAATAATCAACAAAAATTACCCCATACCCCCAAATCGTCTGCTAATGTTTTTTCAAACCACATTTGATCCTTCTTCCTACACAAGTAATAAAACTATAACTAATATGAACGACTTCAAACAAGTGGTTGCATTCTCAACCTCAACCTTTTAGGTCACACAAACCCAAAGAACACCTAATTCAAATGCCAACTCCAATGTACATCATAAATGGTCCTCATTTAACTTATATACCTATTCATAACTCTCATATATGTCCTATGTCAATTTAAACATCTTTAAAATTCAACATATCAACACATTTACCTATTTTGAACTACATCGAACAACCCAATGCAATTCATTATAAAAAATTTGCTTCACCTCACTCTGTATCACATGTTGGGGCATCTTGAAATGCCCATCCCTACATAAAATTACACTTTCGGGCATCCTAAGATGCCCACTCTTCTTTTATATCACATAATAATAAATAAATTCAATTTCAAGAAACCTTTTGAGACACATAGGCATGCATTTCACATGCTCATATATGATATATACATTAGCATATATTTTGATCATTATTTTTGTCTCATGTTTCTTTTTTTTATGTATTTTATTTCATTTAGTTTCATTTTACTTACACCATTTTTTTCTTCAGGTTCTTTGGGTTTTTTTTCACTTTACTTACACCTTTGTTTACTTTTTGGTTCTTCGGTTATATATCACATTACATTCAAAATATGTTTCCCTTGTGGTTCCTAGGTAGCACCTTCGGGTTTTTCATTGATTTTTAGTTTATCACGCATATGTCATTCTTTCTCATAATCTCTTTATGATTCTTTGGTCTTTATTTTCTTTCCCCATATTTTGGGATGATTATTTACTTTCCCCATATTTTGGGATGACTACTACTTTCATTATTGCTTGTGTTAGATCTCTTGTAGGATAGTATGGCTTCCCTAGTGACATGATTATCATAACATATCCCCATCCCTTTTCGAGTATTATATTATGTCCTTGTGATCAACTACAAGCATATTCATCATTGTATCACTTATTACATGGATGAATCTCTCACGATCCCCATATTTCCCTTATTTCCTTTCATTTGAGGCACAAATAGGTTAGTTTTGAGATTGCACACTTACTTGTGGGCAAGTCTAGGAGTCTTTAGACACAATGGTCTTTAGGTCCTTTTCTCTAATGACCAAGTGTAATCTCTCTTATGTTTGTCATCTATTTGACTCATGATTTATTCTTTGAATCCGTATGGAGAAGGAATAGAAAAACCAAAAAGAGTTGAAATCCATATCATATAATAAAAAGACAATGATTAAAAGGCAAATACACTCTTAAAATTTAGATCACACCAAAATATGTGATCTTTATTTAGAACATCTCTTATCTTAGTAGAAGCTCAAACTCCATAGTTGGCCTCAAGATAGAGCCAAGGTCCATTGGGTTGTGGTAGGCCAGTAGAATGGGGTGGGAGGTATCATTATATCATATACTTATAGTGCCACATATTTTCTCACACAAGTATCCAATATTCATAGTATATTGATAGCTCTGTAAGGGGTTCTGAGAAGTGAGGAACATGTTTTTGGAAGGTAAGATCCATTTTAATTTTTATGCATATAACCTTCATGGGATGATCTATGTATTTCACTTGTTATCCCAAGATTTGTGTTTACTAGTGGGAGTGTCTTATGTTCTTAATATCAATAGTTTATAGCCTTGCTCACTTGTCTAGTGTGTCTCATTCTTGCTAAGGATGTTCACATCACCCATGTGGCACGTCACATTCCTTATTTACATCACATTTTTTCCACTATTCCCTTATTGGATATTATTTTTAGCTAATCACATCCTTGATCACATATACCTACTTGCGCCTCTTAGTTTATAGTTTTTGAGTTGTATTTTAATACCTCGAATAGGACCAAGTTTTCCTCACAAACATCCCTTCACATTTGTTCACCAAGCCTTTTTATTAGCATACAAATTATGTCATTAGGTGGTTGTGTTTTCTTACACCACATTTTAGAGAAAACACTAAGTTTGAGTTGACTTTATTTAGAGCTTTTGATTGATTTATCCATCATGTTCCTATTTGATTTTTGTGGGTTTCACTTATCTTACATAGGATATTTTACTTGTTTATATGGTTTTCTTCATGTTTGACTTGATACGCTTGTCTTACATTTTGATTTACACTCTCATTTTCAATCATTTATTATTTCTTTGTGTTTGATTTGTCATGTTTATCTTACATGAGGTTATATTTCATATACTTACATATCTTTGTTTGATTTTTCCTCACATTTATTTTTCATTTAATTACATTGTTTTACATGATTTTTCACATAATTTAGTGTGTTTTACTTTAATTTTTCATTCTATATTTGATATTTTGGTTCTAACCTAGCGTTTGTGATCCTTGTCAAATTTCCAAGTAATTTAATCAATATTGAGAGTTATTCATTACTAATTTGATCATCCTGTGTATGCACACATTGTTTCTATTTTTATCCTTTTATCCATAGGGTTTCTCATATGCAAGTGTTGCATCCTCTATGATCAAGATTATAATATTTGTATGCAGTCATTCACTGTAAAAATAAGTCAAGGAATGTATATGTTATATTCAATTAATTCCACTTATTGTTATTTAATTTATACATTTTATTAAAATTTGTTAGCTCAATTTCATGCATCACTATGTTCTTTCTTGAATCCCCATCCCATGTTATATTTTCATGACACGCGATGAGATTTGAATGGGGTATATATATACATAATATTTTAAAACCATATCATTTAATGATATTTTCTCTCATGCTAGAAATTATTGAGTTTCAATCTCTTTGAGTACACGTCTTAAAGGGTGCACTAGGAAATGGGTGAACAAACCATTGGTGCTTCGCAAGATTATTTGTTAATTCTATAATAACTAAACCCGCCAAAAATCCCACTTATCTAATTTCCTAGGAAATTCTCCTTTCAATAGAACTTAATCAAGCAAAAACCTATTTTTATTACTAGTTTGACCATGGTCGACCCATTTGTAAAAGTTAGGCACACATTACACAACTAGGTTGGCCATGGTCAACCTAGTTTGAGAACAAATAATAACTTTTATAAACTAAATCATGGTAAGATGACCTTGTTGGTTAAAATTCCATAAAGTTTAGGACCTATCCGTTGCTATAAATACAACCTTCACTTCAATCCAATAAGGAGGAACATTAATTTTCATATTATTACAAGTTGCAATTCTGCTACATCTATATTTGAAGGAGCCATTGCTTAGGGTATGCCTTAAAGGAAAGATAGTTTTTCTTGTGGGAAGTCTTGGATGTAGGTATAAATATTTTGGCCTAGCGTTGATTTCAAAAATTGTGACTCTTACAAAGCCACAACAATCTCTTGCAAAGCACCATTAGCCAAGGGAGAGATTGATACTCAATAGGTTTGTCCAAAGATAATTATCTCTAACTTTTATTATTTCATTTGATAGATATATATTGCACAAAGTAACCCTTTCTAATGTATGACTCATTTCTTGGATCTCTACACTTGAACTTAGTGTAGCTATAGGGTTTTCTAGGCTTGTCATCTTCCACCTTAGGTGATCCAAGGCCCCATTTTCCTACTATGATTTTTTCTTGTTTTGTTTAGTTTAAACCATCCCCATTTGTGTTATAAGTCACTACATTAGATTTAATTTTATGAATTAGAAAACCTAGCTAGGATAATTGCATAATATTTTTTGCTTAGAGGCTTTGGAACCCTCTATTTCAGTATTGTGTGATAAGTGCTCCCTTCCTTAGGTTTAACAAATCAAATTTGGTCATGATCCCAATAAACAAAGTATTGCAATAGACTTTAGTTGATTACATTTTTTGAGCTTGGATTTACTAAATAGGATAAGTTCTATATATACCTTAATTTGTTGCATACATTAGCTCCGTAACAAAATACTTTGGTGTTGGCTCCAGGAATGGGAGAAAAATATTTAGAAATTACATTATGAATATTATTTTTCCATACAATTCAATTATATATTATTTCAAGATGGTTTTTACAAAGAAAGGTGAAAGCTTAAAAAGCTTCATGGGTGGTTATGGGAACATACCAACTTTCTTGAGTAACCAGTGTATTTAAATTTAAAAACAAACTAATTAAACATATTAAATAACTTTTGGATCATAAAATAATCCAATAAACTCCCCTTGATCCAAAGGGGCATAAAAGAGGAAAGATCTAGAGCAATGACTCTAAATTCATCAAAGGATCTCTGTTGCAATTGCAAGTGGTGTAATGTACCATGACACTGACCAAAAACTATGTCACTCCATAAAGAAGCATGTCCCTACGAGTTGTGATCAAAAATGGCTGATGAAAATGATCAAGGTTTTTTCATCCCTAGTGATCATCATACCATACTATAGTAGAATATGATCTGGCATGTCCAACTACAACGATCTGCATAAGGTCCCACATGGGAACCCATCCAAGTGACAAACTTGTACTCTGTATGGCACATCTTATTGATTCCCAACAAACATTGATGACCTTTGCTCAACACTGTTGGTGTGAGCAACCTTTATCAACTCATACTATTACCAACCACTGATCAAAGTCCAACCAATGCCTAAATCTTTTTTTTCCTATCAGGCAAGAGGTGAGAAGTCGTGCATTGAGAGAAAAAATACAACTAACTCTGTCCGCTCCATGTCATGAATATAATATATAAAAAGTAAAAAATAAAACTGAAAGCAAGAACACAAACCAAAAATTGCTATTCAAGCACTAAACCCATACTCCGAGTGAATAACTAACTAGAGAGGGTAATTGTCCTCCAACCTCGAAGGGATCCTCCAACCTCTAGTTGTAACTTAGACCATGTCAATCAAAATTATCCTTAGACATGTAATGGATGATATTGTCTCCATGAACACAAACATGAAGTGATATTTTTAAAAGTTTTATGAGGAAAGTGTTAGTTTACATCGAAAATGCATCTTTATACATCATTGAATAGGTTTGTTACAAAAATCATATAAGGAAACTTCAAATTATAAAGTTAATCATTCCAATCTCTCCAAAACATCCAAAAACCTACAAATCACTTGGTCACACAACTATCTTCAAACAAAAAAATGATTTGTCAAAAATTTGTCTTAAGAAGTTATAAATACACCCTTATATCACCGATTTGATCCAAAAAATAATAATTGGAGGGGATTTCAAACCTGGACCTCCCCAACTTTCAAGGTCTTTACAAAATAAATTTCACCAATTACTCTACAAATAATTATTTAATATAAATAGAAGTTATTCTATTTGAACGTCATTAATCTAGTTGTCAAATAAAATTAAAAAAATTGCCTCGTGAAATTAATTCACTTAACAAAATTCTAGCATGTAAAAACAAAATCTTTTCATTTAATTTATTCACCCGCACATGACTTTGAGTTTTGCACCTGGAGGGACCCATCGAGCAATAGGAAAATAAAACATAAATTATAATTTATAGTGTTGCACAATTGAAGATGCCATTTGCAGCCTAGATGAAAAAGATGTTACTAAATGTTGGATGCCATTGTTTGTCTGATCTATTGTACCACTATTGGATCAAGAATCGTTGGGAGAAGGTAATAAAAATATTATTGGTTTTGCTCAGCTCTGCATCCAATGAATAATACACAGTCAAAGAATAAGACTTCCACATGCCTCTCAAAACAACAAATGATAAACACACCAAACTCAAGGCATAAGTCTTTCACAAAGCTAGCACAATTCAAAAATTAGATAATAAAGATAAGCAAGTCAAAAATCTATCATAACTTGCCTCATATATGATTTCTTGTTTGCTTGGAGGACACTTTGAATGAGCTTTTAAGGGCTTCAAAAAAAAAAAAAAAAAAAATTATTCCAACGTGCTGTACAAAAAGTTCTTCAATGGAGCCGTTGTACAATTAACATGATTATTTCCTTCATATCCTTTAATGCTTTTGTTTATTTTCTGTATTCACGTCCTTTAGCGTGGCATTGAGGCCAAGGTAGGACGCTTCATTTTTTTAATCCTTTTATTACGGTAGCACTTGACAGTGATAAATATAAAATGGAGATCAATCTAAAATAAATAAAAGAATTGAGCTTGCAATGTTACAGGTTTTTAACATACCAAAGTAACTTGCATGCTCTATACCAAACATTGTATCCATATCCTTCTTTCTCTTCTTCTTCAAATTTCCAGTCTCTAATACCACTGTTGGCTCCAGGAATGGAAAAAAAAGATTCAGAAATTACATTATGAATATTATTTTTCCATACAAAATTTAATCATATATTATTTCAAGATGATTTTTACAAAGAAAGGTGAAAGCTTAAAAAGCTTCACAGGTGGTTACAAGAACAAACCAACTTTTTCGAGTAACCAACTTATTTAAATTTAAAAACAAACTAATTAAAAACATTAAATAACTTTTGGATCATAAAATAATCCAACACTTGGTCATAAGCAATTAAACTATAACAGGAAAATGGACATAAAGCTCGTGAAGGGGCATGAGATTTGAAAATAAAAATACAATACACAATATATGGAAATGATTAAAAGTGAAGGCATTGTGGGGCCAATGAAGTTAACAATTAAGGCAAATGACGATGGTTAAGGGAACTAACGAAGGAGCTAAGGGTGATTAGCTGGGGGTCAACGTCCAGTATAGTGGTCCATGCTGAATGCACCAGCTGATTGCTTTCAACATCTTTGAACACATTGGGGCTTGTAATTCTGAGGCATGTTTGGACCTTCATGACAAGCCATTCTATGTTGGGAATTTTGGAGACTATCTTGATGCAAGAAGGTTTGAGCAATGACTATAACATCTAGCAGAGACTAATAACATTAAGAGAGGAGTACCTCTTACTGCATAATTTGCTATAGAGAAGTTGCCTTTGATTTATATTGAGAAGACACATGAAGAGGTTGGGAGTTCAGTTTGTGCCATATGTAAATATTCTCTAGCGCTTGGGAATCAAGCCAAGCAATTTCCTTGCATGCATATAAAAGAATTGATGATTTCCCATTACCACTATGGAATAAACAAGCAGATGGACAATGAACGTGGATGACGTAATGTAGCTATAGGGTTTTCTATGTCATTTTCCACCTTAAGTGATCCAGTTCCCCATTTGCCTACCATGATCTCTTGCTTGTTTTGTTTGTTTTAAACCATCCCCCTTTGTGTTATAAGTTTTGATAACACTACATTAGAATTAATTTTATGCATTAGAAGACCTAGCTACGGTAATTGCATAATATTTTTTGCCTAGAGGCTTTAGACCCCTCTCCTTTAGTATTGTATGATAAGTGCTCCCTTAGTTAGGTTTAGCAGATCAAATTTGGTCATGATCCCAATATACAAAGTATTGTGATAAATGTTGGTTGATTACCTTTCCTGAGCTTGGATTTACTAAGTAGGATAAGTTGTAGATCTACCTTAATTTGTTGCATACATTAACTTTGTAACGAAATACTTTGGTCGTAAGTAATTAACCCAGAGCAGGAGAGGGGACACAAAGCTTGTGAAGGGGCATGAGATTTGAAAACAATAATACAATACATGGTATATGGAAATAATTAAAAGTGAAGACGTTGTGGGACTAGCGAAGTTGGCGGTTAAGATAAACAATAATGGTTAAGGGAATTGATGGAGGAGCTAAAGGTTATCAACAGGGGGTCAACGTAGAGTATAGTGGTCCACACCGAATGCACCGGTTGGTTGCTTTCAACGTCTTTGAACACCTTGGGGCTTATAATTATGAGGCAAGCTTGGACCTTCATGACAAGCCATTCTATGTTTGGAATTATGGAGGCTATCTTGATGCAAGAGGGTTTGAGTAGCAATTACATCATCTAGCAGAGGCCAATAACAGTAAGAGAGGAGCACCTCTTATTGCATAATTTGCTATAAAGAAGTTGCTTTTGATTTAGATTGCGAAGACACATGAAGACGATGGGAGTTCAGTATGTGCCATCTGTAAACATTCTCTAACGCTTGGGAATCAAGCCAAGCAACTTCCTTGCATGCATCTAAAAGAATTGATGATTTCCCATTGCCACTATGGAATAAACAAGTAAATGAACAATGAACGAGGATGACATTAATACCGATGAGATGATAAGTTTGATTAATTGGTGGTTGTACTTATAAATAAAATAAACAAACAAATTTACAATTAGAAATCGATTATTATTGAAATCTAAAAATATAAATCTGACTTTGCATTCTTTTTTAAAAATCTATCATTTAATAAATATAAAAAAATTGTTTAACCATTAAAAAAGGAATGGAATATATCATCATAACATCTTACGAAATATTCCATCATTTTTATATACTAAATTCAAAACAAGACTTTTTTTTTTTGCTTTCAATATATTCCAACCAATTTTCTGTATTCTATTATTTTTAATAATAAATCGCCCTGAAACATTTCAATAATAAAGTATAATACCATACTTTAAGCGAGAGTAATAAATTTATTTAAGATATCTTTAGTCGTGTATCTACACTTCTGATTCAAACGAGTTGTAGGTGGGATACGGTATGAAGTCATGCTCGACGTAAGTTGACGACATATGTCAGGCCGACCTACCCACTCCACACACCCGTGCCAAAACAAAGGGTTTGGTAAGAGTTGCAGCAAATGCAACGACAACCTCTCATTGTATGCTGCCCCCTGGGTCTTAAAAGAAGCCGCTGTCCACCACAAACGAGGAAGGGAAGAGTTAAAATTTCATTTTTTCTGTCAGACCGATTACAACAAGTCGTCCAAACCGTGTATTTGGCATGGCCTGCAGTCCACAAACGTCTATGTCCATATTGAATAAACTAACAATATTCATTTTGATTTTCAAACCTGTCAAATCACACGATATATGTTGGCAAGACCGCCCCATATTGACTGTTGGGAGGGAAAAAAAAAAACATCATTTCAGCCGGATTATAATAGTATAACCGATAAACTTTCCTTACTATTTGCAGGATTTTGGTGAATAAACCCTAAACCCGTTTTTTCAATCTGATTAGAAGTACACCTACTTTGTTGACTCTTCAAAGACACTAAGGCTCTCGAGGCTATAAGAAGTTGCATCTCCATTCATTTCAGACATCTCATCTCAACTCATCTTATTTCTTTTCATATATATATTTTTTTGGAAGAGATGATGGGGCTCAGAAATCCTGCATCTCCAACTGTAATGGAAATGTTAATGGTGTTGGTCATTTGTTTTGGCTTCCACACTCTTTATGCCAATGCTGGGTATCATAATAAGATGAAGTTGAAGGAGAAGGTGACCCATTTGGAGTTTTACATGCATGACATAGTTATGGGGAAGAATGCCACAGCAGTACAAGTGGCGCCACAGAAGCCTGAGAATTTTTCAGATGGGGTTCCTGCATTTGGTCCAGTGTATGTGATTGATGATCCTCTAACTGAGACCCCGGACCCTAAATCAAGGGTGTTGGGGAGAGCACAGGGGATGTATGCCATGTCATCACAGGGAGAAATCAGTCTGCTCATGGCTCTCACTTATTCCATAGACTGGGGGAAGTACAAGGGAAGCTCTCTGAGTGTTGTGGGGAAGAACATGGTACTGAGAGAGCAGAGGGAGCTGCCTATTGTGGGAGGAAGTGGGCAGTTTAGGATGGCAAGAGGGTATGCATTTGCCCACACACATTCAGCGCATGTGCCTGATGCTGTTATTGGGTACAATGTCACTGTCTTCCACTATGGGACATAGGTGCCCCCAAACATACCCTTTTATTTTTCATGTAACCGTTGGGGGTATTTTTGTAAATTCTTAGTTGTTTTTTTTCCAGTCTTGAGTATTGAAATTATCTGTCATATTTCACATTTGTTTATGGTTGAAATTTACTGCGGATGTGCTATTTTTCAACCAAGGGAACCACTAAAGACATTTACTATTTTCAACATATTTGTGTGATGGTTTTTTTCTTTATGTTTGAACATCCAAATTTTCAAGAAAGGGATGGGAATCCAACCCCTAAAAAATACTAATTTCTCTAACGAGAAACAAATTGATGGAGCCCATGTTATATTAAATACAACACTTCATCATGTCTCTTTTATATTTATCAAAATATACAAGAGACCAATAATTTTTCACAACAATGGTAATGATGCATTTAGGTAAATACATGTTGTTTATTGTTTTATTTGGTTCCTTCATATATAATAATAGTTTAAATTGTGTATTGTTGAGTTGTGGAGCTAAAAGCTTCACTGATGTGCAAATATGGAGGTTGTTGGGTTACACAATAATCGACATCGATCAGAGCCAACCAATATCGGTTAGGGGTCGACTGACATCAGTTATTTTCAGTTACACAGTAACCGGCATCGATTAGGGGTTGGCCGACATCGGTCATATGTGCGTTTTCAGAACTGTTCTAATTTTAAGAGAACAATTAGTTTGCATGTAAAGACTAATTTTAGTCTTGAGTCCGCTTTTTTAATTATTGTTTGCTTTGGGTTCTATTTAAGAGACCCATGGGGCTGTATTGTAATGTGAGTAAGATCAATTACATCTGCAGTGAGCAAGATCAATTACATCTGCAGGGTGCAAGATCAAGAAGATCTGCAAAGTGCAAGATCAAGAAGATCTGCAGAAAAGGAGGCAACAACAATTGGGTTGATTGTCACTGGAGAGAACAACAACTCAGTATTGAGTTGATTATGATTGTAATTGATTGAGAGAGAGAGAGAACTCTTGAGGTAGAATTACTGTACATCCAAGAGGTGTGAGAAGAAAGAGATTTCTTCATTGTATTTTCTTCTGGGAGAGTTTAATACAAGATTGGTTGTTTCTCGTATCTTTTATTTTTTGTTGTTTCTGATTTCTAGTTACTTATTACTTCTGGGTTAATTTCGTGTTTAGTTGCTTATACAAAAGTAATCAATTGTACTCTAAGGTCCTAACAAGTGGTATCAGAGCTATGTGTAGATCCTGACATGTACAACTTGAAATCAATAGAGATTATTGTAGATGGCATTTTATCATAATATTTTATGGCAACTTTTTAATTTTTATTTTTTTCGGAAAGTTGTTATAGATAAGAAGAAAACTCTTTTTATTGAGCAAGAAAGAGAAGAAAATTGTGAAGGTTGTAGGAGAATTTTGAAACTACTTTTGTATATGTATTTTTATTTTTATTATTTTATAGTTTGTATAATAGTTTATTGAATAGCAAGACACCTAACAAATGTCGATATAATCTAGCGAGCATTTTGTAGGATTGTGATAATAACATGGTGCAAACTCATAGGGCATAACCTCAAAGTCCACTTGAAAGAACTAAATTACCATTATATTACACAATGGGTAGTCGGAAGACATAATTTTTATCAAAAGAAACAAGGAGTTGAGAGCTTTCATGTCAAGGGCTAGAACCCAATGCCAAATATGTATAAATCTAAACCACGCCATGAATATATGTGGCTATCTTATGTGTAATTCTTAACTTCATTTCAAACTTTCTGATTGTAAAGTTCATAACTTCATGTCAAACATTCCGAGATTATGTATAAATTAAAAGCATAAGACATATAAATCTTTGAAATTTATTGCTTAATATTTATTAGAATAATTGATTGTATATTATGCACCGAACTAAAACTTCTCTAAATTTATAGAGAAGATGCATCTTTTTTAAATATAAATAAATCCCTATTATCAATTGAGAAGAAGTGGCTATCTCTAAGTCCAGTAGAAACACTAAATATACCTGACAGATTCACTTCTATGAAGAATATTATGGACAATAGGAAAGGGAAAAATAAAAATATAATAAACCACATAGTCACCCAAAAAAAATTCTAGCAAGGCAAGAAAATATCATACTACCTTTCAAATTTGGTGTGCTATCTCTTGTGTATCTAGGATGCAAGTAGAGTGTATATCATAGACACGAGGGCCAACACTAGCCCCATATTTTACACCATCGTAAAACATTCGTAGTAATTTTTCATTAAAGCATGGATTCTTTCTGGTAATGACATTGCCATCAATGTCAATGATGGAATGGATGATGCCATCAAATTTTGAGTAGCACATGTGTGGATTAGAAAAATAAAAAATAATTTCAGAGAAACAAAGTGGTATTTGCAATAGTTTGGACAGATATAAATACACATAAAATACAAATATGTTAGCATACAACATTTGTGGCAAATAGATATTGGGGTACATCTTAGAAGTTTAAACAAACATGGGCACTATCCTTTACACCACTATTGGTGGTTTGAACACCTTAAACAATGTATTTCAGGTAGTTAGCAGTTTTTGTTTTTATAATATTTCCCTTATGGTTGCCTCGTCAATTTGGTTCACCCAGAAGACAAAAAGTTTAAAGCATTTCAGTAACAAAACAATATTTGCATGTAAACTCTCTCTAAACATTAGGCAAGATGGTAAAATTGTAATTAACAATGACAAAGGTATCATTGAATACCATTTGCCTCCAAATTTTCAACCTCTTCCTTGATGGTTAATGTAATTTGCATGGAGTTTTCTGGTCTACAAAATAACTAAAAAAACATGGTTTAACGAGTCAACATAAAGGAAAGAGAATTAAGATCCACAAGTAGGCAATTAACTAAAAAGTACTTAGCCATTAACAATATACTTAACGTTGAAGTATATTTTGAAAAAGACATAATTTTTAATTTGGGAATTTTTTAAGCTTTTTCTTAAAAATGAAGATCATAAGTGGTGTTAGCCACTTACAACTCTTTTGACAAAGTTTCAGGTCTGAAATTAACAATTTAATTGTTGAAAATTTCATTTTAAATTTTTTTTGTTTTTTTTAGAATTTTTTTAATTTAGTTTTTTAATAGTCAAACATAAAGTTTTAGTTGCAAATCACTCATGCGCTTTACTTAGACATGTATAAAATAAGGGAGAGTTGGTTGACTTATCCAAACTTACTTCCAAAAGTTATTAAAAATATCAGGTTACGTAAAACATGTTACTAAAAATAGCATGTTACTAAATTAACAAATTCAATGAACTCTAGAATTAGCTTTTCTTATAACAGGAACTAAAAAAATAGTAAATTTAGTTAACTATAGGATTAAATTTTATTTTAATATAATTTTAGTTGTGCATGACAACTCTATATTCGAATTGTGTATTATTAAAAGACTCTACGTATTGGTTTAGAATGATAATAAATAATATAGAATTAGAATTCTTCTTTGTTGCTCAATTTTATTCTCTGTAATTTTAGTCTATGTTTTGAAATTGTTGCACTCTTGACCGCATCAATATCATCTTGTTTTGACTTTTACACCTAAGAGATATAAAATAATTGAAACTATGTGCTAATTTAGATTACGAAAAATACAACAATAAATACAATAATCTGAATTGAAAAGGTTCTGATTGATATTGCAATCATTTGATTTAGAATTGACAAGATGAAAGAAGCATGATGTATTTAGCTAATTCTGATTGTTTGTATTTGAAACTCCTTGAAGATGCCACATGCTCTAGAAATGCTATGGATGCAGTTTGTCAGATGCTCAAGTGTCAAACAAGAGTTAACAAACTGTATAGACACTATTGGCAATGTTAGTAATGTCAGGGTTTACCTATAGTGTCTCTATGCACAATAGGGGTTTGCAACTTCTAAGAGCCCTATGCTTGCACATGTAATCTATTTATATGTGTGCACTCTTTTGACCCAACCATTTCCCACTAAATGGCTAAGTGTTGTCTATGTTATAATACTTCAAATAGTGCTCAACTGCACATAATTATCCCACTTATGTGTGTATTTGTATTCAATATCATGAACAATCTAATATGTAATTCTATATTTATATCTTTAAGACTTGGCACTATGCAAGTTTAAATTTTTGTAGTTAGATTTCGCTCTATGGACAACTTTAGAGTTGCTCCTTAATATTTTGATATGTGTATATGCTTTTTTGATAATGTTCTAAGAGGGTGCTGCTAAGTGATTTCGCAATGTTGTTAAGACTTTCTAAGTGTATAATAAAATTCAAGGTGATTATTATTTATAGGTGACTCTTCATTAATTTCCCACTATGATTAACCCATGAAACATGTCTAGGTTGATCTAATGGAGACTTCCCAATTTGAAAAGTATATATTGATGGTTCTTGGATAGTTCTGGAAAAGTATGACAACTATGGTAATTAGCATTGTCAAAGTTTACCGATGCTATCTTTCATGTGAAAAGTAAAGATTTGAAAAATGAACATATGTTTAGGATTATGAAGTTATTCCTATATAGACTAAACTAATCCTAAATAAAAATGTCTAGTGAATAGAGATCGCTAAGATAATCAATGGGTGGACCGTACAGGGAAAGTGTATTTAACAATAAAATATATGTGCATTATCTAATTATATCAAAGTATGTCAAAATTGATGTTACCAAAGTACCAAAGACAAAATCTAGGTGTCTATAAATGCCCCCTTTTAATCTAGTATTTCAAATGCACAATTAAAGGGGTAAAACAAGTGAATTCGATACCTGAAACAACCATGCTTGGTGTTGATACATATAGCTAGAATGTATCATTTTCTCCATGCGAAACATGAAAGAGACATGTATAGATCAATGTCTCCTAATAATAATAAATCTAAAATAATTTGAATTGCTAAAAGAACTTGAAACTGAAAATCTAAGAAATGAATACCCATGATGGTATGCGAACCAAGTTGTCACTGTTGAACTTGATTGTAGAATATAATAGGGTGAATATGACCTAAGGAGATGCAACTATTGAAACTGTGAGTTTAGTATAAATGGCCCAATTATAACTGGAGAAGGCAGTGTTAGAAGTTGAATGACACATTAACCTCAACCACATTGGCTCAAGTGTAAAAGTAACTTCTTTGTGGAACCCCAAAATTAGGTTTGTATGTAAAATTGGAACACCAATTCAAATTTATATGTAAAATTGGCACCCCGAATCAGGTTTGTATGTAAAATCAAAACCCATGATTAGGTTGTATGTTACAACTCCTCAAGTTGTACTTAGAATAATGCAGTAATTTTTTTAAAAACTATTACTTAATATTCATTCCACTTAAACCACAATTATGCTAAATAACTTTAACCAATCATAATCAACAACTCAAAACAGTATAACTTCTAAATTCAAACACCGAAAACAATATAATATATCATAATATTAAGGAAAATAAATACATTGGGACTCAGCTACAACTAGTCCACTAATACAATAACTTTTGTTCAACATATACAACTGAAATATAATTACATTTCCTTTAGGCCTTCAGCCTTAATATAATTAATAGATACCAAACTCTCTGGAGCTCATGTCATACCAACACTTGTATCTCTGATAAATTCAAGTGTAGTCTCCAGGTAAGTAATATTGTTGTGGGGAGGGAGAGCATCATCCGAGCACTTTTTCACACCAACCACAGACTAATGATCCCTCACACAATTTTCAATCAGATAATAACCCTCCATGGATAGGTAAATGGAACAGTGCAGGAATCCAAAAAACAAACTAGTACCTAAGTGGGTAAGAGTTCTAAAACTAAACATGCAGTGTATCATATAAAAATTCATTCTATTGCAAGATATCCCACTAACATGTAACTCAAGTATACCAAAAGATAATGTCTCACTATATATTATTTATCCACAATACTTATACTAAATAGATCTTCCTAGTAGTAATATCACATCACATGTCATACATATGAGTAAGTAAAGTGTACATTTATTTCACCAATGTATGAATGAATCTTACATTATTATTTAACTCATATAGGAAAATAATGGCTACAACTCATGCCACCCGGGTATGGTTCACATTGAACTAAAGTTTCCCAACTACTACAATAAAATATAAACAATTACAACTTATGATATCCCATAATATCATAATCTAGTGTAGTTAGGATGTAGCTACTAGTGTTTTCACAATTAGTCACACAAGTAGTCATAAATACATGACTTCATAAAATTTTATTTGGACAGTTATATATAATAAAGCAAGTCATACAAATACATAAAAGTCTAATCATTCATTTAATCTCTCAAGGTTGTATCCACACATACATAATATCCTACTAACTATTACAAAACATACTGATCAAGTATTAATCAATACATAAATTAAATTAGTCAACATAAGTGAAAGTCTAGACATGAAACTACAGTATCATCCATACACATTTAAGCTAAAGTATTATATGATATCCCATACTATCATAGATCATTGTGAATGAGCACCCTACTCAAACATGATCAATCAATCTTACACTATAATTATTAAATAAGTACAAGATGATACCTTCTAGGTATATCTTAGATTATACTGCATAATAATAATCAGATGAGAACATAATCTCTACGTACATATCATGATACACTATTTTATTCTAGAAATATTCAATCACTTACACATTAATATTCTCACAAAATATATATACTGCACATAAGTTTTCATCTTTACATGACGTTACAGAATTTTATTCTATCGACATGTTTTCATGACACTATTGTGCTACAGATATACTAGTTGTCTCTATTAGCATTCTAAATAAAGTCATAGTATAGATTTAGATCCTATAATTATATCACAAAAGACATAGTATAAATAGAAGTATAATACCATTATCACTTTAAAATGTCTAACTTTGATATAGTTTATGATATTCTTAAAACTATATAACTCTAAGCACTGTCATCAATGCAAATGGTCTATAAGGATAAATAGTCACATCAAATCACTGATTGACTAAAACTCATCAATTAATCTGATACAAATTATAGGATCATAATGAGATTGAGAATCAACCATCTCATAAAATCATATTCTTTGTTATATGACCATAATCCTTATTAGCCAACATGTTAAGATTGCATGAGTAAGATGCTCTAAAATGAATTTTGATCATGAGGATATATTTATCCTAATTCATAAGGTGTCTCCCTCATGATTAGACTAAATTTTTAAGTTATTTTTCAATCAATCTAGTTCACATATGATTATGTTGCAATGTATCTAATAACCACATTTATCATTTTATTGTTTCTTACGAAACTGAGAATACAAAACACTTCAATTTGATTTCTGAACAAGGTATGAGTTAACCATAAACCGCTTAATATCCATCCAGGCATATATTTTATTATTTTTATATCCTCGTAAGGATCCCATGATAATCATGCTTATAATTTAAAAGACAACTCAAGATGGCAATGCAATTCAAAAATCCAAGGCAAAATTAAAGTTCCACTGAACATTCGATCTTACATTAAAAGAGATTCATAATTTCCTTTATTAAAAGGACTCAACGATTCCAACATAACATATTCAACATTACAAGTAAAAGCCTCAATGGTTTTATTTGACTTGACATTTCAAGATAAATGCTTAACCTTCCAATTTAATATTCAGCATTGAGATTTTAATAGTCCGCTCTTCAATATATTATGCGATGCTTTCAAATGTATAACCAGTATTCAATTTATAAACTCAATACTGGTTTAAAGACTCAGTGTCTTAATCAATATTACCCAACTACTAAAATAGCTCCATGGTTTCAAAGTTAGCAGATTCAAATTTATCTGATGGAATGGGTAACTGCACAAACCACTTTATCTTAAGTTCTTAAGAATTTGTACTCATGTCAGTGTCATGAATATGTCAATTTTCCAAACCTAGAAAACAAGTTGTAAAATGAACATCATGAATATCTAATCTAAGTTTAATATTTTGTGATTGCACTACAAACTTGGCATTTGTATGGAGAAAGCAAACAATTGGATTTAGTTGATGTGAATCTTAAAAATTCCAGCTACTTAGAGGAAAAAGTTTTAAGGATAATCAATGTGAGTCTTTTATGCATCCAAACAAATCCTACATTGCAACCATCAATGTCTATTGTTATTGGCATGCTAGAGGGAAAATAGATGTTAATGTTTCATGTTGTTAACCTCCATATCTCATCTATAGTCAGTCAAATGTGCGTGAAGAAGAGAAGCCAATGTCTAGTAGAAGTAACTTGAGTCTGGAGGGATGATGGAAAGGAATCTTCTCTTCCCAAGCAAGTTATGTTGTCAAACAACAAATAGTAGATGATAATACAGAGAGCAATCTTATATTACATCAAGTGTCTGCTGACTCCATCCGGTTTCAAACTCTAACCTCCTTTCATCACAATCGTAAACATAGATGATACTTTCACTATGTTGAGTGGATATTTCAATATTAATAATAGGTTTTCATATAGAATGACTATCTCCCAATGTATGGAATTCAAAATTTATGTGCATGAAGGATGCTAGAGAAGAAGAAAATATTGATGTTTCTTAAGCACAAATATAAGAGTTTTTAAAATAACAAAGTGAGAGTGTATGCAGAGATTTTTTTTGCGCATGTTATCTCTACAGTGTTCTATTATTGGCTTAGTGTTATATACAATTTAGCAAGGAGATTGGGCATTCTATTTTATACAAGTATTTCAATTTTATAAAGACATTTTTCAATTATATAAATTCATATTTTAATTATGTATACTCATCTTTTAATTATATATTTCTAACGTAGGCTCATAATTATTAAAATAAGATTCACACCAACTATCACACAAGAATGAAATTGCAGAACCTATCTTTTTAATAATTGTAAAATGAGGTATCTACCTTTCTCTTATGTTTCTAATCTCTTCCCATGAGTTCGCCTTTTCTTCTTTGTATCTTCCTTCACCTATTCTCCTCCTCTCTTTTTTTATGCCTCTACCCTTCTTATAATAACTCAATCAAAAATATATAATTTCCATGCATAAATCTTATTTAATTTAACATTTAGTTCCTAATATTAAATCTCTCAATTTGCCTTCTATTAACGTTACTTTTCGGTGGTTACCTTCTTTACAAGCTAGAGTCTATGATCCACTTCAGTTTAATTAATAGATATTAAAACATTTAATTTGCTTAGAATTGGCTAATACGCCACACTCTAAAATTTGGCTTCAAACATGAATTTAATTGACAAATAAAATAAAGATATCTAAATTTATCATTTAATGCAATCTCTTGCATGCTTTATAAAGACTAAATTTAGATTGGCATAATTCAAGTTTAGAACTCTAAGGTAACTCATTTTTCAAGAAAATAGTTATAATAAGGATAATTATTTACTTAACTATTGATATATAATCCCATAATTGCTTCTAATTGCAAGATAACCGTATCTTCAAAACTAACAAATTAAATATTTATTTTCTTGATATATTCTTTAAAATCAAGATAATTAATTTAAAAAAATATAATGCATATTAAAAACTAGATTTTACACATTAATTTAATCACTTATAATATTTACTTAATTATGCACTAGCATTTAAAATATGTCATATATAACTATTTTAAATCTATTGTGCATGTGTGCAAGGTCACTAGCAATTTCTCTGTCATTTCTCAATTGTCCCATCTAGCCCATCCTCTTTGATGATGTTCTCCCTCGTCAAACTCTGAGGATAGGGTCTATCCTGCATCCACCTCACAATAAGTAGGTAGTTAGTCTGAGTCATCATCTAATCAAACAATGATGCAAAACTAACAAATACATATCTACAATATATAAAATAATTAAAATATAATTGTCACAATATGTATACTAATCAACAATATCACTATCCCATACCACCATATGTCATAAAAACCAAGTCAAACCAATGATGATCAAATAAGAACCAGATTAATCGATGAATTTAAAAATTATAGGGTGAAATCAAGATGTGACATCTTCTCCCAAAAAAAAATTGGTTATCACCTCAATGACTCTTTTTCAAATAATTTTTTTGAATGTCAAACAAAGTTTAACAATATAAACATAGTATCAAGTATCATATCATGTAAATAAATATAAATTTTACATGAATAACTCATCATAGTTCTCTCATATAACACTATTCTTAGAGTATTGGTCTCACAAGACCCTACTCTATGACATTTTATATTATTCAAACAAGTTTTGTGAATATCACTTATCTTGATTGGTTCTAACATGACCATTTGAGGTCTAAAACTGCAAGACAAACCTATAATAACTCAGTAAAAATCTTACTGATTTTTTAAAAACACGAGTTTATTACAAAATCCAAAATAACTGACCAAGAAGAGTTCCACAAAACCTTCTAGCCTCTCTGCACATTTCTCTTACCTATAGAGTGTATTTATCATTTTGGAGAGAAGTATTTAGGAAACTTAGAATGAATGATGTGTATATGTTTATATTATCATTACTCCACGTAGATTCAAATAAGTATAACATGTCAATACTATCACTACTCAATCAAAACTCTAGATAAGTATGATGATGAATAGGAAATAGTAATAATGTACATAAAAATCATGGAATACCCATCTATATAGAATATATATCTATAATATACTTGCGTATGGACATACGACTGAATTTGACAAGTTTCATCTATCGAATCCCAGATTCGATAAGTTTGTCTATCGAGTCCAACTCAATACCAATAATCCAAGTTAATGTGAGACTAAATATGATACCATCTTATTGCTTATAACTCACGTTCTGAATTTACCACTCTTCCCTCAGGTCTCCATGACCTGACAATCTTCAAAAAGTGCACAAGGTTTAGTGAAACATAAATCTATACTAACAGATCATAGAAAGCAATATTATATGCTAAATGTTTTCAAATGTACTAACATACATACAAAAAAAATCATACAATCCTTTAGAGATTGTATTAAGTTGTTACTAATCAATCATAACTAGTATCATATCCTACAACTTAGCTTATAGTGTTATATTCATAGTAAAGAGATAATAATTAACACAACATACAAAGGCTAAGGATCATACCATCTCTACAATCTTATAAGAGAGACAATGTCTCCTTGTTTGCACAATTAACAATTAATTTTAAAATTTATCTCACTCCTTTTAGACTATTAAGATGTTCTGCTCATCTTATACCTTACTTGATTTTGAAGAAAGGTACCTATATAACTCTTCAAAATAAAATGTTTCAAAAAGAGAATGATATTAGTCTAAACAAAGGTACACAATAACATATTAATTGTAGTCACTATAAGTTATATAATTTCAAGTTTGCAGTTCCTTGAGGTCAAGTTTGATAAAATTAGTAACTCTAAAAAGTCACAAAGTGGAAAGTAGAGAACTTAACATCTTAGAAACAAATCTCCCACATACCCTCATATGGTAAAATGAAACACCACAACCCATGTTTCCAAATCACTTTTCACTTACCAAATTTGTAAGGGTAGTATCTTTACCTACCTCCATAATCAGAAGGAAAATATTAACCTCAAGGATGTATCAATCTATCTAATCCTACAAATTTTCTCAATGAGAAGTATTAAACACTATCCCATGAACTCAAGGGAATAAGAATAAACAACATTTCAGAAACAAGTTTCCACTTAAGTAAACTCTAAATCAACATCCTAAAAATATGAAACTTCTTAGTAGCTTGAAATGATGTAAGATGAGAGTGAGAGAATAACAAATCACCTCTAAGTTATTAAGAGAGATTACACTTCTTCTCGATTCTATATAAATATTAGGATGCTAATCCACATATCAAACCAGCTAACATAGGAATTCTCAACTAAGACATCTATATTCAACAACAAGAAAGTTTTCACTGCATTAGGTGGTGCCAATATAGAATGGTCCTATAGGATTTATCACTCCTAGAATTTGTGTAAGACGTAAAAATAATGCATATATACTTAAGTGAGAAGTACTCCATGATTTTCAAAACACTCACAAAATACAAACATAAATGATGAAGGTGATTCAAGAAAGACATAATCACACTCAAGGTGTTTGATCTAAAAGATGAAGAATATGATAAGAAACTCATGTTCACAACTCATGAACTAAGTTATACACGTACCTACTAAACACTTTATAAAACCATTACCAATGAGACACTCGATAAACCAACCCTTTAACCACTCTAAGGGGGTATGAATGCTCTATGGTACAAACTCAATGTACCATATATACTTTCACAATTCTCCTCTCTATTAGAAAGTGAAAGATACAAAAATGCTAATAGACTGATTAGGTTCTAGAGTTCAAGCCTCAAATCTGATACCACATGTTACAACCCCTCAAGTTATACTTAGAATAATGCAGTAATTTTTTTAAAAACTATTACTTAACATTCATTCCACTTAAACCAAAATTTTACTAAATAACATTAACCAATCATAATCAATAAATTAGAATATTAGAACTTCTAAATTCAAATACCAAAAATAATATAATATATCACAATATTAAAGAAAGTAAATACATTAAAACTCAGCTACAACTGGTCCACTAATATAACAACTATTATTAAACATATACAAATGAAATATAATTACATTTCTTTTAGGCCTTCAACATTATGATAATTAATAGATACCAAGCCCTCTAGATCTTGTGTCATATCAGCACTTGTATCTATGTTCAACTTAAGTGTAGTCTCCAAGTAAGTAATATTATTGTGGGGATGGAGAGCATTATCCGAGTACTTTTTCACACCAACCATGGACCAATGATATCATACATAATTCCTTGTCAAGGAATGGCCTTCCATTCATAGATAGGTAGATGGAATGGTACAGAAATCTAGAAAATAATCTAGTACCCAAGTGTGTAAGATTATTAAAACTAAACATGTAGTGTATCATATAAAAATACGTTCTATTATAAGATATTGCATTGACATGTAAATCAAATATACTAAAAGATACTGTCTCACTATACATTATTTATCTACAAGATTCATAATAAATATATCCTCCTAGAAATAATATCGCATCACATGCCATACATAAGATTAAGCAAAGTGTATATTTATTTCATCAACACATGAATGAATCTTACATTATTATTTAACTTATATAGAAAAATAATGTCTACAACTCATACCACAGGGGTATGGTTCATATTAAACTACAAAATTTTAACCACTACAGTAAGATTCAAATAAATACACCCCATGATATTCCATAATATCATAATATAGTGTAGTTAGGATGTAATTACTATTTTTTTCATAGTTAGTCACACAAGTAGTCATAAATATATGGAATCATAAGTTTTTATTCAAGTAGTTATATATATATTAAAGTAAGTCATATAAACACATAAAAGTCTAATCATTCATTTACTCTCTCAAGGTTGTATACATGCATACATGATATCCTACTAACTATTAAAAAACATATTGATCAAGTACTAATCAACACATATATTAAATCAGTTAATGTAGGTGAGAGTCTAGACATGCAACTACAATATTTACCATCTAAGCATATATATTTAAGTTAAAATATTCTATGATATCTCATACTATCATATTTCATTGTGCATGAGGACTCTACTCGAACATGATCAATCAATCTTACACTATAATTATTAAATAAGCAAGTACAAGATTATACCACCTAGATATACCCTAGATTATACTATACAATAATAATCAAATGAAAACAAAGTCTCAAGGTACACATCACGATGCACTATTTTATTCTATAAATATCTAATAATTTTCACATATTAATATTCTCATAAAATATATATACTGCACACAAGTTTTCATCTTTACATGATGCTATAGAATTTGACCATATCGACATATTTTCATAACACTACTGTGCTACATATATACTAGTTGTCTCTATTAGCATTCTATACAAAGTCATAGTATAGATTTAGATCCTGTAATTATATTACAAAAGATATAGTATAAACAAAAGTATAATAACATTACCATTTAAAAATGTCTAACTTTTCTATAGTTTACGATATTCTTAAGACTATATAACTCTAAACACTATCATCAATGTAAATAGCTTACGAAGAGAAATAGTCACATCAAATCACTAATTGACTAAAACTCATCAATTAATATGATATATATTAGAGGATAACATTGAGATTTAAAATCAACCATTTCATAAAATAATATTCTTTGACATATGATCATAATCCTTATTAACCAACGTGTTAAGATTGCATGAGTAAGATACTTTGAAATGACTTTTGATCATAAGGATATATTTTTCCTAATTCATAAGGCGTCTCCCTCATAATCAGACTAAATTAGTAAGTTAATTTAGTTTTCAATCAATCTAGATCACATATAATTATGTTGCAATATATCTAATCACCACATCTATCATTTTACTATTTTTTACAAAACTAAGAATATAAAACACTCCAATTTGATTTCTGAACAAGGTATGAGTTAACCATAAACCGTTTAATATCCATTTGAGCATATATTTTCTCATTTTTGTATCCTCATAAGGATCCCATGATTATAATTTAAAAGACAACTCGAGTTGGCAATGCAATTCAAAAATCTGAGGAAAAATTAGAGTTCCACCGAACATTCAATGTTACGTTAATAGAGATTCATAATTTCATTTATTAAAAGGAATCAATGATTCCAATTTAACATATTCAACATTACAAGTAAAAACCTCAGTGGTTTTATTTGACTTGGTGTTTCAAGATTAAATCTTAACCTTCTAATTTAATATTTAACGTTGAGATTTTAATACTCAACTCTTCAATATATTACGTGGCACTTTCAAATGTATAACCAATACTCAATTTATAAACTCAACACTAGTTTAAATACTCAACATCTTAATTAATATTACCCAACTACTAAAATAGCTCCATGGTTTCAAAGTTAGTGGATTCAAAATTATCTAATGGAATGTATAACTACACAAACCACTTTTAATTAAGTTCTTAAGAATCTATACTCATGTCAGTGCCATAAATATGTGAATTTTCCAAACCCAAAAAATAAGTTGTAAAATAAACATCACAAATTTCTAATCTAAGTTTAATCTCTTGTGGTTGTACAACAGACTTGGCATTTGTATGAAAAAAACAAACTAGATTTGGTTGATGTGAATCTTTAAAGTTTTGGCTACTCAGAGGAAGAAGTTTTAAGGATAATCAATCTGTGCAGAGCCATATGAATCAACACGGACATGGAATGGGGTCATCTAGTTAGGAAATTATACCCCTCACCCATCTTCTAGCAGTTAAATCATATACATTAAAATACTCAAATATATATTTATACTATATATAAAAAAACCTTTCACTATTTTTTTTAATATTAGAAACTTTTTTTTTGATATTTCAATACATTTAAAAACTCATGTATGCATCCAAGTAAATCCTACGCTATAACCATCAATGTATACATTTATTGGCATGCTAGAGGGAAAAATAAATGTTAATGTTTCACGTTGCTAACCTCCATATCTCATTTATAGTCAATCAAATGTGTGTGAAGAAGAGAAGCCAATGTTCGATAGCATTAGTTTAAGTCTAGAGGGATGATTGAAAAGAATCTTCTCTTCCAAGTAATTTCTATTGTTAAACAAAAAATAATAGACGATAATGAAGAAAGCAGTCTTATATTACATCAAATGTCTATTGATTCCATCTAGTTTCAATCTCTAGACCTCCCTTCATCACAATCATAAACATAGATGATACTTTTATTGTGTCAAGTGGATGTTTCAATTGTAATAACAATTTTTCATATAGAATGACTATCTTCTAATGTATAGAATTCAAAATCTTTGTGCATGAAGGATGCTAGAGAAGAATAAAATATTGATGTTTCTTGAGCACAAATATATATATATATATATATATATATATATATATATATATATATATATATATATATATATATATATATATATATATATATATATATATATATATATATAACATAGTGGGAGTGTATGCAAAGATTTTGATTGTGCATGTTATCCCTATGATGTTCTATTATTGGCTCAGTGTTATATACGGTTCAACAAAGAGACTAGGTGTTCTATTTTATACAAGCGTTTCAATTTTATAAACACAAATTTCAATTATATAAACTTGGTTTTCAAATATATATAATTAGCTTTCAATTATATATATTTAGCTTTCAATTATATATTTCTAATGCAGGCTCATAATTATTAAAATAAGATCCACACTAATTGTCACACAAGATGAAATTGTAGAACCTACCTTTTTAATAATTTCAAAATGAGGTATCCGCCTTTCTTTTATGTTTCCAATATCTCTCCTTGAGTTCACCCTTTCTTCTCTATATCGTCTTTCACTTATTCTCCTCCTCTCCTTTCCTATGCCTCTCCCCTTCTTACAATAATCTCAATAAAAATATATATAATTTCCATGTATACATCTTATTTAATTTAACATTTAGTTCCTAATATTAAATCTCTCAATTTGCCTTCCATTAACTTTATTTTTCTGTGGTTACCTTCTTTACAACCCAAAGTTTATCATCCACTTTAGTTTAATTAATAGATATTAAAATATTTAATTTGTTTAGAATTGACTAATATGCCACGCTCTCCAAGTTAGTTTCAAACATAAATTTAATTGACAAATAAAATAAAGATATCAAAATCTATCTTTTAATGCAATCACTTTCATGATTTTTAAAGACTAAATTTAGATTAGCATAATTCAACGTTATAACTTTAAGGTAACTCAATTTCCAAGAAAATAATTATAACATGGATAATTATTTACTTAACTACTGGATATATAAGCCCATAATTACTTCTAAATGCAAGATAACCGTATCTTCAAAACTAGCAATTAAATATCTATTTTCCTTATTTAATCTAAAAAATTAAGATAATTAATTTAAATAAATATAATGCATATTAAAAACTAAAATTTTCACACTAATTTACTTACAAGATTTTCTTAATTACGCACTAGCATTTAGAATATGTTATGCATAAACATTTTAAATCCACTATGCGTGGGTGTAGGGTCACTAGCAATTTCTCTATCATCATTCAATCATCCCATCTAGCCCATCCTCTCCGATAATTCTCTCCTCATTAGACTCTGAGGATATGATATATCCTACATCCACCTCACAACAAGCATGTAGTTAGTCTGAGTCATCATCTAATCAAGCAATGATGCAAAACTAGTAAATACATATTCTTAATGTACATAATAATTAAAATACAATTATCACATTGTGTATATTAATCAACAATATCACTTTTATATACTATTATATGTCATAAATATAAAGTCAAGGCAATGATAATCAGATAATAACCATATTAATCTATGAATTTAAATATTATAAATTATAGGGTGAAATCGGGATGTAACATTGTATGTAAAATTAAAACCTTGAAATTGGGTTTATACATACAAATATCAACTATTGTAGATAGATATAGACCCAAAATGCTCACATAATACCACTTTTTCCCACCCATACTCAATATATTAAATAATAGAAAATATTTATACATGAAAAATTTCATTCTCCATATGATCCATCTATCCCTCAAAATATTATAGAATGTCAAAACTCATCTCAAAATATCATAGAATATATCAATTATTCCTCAAAATCATGTATAATTCCCAAATTATTCTTTAAAATCATGTGATGTTGGCTATTCTAGTGTTCATCCATGTGTTAGTCCTTTCAAGTGTTCCATCATTTAACCTTAAAACCTTTTGCACTAACACATCACACATGTTTTACTGCACACTCACTCAAGACAAATAGACAAAAACAAGGTTGGGTCGGGGTTAGTTGGAAAGGGTGTTGTTTTTAGTCATTATATCATGCACATTCTTGCACACATTCATGTACTTAGGGTTGTTAGAGGTACAATCATTGAGAGGGAGGTGAATCAGTGAGCCCAAATATTTTAATTTCAATTCTAATCATTTCAAAGCATATATCAACTTGACTAAACAACATTAAAAAAAGAGATCATTCATTCAATGCATACACAAGATCAAACACACAACACATAGTTCCTATGGAAAATCCTCATGGAGAATAAAACACACTCTCAAGATTGTAACACATGGACTGCTTGTCTTATAAGATTTTACAAATAAGAGACTGATCAAGTCCTTTAGACTAGGAACCTTGATCAAGTCCTTTAGACTAGGAACCTTGATCAAGTCCTCTTGACCAAAGGCCTTTAACGAAACACCTATTTCATAAGGAGCAACTGCCCCTAAGGAAGATCAAGTCCTTTATACCCTCCTTTTAAATGAACACCTCCATCTTAGTACTGATGTCTTCAATACTTGATGATATATCTCTAATTATATAATTCCTGCACAAATTTATTTTCTATCTCATATAAGCCTTTCACATAAGCATGCCACAATCTCTCTCCTTCTTTACTCAAACTATCCTCATATGCACACTCATACGTGTTCACATATATTCAAACTACAAGAGCACTATTATATCATCATAAATATGACCTAAAAGTCATACACATAATCAATAAACTATTTTTCTCATGAATGCAACTAATAATCACACTAACTATCCTCTCTTCTTCACTTCAACACATACTCCTCACACAAGCCTTACTACAAGTCTTTATCACTCATGTCTAGAAACCAACACTTTTGGTTTCACCATTTATAGATATATCATGATTATCAAGATAACAATATTTTCTATTGGCTACAACACATGCCTTCACCCTTAAGGCATCTAACATGGGTCACACTTAAGCACAACTCTCTTTCAAATAGGCCTAAGTCACCTTTTAGGTCCTATGATGACCCATTCACCTCTTTAACACTTATTCAAACAAAATAAGAACATAAGAACACTTTTCAATACATGGTCCATGCCACTTGATCTATAGGTCCCCCTTAAGTGATAATAATCTTCACAACACCCTTCTGTTAAAGCTGAATTCATTCAAACAACATTTTGTGCACAAAGTCACCATGAATGAATACACAGTCGACTTATAAACCTTTTTTCATATTGTATATGATTTTTCAAACCTTAATAATTACATAGATCATAATAATATAGTATATAATACTCCCAAATGTCTAAGTCATCATGATACATCAAAATACCATTAGAACGAGCTCAAATATCCTTCTCAAGTTCTTAACAGATGAACACAAAAATATAGTCAACTTTGAACCTTCATAACTTTGAATGTACACACTTTCAGACCTTAAAATATATATTTCCAAATTATCCTTGAAGTCCTCTACAACTTTTCTTTTTACTAAATGGTCAAATTATTCATAGATCAAAAGATATGGCTTAAAACCTAGACACATCATGTACTTATTACCATATCAATCAAAATGCACCATTATATCAATATTGTATGATTTATCATGAATAATTGGATCTTCATTTGGTCTTGATCTTTATCTCTTTCAAAATTAACTATGAGAATCATTGCAATCTGCATGGAAGGCCAACTTTGGACCTCAATAACTTTTGTTGCGCTTAGATGTGTGATCTAAAATTTGGACCATATGATTTCCTCACGTAGGAGAATACAAACATATATAAATATACTCATAGAATATTTTCATGTGAATGATATAATGCTATTAATTTTCTCACTCAATTTTTTTTTCCACATAGCCAACTATGTCAAGAAATGTCTAGAAGGCCAACTTTGCAAATGCATATATTTTGATGCGCTTCATCGCATGATCTAAAATTTAGCACATATCAACTAAGAACAAAAATTAAAAAATACATATGATCAAATTATCCTTAAATTTTCACACATGCAAAATATGATTTCATCAAAATGCTTACTCAACTTTTCTTGCCATATGCAAATTTGGCTAAGTATGGGAAAACACTGTCAAACTGCCTGGGAACCCAACTTTGCACTTACATATATTTTGTTATGCTTAGTTTCATGACCTAAGATTTATATAATAAGATATTATATCATATTTTAATTCATACATATATCAATCTAATCCTAAAACTTTCATATGTATGAGATATGACATCACCAAACTGCTTACTCGACTCTATTTAAACATAGAAAACACTGTCAAAATGCCTAGGAGCCCAAATTTATACATACATATATTTTGTTGTGCTTCATCACATGACTTGATAATTTGTGAATATAAAATAAGGATTAATTTGATCATAAACATATGACCAAATCCCCCTGAATCATCCATATGTAGCAATGGTGATGTCATCAAACTGCTTACTTAGATTTTATACCACTAGACCCAAATTTTCTAGATTAAAATAATGATCAACTAGATGAAATAAAATCATGCAAAAAAGAACTAAAATCATATAAAAATTCTTATGGAACCTTTTTCACATGATCAATAATTTAGATTCATCCCTAATCATTGCTAATGATGCCAAAATAGAAGATCAACCAAGCCAACAACAAGCACACTTGGACAACCATAAAACATACTTGTCATTGTAACTTAGACTATCATGTCACTTCATCCACTCAATTGGAAACTTATATGCATCACTAAAAACTCTCCAATTATATCCCCCTTTGTCATTGATGTTAAATACACATCATGCAACTCACCTTCCTTCTCTCTCTTCAAGCATTCTCACAATAGGAACTTTCTCCCCCTTTGAAACAATGACAAAGTGGGCACCAAATAATCTTGAAGACCTAAAAAAACTTCTTGAGATATCATCTATATCATATATCACCACATATTCAATATGACTAAAGCATCTCACATATGCTTCCTCTCACATCATGCAAAGCTCCTCAAGCCATTCAAGCTATCTGAGGTAGCTCCCCCTAACCCTATGCATACCACTTTTTACTTATCAAAAATGCAGTATAATCTAATTGAAATCTTCAAGAAACATCTAAGAGGGACTCCCCCTAATATATTTGAGCCATTTTATCTCTTTAGCACCTTCAAATCTCCATACACCATAAAAAACCGTCATGCAAGCTTACAAGTCTTATCTATCAAACCACCTCAAGGACCACCAATAGAACTTCATTCCACTCACCAAAAAGGAAACATGTACTAAACCAACCTGATAACTCACCTTGAAAAGTTCATTCCTTTCCCTTTTGGAGAAACTGAACAAAAAACACTTCTTCTTCTTATTAGACCTATCTAGTCTCCTTGTATCCCTACCTAGAAATTGTAGATCCCAAAAATTTAGTAGACATGCCATCAAGACCAAAAAATGAATATCTAAATTAATCTCATATGTGCCCTCAAGTACACCAATTTTCAACACATAAATCAACCTTTTCAACATACTTCCTTCACAAACCAACTTGTCAATTAGGCCTCCATATTGACAAAAACATGAATAATTTTAAAAACATAAATATTCGAATCTCTATGAATATTGATTTGACAACCCATTTGGCCCATGAAATATATTAATAATCCTCAGACTTTAAATCACTAGACAAACCACTTTTCTAGTAGAGCCCTAAACCTTTGAATCTCAAAATAAACATAATCAACAAACCTCCTTTTGATCAACATCCACCTATAAATTTTATTATACACCTGGAAACAACCATCACACACTTCTAGACCAAGATTTGAGCTTCCACATATTTAGGAACCCATACATCCTATAAATAATTTTATGACTGCTTGCCCTTAAGCCAAAAATTGAAAAAATAGATAGCACTAAGAAATCTTCAATTTGACTTCAACATGCCTTTAGACCAAAAAAACACCTAGAGCATACTATAATAAGGTGAATAGACCTTTCTATGTAAAAATATCATCTTGAAAATTCACAAAACCTCCTTTTCCACTTTAAAACCTTCAATTTGATCATACAAACTGACCATATATAGTAATGACATCACTCTGACATCACCATAACATATCTTCCACCTGGACATACCTACTCCAACTAAAAAAACACTCATCTCTAGCCTTCTAAGACCATCTGAAGGACACCACAACAACACTTGCTTCTCCTCTGAAAGGAGTCTCATAAGAAGCATAGACAGAGACTTCCTTTGCACCACAATGCTCTAAAACAAAGTGAAGCTAGGAGTGGCCCAAATCTCCTCAGTAACCACTAAAACCCTATTATAGCTATAATATTTCTTGATTTTCTTCTTCTTCTCAATATGAACTATGGAAATTGGTTCCTTTTCTAAATCACTCTCCTTCTCTTCTAATATTGGATTGACAATACATAGAGATAACATAGATTCATTGCATACCTTTTCATCTAAAGAATCCACTTTGTAGTTAGGAACCTCATTAGTAGACACCTTTGCATGATACATGCTCAACAATGGTAGGACGTTCACTTTGATTCATACACATCTCATAACTAGCCTCAACTATTATCTTGGTCTTCTTCTTGAACTTGGTCTCTTCATTCACAATATGAGTAGACAATGAGAGCCCTTGGCACTCTTCAAATTTTGAAGCATTCTCCACAATAGCAAACATATTACTTGTACCTACAGACTCATCATGAATCACACTTACCACCTTTGGTTTCCATGATCTAACTTGCCTTCTTCCTTGCATTCTTAGATCCTAGTTGAACTTATTTTGACTTAATGGCCTTTGCTTATATAATATACCAATGTGACCTCTATGTTCATAGTTGTAGCAAACCATACTTCTTAAAGTGAACTCAACTTACCTTACTTTAGATGGATAATATTTTGCAAAGTGTCCTACAACATGATAATTGAAACACTTAACCTTGCTAACATCTCTTGGCTAATGATTCCCATCATAGTTCTATGCAAACTTATTTCTAACATGTCTCTTGCATTCTCTAGCTCTATGCCCAAACTGATTAAAAATATAGTAGTAACCATTGAAATTTACATACCTCATGGCATTTGGTTGTCTGATCTGATTTGTCTTCATTCTATTATCACCTTCATTCCTTGTCTGATGATTTGTCTTCAAATTATAATTGTCCTTATTCACATTATCATTCATGTCAACTTGAGAAGCAACTTTGTGCTATTCATTAAAACCCAATCCAAATCTATCACTAGCTAACTTTTGATTCTTTAGGAGATCATCCAAATCATTAAAAAAAATATCAAACTTCATAAATAATTTCACCTTATTTGTAGATGTCTCTGACTCATTTTTTAAATACACAATCTCAAAATAATACCTTGAGTAATCTTCTTCTTTGGCTCTTAGACTTGCAAACATATATTCCAACTTAGAATCAAGAAACATGACAATAACTTCATGCTCTCTAGAGTCTTCAACCAATCTTACCTCAAACACATTGAATTTCTCCTCATAGTCTTTGAGTTTAGATTTCATCTTCTTATTGATCTTCTTTTCAATCTATAGTTATTCAAGAGCATTTGTCAATGCAATATGATAGCCCACCTCATCTTCATCATCATCTGAATCACTCCAAGTAGTCTCCTTTTTATGTGAGTAACTACCTTCCTTAGCCATGAACAAGGCTTCATCTTCAATAGGACCATCATCTTCAAGATCATACTCTGAGTCACTGACTTCACTCTCATCTAATGAGCTACAATATTCTTTGGTGTAGATACTCTTCTTGTCCTTGAAGTACTTCTTGTTGTCAAACCTTCTGAACCTTTTTTTGATTTTATCAGACTTGAATGATATTTTGACAACATCATAACCTTGAATACGCTCTTCATCATCATCCTTCGTATACTTATGAGGGCACTTATTATTAAAATGTTCTACCTCTCCATAATTAAATCATTTTAGGGGTAGTTTACCCTTATACTTGCCTAAACCTGTTTTCAATTTCCTTGAAATCAAAGCAATTAGTTCATCCTCATCTATATTAGAAATGCCATCCTCCTTGGGTTTCTTACCTTGGAACTTCTTTGTCTTCATTTTGGTCTTGAAAATTGCTTCCTTCTTTGGTGGTATATCATCATTCTTTCTCATCTCATAGGTAGTAAGGGTGCCATGCACTTGATCCATCGTCAACTAAGTAATATCATGAATTTCTTCTATAAAAAATGCTTTTGTATCAAACTTAAGGGATAGAAACCTTAATACCTTTTGAACTACAATAGCCTCTTTAAGGTTCTCTCCAAGACCTCTGATAATGTCCACAATCTCATCAACTCTCTAAAAAAAGGATGCCATAGAATCTTCTTCATTCATCTTGAGACTTTCAATTTGCCTTCTATGAGTCTGTAACTTATCAAGCTTTACCTTTGAATCTCCTTCATAATTGATCTGAATTTTTTCCCATATCTCTTTAGCAAATTTACAATGGATTACCTTGGTGAAATCGGTCTCTGTAAGACCATAAGTGATGGCATTCATTGCCTTAGAATTATTCTCAAAAAAATTCTTGTCTTTAATACTAGATGGAGGAATAGTAGGAACAACATAACCATCCAAAAAATATTGACATACATAAAACCCTAGGGACATAATGTATGTCCTCATCCTTGCATTCTAAAAAGTATAATTAGATCCATTGAACATCAATGTTTGCTTAGTAGAGAAACCTCCTTGATGACTACCCATTTTGTACCTTGGATCACCTTCAAGTTGTCAAGCCTTTACCAAAGGACCTGCTCTGATACCAATTGTTAGAGGTGAAATCACTAGGGGTGAATCAGTGGGCCCAAATATTTCAATTTTAATTCTAGTCCTTTCAAATCATAAATCAACTTGATTAAGAAACATTAACAAGAGAGCTCATTCATTCAATGCATACACAAGATCAAACACACAATACATAGTTCCTTTGCGAAACCCTTATAAGGAATAAAACTTAATCTCAAGATTGCAACAGATGGACTACTTGTCCATAAGAGATTATAAACAAGATATTGGTCAAGTCCTTTAGACCGTAAATTTTGATCAAGTCCTCTTGACCAAAGGCCTGTAGTGAAACACCTATTTCATAAGGAGCAACTTCCCCTAAGGAAGATCAAGTGGCCCTTCTTTGAAGTGAACACCTCCACCTTAGTAATAATTTATTCAAAACCTAATTATGTATATCTAATTATCTAACCCTTGCATAATTTCTCTTTCTATCTCATACAAGCCTCTCACATAGGCATGCCACAATCTCTCTCCTTCACTCAAATTGTCCTCATATGCACACTTAGACCTCTATACATATCCTCAAACTATGAGATCACTATTATATCATCAAAAATATGAATTACAAGTTATACACACAATCAAAAAACTGCTCTTCTCATCAATTTATCTAATCTCACACTATCTATCCTCTATTCTTCGCTTTAATGCATACTCTTCACATAAGCCTTACTACAAGTCTCTATCACTCATGTCTAGAAACCAACACATTTGGTTTCACCATTTATAGATATATCATAATTATCAAGATCACAATATTTATTTTTGGTCACAACACATGCCTCTACCCTTAAGGCATCTAACATGGGTCACACTTAAGCATAACTCTATTTCAAATAGGCCTAAGTCACCTTTTAGGTCCTATGATGACCCAATCACCTCTTTAACACTTCTTTGAAAAAAATAAAAACATAAGAACACTTTACAACACATATACCCATGCCACATGATATATAGGTCCCCCTTAAGTGATAAAAATCTTCACAATGCCCTTCTGTTAAATCTAAATTTGCTTAAATAATATTCTGTGCACATAGTCACCATGAACGAATACATAATCAACTTATAAACCTTTGTTCATACCAAATATGATTTTTAAAACCTTAATAATGCACTAAAATCATCCTAATGTAATATAAAACACTTCAAAATATCTAATTCATCATGAGACATCGAAATACCATCAGAATAAGCTAAAATATCCTTCCCAAGTTCTTAACAAATGAACATAAAAACATAGTCAACTTTGAACATTCATAACTTTTACTATACAAACTTTCAGACCTTCAAATTTATATTTATAGATGCACCTTGAAGTCCTCTACAAATTTTATTTTTACTCAATGGTCAGATTATACATAGATAAAAAAATATGGCTCAAAAACCAGATACTGGTCTTTCCTTTGTTAAATTCAAATATTTGAATTCAAACGATCATAGTTAAACCTCAGACACTCTGCTATCATCTCATTTTCTCGATGCTTAGATCAATTAATAACCATAAATATTATTTTAAAGAGCTTAAAATTTAATATTTTTAAATGACTGTCACTTTGACCACTTTGACTCCACTCACGTTAGATCAATTTGTATGAATACATGCAAACCATTCGATCCTTATCCTTTAGCTTTGCTCAACATTAAACATCATGCACTTCTTACCATCTCACTCAACATACACCATTAGATCAATATTGTATTATTGATTATGAACCACTAGATCTTCATTTGGTCTTGATTTTTATCTCTTGAAAAATCAACTATGGGAACCATTGCAATCTGCTTGGAAGGCCAACTTTGGACCTCAATAACTTTTGCTACACTTAGATGCATGATCTAAAATTTGGACCATATGATCTCCTCACATAGGATAATCAAACCATATAGCAATATGATCCTATAAATTTTGTGTGTGAAAGATATAATGCCACTAATATGCTCACTCATTTTTTTTGCCACAGAGTCAACTATTTCAGGAACTATCTAGAAGGCCAACATTACACATGCATATATTTTGATGCACTTCATCGCATGATCTGAAATTTAGTGCATATTAACTAGGCACAAAAATTAATAAACCCATATGATCAAATTATCCTAAAACTACCACATGTGAGAAATATAACTTCATCAAAATACTTACTTAGATTTTTCTGACATATGCAAATTTGGCTAAGTATGGGAAAACACTGTCAAACTGCTTGGGAGCCCAACTTTGCATTTACATATATTTTATCATGCTTAGTTACATGACCTAATATTTAACACATAATATATTATCTCATAGGGTAATTCATATATATATATCAATCTAATCTTGAAACTTTCATATTTGCGAGATATGACATCATCAAACATCTAACTTCGTTGTGTTTAAACATAGAAAACACTATCAAAATGCTTGGGAGCCCAACTTTGAACACACATAGATTTGGTTTAACTTCATCACATGAATTTTAACTTTGTGCATAGAAACTAGGGACTAATGTAATCATAACCATATGACCAAATCCCCTTGACTCATCCACTAGTGGCAATGGTGATGTCAACAAACTACCTACTTAGATTTTCTACCACTAGATGCCAAATGTCTAGATAAAAATAATGATCAACCAAATGAAATACACTCATGCACACAAGCACTCAAATCATATAAAAAAATTTACGGGACCTTTTTCACCTGCTAAATAATTTAGATTCATCCCTAATCATCTGTAACCATGCCAAATTTGAAGATAAACCAAGCCAACTCTAAGCACACTATGATAGGCATATAACACACATTGTCATTGTCACTTAGACTATCAAGGCATTTCATCCACTCACTTGGATACTTCTATGACATCACTGACAACTCTCCAATAAGGGTGTATCTTAGATTATTCTAATAACAATGTGGAAACAAGTGCTTATCCATATAAATGATAATATAAGAACACAATCATATCCAAGCATCCATCCTCTCGGTTAAAAAATGCACATAAACATAATAACAATGATCTATCACAACCATAAATAAATATAATCCATGATATTATCAACACTAATGTTCAATGCTTATATTAATGTCCATTAATTAATATTACAAGATTAAAAGGTGCTCAAGGCACTCGTAATGCTACAAGCTATCAGTACTATCCCTATTTTAAATTAATATTATCCCTCTAGTTCATATGGTACTTTCAACAAAATTTAGTGGTGTTTATCTTAGGTCTTGCAACTCTCTTTCTCCTTCTCAGGTGCCTACCTTTTATACACTTCCAGAAGGCAGTGTGTGTCACTTGGTAGATCAAGTTTCACCACATAGTAGTTAGTGCACTAGATGTCCACTTCAAAGTTATCATGTTGTTCTATTTGAAGCCACCTACCTCAATAATCATTTTCATTTATCAACTCCCTATCAATATAAATTATCAGTCATAACTCCCATCATTTATCCTCTATGATCTCTATTACAATTCCTAGATACAAACATTTTTTATTGTCTTGATCTTCGTAGACAGCCATTTACACATGTGGACTTGATCTTTGTCAACTTATGTCATGCATGTTGGAAATATCCATTGGCAACACACATGTGGAATGGGTTATTTAGTGATTCTTTGGATTATTGGTGTCAATCTCTACCTTCACTAGTTATGTACACACTTTGAGGCCTAGTTATACTTAAAAATACTCTAGGGTCAACATGACCCCATACTAACATGGTTATCCACCCTCAGACAACCCGTTTATGTCCTCTTTTACAACTATTCTTTTTGCTTCTTGTGCTCCATGCACCCTTGTCCTCTTAGGTACCTTCTAATTTTCTTACAGTAAGTAAAAGTTTCATGTTTTTTTATCCTTTAAGTTTTCTTGAGGTAAGTAAAAGTCGTATGTTTTTTCTATCTTTTTATTCCCCTTTATTTGGTTCTTGTTGTCTCTCAAACAACTTATGTTCAAATTCACATTGAGCCTTGTAAGAGCTTCTACAATTCCCTCTTTTCTATTTTCCAATAGACTATGTCAGATAACCTTTCCATCCTAGGTTTCTCACATTTCACCCTACTACCTGCTACTTTTGGTTTCACTCATAGTAACACTTCCTATATGTTATGCACAAGCACACTTATGTTATATTCACTCTCCATTTCCATCTCCCACATGCACATTATATTCATGCAACTTACACCTGAATTCCCTTCTCATTTGGCATTGGATTCCTTGATTCCCCAAAGAATATTTTTAGGGTTGAACCCTTATCACCTTATTTTGGCTCCCAACACCTAACTCCTTGTCGGGTGCCTTTCGAACTTCCTCTCACCTTGAGATGGGTCTAGGCATGCACTATTTTGTATAGTATTATATGAACTAAGACCCAAAAATAATGTAAACTAATTTAATCTAAGATAAATTCAAACCTATGATATACCAACAAACAAAGAAAACAACAATCACAAACTTTATGCTTTGAATGTACAGGCTTTCTCCATTGTGATATACATTCAATTTGCTCTTTTAAAATATGGTGGTCACTCCTCCAATGCAAAAGAGAATGACTAATGTTTTGGTGAAAAAATGAAGTCTTTAATTTTCCTTGATTCATTTTGATTCACTTGTGTTTAGAGCTATGATTTCTTAATTATGATTGTGATCTCTAGATTTTATGATAGGATTCTTGAAAATGGAGATTTGCAAGTTTATTTATAGATGTTTAGAGAAAAATCCAATGGTGGAGGATCATTTAGAATTTTTCAATGATCTAAATTATCAATGGTGGCTAATTATTCCTCACCCCTGAGGATGAAGACCATTTCAAAATGGTTTAGAAAAGTATGGGGTTGGTTAGCTGACTCGCCAAGGCTAAGTGAATTTACTTGACAACTCAGGGGATGATTCATAAGAGGTTGAGAAAGTTATGGATTTGATTGGGATGAGAAAAAAAAAGGTGGGAGATGTTTTGATGAGGTGTAAAATTTGGATTTTATGATTTTAAATAAAGATTTAAGTGTGCATAATTGACTTATTCAATTATTTGAACTTGGGAGGAAATATGATTTATTAATTTATGAATAATTATTAATAGATATAGGTGCATTTTGACACTAAATGAAATTCAGGTGGATACATTTTTCCCTCTTTGAAATAGTATTGCGAAGTGATACTATTTTGAATAATAGTAGAAGAAGTAGATTGTTGATGATTAAAAAGGGAAAAATTGCCCCGAATGAATGAAAATTATTGTGATGATGCCCCCTTGAGGGTTTGTATGAGAAAATGGACAAATGCTCAAAATTGATGAAAAAAGGAAATGAGCATTGTGATGTGGATGAATGATAAATCAAGTTATTATAAAATTGATGTTAAACTTTAAAGGTTCTGATTGTGTAAAAAGGTTTCCCCTAGTTGATAGAAACTAGAGTACAGATTTAAAAATAATAGTTTTGAATATTCAGAGATTGCATGCTTATTATTTTGTTAATGATGTAGGAGTCAATTAAACAACTCTTAGAATGATATATCCTAGCAATAATAAACTGTAAAACTAAAAAAAAAAAAAGATACTGAATTTACAAATGATTATGTCAATGTTATGCTGAGAGATTGTTGCAAGATTTGGCAAGTAAAATTAGAATGAATTGATTTAATGTTTTTAAATTTTTTTAAAATGGATGAATAAATGAGCTAGATGAGGGGATGTGAATGATAAAACTATCATCAATAATATATAGACTTGTCTCAATACTAATGTTTGAAAAATTGTAGAGGTTACATGTTAAACTATTTACCCCTAGCTATTAAATTCTAGAGAAGATATTAGAAAAATTACATTTCCCACTTTATAGACTGCACACTTTGATTGTGCTCTAACTCATAGGTCTCACGAGTAGATGTGGGAATGATATATCCTAATGATGGTAAGCCAAATGCCAAAAAATGAAAAATATAGATTATCTAATTTATGATAAATATTTACAAAATTGATATTTTCAAGCATTGATAAGGAGATATAGCACTTTGATTAAGTGGCAATAGAAAATGTGGATGAAATAGCTTGGATGGATAACGGTGGTCGCACTGATCCTAGAAAACATGTGTCTCTAATTTTTTCCTACATAATCCACCATGGACAAATTCTGAGTGGGAATATCAGTCCAGATGTAGTTATTTCAATATAGAAAGAGAAGGGGTGATGTAATGTAAGATTGACCATGGATGTTATTAACATAGTTAAGTTAATGATTACACATTATTATTGGATGATGTATTGATTTTCCCCCAAGCAATGATATATGTTAGGAATAGATTGGGAATTGATAAATCCAAAGACAAGATGTATGCATTGATGTGACCCATGAATCAATATGCATAAGAATGGATGTGGGAATGATATATCCCATTATAAAGATGAGAGATTAGATTGGTTATTTAATTTATTGATTGATTGACTAAGCAAGTGATGGGTTCATGGAGAAATGATGGATATTGTTATTTTGTCAATCCCAATTTACAAGTGTAGGAGATTGAATAGAAATATTAGAAAATGATGGTGGATGATTGATATGCAAACATTAACAAGGAAATGAAGTGACTACATGGATTAATGATGATGGATCAAATGATTTGACAACATGGATGAGATAAGGATGGATGGAAGAGAGAGATTATTAAGACAAGAAATTTGGTTTTGTGTAGTTAAATTCTTAGAAAAGGATAATAAAATAATTTTATAACTATCATAATGACAAAATTGGTATGAAAAATGATGAATTTGTTGAGAAACAATTTTCGAACTATAATGACTTTATTTGAGATTATGCACAGATGCTTCATCTGAGAATTTAAGATGGTTTGATAGCTATCTTATGTTTATTTTATTCTTGAATTGGATTTCCAACAATAATTCCAACCTATTAAGAGTTGAGCAACCTAAGTTTTGATATTGCACATGATAATATGCACCAATGATATAGAAAAACTATGATGACTATCATGTGATATGTATAAGGACTAATAGATTCACAAGGACAAAACTTAGTGCATCATGATTTGGAAGATCACAATAACACCATTATTAATACACATAGTGATCTAGACACAAGAAACAATAATAAATATAAGATAAAAAGAGATGTTTGCACTAATGAAAATGATATAAGTAAAACAAACATGGAAGTAAACAAATACTGCAGAAGCAAGTAAACACCCGTAATGTAAAAGGAAGTAAATGACGATACAAATAGGTAGAAAATGATTAAAACAAGTAAGAAAATAATTATTTTGGATGTCCTTATATATATTATAACCCTTTGGCATATGCAATTTTTGACAATGTTGAAATGCTCGATGAGTAATCCATATAGGGGATGACTAGGGTATGTAACTAAAGACAAGATTTTTCAGTTGTTTGGATTTTTTTTTGTATTTTTTTGGATTTTCTAATGTTTTGGCTTTTTTTAGAGTTTGTAATGTTTTTATATTTTATTAGATTTATAAGTGTATATACAAGGAATACCAACAAAGGAAAAACCATAGTCTAGCACTGAAGAGTGAGTGGTAAGGGATGGAAGGAATATATTATATATGGAGTATGGATGAATATGAATGGATGGGAATTAATATGATAACTCTAGGGAACACATGATGTAAGAACCAAGTGTATTGTAATTGATTTTACAAGGATACACCAAGATGTTTCTAAGAACATGTATCAAGATGTTTCCACTTCTTTACAAAGGTCAAAATGGGAATAAAGATGGTTTTATGATGGTAAAGACTAGATTAATAAGTATGGGTTTCAATGTGTTTGGGATTAAATGTATAAGTATGGGTTTATATAGGTAAGGGTGTTTAATAATGGTTTATGGTGGTTAAGGATGAGTGTAGGATGGATTTAAATAGGTGTAGGATGGGTAAGCATGCTTTAAGATGACTTAAGATAAGTAAGGATGGTTTAGGGTAAGCGTATGATGGTAAATGATGGGATTAAAAAAGTTGTAAGATGGGTAAGGATGGAGGGATGATTTAGAATGTATAGGATTGAAATGGAATGAGCTTGCCCCTGAGTGTAGGGTACTTATAGACAACTGATTATTTTACGTATGATGCTGAAAATTGGTTTTCATCATGGTACTTGACCAAGGTTCCATATAAATGATTTTTACTTGTGCATGAATTTATTTCTCTTTCTCTTTTTTATCTTTTTATGTGATTTTTTTTAATTTTTGGAATTTCAATTATAAAACGGTTCTAGATGCATGATGATTACCACTATTGATATTCTAGGTATGCGCTCTAGAGGTGTCTTCAGTAATTTCATTGATTTCTAAGTTGGCTTCTTCCAAATTTACCAGTGTATAGTCATAGCCCCTATGATAAAGGGTACTGCCATACAGGGTAAAGCGAAAAGTATGTTGGATGAAGGATGTGTGTTGAGTGCATGAATGATTTGGATGGATGGAATCATATTGGGGATAATTATATGTGTCATGATGTAAATAGGGAATGGGACCAACAATCTTATATTCAAAAATATGGGGATTAACTGCAAGTTGGATGATTTGAGAATTTAATGTTGCATCAATGATATCTTCAATTTTTGATGGGGACCCACCCTATAATTATGATAATGTAGAAGATATATTAATTTTCTCATCCATTGGTGCCATATAAATTTTTACACCGAAGGATTCTTCTTGATTATCTTGATTGGGTTTTCACTAAGGGACTCATATTTTTGATTTTCTATAGTTTGATTTGGATTTTGACCGTAATTTATATTTTGATCATCTAATAGTGCCTCAAAAATATTTTCACTATGAGATGTCAATTTTATATTTAAATTATAGGATTTATTTTGATTAGGGTATGCTTATTATTCCTCAGAATATGTAAATGTTTCTTGATGTTGTTTTGGTAGAAAACTAGCTAGGAAGTCTACAATTATTTTATTGTCATGGAAGGAAGTTAATATAAGTAATATCATTGATCCAAATCAAAAGGTGTAGGATATTGGATTGCAAGATGGAAGGTAGGATTGGTGATGTTGATGAAAGGAGTGATGGAAGCAAAATCCTCATAGAAAATACAAACGAACCTTATTTCGATTATGGATTATGTTACCTAAGAAACCACAAAAGTATCACTAACATCTTACTTTGAATTTCAAATGGTTTATATTTGATGTTATAGGTTGTAGTGTTTACTTAGAAATGGATGGATTTGATAATTCCTTGCTCATGGATTTTTTTTGTCTATAAGTACCTCTATCACTTGGGGTAAATGTTGAAAAATGATGGGAGATTAAATAATTGATAAGGGTTTGGGAATTTGGATAATGGGTGATAGGATATGTTCATTGAATAAGGTTTTGTCCAAGATAGGATCTTGGTCAAAAATGGGATCTTGATCAAAGATAGGTTTTTGGTCGAAGATGGGCCCTTCATCAAAAATGGATGGTAAACCATGGTTTTCAAAGGTAAGTTGATCGAGTATAGATTGGTTGAAAATGGATGTGACAAAAATGGGATCTTGAGAAATGGATGGAAGGTTGACATTGACTTGGAAGTGGTGTGGCTTGACTAGGCTCAGGAAAGACATCCTAGCATATCTGCAAGCTATGATTTTTAGACGTGGATACACTTGGCTCTACCTTAATGTACCCTTTGTTAATCAAATCTTGACTATAATTTTTTATTATTGTCCAATGGTTTATATAATGACCTTCAATTTTTTGATAATCAAAATATTCATTAGGTCTGTACCACTCAGATTTTGGGACATTTGGCTTAAAGTATTTGGTGTTTGGTAATATGACTAAGTTTGCATCGACAATTTTTTAAAAGAATACATTATAAGGTTCCCTTAAAGGATTGAATTTTTTATTAATAGGCACAATAATGTTGTTGATAGGTTGGGAGTTTTTGATCTATTTTAACTCTACGGGTGGAATGACACTAAATGGTAGAGGTGCTAGATTGGATTATGTTTGTTAGTGTAATAAGAGATGTTGGAATTAAGACCATAACTAGTATATGAGAGACTTGATTGTTTTTAGAAAATAGGGTCACTAGTGATAGGATGATGTTGATGTCGAATGTTTTGGGATTCTCTATTAATAAAGTGGGTTGGAGAGGTAGTTTGATATTGGAAGGAAGGATTTATGGATCTATGTTAAAGATGAAAGTATTTAGATTTTGTGGATCTATGAAGGTTGATGGACTTAAACCTGTTGGGTTTGTGAACAAATGCAAATTTGATGTAGTTTGGTTCAAGTTTAGGAATGGATTGGATGTAGAACCAAATGGTTGATTTTGATGTGGAAAGGTTGGTTTTGAAGGGTGTAAGAGTTGAAAGGTTGATTTGGATGGAATATATTTGGATCTAATTGAATTTGGCTTTGATTTGTGAATGGATTCTGGTTCAAATTTAGATTTGAAAGTGGTGGTGAAGGTGAATCAAATTTTTGATTTAGATGATGCTAAGATTGGAACTAGGTGGATTGGTGAATGCATTTTGATTTGTGATTGATGAATTTTGACTTGTGGATGGGGTAGAACTTGTACAATAATTTAAATGATTTTGACTACCAAATCCTAAATATTGATTTTATATTGTCCCTAATGTAAAATTTGGATGTTGATTTATGGGTAAACATGAATAAATATTCAAGTTTGAAATTGATTGATTGATGTTTGGGATAAATTAGTTGATTGGTAAACTTGAATGACTATTCAAGTTTAAATTTTATTGATTTATGGATGAGGATGAATACATATTCAAACGTACATTTTGATTTGCTAGATGATTAATTTGATATTGATCCAAATATGTGTTTGAATCAAAATTGGTTGGATAGAATACTAGGTGAAGACAAGGATTATTTGAATTTTAATTTATGACTGAATTGGTCAATGGATTGTTCCACATAGCCATGTGCCTTGCAATGAGTGAAATTTGCTAAGGGAAAGACTTGACTCGATAGATGAAAAATACTTGAAATTAGACTCTAGTAAATCAAAATACCAAAGTGACTAAAAGTTTAATTACTAACTAAATGCTTTTAGAGAGAAACTTATGATTTTTAGGATAACATTTAAACTCAAAAGAATTTATTTTCAAACAAGGATTTTTCAGCACTTGGTAGATAAAGGAAACAACAAACAAATTTATATACTAAACAATCAAGAAATTTCACATAAAAAATGAAAAACTAGGATGAAGGTTGTGAACAACTATTGGGCCTTTTGTTATCACTGATTCATTTATACTCTCAGTTGTGGCCTAATATTTTAAGGTCTAACCATAGAAGATTATGTCATTCCCATGGTCCACTAAGTCCAATTTTGAGGGTGTGTGTAAGGTTGATTACTGGAGCCAAACACTAATTTATACACCAAAGTTGAATGACAAAAGATGTTATTCTAGATTTAAATTTAAACAAGATTATCTAGGGAGAAACCATGGAAAAATTGATAGATCATATACACACTAATGGGTCTTATCCCAAATTTCCCAACACACTTGTAGGGGTCTCAGTGTGTTGACAATTGACAATATCATATTTTTAGGTAGCTATTGAAACCCTCGGTATTAAAGCATGAAATCCCCTCACATCATGATGTAATTAAAACACACAACTACTTAGGCAATTAAAAAGTTGGATCTTGATTTACATACCTCATCGATAAACGAGGTTTGGCCTATTACATGGTGATAAAATTTATAGTCAATAGAGCCCCTAAGAAAAAATAAATAAAAAGTAAGTATCCATTTGTAATTTTCAAGTATCATTACCAATGTAACACCAAGGAAAGAGTATATACAAGTACTAATTGGGTAACACCTATAATTATGGAAACATATCTGATTTTCAAGTATTGTTACCAATGTAATGCCAAGGAAGAACATACATGATTTACATAACCACAAACAAAATACTGAAAAAAATGTGATCTAATTACTAAAATGAAATTTTGAAATCAAAATTAAAATCATTAGTAAAAATAAAATTGGCTTTTTGATTATCCTTTTTGTTGATTCTCTTTGGCAAGCATTATGAAAACAAGTTGTTAGAATGTTTGCTTAAACTTGGAGCAAGATAACCTACTATAGAATAAGTGAAAACCATGAAAACAAAGCAAAAAACACCTCTCTATTATGAAATCACAATTACACAGACATACAAGAAAAGTGAAATTATAATAAAATTGGCATAGAAAAAAATAGAATGCAAAAAGCAAAAAATAAAGAAAGTCATGCTTACAGAATAATTTCGCTACTGACAACAAAAATTTAGATGATAATAGAGAAAAATTCATTGCTAATAGAGATGAATTCATTGCTAATGACCATGATTTCACTATGGAAAAAGACAATTTTGCTACTGCAAAAGATAACTTTGTTACTGTAAAAGATAACTTTGGTACTGCAAAAGATAACTTTGCTACTAGAGATGATGAAATCACTACTGAAAATGATAAAATCATTGCTGAAAATGATGAAATCACTGCTAAAAATGAAAAAATCATTATTTTCTAACAAATCATTGTTAACCCTATAGATAGAATGGAAAACATGGAAAAATGACAAACAGAACAATTTCACTACACATATGGAAAAATTCACTGTTAAGGTCTACAATTTCATTATTTTTATTTTCAAATTCATTGTTACGTAGAGAAGGACACACAACTAAACATAAAATTCCTAATAAAAACTTGTAGCTTGTATCAGCACTCAAAAAGATAAAGTTAAATGCATAGGCAAACATAAACAACCAAAATCAAAATGACAAATGTTATCTAAATGCAAAGATGATGATCAAAAGATGAAAAAGACAAGGGTGGATCTCAACGGATGTGCCAAAAATGTATGAACTAAATTTAGACCTACAAAGAAATTAAACTAATTTAATCTAATCTAAATTCAAACTATGATAGAAAAATAAATAAATAAAACAATAATCACAAACTTTACGCTTTGAATGTACAAGTTTTCTCCATTGTGATATACATTTGATTCATTCTTTTAAAATATGGTGCTCACTCTTTCAATGCAAAATAGAACAAGCAAAATTTTGGTACGAAAAGGAAGTCTTTGATTCATCTTGATTAATTTTGATTCAATTGTGTGTAGAGCTCTGATTTCCTGATTGTGATTGTCATCTCTAGATTTTGTGATAGGATTTTTGAAAATGGAGATTTGCAAGTTTATTTATAGATGTTTGGAGAATAATCCAATGGTGGAGGATCATTTGGAATTTTTCAATGATCCAAATGATCAAGGGAGGATAATGAGTCCTCACCCATGAAGATGAAGACCATTTCAAAATGGTTGAGAAAATTATGGATTTAGTTCACTGACTCAAAAAGACTAAGTCAATTTGCTTGATAATTCAGGGGATGAGTCATAAGAGGTTTATAAAGTTATGGATTTGGTTGAGATGAGAGATAAAAAGTTGGGAGATGTTTTGATGAGGTGTGAAATATATATTTTATTATTTAAAATAAGGATTTAAGTGTGCATAATTGACTTATTCAATTATTTAAACTTGGGAGAAAATGTGATTTATTAATTTAAGAAGAATTATTAATAGATGTAGGTGCATTTAGACACTAAATAAAATTTAGTGTCTACAAGTATAATGAATACCATGCAACTTCTTTCCTTGCCACACCACCTCTTATTCTATTTGAAGTGTTTCCAACCCTCAAGTGCACTACTCCACATCCTCCTCTATGCTCTCTCTTTTCCTACATATTCTTTACCTTATTCAACATGAAATTTCCCTCACCATCCTCAACGCACTTACTCTTTTTTTTTGGGTCTGATCCTTGCATTGTTCCACTCTGTATCATCTATGTCTTATCTTGTGATTTCTCTCCTCTACCCATCTATGCTTATGGATAGCTTTGACTCTTTGATGAGTCATTTCTTGCGCTCTTCACCCTCCACCCATCCACACTTGATGTAGGTCACCTCTTTGCATATTATATAGATAATTTCAATTGGAAGAGGCTCTACACATGACTTATCCACATGTCAGTGCTCTTATCATCTCTTCACCCCTTTTAAATCACTCTTCTTATTCTTGTTTCATCACTCTTCCATTCCATTTCTCACAAACCAAACCTTGCAACTTTTGTCCCTCACACACACACACACACATAACATGTAAAGCTAACAAATAAGATAGATTTTATTTTTTTTAGTAAATAGTATATGTCATTTTATAACCCTTTAGATATATAATAAGGGCTCTTCAACTCCTTTATAGAGCTCTCGACTCAATATCTCACTCTCCCTTTCTCTGTCTACACTCTATAGGGTTTGGACCTTAGGCTTCTACCTTCTCTTTAAACTTCTCAAATTTTACCTGTAATGGTTGCCTCACATCCCTTCTAACCTCCTTCATGAACCCACTTCAATAATAACCCTTGACATGCGTACATTACCCCTACATATAATTGTGAAGGTTTGTTACCAACTAGTCTAGTGTATAGGTTGGTAGTTGCCCTTCCAGCAGTTTTGGCACCCATTTAAAATGCCTAAGATCAAATCATGTGGTTGAGTTAGAATTTGAGCCTTTCACCTCTAAAAATAATGAATTTTGATCCTTTTTGATCCATTATCTTCATCAACCTTTGCCAATTATCGGCTTTGTATTAGGTGAGTTGAATGTTTATCATTTTCTATCCTTGAGCCTCATGCCTATTGCCTTGCACTATAATTTTGAATTTTCCTACTATTTTTAACCTTATATGCACTCCTCTTATGGATTATTTAGAACCTAGTGCTCTCTCCCATTTTACCTTCATGTGTGTGTCAAATCCTCATGAATGTTATCCTTCTTATGTGTATGTTTTGCTTGCAACCCTCTATTATCCCCTTCTTACATGTCATTTTTTATTTGTTCTTGAATATTCCATTATTCATATCCTCTATGCACCTCTACCCCATACTAAATTATGTGATTGATCTTTTAGTGCAGTGAACATTTGTCTTAGGGCGCCTATGGTCATGCCTACATAAATATCAATATTTTTTATTAGCATAAAATGCCTTTTTACCATATTTAAAGGGGAATTTTCACAAAAGCAATTAAAAAACCTCACCCATAAACTAATACATCATCATAAATATTTCAAATTAAATCCCTTGTTCGACTCACCTGATTGGATTTACAAGGTGAAGTATATTCTTGCTACAACTACCACATAACTACCACAATTAAGAACTAATCTAAACTACTTTAGTAAAAGAAAAAGTACAGAAATAAAATGCCCTAAGCCTTATTACACCATGGTTAAATTTTTATTAGGCTAAATATGGATTGATCCAATAATCCTTGAAATGACCATGAAACATTTCGTTAGTGAAAGTTTGTAATTTATATCTTAACAATCTTTGGTAATGGCTATTATGTTCAATTTTGGAGAAAATTGCATCTTATACATCAAAATAGGTGGGAAGACTTATTTTATACATGGCCCAACATAATTAAATATTACTCCACGGGGTGCATTCCACAACCCCCAAATAGTCCCTTTTGTTGGGGTTACATGCTTCAAGGTCCTCAACAAATGGGGTTACATCTATGGATCTGTCATACCTAGGTAATGTAGCATGTTCACCCTTGTTGATGTGGAATATTATATTTAATTTGGATGTATTATATGTGCACATAAAATAAATCTTGTTTTAATTTGAGGAGTGTTTAACCTTGGTGTGTGTGGGAATGTTTTTACCAATTTGTGTGACCCACAGTGATGAGACAAATAATTTTATTGGTTTTCCCTTTGGTGTGGCATGTAGCATATAAACCTTAAAATTTTGGGAATGATTTATTATGGTGTATAGGGCCTTTCATGACTCTAGATCTAGGGTCTTGATTTCACTATGCCACATCTTCATCTGGTCCCTTCATAGGAAGGTTTATCATTGGTGCATGTGACCTTGCACACATATTGTCTTGAGTATAATGCCAATGTTGACACTTTATTTTTTATATTAGATATTTTATTTATTTTTTTAGTTTTATATGTTTATTTTATTCATTTATGTCTTAGAATAATTATTTTGTCAATTTTTAACACTTTTCAGGAACTTCCTAAAAAGTACTTAGAAGTGTCAATTATAGTTCAATTCACTGAATGTGTACTTAACTAAGCTCAAATAATTATCCATTCATCCAAAATATGTGGCTCATAATTTTTAATTTTTAATTTATTTTTAATAAATCTAATGATATTATTAGTCAAACTTCTATTTTTAGAGGTGTTGGGGCACCTAACTTCTCTAGTGTGCATGTGACTATGCATATTTGCTTAACTAATGAAGAAGGTTATTGTAGATGACAGGAATTTATTAGGGAGTTAAAAAATTTCTCTTGAGTCTATTTTTATTTATCTTAGATGTTATTTTAATTATATTTTTATTTTTTATATTTCTCTTGTCATGCTTTGTCATGCAAGCTCATTGTAATTGGCTAGTTTTAGCCTTATTAAAAAACAATGGTGCAAAATTGTGGAACCATAATTCCTTTTGGAAATTATTTTTCATATTTTTTATAACTTATTTTAATTGTATGTATTGACAAAGTAAAACCAACAAGATTAAGTATTCTAATTTGAATTTATTCAGTGCATATTTTATCATTAATCACACTTGCAACACTACTAGATTAACAACTAATAATTATCAGCCAGATTAGATGATATATAGCTTCATTTTCAGATTGAATCAGAGCTAATTTATACTCCTTCCATATATTAAAAACAATTATTTTTTATTATATCCTTGTTCAATGAAGGTCTAGAAGGGTTTTACACCATTATCATGAGAATCATGGCTTATGTGAATTCTACTTCTATAAATATTCTCATTTTCAAAGGTGACAACTTTGAATATTAGAGAGATCAAGTAAAGAGAATAATTGTTTGGAATAATGTTATTTTTGGATATACACCACCTAGAGATTGGAATACTTTGACTCAATATTAGAAGATAACAAAAAAGGAAGAAGAAAAGGCTAATGCATAAGATTTATTCTATCTTTAGAGCACTATAGACCCAAACATCTATCCAAGAATTGTTGTAAGAAAAAATGCCCATGAGACATGGAATAACTTATAGACTTCATAAAAAGGCTCTATTAAATTAAGATAAGTAAAACTCTAAATTCTTAAAATGAATTTTAAAATTTTAAAATGACTGGTAATGAAGGAGTTGGAGAATATTTCATAAGGATAAATGACTTAGTTCATATAATGAGGGTTTATGGATAAACCATAGAATATGGGGGTCATATTAAGTAAAATATTGATATATTTAACTAAAAAATGGCTACATATTTTGATCTAATGTGATGGATTCCTTAAAGTCTTCTTTGAATAATTATCTTCTCTTATCTATTAGGCTTGTAACCTAATCTATTTCTTTCAACTGAGGTTTTGTGAGTTACCAATGGAAACCATATTTTTTTATGCTAAAAATAACTTTGATCATGTCATATAGATCATAAAAATGGTTAACATACCTCATATCCTTCCTTGATTGAAGATATGAACCAATTCGAAGATTATCTCTACTAACCCTGTTTAGGCTTAATTCAGGCATATAGGATTTTGAATATAGACAATTATATCTGATGGCATTCACAAGTAACCAATAGCTTTATCTTATTTTATTCTTTATATATATATATATATATATATATATATATATATATATATATATATATTATGTAAAAAAATTTAGGCAATTTTGTTTAACAAGACAAGAGAAAATTGAGTTTTTAATTATTGTAACCCTGTTTTCCTAACAACTACAAGCCTGTTAGAACTTAGTCACCTATAACACCACATTGAAGAATCAAAAATATTTAAAACCACATGGAATTTTTGAAAAAAAAAACTTTTTTATATAATCCTAAAGTTTGGACAATTTATAATGGATAAAACTCAAGAAAACTAAAATTTTCTTTCAAAAACCCTATTTTAGGGTTTTGCAGTCTGTAACCTATCCAAGAGCTATAAATTTAGGATAATTTGATTCTTAGGATTTTTAAAGGATATATATCACTTATATTATAACATATAGTATGTTTTTTAAGTCCTCAAACCTTTATATAGGATCTTGACCTTTAAAACTCACATGAACTTTCCTTCTCTTACTAACTGTGCACTTGCAATCCCTTGTTCTTGAACCGACAAGCTAGAACATTTATTTTGGAATTAAAAATAAGAATAAGTAACTTAAATACAAGGTTTTTAATGTTAAATAATATCTATAAATCAAATTATAATCAATCTCAAAGTTACTTTATTCAATAAGACTTACAAACTCACACAACATGTTATATCCCCTCAGGTTGTACTTAGAATAATGCTTTTTTTTTTAACTATTACTTAACATTTATTATACTTATAAATACTAAAAAATAAACAAACCAATCAGAACATAAATAATTATAAAATCAAATACCTAAAACAATATATATCTTAAACAACTCCAAGGAAAGTAAATACAATAGGACATAACTATGACTGGTTCACCAATACAGTAACTATTATTCAAATAATCAAACATATTTATTTCATTTACATTTTCTTTATGTATTCATCTTAATACATTAATTTGATACCAATATCTTTGAAACTCAAGTCAAATTAACTCGTATATTTCTGATCTCCAGGTAAGTAGTACTATTATGGGGAGGGAGAGCATCATCAGAGCACTTTTTCACACTAACCACGAACCAATAATCCCCTACACAATTTCCTATCTGGGAATGGCCCTCCCTTCATAAATAGATAGATATAATTGTGCAAAAATCTAGAGAATACGATAGTACTCATGTGTGTATGATAAAACTAAACATGTAGTATATCATAGAAAATTCGTTTTTATTACAAGATATTGCATTTAATTATAAATCATACATACCAAAAGATAATGTCTCACTGTACATTACATAAACATGATATTTATACTAATTACATCCTCCTAGAAATCTGACTATACATTACATAAACACAATATTTATATTTATTACATCCTTCTTACAATCATATCACTTCACATGCTATACATAGGAGTAAACAAAGTATTTTTTAATTCCATCAATATATGGCTGAATCATATATTATAATTTAAATTATAAAAGAAATAATGCTTATAGTTCATACCACCCGAGTATGTTTCACATTCATATTAAAATGTTGATTCTCAATTACCATAATAAGATCCGAACCACTTAACATCATGATATCCCATAATATCATAGTCTAGTGTTCTAAGACATAACTACTAGTTTTTCCACAATCAATCATACTAAGCAGTCATAAACACTTGGAAGTATATGTTTTTAATTAACAAGTACATATAACCAAGTTAGTCATATAAATACATAAAAATCTAACTCAGCATTCATTTACACTCTCAATGTTTTAAGCATGCATACATGATATCTTACTAACTGTTAAAAAACATATTGATCAAGTAATAGCCAACACATACATTCAATCAGTCAATCCGTGTGATAGTCTAAACATATAGCTAAAGTATATACCATTCGAGCATATAAATTTAAGCTGATTTGTTCTATGATATCCCATACTATCTTAGCTCATTGTGCATGATCACCCTACTCACACATGAATAAACAATCTTACACTAAAATTATTAAATAAGTAAATATGGGATTATACCTATCGAGTATATCCTAGAATAGTTTTCACATTAATAATAAGATGAAAACATATCTCTAAGCACACATCATGATGCACTATTTTATTATAGAAAAATATAATCACTTGCACATATTAATATTCTCATAAAATATAATGCACACAAGTTTTCATTTTTACACGATGCTAAAAAATTTGATGTTGCCAACATGTTTTTTTATAACACTATTGTGCTATAGATATAATATTTGCCTCTACTAGCATTCTCAACAAAGCTCAAGTATAAATTTAGATCATATAACTAAATCACTAGAGATATAATATTAAAAAATTAGATGTATAATAACATTATCATATAAATGTCTAACTTTGATATAGTTTATCTAAATCATAGCGACATTCTTAATCTTGTATAACTCTAAGTATAATCATCATATGCAAATGGCTTATAAAGATAAATAGTCACATCAAATCATTAATTGATTAAACTTTATCAATTAATTTGATACAGATTAGATAGTCTAATTGAGGTCTGAGAATCAATCATCTCATAAGCATCATTGTAAGTTATATCAAGCATTCAACTTAGACTAAAGATAACCATACAAATAATAGAACCAATGTAAAACCATCACAATGTTTGTCTCTTAAATATTAATTCAACTCTTTTCAAACTTTATCTATTTGATTAATATTTACTTGGTAGAATCATAGGTATTCATTTATAAAGTACCACTTATAATGTAAAGCTTGGTGTTATTTTGCTCACATATCTATTCCTATGTTCTGACATTATTTTCACAAGATTATATAATTAAATATTGTGTGAAATGACACACAAGTTTTTTACTTTTTCTTTCCAAATCAAATATACAAAGCATTCTAACATTGATTTCAGATCAAATAGGTAATATAAGGAACTAAATTAGAGTAGAGGGTATAACTCGACTCATTAAAACCACTATACAAAAATCTAAGGCATAATAAAGTTCCACCCAACATTCGATCTTGAATTAAAGAGAAATCATATTTATCTTCATGCTTTTACTATCACCAAAATAAACGAATCATTCTACTTATAATAATTATTAACTCAACAATCATTATAAATGTTAAATTCAATGATTAATATAGAGTTAAATCAACAATTAATGTAAATATTATTATCTCAGTGATCACTATAATTAATAATTTAGTGATTAATATATTGTTAACTCAACATACAACATTAAATATTTAGTGAATAATATGTTACTCTTTAAAGACCTCATCGTTCAAACTATTAGCTCTTACATGACTGGGTATTTTAGCATTTAACACATAACATTATATTTATAAGATAGAGCTTATTTATAGACAAACCATATTTATTTAATACACATCGCTTTCATTAGAGACTGAAAGACAAGCTTACAATATTTTAAACTTCAATGCTTAACTTAGGTATCATTTTTAACTCAAGGCTTTTATATACTGAACTAGGCATCACATACAATGACTGGGTATCTCAATATTATTCACTACATTTTAATAATAGTCATCAGTCCAAAATTTAATTCACAACATTCAATTTTAAGGACTTAGCATCTCATTTACATGGCAAGGCAATTCATCAAAAGACATGGTATTTAAAAAAATATAAATTCAGTGCTTTAATTATATAGCGTAGCACTTCAATTAGAGATTTGTCTTCTTATAAAAAGATAATCAGTAAATCAATTTTTAGGCATCATATGTTTATACTCAAGTTCTAATTTTTAAACTCAGTGTTCTATAATAACTCGGTGCTTTATAATTTCAGGTTGGGCATTTAACCTATATGGCTTAGCATTTGAAATAAAGATTCAACTAAAATTTTAAATTGACTAGGCATTATAAACAATAACTCAACACTTTTTATATTTTTGACGTAGCATTTAAAAAGCTTCACAACTTGATATAAATTTCTCAGGGGTTTTCTATATAAATTCAATGCTTTTTAAATATATGACTTGGAATTTAAAGATATAACTAGGCGTTGTATTATAAATACCCAGTCCAATAAATAATACAAATTAGGCATTAATAAAACACAACCTTTAATAAGAATTCTATATAGCTATTAATAAGAATTCAACTATATTTGAGCTCTTCATACTCAGCTTAGCACTTTGATAATTATTCTCAGCTTTAGATTTAGTACACGGAAATATAAAATTTATGAACATCGCTATCATATAATACATTCTGTATAACCTTAATAGTTTTACTATATATGACAAGGCATTTAAAAGGATAGGCTCAGCTCTTCACAATATTCACTTAATGATTCAAACATTCAAACACTTACTTAACTTATTCAATTCTTCTGACTTGACCTTTTAATATATTTTTACACAGAGATTTAAATACAAAAACCTACCTCTTAAACCCTTTCAAATCTGAGCAACTAAAATTGGTATCTTTTCTCTCCTTTTTGCTTTTTTGTCTTTCCTTCTTTTTGTGTCTCCCCTGTGTATTTTTCTAATTTCAAAAAGCTTTATTTATAAAACTAAATCTCTCTTTGAATGATGCGCCCTATCTCCTTGCATGTTATAATTATTTTTGTTTTCCCCTCCATGCATGGCATCTTTTTTCATTTTTAACTTCCATGCATAATATTATCCGAATTTAACATTTAGTTTCCATAACAAATAATAATACTTGAGTTTTTATTTGTTTAAATTTTTCATGTCGAAATATTGTGTTTAAAGCCTAGTTTGCTACTCACCTAGACCCACTTAAGTCATTTTACCTTAAATGATAATTTTTTAAACCTTCTCAAGGTAATTCATGCATTTTAGGATTATTTAATTTTTTTAATTTAAATATTATTGATAATTATCTCTTTAAAAATAAATCTAATCAATTATAAATTAATTTATAAAAAAATAACTTTTTAATTAATTATCATCTGAGTCAACTAAAAAAACTCAAATATCTTAAGTATCTTACGTATTTATTAAAAATTCTTATATGAAACAATACCAAATCAACATAATGACCTTCTTCGTATCTCATTTAGACCTCTAACTATGTTAGGCAACCAAATTCATGTCAACATCAACTCCATGATCATATAACAACACCATATGCATAAATAAATATACTATAATAGTACATGAAAACACACAACCAGTGCATTATAAGCATCAACCGAAACATATCTATAGTAGAATATATAAACACCCAAAACAAACAAACTATCTAGATCAAATAGAGAGTTAAACAAGTTGTTTTGGATCATAATGTGTGTGTTAGTTCATTAATAATTTATCTTTCATCATCCAATCATCCCATCTAACCCATCCTCTCTAATGATGCTCTCCCTCGTCAAGCTCTAAAAGTATGATCTATCTTGCATCCACTTTACAATAAGTAGGTAGTTAGTTTGATTCATCATGTAATCAACCAATGATATAAAACTAACAAATATACATCCTCAATATATAAAATAATTAAACTATAACTGTCACATTATGTATATTGATCAATAATATCATTATCCCATATTAGTATATGTCAAAATGCTCAAATCAAGGTAATGATAATCAGATAATAACCATACTAATCAATAGATTAAAAGTTTATAAGTCATAGGGTGAAATCAGGATTTGAAATCCTCTCCCCTAAAAATGGTCATCACCGTAATGACTCTTATTCAAACAAAAATTCTAATTAACAATCATAGTTTAACAACATTAAAACATAGTATCAAGTATCATATCATGCATAAGAATACAAAATTTACATTAAAAACTCATAGTTATCCCAATTAACATTATTCTTATCATATTGGTCACACAAGACCCTACTCTGTGACATTTTTTATTATGCAAATAAGTATTTTAAATGTCACTTATGTTGACCAGTTCTATAATGACCACCCTGGGGTCTAGAATAGCAAGATAATCCATAACAACTCGATAAAAATTTTGCTAAATTTTTAAAAATATATGAGATCATCACAAAAGTCAAAAAAATGATAAAGAATAATTTCACAAAACCTTCCATCCCCTCCGCACATCTTTTTATCCTACAGAGTGTATTTCTCATACCGAAGAAAAGTATTTAGAGAACCTGGCAAGAATGATGTGTGTATTTTAATACTATCACTACTCTACGTAGCTTCAGATAAGTATGACATGTCAATATTATCACTACTCAATCAAAGTTTTGGATAAATACGATGATGAATAGGAACAATAAATATAATTTATACTAAATCATGGAACATCCATCCACATGGAATATCCATCTACAATATACATGTGTATGGCCATACGATTGAATTTGACAAGTTTGGCCCATCAAATCTTAGATTCAACAAGTCTATTTATTGAATCCAACTTAGTACCAAAAATCCAAGTTAATTTGAGGCTAAGTAGGATACCATATTATTACTTAGAACTCGCGTTCCAAATTCACCACTCTTCCTTCAGGTCTCCACGACATCAGGTCTTTATAATCTGATGATTTTCAAAAAATGTACATTGTTCTATAAAACATAATCTGTACTGACAAATCATAAAAGCAATACTATATGCTAAATAGTTTCATATGTACTAACATACATACAAGATAAATCATACAATCATTCTAAAATTGCATTAAGTTTTTAATAATCAAACATAATTAGTATCATATTTTACAACTTAACCTATAGTATTATATTCATAGTTAAGAGATAATAATTAACATAACATACTATGGCTAAGAATTATACCATCCTTACAACCTTATAAATGAAACAATGTCTCCTTACTTGTATGACTAGCACACAACAAGTAAAACAGTTTATCTATACCATTTTAAACTACCAAAATGTTTTGAACAGCTCATACACTACTTGCTCCTGAAAAAAGGTACGTAAATTACTCTTCAAAACAACATGCTTGAAAAAGAAAATAATATCAGTCTAAATAAAGGTACATAATAAATATAATAATTATAATCACTATAATTTATATAAATTCAATGTTAGCCACTCCTTGTGGTCAAGTACATAAGTTAAATAAAATAATGACTCTAAAAAGTTACAAGTAAAAATTAGAGAGATAAAATCTCATAATCAAAACTTCCTACATACCCTTATATGGTAGAAGGAAACACTGCAATCCACTTGCCAATCACTATTCACTTACCAAACTTGTAAGTGTAGTTTTATGACCTACTTACACACTGGAAAGGAAAATACTAACCTCAAAGATGCATCAATATATCCAATCCTATATCTTATCACAACAATAAGTAGAAAACACTATCCCCTAATCCAAGGGAATAAGATCAAACAACATTCAAAAACAAGTTTCCTTTAATGGAAACACTAAATCACCATCCTAAGGATATGAATCTTCTCAGTAGCTAAAAATTATGTAAGAAGAGAGTGAGACTATAAAAATTCACCTCTAATCAAACCAAGAGAGATGACTCTTCTTCTCAAGTCTATATTAACACAAAGATGTTATTCTATATTAAAAAACTCCTAACAAAAAATAATATTAAACAAGACATCTACATTCAACTACAAGAAAATTTCTCAACGCACTAGGTGGTTCAACTCTAGAATGGTCTTATAGGATTCCCATTCCTAGGGTCTATATAAATAGGACACAAAACTAAAGCATAGTTACATAAGTGATAATCACCCCATGATTTTAAAACACTCACAAAACATAAACACAAATGATGAAGGCAATTTTATTACCAAGAAAGATATGTAATCATACTTGAGGTGTTGAATCTAAAGATCAAAAACATGGTAGAAAACTCTTGTTCACAACTCAATAAATAATCTATGCTCTTACCTACCCAATCACCTTATACAACCATCACCAATGAGACAATCGATACACCAATATTTTAACAAATCTAAAGGGGTACAAATGCTCTAAAAGTACACACTCAATGTACCATACATACCTACATGTTTTTATTTTCAGTTAAATAGAAAGATACAAAAATGGTAATGGACTCATTAGGTCCTAGAGTTTGAACCACAACATTGATACCACATTTTACATCCTCTTAAATTGTACTTAGAATAATGTAGATTTTTCTTAAAATTGTTACTTAACATTCATTTCACATAAATGTACTAACAAATAACCAAACCACTCAAAATAGAATATACTTATAAAATCAAATATCGACAACAATAGATATCTTAAACAACTCTAAGGAAAGTAAATATAATAGAAAACAACTATGGCTAGTCCACTAATACAACAATTGTTATTCAAATAATCACACATATTTATTTTATTTACATTTTTTTTATGCATCTGGTCTAATACAATAATTTGATACCAAGCTCTCTGGAACTCGAGTCAAACCAACTCGTGTATCCCTGATCTCCACTTAAATAATACTACTATAGAGAGGGAAAGTATAATCTAAATATTTTTTCACACCAACCATAGACCAACAATCCCTCGCATAATTTTCTATCTCGGAATGACCCTCCCTTCATGGATAGATAGATAGAATGGTATGGGAATCTAGAGAATAAACAAGTACCCATGTGTGTATGATAAAACTAAGCATGCAATGTATCATAAAAAACCTATTTTTATTACAAGATAGCATACTGACTTGTAAATCATACATACCAAAATACAATGTCTCACTATACATTACATAAACATAATATTTATACTAATTACATCCTCCTAGAAATCATATCACTTCACATACTATACATAGTAGTAAACAAAGTATTCTTTTATTCTATCAACATATGGATGAATCATACATTATAGTTTAACTTTACAAGAAATAATGCCTATAGTTCATACCACCTGAGTATGTTTCACATTCATATTAAATTTTAGATTCTCAACTATCATAATAAGATCTAAACCACTAAACCTCATGATATCTCATAATATCATGTCTATTATTTTAAGATATTAGTACTAATTTTCGCACAATCAATCATACAAAGTACTCATAAACACTTGAAAGCATATATTTTTAATCAAAAAGTATAATAACCAAGTATGCCATACAAATACATAAATTTTTAGCTCAACATTCTTTTACACTCTCAAGATTGTAGACATGCATACATGATATATTACTAACTGTTACAAAACATACTAATCAAGTAATAACCAACACATGTATTCAATCAATCAATGTAGATGATAATTTAAACATATAGCTATAGTATGTACCATTTAGATATATATATTTAAGTTGATGTATTTTATGATATCCCATACTATCATAGCTCATTATGCATGATCACTTTATTCACACATGAACAAACAATCTTACAATAAGATTATTAAACAAGTAAATACGAGATTATACCACCTGGGTATACTTTAAATTAGCTTATATAGTAATAATCAGATGAAAATATCTCTAAGCATACATCATGATGCATTATTATTCTATAAAAGTCTAATCGCTCACAAATATTAATATTCTTGCAAAATATAATGCACATAAATTTTCATCTTTACATGACGTTATAGAATTTGATCCTATCGACATATTTTTTTATAACACTATTGTGCTACATATATACTATTTATCTCTACTAACATTTTCAATAAAGCTGAATTATAGATTTGTATCATATAACTAAATCATGAAGGATATAATATTAAACAAACAAATGTATAATAATATTATCGTAGAAGTGTATAACTCTGCTATAGTTTATCCAAATTATAGTGATATATTGTATAACTCTAAGCATATTCATCATATGTAAATGGTTTACAAGGATAAATAGTCACATCAAATCACTAATTGACTAAAGTTCATCAATTAATCTGACATAGATTAGAGAGTCTAATTGAGTTTTGAGAATCAATCATCTCATAAGCATCATTGTAAACTATGTCAAACACTCAACTTAGACTAAAGATAACCATACAAACAATAGAACCAATGTACAACCATTGTAATGTTTGCCTCTTAAATATTAATTCAACTCTTTTTAAATTCTATCCATTTGGTCAAATATTTACTTTGCAGAATCATAAGTATTCATTTGTAGAGTACCACTTATAATGTAAAGCTCGATATTGTTTCGCTCACATATATATTTCTATATTTTGACATTATTTTCACAAGATAATACAATTAAATATTATGTGAAATGACACAATTTTTTTACTATTGCTTCCCAAATCAAATATACAAAGCATTCTTGTTTCTATGCAATTTCGCTTTCTCATTCAAAGGAGAGAAAATGAGAAAGTAAAAGTAATGGTCAAGGCTTGTATGTACCTGGATATAGTCTGCGCACTGTAATCCAAAAGTTGTGAGAACTCCTCTTTTGCTGTGGAGGAATGACACCTGAAAGAGAGACACTAAAAACACGAAGAACGTTAGTTGATAAGAGGGTGGATTGCCAAGCAAAAGCTTGGTCCTAGAAGCGCCAAGGCTTCTTGGAGGATGACAATCCACTGTTTAAGACAGAATATGACAGAGACAGAAAAGAGAAATAATGAAAGATATGAAAAGAAGGAACCAAAAGCAAATGTGTACCTGATAAGCTGCAATCTGCTAAACACAGTCATCGACATCGGTGATATTGCCGGCGTCAGTCAAGGAGGTCACCGACGACGGTTAGACTGCCGACGTCGATAGGGGAAGTGGACGAGGTCGGTCAGGGCAATTGGCTAGGGACGGGTTACAGGACTAGTTTCTGGTTTGCAGAATGGATTTGGTCTTGTATGAGGGTCTGAGGATCTATGAGGGATTCAGAGGGACTATTTGGGATCTAAGGGACTGAAAATCTTGTCAGGAAAAAGAGTGAGAAATAGGAAAAAGGCTTTTCAGCCTTTTCGTAGAGCAATTTAGTCAGGTTGATTAGATGGGTCTTAAGATGGTCTATAGGTCTCTGATAACTTATGTTGGGTTGATTGGACAGAGGGCGTTGCCTAAAGAGAGACTAAGGGAGTGTCAGAGGCAAAGAAAAAAGAATAAGGGGTGAGAGAAGGCTTTTCAGCCTCTCCGAGAAGAACAGGGAAGGTTGGGTCAAGGATGCTTGGAATAGATAGAAGACATAATACTAATTTATTTGAAATGATATTAGAATGAAAAAAAAGTACGAATACTTAGCTGTGATATGAATTGGCAAAGGTGCAGTAGCTGTGTTTCGATTGTTGCTGGTGATGGAGATACCGTGCAGTCCCTGTGCAAAATGTCTGATGCAAGACCTCAGTGCCTAAAAAGTGCTGCCAAGAATGTTGATCCCTGCAAGAACACCAAGAAACCCAGAACACTGAAAAGCAAAAGCATGAGAACTTTGTTTCGCCGAAAGAGGATTCGAGAGTCGTGATTAGCTTCAGAGATTAGCCGATTTGTGATTGGGATCGTCAAAGGGTCAAAAAATTTGGTTAAGTATAACCGACGTCGGTGATTTCGCCAGCGTCGGCCGACATTTGACCGATGTCGGTGGGTGCAGAACGGGAAAAAAGAGCCACCAAGCCCATTTTTCATCTGCCAAGTGCACTATCCGTTGGAGAATGTCAAAGGTTAGGCTAAATACGCACGAGAGTTGATTAGGTGGTTAGAGAGAAGTAAGAATAGGTCTTGGGTGAGTCATAAGATAGGAATTAGTCCAAGGCGAGGTGTCCTAGGCGAGGTGTCATGGGTGATGTGTCCAAGGAGGGGGGTTAATTCAAAATAAGTTTATTATTTTAAATTAGTAATTGCATGTTTTAGGAATGGGTTAGGAATGGACCAAGGGGGAAAGTGATCAAGGGTTAGACACTATTTAGGTGTCTACATTTGCCCCTTTTTGTCTTGTTGGTTGCTCTTAAACGAACTGCAAGACAAAAACAAGAGTCGGTTGCCCAAGGTATGGGATAAGGTTGATTTCTTCTTGTTGGTTGTTCAAGTGAACTGTAAGACAAAAATAGGCGAGGGTTGGTTGCCCCAATTATGGATGAGGTATCCCCCCTCAAAGCAGTAGATGAGAGAAGGGAACCTGGAATCGGGTGCTCATTTGACAGAGAGTGGATGAAAAGGGTGAAGATATAGTGAGAACGCTGCAAAAGTTGTGATTGCGCGTACACCACTTCACGAGATGGTGAGGTCAAATTGTCACAAGTCGAGAGTTAAGGAGTGCCAAAATTGAAATAATCGGGCCCCAGCATTTAGTCATCTGTTGATTGGGTTATTCAATCTAAGCTAAAGCTCCAATGGTCGTCGTGTTCCAGGTCTCCCAGGCTTAGGAAGTGCTCCCAAAAACACGAAAATGTCACAAGTAGTACAGATCAACTGGCTTGCGATCCTATACTTGTGAAGGTCAAAAGTGTGCGCTCGATTCTGCTAACCAATCATGAGGTAGCATACATGCAAAAACAATCAAAGCAAAATCACTTTGGAAGTAGTCGTGGTAAGAGAAGATAGTCATGATCTCCAATGTCTGGTGGTCGACAGATGGATTCAAAAGTGATCTCAATTGTGCCCTAGGGGGCCAAAATGACGTGGTCTAGAGGACTGACTGATTAGGGGCATGATTTTGGGGCAACAGAGAAAAAAGGAGGTTGTAAGGACGTCGACGTCGGTGACAAAAACCGACGTCGATAGCTAAAAAAGGCCGACGTCGGTAGATGTCAGCCGACGTCGGTAGATGTCAGCCGACATCGATGGATTAGGGCTCACAGATGCCGACGTCGGTGGCCTGCCAAATCTGACAAAACTAGATTGGCGGCCCACCAAAAGTCATTTGTGATTATTGGATTGAGAGAAAAAAGTTGCTCTAGATTTTGAGGAGTGAAAGTGACTGATAGTGAATGAATTAGCAGTGTGAGGTGGCAGAGTAAGATTGGTGGAGAGAGGGAGTAGATTGGAGTTGGATTGGAGGTTGAAGAGTCAGCGGTGGACTAGCAGGAGTTTGAGGCAGAAGTGATGACAGAGGGCAGTAGAGGACCCGCGAGAGGTCCACCATCAGTGGCACCCATCGTGCCACCACGCTGGCGACACCGAGATGAGGTAGGAGGGTTTCTAAGCCCTATTGAGTTAAATTTTGTTTTAATTTGTGTTTTGAATTTTGTTGTTGATATGGGCATAAAACAAGGGGGGACGGTAGCTGAGAGGGTGGGAAAGTGATGTAGGAGAGGTTAGGAGTCTTTGAGAGGGTTTTGGGGGGTGTAGGGGGAATAAAAGGGGAAGCCCTAATTTTTAGGGCTCGCCCCATTCGGCCCAAAGGCCGAACCAGTCATCGACGTCAGTGATTCCGTTGGCGTCGGTCAACCATCGATCGGCGTTGGTCACTAACCTGTCGACGTCGGTCACTAAGTGACCGGCATCGGTTAGGTGAGTACCGTCACTGGTACGCTAACCGATGTCAGTTGGCTGCCTGGTCAAAAGAGGAATGAAAAATATTTAAGTGGAGGGGTCGAAGCTATGCCAAGGGCTTCTCGAGTGTTGGGTTATGTATATATAGTAAAATAGGGAAAGTTTTTAACATGAGATTGACTTGGGTGGATGCAGGCGTGACTGACTTTGATGTTGCGAGATCGCCTCCTGACATTGCTGACACGGATGCACGGAGGGGTGACAGTTGATGAGTGGGCACAGATGAGCGTAGTTGGACTCGACAGATTATGACGCTACTACAGAGTGGCGTGGGATGCGAGTTTGATGGTGGTGTTGATCGAGTGGTGGGATCATTCCACCAACACCTTTCACCTGCCCACGGGAGAGATGACGGTCACAGTCGAGGATGTGTCCCAGATTTTGCGGTTGCCAATACACGAAGTAGACCTTTATGCATGCTCGAGAGAGGCGCACGACATTCATATGGTTACGCTATTTGGAGAGCACATCGCTGAGACGAGCTACCACTCAATGAGTTTTGCGTATGAGCCTTTATACATTGTAGATGAGGACGCACATTAGCTAGCAGTGCTTAAGATGATAGGCATCATGGTGTACGCGTTGCTAGATGCAGAGGGCGGCAGGTTTTTGGTCACTATGACCAGAGTTTTACTAGAGATGATAGAGCAGCGGATAGTGTTCGCCTAGGCACCAGTGTTTTTGGCCCAAGTGTATAGAGAGCTGTGGGGTATCAGTCGGCGGCGACGATACAGCTTGTGCATGGGCCACTTGCTACATTGCTGGGCCTATGAGCATATAGTGGTCACCCGTCCTCTTGGCCTCCCAGTGGCAATTTTGGTCGGCTTCAGGGTCAGATTCAGGCAGTGGCACAAGGTGATGGTGCAGACATGGGTAGACAGAGTGGTCAAAGACATTGACCACTACAGAGGGGTACTGGAGGCCTTGATTCCTGCAAACATCATCTGGAGATCATACTTGGTTTATCCAACGTTCAGAGACCAGGGAGAGCAGTTGGTTGGGGTGTAGAGCCTGAGATGGGTCAGGGGTAGGTGAGCTGGTGAGCTCGAGAGAGTGCCAGCAAAGAGAGTGTGGTGCCAGTATGGGTTGCTACAGGACGTACCTCCCGTGTTCCCACTGTACAGACGGGATGACATTGAGGTGCCGCTCCCACTACTAGAGGAGACAGAGGGCCCAAATTTTGAGGAGTTACTGACAGGACCTGGGGTGGCTGACCCAAGTTGTACAGAGGCCTACACAGCGTGGTGGGTAGGGCAGTACACAAGTTTACAGGTAGGGCCACAGCCAGATCCATAGGCCATTACCAAGGAGCGGGACACTGCGTGGCAGGAGAGGGACACTGCGCGGTAGGAGAGGGACGCAGCACAGGCCCAGGTCACAGTTTTGTAGGGACAACTAGCAGGGTTATAGGGCAGCTGACAGAGATGACGAGTCGAGTGATAGTGTTAATAGGTCAGGTCACACTGCTACAGGGACAGCTCGCTGTAGCCCAGGCACAGGCAGCGACAGGATAGGTTTTGAGAGGTCAGGGTTCGATGTAGCAGCCCTCACAGCAGCCAGCATTTTCACAGGGGCCAGGACAGTAGGCATCGATGCAGCTAGGTCAGCCACAGCCACAGGGGTCAAGACAGGGCACAGCAGCAGGGCAGATGGGTCCGCCATAGACTGTATCTCTAGTTAGATACAGTGATGCACTGGATGAGATCGCGTATTATGAGAGGGCCATCAGGGGGTTCCCTTAGATACAACAATACTCGGAGATGAGGGCAGAGCAGAGCCAACAGCGCTCTATGTCTCGAGCGATGGCTTTTGGGTCTCATAGATGGCACAAATCAGAGGGGGGAGAGGATATAGCATCTTCCCGGCCATCGCCACCACCACCATAGCCATAGCCTTGAGGGCAGACCTTGAGATTTATTTTTGATGTATATATCGGCCTGCGAGCCGTTGATGTGAGATGTATTATATTTTGTTGAGAGAGAGAAACAGAGACAGATTGTGTCATTGTATAAAAGATTTTGATATATAAATGATGATGGTTTTGGATCATTGATGTGTTATGGATGTTGTTTAATGTTTAATGTATTGAGCATTTTTGATTATGATGATGATGCGTGTTTTGATATTATGTTTATGATTATAATGTTATGATGATTAAATGTGATGATGATAATGTTATGGTCAATGATTATAATGATGATGATTAATATAATGATGCATTGTGATAATGCTAATGATGAGAATGGTCATGACTTTTAGATTAGATGATGATGCATAAGGATTATGTGATAGTGATATTTATGTTATGACTTGCGAATTATATGATGTGAATGCTTAATTGTGTGATGATGATAATGTGGTTGTGATTAATGATTATGATGTAAATGATGAAAATGATTATGCTAAAGATTATGAAAATATGTGATTGGTTGTGATGTGATTGGCAGGTGACGAGAGAGGGAGATGGAAGAAAGTGATGAAGAGAATGGCTGAGCTAACCCCAGAAGACCCCGTGTCAACTGAGTGCTGCCTACATAGCCCCTGTCGTTAGGGCCTCAGGCCAATGTAGTTCTCCCAAGACGGGAGGAAAAAAGATCGAAGTGGTTGATTTTGGTCATGATAAAGATATAGCATTTCTCATATGTGTGAGGGTACATGCTTGAAATGATGAGGAAAAAATGATGCTACAGCCTTTTCCAAATAGTGTATTCTGTAACATTAGTCGGGGTTTTTCATCCCTAGCAACTATCCATATTCGTGATGGATGTTTGCTAAAAATGAATTGCAGGTCGATTTATGTTTCAGCAAGTAATGGTTTATGCTTGACATAAATTGTGTGGTTGATAGTTTCCATGTGTATTGATGTCTATGGAAACCAAAGTAATTAGGCTATGTGAGTGTTTTGAAAAGAGTCGGATTGAATAAGTTTGACAAATGATGTGGTTAAACGTGACCAAAGTGTAAGTAGAAAGTAAAAGGCATAAGTACCCTTTTATTGACAAGGACCAAAATGACAGCATAGATAGGGGTTATTAGAACCAAGAGCCCCATTTATGCGTTGCATTGTTGACCATGAGTTATGTTTAGAGCGGTAATCGAATCACTTTTGACATTAAAGTGAGCTCGAAGTCCCTTGAGTAGGTGATATGATAGGAGGAAAAGGGTAACCCATTTTTAGAGTATGGATAACTTTGCCCCTTTTTATAGGAGACCCTGAGACAACTATAAGTCAAGTCCATGACCCGGTTTTTTCTTTTTTTTTTTTTTTTTTTGAGCGAACAGATCAATGCAAGAAGTCCACATAAAGATATCATTTGTTTTATGGTCATTTGTGAAGCTGATCGATGCGAGAAGCTTCTAAGAGAGTGTTGTTTGGAGCAAGATTTATTCATAGCCATCCTTCGAGGGAGTGGTCTATACTTTGCTTTATAGATTTAAGGGCTTTTGAATAGCTATCCTTCGAGGGAGCAGTCTATTAGCTACAGCAATGATATTACAGCTGTCCTTCGAGGGAGCAGTCTGCTTTTTGATTTGGTTTTGTGACCTTGGATATTTTGACATCTTGATTTAGTTTTGACAGAATATTGAGTCATGGACAAGACTTATAGAAGGTCAAGGGCTCCCTTTTATTAGGACGAAGCATCCATACGTCATAAAAGGGTTGTAGAGGATTTTGTTAAGGAAAAAAGGGTGGAATGGATTGAGGATTAAAAGGACCAGGGTTGCTCAAGGGACGAGCTCAAGTTAAATGTCAAGTGGATGAGTACTCAACTAACAGTAGAATGGTCGTAGATGCAAAGCATTAAGGGGCTCAGGTTCTGGTCAGCCTTCAAGAGAAGACAGATGATAAGTCCCTGATCCATACTTGTGCGTGATGATATAAGGTCCAAGCCAATTAGGAGCAAATTTGCCTCGTTTACTCCGTTCCATATTGGTCACATGTTGGTTCTCTTTGAGGACGAGGTCTCCAATATTTAAATCTCGTTCTCTCAGATTTTTGTTATAGGCTCATTTGATACAATTTTGATAGACATGGAGATGATTGAGGGCAGCGAGACGACGCTCGTCGAGTAACTCAAGTTGAGCTAATCGATCTTGACGAAAGTCATCATTAGAAAGAATGTCATGGAGTGAAATGCGAAGAGACGGGATCTGTACTTCGAGAGGTAAGACAGCCTCTATTCCGTACACTAGAGAGAAAGGGGTAGCACCTGTAGAGGTTCGGATGCTAGTGCGGTAGGCCCACAAAGCGAAGGGTATGTGAACGTGCCAATCCCTTCCAGTGTCGTTGACCACCTTCATGAGAATTTTAGTTAAGATTTTATTAGAAGCCTCAGCCTGCCCATTTGCTTGTGGGTAGTAAGGTGAAGAAAAGCTGAGTTTAATGCCAAAAGAGTCACAAAGTTTTTGGACGATCTTGTTTTTAAAGGACTTGCCATTGTCGGTGATGATTTTGTGAGGTACACCGAAATGACAGATGATGTGGGTGTTGATGAAGTCGATAATCTTGTCGGCTTTTGTGGAGACAAGAGGAATAACTTCCACCCATTTAGTGAAATACTCGGTGGCAGTGATGATGGATTGATGACGAAGAGACGAATGAGGGTTAATCTCACCAATGAGATGTAAGCCCCATTGTGAAAAAGGCCAGAAATCCTGAGCGACTTGTAAGGCGTGACTAGGGAGATGAAGCAAGTTAGCATGCTGCTAACACTTGATGCAACGCCAAACATTATCGTTACAGTCTTGATGAAGAGTGGGCCAATAATAACCCAGGCGAAGGATGCGTTTGGCAACCGAGTTACCACTGAAGTGTCCACCACAAATCCCGTCATGGGCTTGTTTAACAGCATGAGAAGCTTCAGTGGAGTTTAAACAGTGAAGAAGAAGGCCATCAAAACCTCTTTTATAGAGAAGGCCCCCTAGCATGGTATAGCGAGCGGTGTGCTTGATGAAAGCCCACGCGCATTGCTAGAGAGGTTAGGAGGAATGAGAGAATGAGCCAAGTAGTCCTCAAGTTGTTTATACCATACATCTTGTGAACTAGAGTCTATGGTGTGGACGAGATTGATGTCAGTGGAAATGTATGAAGGCAATGGCACACGATGTACCATGACATAAATTCTGGATGAGGATGATGATGAAGAAGGAATATGCGAGGTGAAGGAAGCCATGGTGTCAGCAAACTTATTCGTCGATCGAGGAACAGTCTGCAATAAGTGATGGTCGAAAGATGATAGAAGAGTGTCAACACGGTTCTTGTACCTTTGTAAAATTTCATTTTTACAAAGATATGAACCATTGATTTGATTGACGACAAATTGTGAGTCACTGAAGATGTTGATGGACTTGATGTTTAAAGAAATGGTAGTTTGAAGTCCCAAAATTAAGGCTTCGTATTCGGCCATATTATTGGTACATTCAAAGTTGAGTTTGAAAGATAGGGGCATGGGTTCACCTTCATGTGGAATGAGGATGACCCCCGCACCCCCACCGAGTTGACATTTAGAGCCATCGAAGAACATCGTCATTTGGTAGAATGTGTCATCAGTCGAGAGAGTGGCGATAGATTCATCGGGAAACTCGCATTGAGAAGGTTGATTGTCGGGAAGAGGGGCATCCGCTAGTTGGTCAGCGATTGTTTGCCCTTTTATAGATTTTTGCTGGACAAATTCTAAGTCAAATTCAGCAAGAAGCATGAGCCAACGAGCCATACGTTGGTTTTGATATGGTTTAGAATGCATGTATTTAAGGGGATCAGTGTGGGTGACGACAAAGGTTTTGTGATTAAGAAGATAGTGATGAAGCTTGGTAGTGGCAAAGACTAATGCCAAATAGAGTTTCTCGATATGAGTATACCGAGTTTCATAGTCAACAAGTGTTCAGCTTATGTAGTAGACTGCTTGCTCACGGTGTTGCTTGTCTCGATGCTCGATCATGGCACCTAACGAATGATTGGTTGCTGAGATGTAGAGGTAGAAGGGTTGGTCATCTTTTGGTGGAATAAGGACTGGTGGAGAAGCCAAATAGCGTTTGAGGGCTTTAAAAGCCTCTTGGCAATCTTTATCCCATTTAAAGGAGATGTCCTTCTTGAGGAGGTGATGAAAGGGTTGGCAACGGTCAGAAAGCTGCGAAATGAAGCGGCGGATGGATTGGAGCTTTCCTTGTAGACTGCGAAGTTGCTTGAGATTAGTTGGAGGTGGCATTTCGAGGATAGCGCAAATTTTGGCAGGATCTATCTCGATGCCACGAAGAGAGACAATGAATCCCAGGAGTTTTCCTGAGAGGACCCCAAAGACGCATTTCTTGGGGTTTAGATGGACCTGGTACTGAAGAAGGTGAGAGAAGATGATTTTGAGGATAGTCAAATGGTCGCGACGAAGATTAGACTTGCCAAGCAGGTCATCTACATAGTCCTCCATGATTTTATGGAGGAGATCGTGAAAGATGTAAGTCATGGCACGCTGATATGTGGTGCTTGCATTTTTTAGACCAAAAGGCATGACTCGATAGCAGAAAGTTCCCCATGGTGTAATGAAGGTGGTTTTGTGTTGATCTTTCGATGCAATCAAGATTTGGTTATATCCTGAAAATCCATCCATGAGTGATAACATCTCATGGCCAGCTGTAAGATCAACAAGTTGGTCAATGTTTGGAAGAGGAAAGTCGTCCTTGGGACAAGCTAGGTTAAGGTCACGATAGTCCGTGCAGATTTGGATCCCCCCAGTCGCCGTGGTGACAGGAACCATGTTAGAGACCCACTGCGGATAATTGATGGGTTGGATGAAGGAGATAGAAAGAAGGCGCTGAAGCTCCTCTTTGATAAGAAGTGCAACACGAGGATGCATTTTGCGAAGCTTTTGCCTAACAGGCTTAGCCTCTGGGTTTGTGATAATGTTATGAGTGGCAATGTTAGGGTCGATGCTAAGCATGTCAGCATAGGTCCAGGCAAAGGCTTTGTGATTGTCTGAGAGAAATGTGGTATAGTCGATCTGCTCCTGAGTGTCTAAAGACTGACCAATCTTTAAGACATGAGGAACATCAAAAGATGAAAGGTTAATGTCAATGGTTGATTCATTTAACATAACCTGTGTTTCAGAAGGGAGGGAGCGCTGAATGAAAGAATCGTCGACACCCATATAGGTAAGAATGGCATCATCGTCTATGCAGTGGACTGTGTTGATGGTTGTCGATTGATCGTCTATCATGCTGGGATAAACGAGAGGAAGAGACTTGGGAACCCCGTTGAGCTGATAGGTTAGGGGTTCCAAGCAGATGGTGTTTATGCAAAAAAAACTAGGAGGGATGGAAGCCACCGACTCCATAGGTGAGGATGGAAGAATAGGCGAGTCTTGAAGAGATTGGTCGATGGTCGGTTCGGGGCAAATATTTGTGGAAGCCTCAGTGGGTTCTTGGAAACCCAGTCCATACTGTTTCTTTGCATTATCGTCATTGGGTGGTTCGATAGGCCGATGGGAGCCTTGTTCATAGCGTCCAAAGCCAAAACCCTTCCATGCACACCTATAAAGGTAGGTATGTGCAAAGGTGGGGTTGCCAAGAAAGGAGAAATAGGATGTGAATATTTGAGGTGAGGAGGAAGGATTTGATTCAGTAGGGGCTTGATCCAGTCCCCCATAGATGAGATTGGTTCGAAGGCTAGGAGGACCATAAGGAATGACCATTCCAATCCGATAGTCATAGCTTGGGTTTTGATGAAGCTGTCCATACTCTTGAGGAGTCTGAAACATGTCTAGAGTAAGTAGGTGATATTCCCCCAGTGAAAGTCTTTGGAAGATATCGTCCATGGGGTCCTTGGTTGTCAATTGAGAAGATGATGTGGTGGCAACTGCTGTTTGTGTACTAGTTGACATTTCTGCGGATGGAGACGATGTTTGGGTTGATGCCTTGAGCGGGATAAGAACGTCATTTGGGCGATAGGTTGTGTTACAAGTCTTAAAAGGGGATGGGTCGGCAGGAATGACATGGACTTGTTTATCGTGTTCAAATTTGACACAACGGTGAAGTGTTGAAGGGACGCAAGCCATGGCACGGATCCAGGGTCGCCCTAATAGCATGTTATATTGGAATTCTCCCTCAATGATGTAGAAGAGCTTCGAGATTGTGCGTGGACCAACGTGGATATGGAGGACAACAGTGCCAATAGTGTTAGCGGTGGTGTCATTAAAAGATCTAAGGATTGCATCGGTTTTCGATACGCAATTCTTGGGAAGAGCCAATTGATCAAAGGCGTGGGTGGAAATGATATTAGTGCTGGCACCCCCGTCAATCATAACTCGTTTAATACGGGTTCGATCAACGTAGGCTGTAATGAAAAGGCCAGCGTCCTGATCTTCGAAGGTAGAGGTAGGAATTTTAGAATCACTGAAAGTGATAGAGGCGACAGGGGATAAAGAATGGACTAGGGTAGCTAGTGGTTGAGGGTTTTCAAGTTGGACTTCCGTTGCCTGTAGGGCTTTGATTAGAGCCTGGCGATGCTGGGGGGAGCTTTGGATAAGGTCATATAGGGTCATCTTCACAGGCGTTTGATGAAGTTGTTTTATCATAGAATCTTTGATTGCCTCTGAAGAAGGGTGTTGAGACGCACCTAAGATGGAAATCTTGGGTTTCAGTGGTTGAGGTGCCTAGACAAAAGGATAGGTCCAAAGAATAGCAGCTTTTTCTTTCGCCTTGTCCTTTTGTGACCTAGTGGTTATATGAATAGCATTGATTTCAAAGATAGGAGGTGAAGAAGGGGTCATGGCCTGCTGGTGAGATGTTGATGTGGTTGAAGAGGTTGGATGGGGAGGTGTCGAGGGTCGGTCAAGAGTGTCCTCAAGGAGAAGAGTGTCTTTCTCCATATAGCGGCGAACGACTGCCTTGAGGGCACAGCAAGTCTCGGTATCATGTCCTGGCATACGATGGTATAAACAAATCTTTGTATCATCAAACCAAGATGATTTTGACCCGAGGGGTTGGAATGGCTTGATAGAAGGAAGGGTAATGCTAGAAGTCTACAAAAGTTGGCGTAATATCAAAGCATATGAACCTACTAAGGGGTCCGTGCTTGTTGATGCATGAAGTGCTGGTGACTTTTGCTTGGGGGATGTTGAAGAAGGTTTTCATACCACCTTTTGGGTTAGTGGTGCAGCCACATGTGAAGACGACACTTTCTTTGTGAGAGGTGTCAAATTTTCGAGAGGGGGTTGAGTTGTGGTTGGCAAAGGAAGTAATGGAGGTAATTTGTTTTGGTTAAGGGTCGGAGTAGGGAGCACTCCGATTAGGGTAGAAGGATGAGGGCCTAAAATGGAAGGTAATGTTGAGGGTGGAGGAGGGGTTCATTTTTGCGGTCTGACAGTCTTCTTTGACTTGGTTGGAAGACTACTTTTGGTCGAGGTCTGGTCTAAGTCCACCTTCACTTGCGGATGAGTGAGGGTAGAGACAGGGTGAACGCTGAGTGACTTGATCAATTTAGATGGGGTAGATGCAGGTTTAGAAGCGGGAGTCTGGTCTTTGTTGAGAGTCTTGGGAGATTCTGCCTTGGGAGGATTGGCAGCATGAGACGAGAGGGCACGGGAATGTTGAAGAGCTTTAAGATGCTCCCATAATCCCTGATGCTCCACTTTCCTTGAAGGGAGAAGTTCTAATTTCTCCACTAGTCGAGAAAATGGTTGAGAGGATGTTGGATGAGGTTTGGGTTCTTGAGAAGATGTATTAGGTGTGGCAGTAGTCTTGGACCCAAGTTGTGTGGGAGTTATAACTGGATTGTCGTTAATCAAAGAAGATGGAGAGTCAAGTTCTTCTCTTGGTGGAGAAGGAACTGGAGAGTGTGGCTCCTCAAGCGGGTAAAGGGTAGGGATTATGGTGCCCTCCACTTGCAGTCAAGGAGTAGGTAAGGTCAGGTCCTCCATAGGCAGAAGAAAGGAGGATGGTGAGACCGGTGGTGCCGGTAAGGTTGAGGCGTCTTCCAAGATGAGAGAAGTTGATGGAGAATTAATCGGGGAAAGGGGTTCGTTCACACGTGATGGACGATAGATGGGCTAACCTCTTGAGGTTGGTCAGGGATGAAGGGCGAGACCGTATTGACTGTTTGAATGTCATGTTCGTGAGTGTTGTCAATCAAGGTCTGGACATTATTTTGGGTTGGTGGATGATTGGGGAATGGTTGCTTGAAGATGTCGATGCCCTGATTAGGAGGTGCATTGAGATTATCTAAGACAAGGTCACCCTTTTCAAGCATGTCTTAGATTATGTTTTTAAAGGTTTTAGTATTTTCCGTGTCATGACCTTTGACACGGTGGTAATTGTAGAAGTCATTTTCCCTATACGACGCAGGGATGGCGCGTGAGGGATCAAATTGTGGCAGTGGTCGAATCTGGGGGAGGTTGAGAATCCCCTGTTTAATAAGTTTTTCCAGTATAGACGCGTAAGATTCTCCAAGAGGAGTATATTGTCATTGTACGTATCTCTGCTAGAATTGACGGGTGGCGCTCTGAGATGTGGATGGCTCAGGCTGATTGGTTGAAGAGGACGAAGGTCTAACGACCACAGCGTTAGCTGAAGCTTTAGACTTAGGATTGGATGATGAAGGTTTAGAAGAAGAGGAGTCATTGGTCTTAGAGTTGGGATTCTTGCTCTGTAACTTGACTTTATTCTCCTCGATGGCACGTAATTCAAGTTTACGGGCCATTGTGAAGGCTTCGTCGAAGGTGCGGAAGGTCTGAACCCGTAAGGTGGAAGAAATATGTTTGGCGCAAGCTCGGGAGAATAGTTCAATAAGTTCAGGTTGAGGTAAGGAAAAGGAGAGTTGATTGATGAGGCCTCTCCAGCGAGCAACGAAGTCAGCTATTGATTCATCCTCAAATTGGCAGATAGTATAGAGGTCTGTGATCGAGACCTTCTTGGTGATGTTAATGGAGAAGTGATCAAGAAAGAGCTGGGCTAGCTATGTAAAGGTGAAGAGGGAATGGCTAGCAATAGAGCTATACCAGTCAAGCACAGCGCCAGAAAGAGACATAGGAAATGTGCGCAAGAGCAATGCATCATTATGGGCAATAAGGTAACAGGCATGTCTGAATGCCCGTAAGTACTGCTGTGGGTCTTCCTTGCTTTGAAAGCGAGAAAATTTGGGAAGCTCCCACTGGTTGGGGTATGGTCTAATCAGAACGGAAGGATGAATGGGCTCATTGAAAATTTGCTCGTATGAGAGAGCATTGCGTGAGCCAAAAACAGAGGTCTCTAGGCTAGACATCTTGTCCATCAGCATTTTGATGATATCTACTGACGGATTGGCGGGTGGAGCGCCCCTTAGATTATAAGCCGCTTGAAAGATATTGGGAGGGGCGTATGACGTGGTTGGTTGCGTAGACGCAACATATGGGTAGTTGGTTATTGGAGTGAAAGTTGGGGCCAATGGCACTTGTGTTATGGGATTGGTAGGCACAAGTTGGATAGGGGCCATCAAGGATGGTTGAGGAGTAGCCACGCTTGTTGACGAGTAAACGGTTACTCTTGTGTTGATAGGTGCAAGAGTAGGGGGGATAGAGACTAGTAGGTTTTGGAAAGGTGTGGGGTTTGGTTGAGTGATTTGAGGTTGAGGGAGTATCGGAACCCCCATGGAGGTAGGTTTAGATGGAGTGGCTATGTTTTGAAGGTAAGACACGGTTGGGTTATTGGTGGAGGTGTTGTCTAGTGGCTGAATTGTAGGTGCTGTTGATGTGATTCTTGTCTTGACTAAGGAAGTCGGCATCCCATAGATTGGGTTGCCTAGGGAGTCTCGTGTTTGGCTATGCACGAGATAGTACTGTAAGGCTTTGATGTTAAGGTCCAAGAATCATGCGAAATCTTGGTCCCCTTCTGGGACAATAGGAGTCTGAGGTGGGGTTGGGCGAGTAGGAGTTCTTTCAGTCTCTAAGTGGAACTCCATTATAGGACTGGTTATAAATGGTGAAGGTGGAAGCGGTTGTTGACTAGCGTGGTCAAGAAGGGCCTTGGTTTGACTGTGTGTCAAAACCATTCAAGGCAAGAAAGGGTCAGGTTTCAGAAAACTGTGTTTTTCAGTCTCAAAAAACCAGAATGAATGTTTAGATAGCCAGAAAGTTAGATTTTAAGGTTGCTATTTTTGGAAAAAAGAAAATGGATAGTGACCGACGTCGGTATAAAAACCGATGTCAGTGAAGAAGACTGCCGATGTCAGTCAGATAATCGATGCCGGTGCAGAAAAGTTGTCGACGTCGGTTACAGAACCGATGTCAGTTACTGTGTTTTCTACAAACTCAGAAAAAAAGTTTTTGGAAATGAAGAAGACGTCCTTACCAGCTCAAAAAAATAGATAAAAATAGAAAATAAAATGAGAATAGGCAGATCCTAGCGTTAAATCCCTAGAAACAATTTTATTAAGATCGTGTGGCTTATGCCTTAATGTGATGTTTGAGGATGTTGGCTATTAGAAGGGTCCTAGAATAGGTAATCTAAAGATGGTTTCAGGTATGTTTAGGTGCTCAAAAGTTTGTGTTAGGTTCCGTACATGCCCTGGTGCTAAAGAGCAAGCTCCCCTCACTTCATGATTCCAGTGGTTAGCTGGTTTCGCTTAGCCAAAATATACTTTCCCTATAGATTAGACTCTGCCAGAGAACAGAGTGGGCTTTCCCCTTGGTGGTGAAATCCAAGTAGGATCGCCGAGATGGGTAAGGTATCCGTTGGGTGATGAAATCCCAGTCGGGCCTTGTCTCAAGTGAGTTTGATGTTTAATTTAGTACACGTGGTCTAGTTGTGTAACATCAAGTGATCTACGATTTATTCAATATGCGGTTTACTAATTACTAAGTGTGGACTAAGAAATGCAAGAAAGTAGGAAATGGAATGCAGTATATTTTAAAGCCCCAAATCAAAATGTTAAGTTGGAATGAAAACAAGTTTGAGAAAGGGTTGAAGAAAATGATTTTTTGACTAGTCTAGAAATGCAAGAAAAGAAAGAAAGAGTTCTTTTTATTCCTGCTTATGATGTCTTTAGAAAAGAAGAAAGAGGTGAAGAGGGAGAAACCTAATGCACCTAAATGAACAAAGAAGGAAAGGAACCCAAGGAAGGCCCTAAGGGTCCCACCGGGCGTGCCAGAATGTTTCTATGCAATTTCACTTTCTCATTCAAAAGAGAGAAAATGAGAAACTAAAAGTAATGGTCAAGGCTTGTATGTACCTGGATATAGTCTGTGCACCGTAATCCAGACGTTGTGAGAACTCCTCTTTTGTTGTGGAGGAATGACACCTGAAAGAGATAGACACTAAAAACATGAAGAACGTTAGTTGATAAGAGGGTGGATTGCCAAGCAAAAGCTTGGTCCTAGAAGTGCCAAGGCTTCTTGGAGGATGACAATCCACTGTTTAAGACAAAATATGACAGAGACAGAAAAGAGAAATAATGAAAGATATGAAAAGAAGGAACCAAAAGCAAATGCGTACTTGATAAGCTGCAATCTGCTAAACACAGTCGCTGACGTCGGTGATATTGTCGGCGTCGGTCAGGGAGGTCGCCGACGACGGTTAGACTGCCGACGTCGATAGGGGAAGTGGACGAGGTCAGTCAGGGCAATTGGCTAGGGACGGGTTACAGGACTAGTTTCTAGTTTGCAGAATGGATTTGGTCTCGTCTGAGGGTCTGAGGGTTTATGAGGGATTCAGAGGAACTGTTTGGGATCTAAGGGACTGAAAATCTTGTCAGGAAAAGGAGTGAGAAACAAGAAAAAGGCTTTTCAGCCTTTCCTTAGAGAAATTTAGTCAGGTTGATTAGATGGGTCTTAAGATGGTCTGTAGGTCTCTGATAACTTATGCTGGGTTGATTGGACAGAGGGTGTTGCCTAAAGAGAGACTAAGGGATTGTCAGAGGCAAAGAAAAAGGAATAAGGGGTGAGAGAAGGCTTTTCAGCCTCTCCGAGAAGAACAGGGAAGGTTGGGTCAAGGATGCTTGGAATAGACAGAAGACATAATACTAATATATTTGAAATGATATTAGAATGAAAAAAAAGTACAAATACTTAGCTGTGATATGAATTGGCAAAGGTGCAGAAGCTGTGTTTCAGTTGTTGCTGGTGATGGAGATATCGTGCAGTCCCTGTGCAAAATGTCTAATGCAAGACCTCAGTGCCTAGAAAGTGCTGCCAAGAATGCTGATCCCTGCAAAAACACCAAGAAGCCCAGAACACTGAAAAGCAAAAGCACGAGAACTTTGTTTCACCAGAAGAGGATTCGAGAGTCGTGATTAGCTTCAGAGATTAGCCGATTTGTGATTGGGATCGTCAAAGGGTCAAAAAATTTGGTTAAGTATAACCGACGTCGGCGATTCTGCCTGCATCGGCCGACATTTGACCGACATCGACGGGTGCAGAACGGGCAAAAAGAGCCACCAAGCCCGTTTTTCATCCGCCAAGTGCACTATCCATTGGAGAATGTCAAAGGTTGGGCTAAATACGCACGAGAGTTGATTAGGCAGTTAGAGAGAAGTAAGAATAGGTCTTGGGTGAGTCATAGGATGGGAATTAGTCCAAGGCGAGGTGTCCTAGGCGAGGTGTCATGGGTGATGTGTCCAAGGAGGGGGGTTAATTCAAAATAAGTTTATTATTTTAAATTAGTAATTGCATGTTTTAGGAATGGGTTAGGAATGGACCAAGGGGGAAAGTGACCAAGGGTTAGACACTATTTAGGTGTCTACAATTCTAACATTGATTTCCAATCAAAGAGGCAATACAAGGAATCAAATTAGAGTTAGGGGGTATAACTCGGCCAATTACAATTGCTATATAAAAATTTGAGGCATAATAAAGTTCCACCCAATATTCAATCTTACATTAAAGAAAAATCATAATTTTCTTCATACTTTTACTATCACCGAAATAAATGAAGCATTCTATTTATAATAATTATTAACTCCATGATTATTATAAATGTTAAATTTCGTGATTAATATATCATTAACTCAAATATATATATATATAATTATCTCAATGATCATTATAATTATTAATTCAATGATTAATATATTATTAACTCAACATATAACATTAAATATTCAGTGAATAATATGTTACTCTTTAAAGACTTCAGTTTTCAAATTATTGGATCTTACATGACTTGGTATTTTAGCATTTAACACATAACTCGATGTTTTATTTATAAGCTGGTGCTTATTTATAGATAGAGGGTATTTATTTAATACACAATGCTTTCATTAGAGACTGAAAGACAAGTTGACAAGCTTTTAAATTTCAATTCTTAACTCAGTTATCATTCTTAACTCAAAGCTTTTATATACTAGACTTGGAATCACATACAATGACTGGGCACCTCAATATTATTCACTGTGTTTTAATAATAGTCATCAATACAAAATTTAATTTGTAGCATTCAATTTTAAGGACTTGGCATCTCATTGACATGGCTAGGCAATTCATGAAAAGACATGGCATTTTAAAAAATATAAATTTAGTGATTTAACTATATAGCTTGGCATTTCTATTAGAGATATGTCTTCTTATAAAAAGATACTCATAAAATCAATTTTCATCCATCATATGTTTATACTCAAGTTCCAATTTTTTAATTCAATGCTCTATAATTTCAAGTTGGGTGTTTAACCCATATGGCTTAGCGTTTGAACTAAAGATTCAACTAGCATTTTAAATTGACGAGCCATTGTAAACAATAACTCAACACTTTTTATATTTTTGAATTATCATTTAAAAATCTCAATATCCTGATATAAATTCCTTAGCATTTTTTTATATAAATTCAATGCTTTTTAAATATATGACTTGACATTTAAAGATATAACTAGGCGTTGTATTATAAATACCTAGTCCAATAAATAATACAACGTAGGCAGCAATACAATGTAGCCTTTAAGAAGAATTCAATGCAAAGATTAAGAAGAATTCAACTATGTATTCATCTTTTCATACTCAGCTTGGCACTATGATAATTATTTTCAGCTTTAGATTTAGTACACGATGATATAAAATATATGAACAATGTTATAAAATGTATATATATTCAATGGTTTCTTTTATATATATATATATATATATATATATATATATATATATATATATATATATATATATATTGTGTTCCATATAACCTCAATGTTTTAACTATATATGACAAGGCATTTAAAAAGAAAGGCTCAGCTCTTAAAAATATTCACTCAGTGATTCAAATATTCAAACATTTACACATCTTATTCAATACGTTTGAATTAAAAATCTAATATATATTTCACATAAAAATTAAATACATAACCTACATCCTAAATTGATGCAGAGCATACACCCAAAACTCTCACTATATGTCTTATTCCAACACACACACACAAACACATTGAATTTGATTGCTTGACTTCATGGTCACTCAATAGGTATACTCTCACTGTCTATATTCAATGGTCTTAGACCTTCTCCAAGCTTGTTATGACTTTTTATAACTCTTCTCCCAATTACAATACTCTTCAGTTGATAATTCACCCACCTACACAACTCTACATAAACTACACACAGTTCTTGTAGCCCTATTTCTGGGCTTATTTATTTTGTACGGATCTGTAAAAATTTATAAGAACAACCTACTTCTTGATTCAAATACCCTTTGCCCTTGTCTATCCTCCTATCAATTTTCAAGTTCTTTAGATTACCATTTCAAGCTCTTCTTTGATATAAATTAGGTCCATTAGATCTCTTCCATTGTCTTATGCACACAATCATTAATATAAATATGGATACATGATAGAATGTCTTTAAAATAATCTATTCTATTATCAAATATCATAACCTAACTATATACCAAATTTCACTGACTTTTGATGGTTAGAATTGTCTATATATTTCAAACCCTAGTTTTAGGGTTGTATGCACCCAGTCAAGCCTGAGAGCACTCAAATTCCCCTTACTTTTCCCATGTAGGGTTTCAAAGCACATTTCAAGTTATTTTTGGACTTTTATAACCTCCCCACTACTTTTACAATCATTTACTTTAAAAACTAAACCTATGTTCCACTTTTATGGGCAATTCTCAATTCCTTTGTTTTCTCAATCACAAAAAGCAAGGTTCTTAACACATTGCTTTATGGTTTTAACTTATCCAAATGGATTTTTACCTCCTATGACACCTATTTGTGGTCTAAGGAACATGTGAGACCCTATTCAAACATTATTATAATCTACAACATTCCTTTGTTCATTCATTTGATCAATTTCTTGGTTTTTCTATATACATCAACTTAACTTGTCACAAGGTTTGTGATTTTATAACAAGTAATTGAATTCTATATGATTATAACATTATTAGAGACTTAAATAACATTTCAATAAAAACATAATAACTTCCACCTCTTTTTTCAAGCTTCCACACAAATATTATACACACAAACATTCACTACTCTGTTCAACACATAATTTTAGGTCACATAGACCCTACAACATTCATTCTTTGCACAGAAATGGCATTGAAAATTTTAAAATAAAAATAATAAACATAAATAAAACATGTGTATACTCACCAAAAATCCTTTTGAACCTTTAATTCAACATTTATCATTCTTTCTCCAATGAATATTCAGTCACAGTCTTAACTCATGTGCTAAGACAGGGAAAATAGAGTTGCTTTGTTTCAATCAACATAAACATCTCAACAAAAGATTTAATAAACTAACCAAATGTGTTATCAAATATTACACAATTCTCATATAATCTTTACCATATACTCCTCTATGCACAATCAAAACATAGATTTTTGTTCCCATCATGACACATAGAATTTCACTCCAAAGACAGTCGCTTCTTCTCAAATTTGAGTTCTCTTATTTCTTGTATAATTTTTATATCCTCCTCAAATGTAATTATAGGTTACAAATACTAAAATATAACACATATCACTCCTAAAAGGATGTATAACTGAGTCTTCAATCTTTCCCTCTGAGAGGTCCTTTGGTTACATTGCATTTTCTTGATTTTTACACAAGATGACCTATATGGAACCATGACCTTAGACTTATGAACATTTAATGAACCTTATATAGTGTATAACCCACTTATACATGTTTTTTTTACACCTTACCACCTTTAAAATCATACAAAAATGCTTACAAAGACTTGTAAGATTCAAATTTTTAAAAAGAGATTTTTGGCGAGAAAATGCAGAATTCAAATTCTATGCATCTTGGGACTGCCTAAACTCCACCATATGACTACTCAAGACCTATAAAATATATGATATGCTTAATATAATAATTTAATTAAAAAATGAGTCAACTTTTGGGTCCTTATAGGATGCCCCTACATCATACTACCAAGTTGAGAAATGTTTGTCATAGGTATTTGGTGATGCACTTAGTGTATACGCATGTTTGACTGCAATAAACCTTCTTATAGAAGGTATCTGATTCTACTTGCCTCTCATAGAGGTGAAAATGTTATTGGGACCCAAAATTAGGCTTTTTTGTTTCAACTACTTATTTAATAACATACTTTCATATGAACAAAATTGTTAAGAAAACATATATGTTATTGTCTTCTGTCTACCTTGAAGGTGTATACCGCTATTCTACTTCTGCAAACTAATTCACCTTCTCATTGTCTCCATGATCAACACTTGATGCAAGTATGTAATATTATTCCTTTATCCATGTTTCTTGTGCTGCGCACTCCATTTCATGTACAACATGTTGTTAGTCCTTGCATGCCTCATACTTGTGTAGACTCTTAGTTCGCTATTGTTCATCACCATTATGATTGCTCTTTATCTCCTACATATGAAATGTTTTTATTTTAATTTTAACTATCCCATCTCCTTTATTTATCATTATTACATGGTTATCATGGAATTCACTTGATTGTCTATCATGGTCCTGTTGCATATTGCCCCACTCATCGACATTATTTTCTTGTTTAAGACTCTCCCTCAAACATTTGAGTTTGTCTGCCACTCCTTATTTGGCTACCACACTCACCTTAGCATTTTCATTCATATCTCTCTTATCTTTTTCCCTGACTTGTTCCAAACTTTGGTTAATGGCAGCTTGATCCTTACTTGTACTTTCATAAAAAAATAACATTTTAGAAATAAAATGTGGAGCCTTCATGGCTCTCTCTTAGGCTACCTCCTTAGACATTTCAATATCCAACTTCGTATCTTGCTTGGCGTCACTTCCAACCCACTTCTTATCCATCTCAACTTTAATGGCTATTACTATCCTTACATCATCTTTCTCATAGACTTGGCTGCCCTGCTTGTTTTTGTTTTCTTCTTTCTTGAGCACTCTCATAGTTACTATATCTTCTTCTTTTTGAAGACCACTCTCTTTATACCTCTTGATGACTTATGTTGTCACCTTGCATTCTTGTTCATCCTCTCTTACATCCATCTTTATGGACTCACACCTCCTCATACTAACAATCTCAAGATAACTTACCTTTTCTTCTCTCTTTGGTGCCTTGATCAAACCCAAACTTTTCATGGCTTTACTCTAATATTGCTTTATTGCCATCATCATTATCCTCTCATATTTTATTCTTTCTTCACCCTTCAATAGGACAAGAATGTGTATCTATCCATGTTGCTAGATGGTGTATGATTTATATTGACCATCATAAATAACATGCCTATCAAATTGCCGTGGTCTTTCTAATAATAAATGGTAAACATCTATGGACACAATGTCACATAATACTTTATCTCTATCCTCCTATATGGAATTCAACCCAACTTTGATCACTTACTAGGATTTTGTGTTCCTTTTGGACCCACCTTGTATGGTTTTGGATTTGGCATCTTCTTCAAGCCCAATTTATGCACCCATCTCTAGAAACACAATATTATTGGTTCTTCCTCCATCAATCACTAAAATACAAACCTTACATTTTGCTTTGCACCTACTTTTGAATAAGCTTCTTCTTTGGGATGGCTCTTTGACTTACTTTCTCTATTGCAATAAGATTCTCCTAATGAGTAAAGACTCATTTATTTTTTGTCTTCTTTCCTCATTCACTTCTCTTGTACTCTGTTATTGCATACTTCTGCTCATGCTCAATGGACACTTTGCTACCCTATGTCCTTTTCTATGGAAATGCCAACATTGTCCTTGAAAATTTTGTCTTGGTATATTTTACATAGGACCTTCATCTCTTCTTAATCTGCCAACTGAAAATGATCTAACTGCCCTAAATGGTGTTTTAATCCCATGCCATCTTCTTGAATTATTGCCACATGCATTTTTGGTCTCTCTTGAATCACCTCTTCATTTTTTTTCATATATCCTTGGCTATAAAGGTACTACTTGACCTTGTTGACTACTATTCTATTATTCTCTCTCTATTAATTCTCTTTATACTCTATCTTTGAGAGCATCCTCAATAACCTCCATCCTCATGACCGATGGGGTAATCAACTGTGTAACTTTGTCTACCATATTCTTGACCAAATTTTCATCTCTACTAACTCTCTCCATGGAACTTTGTTCTTGGTTCCCTGTCTTGTAATTCACCTCCAAACACATGGAGTTAATATTTTCACAATCTAGTAAGAATATTTTACTCACTCTGATATCAAAATGATGTAGAGCATACACTCAAAACTATCACTCTATGCCTTATTCTAACACACACACACACACATTGAATTTGGTTGCTTGACTTCATGATCACTCAGTAGGTATACTCTCACTATATATATTCAATGGTCTTATACCTTCTCCAATCTTGTTATGACCTTTTATAACTCTTCTCCCAAGTACAAGAGTCTTCAGTTAAAAATTCACCCACCTACACAACTCTGCATAAACTACACATTGTCTTTGTAGCCCTATTTTTGGGCTTTTTTGTTTTGTGCAGCTCAGTACAAAGTTATAAGAGAAACCTAATTCTTGATTAAAATACCCTTTTACCTTATCTATTGTCCTATCAATTTACAAAGTTCCAATTCAATTTTTAGATTACCTTTTTAGGCTCTTCTTTGGTCTAAATTAGATCCATTAGGTCTCTTCCACTATCTTATGCACACAATCATTAATATAAGTATGGATACATGATGGAATGTCTTGAAACACTATAATATATTCTAAAGATCATAACCTAGCTATATACCAAATTTCATTAACTTTTGATGGTTAGGATTGTCCATATCTTCCAAACCCTAGTTTTAGGGTTGTATGCACATAGTCAAGCTCAAGAGCACTCAGATTCCCCTTACTTGTTCCTTGTGGGGTTTCAAAGCATATTTAAAGTTTTTTATGGAATATTTAACCTCCCCAATACTTTTTCCAATCATTTAATTTACACAACTAAATCTATGTTCCACTTTTATGGGCAATCTTAATTCTTCTATTTTCTCAATCATAGAAAGCAAGGTTCTTAACACACTCCTTTGTGGTTTTAACTTATCCAAATGGATTTTTACCTCCTATGAGACATATTTGATTTATAAGGCACACATGAGACCCTGTTAAAATATTATTATGATTTGAAACATTCTTTTGTTCATTCATTTGATCAATTTTTTGATTTTTATGTATACATCAGCTTAACCTGTCACAGGGTTTGTGATTTTATAACAAGTAATTAAATTTTATATGATTTTAAAAGCATTATAGACTTTACCAACGTCTCAACAAAAAAATAATAACCTATACTTCTTTTTTTAGGCTTCCACACAAATCTTATACACACAAACATTCACTACTATGCTCAACACAGAATTTTAGGGCACATAGACCATACAACATTCATTATTTGCACATAAATGGCATTGAAATTTCTAAGATAAGAATAAATAAAATTAATAAAAAAAAATTAGACTCACCAAAAATCCTTTTGAACCTTGAATACAACATTTATCATTCTTTATCTAATGAATATTTAGTCACAGTCTTAACTCATGTGCTAAGATAGGGAAAACAAAGTTGTTTTGTTTCAATCAACATAAACATCTCAACAAAAGCTTTAATAAACTTACCAATAATTTTATCATAGAGGACACAATTCCCATATAATATTTACCATCTACTCCTCAATGCACATTCATAACATAAAAATATAGAGTTATGTTCCCATCATGACACACAGAGTTTCACTCCAAAGATAGTCTATTCTTCTCAAATTTGAGTTATCTTATTTCTTGTATCATTTTCCTATCTTCATTGAATTTAATTCCAAGTTAAAACTACTAAAAACTAACTCCTATCACTCTTAAAAATATGCATAACTGATTCTTGAATCTTTCCCTCTCAGAGGTCCTTTGGTTACACTGCATTTTCTTGATTTTTACACAAGATGACCTATATGGAACCATGACCTTAGACTTATGAAAATTTTATGAAACTTGTATTGTGTCTAACACCATTAGACATGTTTTTGTGACACCTTACCACCTTCACAAGTATATAATAATCCTTACAAAGACTTGCAAGATTCAAATTTTCATAGAGTTTTTTGGCAGGAAAATCTAGAATTCAAATTCTATACATCTTAGGACTAGCTAGACTCCACCGTATGACTACTCAAGACCTCTAACACCTATGAGACACTTAATAGACTACCTTAAGACAAAAATGAGTCAAATTTTGGGTCTTTATAGGATGCCCCTACATCGTACTACCAAGCATGTCATCTTACTCTTTTTTAACTTTCATGCATAATATTGTCCTAATTTAACATTTAGTTTCCATAACAAATAATAACACTTCTCTTGAGTTTTTATTTGTTTAAATTTTGCAAGCAAAAATTTTGTGTTTAAAGCCTAGTTTACTATCGGCTTAACCCCACTTAAGTCTTTTTACCTTAAATGATAATTTTTTAAACCTTCTCAAAGTAATCCATGCATTTTAGGATTATTTAAATTTTCTTAATTTAAATATTATTGGTAATTATTTATTTAAAAATAAATCTAATAAACTATAAATTAATTTATAAAAAATAATTTTTTAATTAATTAATGTTTGAGTCATAACTAAAACAAATCAAATATCTTAAGTATCTTACATATTTATTAAAAATTCTTATATGAAAAGACACCAAATCAACATAATGACCTTCTCTGAGTCTCGTACAGACCTATAATTATGTTAGGCAACCAGATTCATGTCATCATCAACTCCATGATCATATAACAACACTATATGTGTAAATCAATATACTATAATCATATATGAAAACACACAACCAACTCACTATAAGCATCAACCAAAACACATCTATAGTAGAATGTATAAACACCCAAAACAAACTTACTATCTAGATCAAATAGAGAGTTAAACAAGTTATTTTGGGTTGTGATGTGTGTGTTGGATCACTATCAATTTCTCTATTATCACCCAATTATCCTATCTAGCCCATCCTCTCTGATGATGCTCTCCCTCATCAAGCTCCAAAGGTAGGATTTATCCTGCATCCACATCGCAACATGTAGATAGTTAGTCTGATTCATCATCTAATCAACCAATGATGCAAAACTAACAAATATACATTCTCAATATACATAATAATTAAAATATAACTATCACATTATGTATACTAATCAAAAATATCATTGTCTCATACCAGTATATGTCAAAATGCCCAAATCAAGGCAATAATAATCATATAATAACCATACTAGTCATCAGATTAAAGGTTTACAAGTCATAAGGTGAAATCAATATTTAAAATAACAACCTACCTTTTTAAATAGTCATACACAATCCATAACTATATTTTTAGACCTTGTGACCTGATAAAGACCATGATCACAATGAAAAAGGTAAAATAAAATCAATATAATTCATAAAAACTTCAAATAAGTCTGTATTTTTCTCAAAAACATAATAAATAGCTTGTTTATTCTTAATTACACATAACCCTGAAGTGAACAGTCTCAAAAACCCTATCAACATGAGAAATTCACATCTCCACTTGAAAACAAGATCAAATAAACCTTACCAAATTAGGATCTCAGTATTGTGTATTCGTTTCTACATTCCACGCCACAAAGCATGCCCTTAGAGCTACATGGATAATGTCATCCTTGGATGACTTTTCTACTAATTTAATTTGGGAGTAAGACAAGCTCACTCAAATGGGTACACCGAGGTCCTCCAAATCGCATGCTTTATTTGTGAATCATGACCAACAGAAGACTTTCATTAGCAAGGAGAAGAAACATGATAAGGACCCAAAGAAAAGAAAGGGTCATAAATTTAATAATAAGCTAAAATCATCAAAAGAGTCCTCCTCTTCAGGTGAAAAACTCAAGAAAAAGTGACTCACATGTGGCTATTACAAGGAATCTTGGCATGATGAGTCCAAATACATGAAGAAATAGATTGAGAAGCAAAATATTAGTGTCCTTGATTCCTCCACTTAGACTTCATTAGCACAGATGTCTTCTAAGTCCAAAGACAATAAGAAGGGAAAAGATAAGGGCAAAACACTTGTTGTAGTTGCATCCTAGCCTTCCAAATGGGTTATTGATTATGGTGCCTCACACCATATGGCTTCATCACAAGACAACAATGTTCTCATCCTTGGAGCCTTTTTTTATACCTTCCATCTTATTGGATGATGATACTTCTGTAGAAGTTAAAGGGAGAGGATTAGTTGAAGTGAATCATGGGAAATTTCATGATGTTCTATGTGTTCCCTCTTTATCCACCAATATCCTTTCTATTTACATTATCACTCACATCGATTTGGGCAAGAGAGTTGAGTTCACATTTAATTTCATGGTTATTAGGAAAGCTAAAAATGACTCTATTATTGCATTTGGGAATGCAGATCACCAATCCAAGTTGTATGCTTTCTCAAATTTTACTTATGATCAACTATTTACTGCATTGCTCACTCATTCATATAAGGTGAGTAAATTATGACATGAGGGATTCAACCATCTCAACTATCACTACCTAGAGTAACTCAGTCATCAAGACATAGTTTCAAAGCTTCCATGAGTTAATTTTTCTAATGAATTTTTTAAAGGTTTCATTCTTGGTAAGCATCCAAAGGAGAAGTATGACAAGGGAAAATCATGGAGAGCTAAACATATATTGGAAATTGTACATAGTGACATTGTTGTCCCTTTTACAAAACCTTCATTCAACATGATTAAATACATGCTTACTTTCATTTATGACTATTATAAGTATACTTGGGTGTATTTTCTTAAGCAAAAATAGATGTGTTTGACCATTTTCAAGACTTCAAAACACTTGTATATATATGGTTAGGTAAAGCCATCAAGATTTTGTACACCAATAATGGTGGTGATTATGTTAGCAACCATTTTGAGAAATTATGTACACCATAAGGGATTGGACTGTAATTTACAATTCCATATAGTCCTCATTAGAATAGTGTTGCAGAGCATAAGAATAGGTCTATGAAGGAAATGGCCAACTATATCTTACACTCCAAGTCTCTTGCACATCAGTAATGAGTCATGGCCATCAATAGTGCTTGTTACATCCATAACCGAGTTCCTCTTAAATAATTGAAGGGAATCACTCCTTTCGAATCTTGGATCGGTCAAAAATCAACATTTTATCACTTTTTATTGTTTGGTTTACCTGTTATGGCTCACATTCTAAAGAAAAAATGTAAGGCATTGGAACCTCAAAGTCACTCTTGCATCTTCATTGGATATCCTGAGGGTGTTAAGGGATACAAGACTCTCCATCCCACCACTCATGAGATGTTCATTGAGAGGAATGTTCATTTTATAGAGGGTCCTTTGGAATCCACACTCAACAGCTCTCACCCTTCCTTAGACACACTTGGTTTTGATGATAGTCCTGATGATTTAGATCCACCTAATCAACCTTTTAATGATCCATATTTTTCTTCTAGTTCTAATGATGAGAATAGTAATGAGGATTCCCATCCTCCTCCAAGAATATCCTCATATGATGAGGAATCCCCTCGTAACCCTCCAAGCAATAGTCCTCTTTGCGCTAGACAAACATTAAAAAGGGTTGGCCAATGGGTTGGAGATCTATCATACAATAGGCGCACACATTCATAATTCTAGGATACTGTTAGGTTGTGGAGCTAAAAGCTTCACCAGGATGCAAACAAGAGGAGGTTGCAGAGGTTACAGAGTTGCAGAACCATTTGTAGGGCAACTGACGTCGATCTGATCAATCGACGTCGGTCATATAACAATGCAGAAGCAACCAACGTCAGTTATAAGTTGGCTGACATCGGTCAGGAGGGAGCCGACGTTGGCAACCTGTGTGTGCATGCAGTTTGCATGCGGGTTACAGACAAGTCTATTTTTGGACTATCAGTTTGCATGTTAAAGGCTAATTATAGTCTTGGAGTTGCGTGTCTAATTATTGTAATTAAGAAAGTCTAATTATTGTATGCATGAGATCTATATAATAGACTCATGGGCTGTATTTTAAAAGTGTGCTAGAAAGCCATTGAGCTTGAAGAGAGAGCTAAAGTAGCTCCTCCTAGTTCCAAAGGGGTGATGAGTGTGTATGATCAGGGAGAGTTGCAGGTTATGCAAGTTCTACTAGGAGATCCACCGGGGTACTAGTTGAAGAATCATAAGGACTTGGTGAGGCAAGGATAAGGGTTCTTCAGGGTGTAGAGATATCTACATGGTAAGTAAGGTCTGTTGATTTACAGGTGGCAGCAAGGAAAGGGAGATCTACTTGGAGTATGGTTGTGTGCTTGGTGTACTGGCAGCGTTGTTACTGACTGGTGCAGGTGAACAACAACTCTGTGTGTGAGTTGTTTGTTGTGACCTGTATTGAGAGAGGAAAGTGTTGGAAGATAATTACAGGTGAACCCTAGAAGTGTGGGAGCTCTAGAGGTGTGGGAAGAAGAAGTGTGGCATCTTCTTTATTGTATTTCCTTCTGGATGAATATTAATACAATTGTGTATTGTCTCTCATATCCTATGTTGTTTCATATTTCTAGTTACTTATTCATTCTGGTTAAATTCTATGTTTAGTTGCTTACACAGAGGTAATCATATTATGCTCTAATTGAGGAGTAAGATCCTGACAAGTTGGTATCAAAATTATTTGTTGTTCTAGGTGCCTAACAATTGGTATCATAGCATTTGGTTGGGTTGACTAATAGGTGGTTCAGATCTGGTTAGTGTTTGTTGATTACAGGTTACTCACAGGGGTTTCTGATTGAGTGGGAGTATAGCAATGGCAAAAGAAAGTAAGCTACGAATGGAGAAACTGAACAGCACGAATGGTCTGATTGATGGAAAGAAAGAGCAGGTAAAGGAAGATTGTTGGTCGGTAGAAGATCAGCGTGTAGAAGCAGATGTTGCACATGTTGCTCTGGATAAAGTAGAATCTTGGTTTACAGATTCTGTTGCCTCTTTCCATGTAGCCCAAAATAGAGCATCTTTTCATGGGTATGTCTTTGGAGATTTTGGAGAGATTTATTTAGGGGTTGGTGAGCCTTGTCAGATTGTTGGCAAAGGGGAAGTGAAGCTGAAATTGTAGACAGATAACACACGGGTGTTGAATGAGGTCATGCAAGGACCAGTCTTGGAGATGAGTCTAATTTCATCAGGAAAGTTGGGTGATGAGAGATGCACAATAACTCTCACAGTGGATGCACTTGAATTAGACGGTGGTAAGAAAGTAGGTATCTTTTATCTATCTACTTATATTACTGATTCACCTTATGTTGTAGAGATGTGGCTTTGTAGGCTTGGTTATATATGTAAGAAGGGAATGCATGTTCTTAAGCAGAAGACAGATGTTTTTGACAAACTTAAGAACTGGAAAGCCTTGGTGTTCATGGAGGAGATGACAGACAGAGATCAGCTGAGGGGACTGAATTATTCTGAGCAGGGATGTATGGACAAGGGTTTGATCCAAAAGGAGCTCGCAGGTAAAAAGTCATCACTCACAGGAAAACATAGGTATCGACGTTGATCAAGAGGAACCGACATCGAACAGACAGGCACCGACGTCAGTCATGTGCAGATCAGCAGAGTCAGTGGTGTCGGGCAGCAAGATCGACATCGGGCAGCAAGACCGACGTCGGTCAGACAAGAACCGACGTCGACAGAAGGGACACCGGCGTCAGCCAGGGAAATGACATTGAAAGTAAGGGTCAGTGTAGGGAACCGACATCGGTCAGGTGCAGACTAGGAAATGGTCGAGATCGGTCACTGGAATGAATGTTGGGCGGACAGCAAGCTGTCAAGGAGTCTTAAACGCCCATATGGAGGTCAGAAAGGGTAAGTGAACCTCATATTCATTGTTCACCTTCTTTATTTGTTACTTATTGATGGTCAAGAACCAGGAAGATGTGAAGAGACAATGCAGGTAGAATCCAAGAAATAGTGGGAGCTATGCATGAATGAGGAGTCTGAGTCCTTGGAGAAGAACCAAATAGGGGTTTGTTGGTGGAGTTGTCAACTGGAAGAAAGCACTGATAGACGGATGGATTCCCAGGTTAGAGAAGAGAGTGGATGGACACGTGAGACGGAAGGCCAAGGTATATGGTCTTGAGGAAGCTGCAGGATAGTGGTACAGGTTTTGATAGGTGGATGACAAAGCAGGGCTTTAGTTAATGTCAGTGTAACTATTGTGTTTGTCTTACCAGGGTGGATATGGTCACGACATTATCTTGTTACTGTATTGGATGGTATGCTTGGAGCAGGTTCGTACATACAGGGAGTTGCTGAGCTAAAGGTAAAGTTAGTTCAGAGGTATGTAATGGAGAATTTGGGAGCAGCAAAATTCTTTGGCATAAGAGACATGAAAGATCACAGGTTGATTTGGTCTCCAGTGGGATTTGATGTGAAGAAGGTGTTGGTGAGGTTCAAGATGTAGGATGCAGAATCGGTAAGCACACCTATGGCTGGACAGTTCAAGCAGAGCTTAGAACAGTGTTTGAAATCGCATGAGGTCTAGTGTAGACCTGAGTTTTCCCAAGCAGTGTGAGTTGTCAAAAAGTTTGGAGCCAATTCAAGAAAGAAGTATTGAAGGGCAGTTCAGTGGATTCTCATGTATCTGAGAAGGACTTGCAGCAGGTTAACATGTTATGTAGGGTCAAGGACTTCACTACATGGAGTCGTAGGTTTGGATGTGGCAGGTTACTTGGATGACAGGAGGTGCACCACAGGGTGTGTGGTGGTTGGTCTTCAGGATTGAGCTTGAAGAGGGATACAAGCCAGGAAATAAATTAGACAGTGTACAGGTACAGGTGCAACTGTTTATCTCCAAGTGGGAGATTGTTAGGTTGTGGAGCTAAAAGCTTCACCAGGATGCAAACAGGAGGAGGTTGCGGAGTTGCAGAACCAGTTGTAGGGCAACCGACGTCGGTCATATAACAGTGCAGAAGTAACTGACGTCAGTTATAAGTCGGCCAACATCGGTCAGGAGGGAGTCGACATCGGCAACCTGTGTGTGCATGCGGGTTCCGAACAGGTCTATTTTTGGACTGTCAATTTGCTTGTTAAAGGTTAATTATAGTCTTGGAGTTGCATGTCTAATTATTGTAATTAAGAAAGTCTAATTATTGTATGCATGAGATCTATATAATAGACTCATGGGCTGTATTGTAAAAGTGTGCTAGAAAGCCATTGAGCTTGAAGAGAGAGCTAGAGTAGCTCCTCCTAGTTCCAAAGGGGTGCTGAGTGTGTACGATCAGGGAGAGTTGCAGGTTGTGCAAGTTTTACTAGGAGATCCACCGGGGTACTGGTTGAAGAATCATAAGGACTTGGTGAGGCAAGGACAAGGGTTCTTCAAGGTGTAGAGATATCTACATGGTAAGTAAGGTCTGTTGATTTGCAGGTGGCAGCAAGGAAAGGGAGATCTACTTGGAGTACGGTTGTGTGCTTGGTGTACTGGCAGCGTTGTTACTGACTGGTGGAGGTGAACAACAACTCTGTGTGTGAGTTGTTTGTTGTGACCTGTATTGAGAGAGGAAAGTGTTGGAAGAGAATTACAGGTGAACCCTAGAAGTGTGGGAGCTCTAGAGGTGTGGGAAGAAGAAGTGTGGCATCTTCTTTATTGTATTTCCTTTTGGATGAATATTAATACAATTGTGTATTGTCTCTCATATCCTGTGTTGTTTCATATTTCTAGTTACTTATTCATTCTGGTTAAATTTCGTGTTTAGTTGCTTACACAGAGGTAATCATATTGTGCTCTAATTGAGGAGCAAGATCCTGACAAGTTGGTATCAGAACTGTTTGTTGTTCTAGGTGCCTGACAGATACCCCACATGTTTTCATTCATTTGATTCTGATCCATAATCATTTTGAGAGGCATCAAATACTCCTAAGTAGGATAATGTTATGCAAGAGGAGTATAATTCCTTGCATAGAAATAACATTTGCGAATTAGTCCCATTTTTAAGAGAAGAAAACTTGTTCGATGTAGGTGGATCTACCAAACAAAGTTTATAGTAGATGGGTCCATAGACAAGTTCAAAGCACATTTGGTAGCAAATGGTTTTTATCAGGGGCTTGGCATTGACTACACTAAGACATTCACCCTAGTTGTCAAAATGAACTCAATCTGATTCACACTTACCATTGTCGTAAGAAAGACCAAAGAAAAAATTTGTATTAAGTTAAACAAGCGATGTCTAAAAAGAGATAAACATTATATGTACAAGAAGGTGGGTGGAAGTGAAGGGGACACTAAAAGTTAAAGATCATAAATATTCAAAGATGTAGATTTATAAAAAAATACATAATCTACTAAACTTATTTAATTAATATAAGGAAGTTATGTGAAGCTTCTAGTTTTAGGAAAGTGTTTCCTACCACTTAGAATAAAAAAGTCACGTGATTCATCCAATTCAATTATGTCACTCATAAGCATTCATGATAAAGTCTATATAATATTTTTGGAGGCCTAACTTATGATGATCAATTTCATAGATCATCATTAGGTCATTGTGAAGAGCATGACTATGACATTATAATTGGCCAATTCAAACATTGAAATCACTAAGAATAAGTACTTTACTAATAACAAAATATTTTTTAATGTCTAAAAATAAATTTATAAAAAGTGAATTGTCATCATTAAAAAAAACAACATTCTTTAAAATGTCTTAAAAAAAAATAACAAATAATAATAAACTATTTCTTTTTAAAAAAAAATCTTATTCTTATAAAAATTTATAAAAATTTACAAATTAATCATAATCTTTAACTTAAATAAAAAATAAAAAATTATTTTTATAAAAATAAACTACTCCACTCAAACCTTTTGTTCCATATGAGAACTTTGATCTATGTACAATAATCCATTACTAATCTCATGTATACAAAGTGAGCACTTTTCTTTAGTTCCATAGATTTCCACGAGAAAGAAAATATATAGATTAAAAATCACATCTAAAAAACTTTGGGATAGAAAATAAAGAACCACCACAATTCTAAATTACAATTAAGTGGATTCTTGAAAAAATGGGTCAGGGTTTAGTTTTCCAATCAAGAACCTTTAATTCTAATGTTTCCTTTCACATGCTTAACAATGACCACCACCTAACCTCCAAGAGAAAAGGACCGCGTGGAATTTGGGGAGTGGAGCAATTTCCATGGACTCACATACAGTATACTTGTCAACAGAATACTTTGGACGATTCAATATCGACGTAAGATTCACGCATTTTCTCCCTTGTATTTGGAATTTAAGACACAACGGACACAAAGTTTGTTGGTTTTCCAATACCGTCTTGACTGGGGCGGTTTGACAGTAGCGTAGACTCCCAATCCCGTTCTATAAAGCAATTGCAGATGACTGGTTTTACTCAGAAACTCCTCTTTTCCCCCAGTGTTGTTTGTTGTGCGATGGAGAGGAATATTTTGACAACATTAGTGATTTGTTTGGGCTTTCACATTGTGAATGTGGATGCTGCGCATTCAAAGTTAAAGGAGAAGGTAACCCATTTGCAGTTTTACATGCATGACATTGTCATAGGAAAGAATGCCACGGCGGTTCAAGTGGCACCACAGAAGCCGATCAACTTTTCTGCCGGGACTCCTGCATTTGGTCCCGTCTATGTAATCGACGACCCTCTGACTGAAACCCCGCACCCCGAATCAAAGCTTTTGGGCAGAGCTCAGGGTTTGTATGCCCTCTCATCACAGGGAGAATTCAGTCTGCTCATGGCTCTCACTTACTCTATGGAGAGTGGGAAGTACAAGGGCAGCTCGTTGAGCGTTGTGGGGAAGAATATGGTGATGCATGGGCAGAGGGAGCTCCCAATTGTGGGCGGAAACGGGCAGTTTCGCATGGCCAGAGGGTATGCATTTGCTCACACCTATTCCCTCCACGGTCCGAATGCAGTTATCGGATATAATGTCACCGTCTTCCATTATGGACCCTAGTTCTCTCCTCTCTCTCCTCTCTCCTCTCTTCATTTCTTTCTTTTTAATAAATCTCTGGGATGTATTTAATTGACGTTTCCAATCATAAGAACTAGTTATTTTTAAATTTTAAAATTAATTTTGATATTTAGTCCTGGCAGGTATTGTAGCTTTTATTAAAAGTAATTAATTTTCAGGTTATATTCAATTAAAGTGTTCGATTTTATTTATTATTTTAATAATTATAAAATCTGAAATCTGAATTTTTAGAATTTCTTATAAATTATGAAATATTTTAAATACTTTTTAACAATTAAATCAGATTTATATTATTAATTAATTTTATATAATTTATTTAAAATTATTTAGTTGTTATTTTAATTAATATATTTTACTTGTAATTGGGTTCATGCATTAAAAAATAAAAATAACTTAAACTTTTAAAAAAGATTCTTTCAACTTTTCCATAAATTAAAATTTATCATTAAAATAAAATAACTAAGTTTATTTTAAAAACTTATATATATATATATATATATATATATATATATATATATAAATAATAGTATTAATAAGTATATTAATATATTATATTAATAATAATTATAAATATATTATAATAATTATTATTTATATCAATATTATTATAATTAAAACATAATATATTAATATTATTATCATACTATTATATATTAAATATATAGTAAATAAATACTAATAATAATTATTTATTTATAAATTAATTAATTATTATAATAACATATGACACTATTATTATAGTATTATTATAATTTGATAAATAGTATTATTATAATTTGTGATATAAATGATTATATTAATGTAACGTAATAATATGTATTAAATATAATATCATTAATAATATATCTATATTTTATTATCTATATATAGTAATTTCAATTTAATTATTGTATTGTATTTTAATTTAATTTTTTTTAATATTATTATACTTTATTTAAAAAATGATATTTCTATATTTTAATTATTATATGATTTTAATTAATATTTTATTCTTTTTTTGCATTTATTTTCTTATATTAATATGTAATTTTGTTTATTAGTAAATCTAATAATAATTTGGATTGCTTTTTGTTAATATGTAATCTTTATTCTATCACCTATAATTTAATCTCCAAAATTTCCTGCATTTTATATATATTTTTAGATTTCACAAATTCTCCAATATTTTATAAATTTAACACAATTAACATTACAAAATTTATTATAGTTAATATAACATTATTGTGCATAACTCATTTAGATTGTATATATAATATTTATAATTTTGTTAGATTCTCTATTTGTAATTATGCATATAGGTATTTTAAATGATATTAAGGGAATGTAAAGGAATGAGCTATTTGCAATTATGTTTGGCTTTAAATTTGATGTACATTTGATCATCATAGAAAGATTTCAATCTTTAATTTCACATTTATATGATCATCATTTAGAATTTTTTTCTTTTTGCTTAGAGAATTCAAAAAAAAATGTAATATGTTGGCCATATAACGAGTTTGGAGCATTTTTTTGGGTGCAAATATTTTTCGAGTCTGACATAATAGTTTAGCTAGATTGATGTTATTTATCATTAATCAATGTGAAATTGAAAAAAAGTAATGGAATTATTAATCAATATGGTATGTGAAAATCCAAGATAAGAATCTTGAGATTGATATCTCTTGGTATATTTCAAATAGATGTATCTAAGATATGTGTTCTAGTTACATTGATACATATTATACAATGGCGGTGGGGGTGGAGTGTGATGTAGTGAGTTGTTCATAATTATGTTCAATACTAAATTTGACAACTAATTGATTGTCACTTTCTTTTTTTTGGAGATTTCAATCAGAAAATCATAATATTATGACCATAAAATAGAGTTGAGCGTAATTTTTTTTCCTAGAAAGAGTTTTTCAACCCCAACAAATTGGTGTAACTAGATTGATACCATTTGTTAGTGGGAAATTGACTGAGAATAATAAAATTATTAAACAATGTGATATGTACAAAATCCAAGATAAAACTTTGAAATTAATCTCTCTTGATGTATTTTAAATCGATATATATATATATATATATATATATATATATATATATATATATATATATATAAAATACATCTTAAAAGTCTTAATTACATGTTATAAAATTTTAAATATGGATGGAAGGGACTGTAGGTAGTAACATTTTTATAAATATCATTTTTCTTAATATGAGTATAAAGATATATTATTGTCCATTAGTAATCACAATATGTTAATAGGATTGTAAGAAAGACACATTTTAAATAAAAGTTTATGAAATAAAATATAAAATATGAGTTAATTTGTTGAGAGCTTTTTCCTCACAATTCATGATTGTTGAGTAGAATAGTAGTTTTATTTACTCCATTCAAATTGAGATTAAAAAAAAGAGTTTGAAATTGAATCATGAAACAAAGATTTATTTTAACGATTTTTAATAATATTAAATTTATGTTAGGTCATTGTTGTCTAGTCTAAGATCCTACTCTAAGACACTTATTAGATTAAGTGTTCAAAGTGAACTTTGGGACAATAAGGGACTTCCATCCTCCCATTTTAGAATTACATCAAGGACGATCCAGGTCATGTGCTATAGGTATTGGGCTCCATGATATAGCCTACTTGAAATATATCTTTGAAAGATGTAATGCTACCACCATAAATTCAATACTCGGCTTAACAAAGAGATTCTAACCCTGACTTAGTTCAACTAATTATAATCTTAAGCGCTATTGGGCATCACTTCACATTTTTTAGGGGCTTGGCATTGACTACACTAAGACATTCACCCTAGTTGTCAAAATGAACTCAATCTGACTCACACTTACCATTGTCGTAACACATCATCGGGATCTTCATCAAATGGATATGAAGAGTGCCTTTATTCATGATGACCTCAAAGAGGAAATATATATGGATCAACCACAAGGATTTATGGAAGATTCTTCCTTAGTTTTTAAACTTTAAAAATCTATGTATGGCCTCAAACAGACTCCTCGAGCTTGGTATGCCAAGATGGATTCCTTTCTTGTTTTGGTTGGGTTCACCAAATGCCATTCTGATATGAATGTCTAGATCTTGTGGTAGGATAATTCACTATTGATATTGGTTATATATATGGATGACCTATTAATTATAAGGAGTTATCCATCCACCATCACAACAGTGAAAACTAATTTATCTGATAGGTTCTCAATGATTGGCTTGGACTTGTTGCACTACTTCCTCAGGATTGGAATTTCTGAGTCTGACTCTAAGATCACTATTGCATAATCCAAGTATGCTCTTGATTTATTTGCACAATTTAGCATGGATGACTGTAAGACAACATTGATTCCCTTTTTATTTGGTGTGAAGTTTGAGGCTAATTATCCATCTCCATTGGTTGATGCTACCTCGTATCGACAACTTGTTGGTAGATTTATATACCTTATGCACACTAGACCTAACATTTCAAATGCAATGGGCATGGTTTCAATATTTATAGAAGAACCACATGAGTTGAACTAGAAAGTAGCTAAGTGGATCCTCTACTACATTCAGGGTACTCATAGTCTCAAGATTCATAATAGAGTGAGTTTGACACTAACTTAATTGGGTTTATAAATTCATATTAGGTTAGCAACATTCAGAATTGTAAGTCTACTTTTGGTGACAGTTTTTCCCTCGATTTAGGTCAAATTAGTTGGTCAAGTAAAAAACAAAATGGTATTGTTTTATCTTCTATAGAGTTAGAATATAGAGGAGTTGTTAATGCTACCACTGAGGTTATTTGGCTTTAAGGGATTATCACTAAGTTTGAGATTTAGTTTCGATGACTAATGGTCATCTTTTGTGATAACCAAATCATAATCTAAATCTGCAAGAATCTAGTCCTCCATCAATGAACCAAGCATATTGAGATTAACATGCATTTAATTTAGGATATCATCCATGATCAAGTCATTGATCTCCACTACATCTAGATAATGGAGGAAATTGTTGATATATTCACCAAACCTTTTACGGAGAACAAGTATCTTTATTTGTGGTCTCTTCTTTGGGTTCAGGCAACTCCATCTTCTTCCTTTGGAGGATCATCTTTATATACTTAGGTGCCTCATCAAGCCTTTGTGTTGAGACCCAATTCATCTACCTACCTAAACTATGCTTAAAGATGGGTGTTGGTGTAGACTTTTATCCCACTAGGTTTTGCCTACATAGTTTTATTTAGCTTGCTTAGGTTAATAATAGGTCATTAGGGGAAATGCACCTTAAGCCATTTTCTAATTGTGAGTTGAGTTAATTACCTTTTTGGGTGACCTAATTATTCACTATATAATGTATCTTTTTATGAATTTTTATTAATATAATTGTTTTATTGTGAAGACTAGTTTATTTTTTCGGATTGTTATTCATGTTTCACTACTCCATACAGATTCATCTTTGTGCATTTGACTCTATCCATTTGATCCTCATTGTGACCCAGACCGACAAATACTTTCAAAAATAGAGTGAGAGTGTAATAGGTTTAATTAACCCAAATCACCCCTTGATGATTGAACGTTGTTTACATACCAAAATATTTTGAAGAGGAAAATCAAGCCACACATAGTTCTCCCACCTAGAGTGATTTTATAATTTTGATCGTTAATAATATGTATGTAGCTAGAGTTATGACTTTGATACTTGACAATGATAGCTCTTGACTTGGTTTGAGATGTTTTAGAGTTGGCTTGTGGTTTCTCCTTTCCAATGATCTTAAAATTAAGAGGAATGAGATAGATTTACTCAATGTGAAATAGTGTTGAAAGTGCTCAATAGATAATGCCAAGTTAGGAACCAAATGAGGATACTGAATGATTTTTGATGTATATTTATAGAAATAATTTTTGACAATCTCATTTATTTAACTTTATAAAATATGCAGGAATACCTAAAAGAGTGTTTTTGAAATTCAAAAGCTAGTGATTATTTGGCATGAGATGTGGTTGCTCCAAGTGAACAAGTTTGCAATAATGGACCTATCCACCTAGTGCGAACCTATCTTGTAAAATTAGGGATAATTGTCTTTAGTTGAATAGAGTATGAGAGTAATGTAACAAAGGTTCAAGCATATACTTAAAAATTTATGTATAATAATTATGACAAACAAAAAGTCAAACCTGTATAAAAATAAATGGCTTAGAAGAATGAAGAATAAAAATCATATATTTGACCATAATTTATATGATGTAAAATGTGTCAAAAATTAAGATTGTCAAATAATTATAATAATATTTAAATATCTACACAAGATTCACCATTTATATTCTATAAATTTTTTTCGAGTCTTTAAATTTTCCCAAAACATCTTTAATACAATTCAACATGTTCATAATTTTTTATCGTTAAAATATATAAATAAATAAAAATTTAAATATGATAACAAATTCTTATACATACATATATACATACTCTCACTTACCTAATATCAATTAGCCACCCAAAAAAAACCCACAACTTTGGTATATGTGCTTGGATATGCAAGTCCTTATAAAATAAATATAATTATATGTATTTATCATACATTTATAGAATTATATTAAAATGGTGCATAGTCCCTATTATAATATTATGATTTTTTATTCACAAATAGCAAGGGTAAAAGTATGAGTATATATGTATATGCATATTCATAAATATATATGTATTTTTCGATATGTGAATATATAAATATATATTGATTAGTAATTGTTTTAATGATGTAAGGAATGTTAAGAGGGATGTAATTTTTTGTTTCCATAGATTAATATATTGATAATATGGATAAATGGAAGCAATAAGATAGATATTGGGACTTCAGTATATTTTCATCACATTACTGACATTACATTGTTGATTTGAATCGCATATTAGATGTGGAGTCTTGTTGCAATTAAATCATTTCTCATGACATTCTCATCCACCTTCAACAATAGAAAATGACAAATCAAAGACATCGTCACCCTGCAAGCTACAAAACCCTTTGTAATGGGTGATGCAGGTCATGTAGATCCAACCATTATGCTGAATTCGTGTTTGGTGTATAATATAGGCCCCATGACATATGCTAGCACCTAAAATTCCCTGTCGTTTCCACTCATCATCACAAACCAATGCACATTGAAATATTTCACCACTTGCATGTTCTTTATGGCCTTACCCTTTCTTCTAGGGGTCTGAGTTTGGTGTTTCCATTTTTCCATGTTATAAATTGCACTGAAACATGTGTCATGTTGTGAACTTTGAACATGTATCTTTCTAGGGTTCATCGAATCCGTCACTTGAGTACCATGTCATTGCCTCTCACCATCACCGTGCAATTCTCCTTGAAATATTTCACCACTTCCATGTTCTATATGGCTTTGTTTTCCCCATTACTTCACCATTATTCAAGGTCAATGCAAAACAAAACATCTTCTCCTTACAAAGTCCATTTCCATGTCGTATGAAAGAACACTTAACCATATTTTTCACTGTCATCTCTATCAAAAATATTAGATTATTGTTGCATACCATATCTTGCACAAAAGATGAGTTGAAGTTAATAGTTTTAGATTTAAAATAAACTATGACAAATAAGATATGACTATCAACTTACACTAGTTAACTTTACAAAACTTATATATATACTATTTATTATAAATTAATAAATGATTAATATATTATACACTGAAAAAAGTGTTAGGCATAAAACATTTTTACTTGAAAACAATGGATACGCATAAAAAAGTTCTACTTAGTACAATGGATACTTGTCATGGGATGCATGTTATGAGGTGGAAAAGCAGATATAAAAAGGTTATTGAGTGTGGGGCTTGAATGAATGAATGAGTTTTAATAATGTCCACGAGACCAAACAGTGTATGGGACCAAGTCTCAAGACCATTTGGAGTTCTTCAGATTCCTTTCGATGTCATCCCGCCTCCTATGAATCTTTACCAACAGCTGAGCCATGTTGTGTAGCCTCTCTTCCTCAAATAACTCACTAAAACTGCCCACATTCACGTTGTTATCCTGCTGCATACAGATATCCTTGTACGCATCGCACTCCCTAATGAAGTGTCGTTCAGTTTCAACCACTCTATCACTGCAGAAAGTGCAAGTCGTATCTTCCCGTCTTTCCTTGGGAACTGTCCATCTCCCAATTTCACACCTAAGATGGTGTGAATCGGTCCTCAATTGTGCCACTAAAAACCTAGCTTTACCTTTAAAATCGGCAATTAGGTATGCTTTATCCTATCTTCCCAAATGAAATTGAAATCGAATGTGCAACCATGTGTGTATGATTATGAAAAAGACAATCTGCAAGTCTGACGTGATGCCGAGCCCTAGCTTCAACTAAATCTTAATGTATGTTTTAAGTGTTTCGTATCTAAGTTGGCCACATTATGCTTCTCTGCTCAAGTCATGGCGCCGTGGCCCTTATTTGCATTTGTGCTTTTTCTGACATTAACAGGTGTTGCAGTGGCTAGAAGGTTGACGCTGGATTTTTACAATAAAACATGCCCCCACCTCGAGTTTCTTGTGAGAAGTGTGGTCAACAAATGGTTTGTCAAGGACAAGTCCATCCCATCCGGATTCTTACATTTGCATTTCCATGATTTTTTTTCTTTCGAGTATATAATATCTTTCCCCATGTTTCTACTTATTACAGAGTTTTGAGTGGAAGACGAAGTGGAGTAGTGTCGAAAATAGAAGAAGTGAATTTTACAGGTTCAAATTTCTTCTTCGACGCAGCCCTAAACGCCTTCATTGTACTCGGCCTAAACCTCACTGATCTCGCCACACTTTTCTCTAACATTATCTCATCTATTTCCTGAAAGTGCACATCTCCATCTACTTGCTATTTGTGTGTCATGTGCAGTCATCTGCGGTCATCGTTGACTGTGTCCAACGGACAAAAACTAGGTAATGCCTTCCTTGACACGTGTCATAGACAAGTTAGGCACAGAACAATCTGAGTAGAGCAATTCTTGTAGGGCATGCAGGTATTTAATTGACACCTTTTTCTTTCTTTCCAACTTTCCTTCGATGCCTTTATCAACATCAACCTAACAGCTAAATGTGGGTAGCTAGTCAGATTGATGTCAGTGACAAGAATGATATCTAAAAGATCTTTGGTTGAATCTTAGGTTCCTTAACAAAAATGTTTCTAAAAGATTTGTGGTTGAATCTTAGGTTCCTTGAAATTTTATATAGATATGGATTTAGTTCAAATACAATGTTTTATGTATTAAAGAGGGTATTAGAGGGGCAACAATTCATTAATGAGTTTTTGGTTGAAGTTTATGACTTTTTTTAAAATTATGTCCATTAAAATATATTATATTATTTAATGTATAAAATATATTATATTAGAAAATAATTAAATTAATAAAATGAGATGTAAGAGCTCTTTCGACTAGATTTACAGTTTTATTAATGTTTATGAAATTGGTCTTAATATTATTTTTGTAAGTGTCATCATGTGCATGGTCAAAATGGATAATAACATGTTAGTAAGAAAGACCAAAGAAAAAATTTGTATTAAGTTAAACAAGCGATGTCTAAAAAGAGATAAACATTATATGTAAAAGAAAGTGGGTGGAAGTGAAGGAGACACTAAAAGATAAAGATCATAAATATTCAAAGATGTAGATTTATAAAAAAATACATAATCTACTAAACTTATTTAATTAATATAAGGAAGTTATGTAAAGCTTCTAGTTTTAGGAAAGTGTTTCCTACCACGTAGAATAAAAAAGTCACGTGATTCATCCAATTCAATTATGTCACTCATAAGCGTTCATGATAAAGTCTATATAATATTTTTGGAGGCCTAACTCATGATGATCAATTTCATAGATCATCAATAGCTCATTGTGAAGAGCATGAATATGACATTATAAGTGGCCAATTCAAACATTGAAGTCACTAAGAATAAGTACTTTACTAATAACAAAATGTTTTTTAATGTCTAAAAATAAATTTATAAAAAATGAATTGTCATTATTAAAAAAAAACAACATTCTTAAGAATATCTTAAAAAGAAATAACAAATAATGATAATGATAAAATTAAATGAACAAATGAATGGAAACAAGGATGCACATGGTTTTCACTGCTAACCCATTGACAAGTACAAATATGAAAATAGAGGACTAATGTTTAATATAATTTATATGGTTTACACTATTAACCCATTGACAAGCACAAATATGAAAATGGAGGACTGATGCTCAATAGGATTTGTATGTGATCCACACTGCATACTTATTATTTGCCTCTTTTTTTTAGATAGGTCCAAGAAATCTGATTTAATACCAAAATATATAAATTACTCTATATTGGATAATTTATCCATTGTAGAAGAGTCGAAGCTCGAATATGTAAAGCACAATAGAGTAAATCACAATTCAACATTAATTATCAATATGCTTTATATTTATATAAGTTTTGTATTTCTTATATTATAGAATACCTATTATATCTCCACAAACTTTTTTCATTAAAAAAAGTGAGTTGTTCAAACAATCTAAAACTCATGCATAACTAATATGAGTTATTCTCAATAACTCACACTTAAAAACACACTTGCACTCAAATTTATTTTATTAGTATAATATATTTACTCATAATTCCTAATATTTTCTAATTTTAAATACTAAATATTTAATAAATTATAAATTAGTTATTCAATATATTATTTTATGTAAATATGTACATTATTTCTAAGTGGATTCATTTGACCATGTTCTGGGTATAGAAGCAAAATGCATTAGTATGTTCATTGTGATAGGGTACCTTGTTCATTGATATCATTAAATATGTATTTTTACATGGTTATATAAATTAGAAAAAATAATTTGTACTTACATGGCATTGATTGACTTTAATTATTCTTATAATGTAGTATGTAAATAAAGTACATGCTCATGTGAAAAATTAGGGTTTTAATGGAATTTTTTAAGGTAGTTGTGATATTTTTTTTAAGAATCATTAAGTTATATGTAATTAGTTATCTAGTAATTGAAATCTTAATAGTACCACATTAAATGAATGCTTTCAATAGATTGAAATTATGCTACTATTTAGTATTTTTTTGGGAAAATAATTTTTTTGGAACTTCTAAATTATATTCTACATTCTTAAACTTATAAGAATATTAGTGCATCGTTTGATAGTATGTATTATAAGCATTACGATCATACCTAAATTCATATTAATTGTTTACTCTATGAATATATTTTGTTATAATGGACTGGATAATGCCAATTCTACTAAGTGATATAGTACAAAGGAAAATAAGAAATGAACATTTTAAGATTTATTTCATTCATTTAAGAGTTGAAAAAGCTTAAATTTTTTAATCCTTAAAGTATAATTTCTGACCATAGATAAAATACTTTTTGGATATTTATATGATACCTTGAATGAAATTTATGGTTGTGAGAGTCAATATTATTCAAAAAAATAATTTGAATAAACTTTTGAGAATTAGGTAACTTCAAGACCACTCTTATGGAGGATCTAAAATTAACTTATCACATCAATGAATATATGGATGACTCATCTCATAGGTGAGATTCATGTTCGTATTTCATAGTTATCTCTTGAGATGATAATGAAAACCCTAGAGTAATCTTGATTAATATGTTTTATGATTAGACATGGACCTAGTTAGTTTATCCAATAATTTTCTTGTTTATCTATACTACGGTACATGATGACAAGTTCACTTGATGACATCACACTGAGTTAAGTGTCTAAGTGATGCAAAGTTTTTCATGAATTTATTAAACACACTTCCATCTATTGGGTAATTGTTAGCTAACCTTAAAATCTTTGGTTGTGGAAAAAAAATATGGTTTAGATTTTTAAATATTTGACATTAAGCAATCTAAAGCCTAATTGGAACTATCTTTATTATGACTAATATCAAAGTGAAAACATTGGGGGGAGGTAGTCCAATTTTTATGATGATCATGAAGTAACATTCAATAGATCTACATAAGATTAAAATATGTGTGATCTATGTGGATGATGGTATCCATCCATAAAATATATGCTTCCATTGCTACATGCCTTTAAAATGGAATATCTTTGTTTTTCATGTGTAAAATACCTATATATTGAATCTATGATTTTATGATAATATGAAACTACGTACCTATTATGTATGATACATGGCCTAATTGAATTTTAATAAAACATATTCCTTAATAACAAAGGCTTATTAAAAAAATAGTAACACAAGGATTAATGTTGAGAAAGGTCTCCCATTCTACTCCTCAAAAAGCTTTTTGTTGTGATGTGTTTCATGCAAACTTTTCATTTTTTTCTTATTTTGTTTCTTATTTTAGTGGCCACAGAATATGAAAAAATCCAAGAATTAATAGGAAGGAAAACTTGGCTAGCCCTAAAAATCTTAATCATTTTTTTTTAAATCTAATCAGTTATGATAATAGTATATATTAGGTCAACATGTATGCCATACTTAATTATTATGTATCATAGATATTTTATGCTTTACAAAGAAAAATAACACTTATCCTTGTTATATTTTAACTTATTATTACTTGGGGTGTCTAGAACTTTGTAAAATTATTGTAGGTTCTTATCCCATGTCTTGTTGAAAATAAAGATGTTAGATCCAAGTGAAAAATCATAAATAAATTAATGAATGGTTGGAATACATAATTTATCATATGCATAAAATATGGTGCATTGTTCAAGCTACCAAAGGGAATGAGTAATCATTCAAATATCGAAAATTGACTTGATGCATGTATTTTATACATCACATGTCTCAATGGGTACTTGTTGGTACACTCATCTCATATCAATCTTCGTTAAGAATTGTAATCCCTTTAATTGGTCTATACATCAATGCATGAGAATGGATACATTTTATTGATAGTGATCTTTTTGAGGGCTATATAGTCAATATAGAGCCAATGTGTTCATCCTTATTTGTAACTAACATGATTGGATTATCACATGATGATGCATTGGGTTGAATATAAGATTTTTGGATTAGCTCGTAGATATGTTGTTTGATATCTTCATTTTAAAAACCCATATCCTGCATATTGAACCATTTGGGAAAGGTGACCAAGAGATTAGTGAGTGGGATATGTCACTTTGTAGTTTAAGAGCACACCAATAAATGTAGTGAAGACATATATGTAAGTTGTTAAGATTATCTCCACTTGTTTTTTAATATAAATATGCATAGTAGGTTATGTAGTTGCAAAAACCTATCAAGTGCTCTCTAGCCTAATAAAAAATCATTCCTACACTACTTTGGACAAATCAAGACCATTGTCTTATTATTAATAACTTTAGGAATCTTGTAGGATATCATTACTAATGTGATGATAACATTATGGTTATTAAACACATATTTTCCATTCCCTTTCCACATGTATATATTCCAAAAAAATGTCAAAAATCTTCAGGGTGCAACATCACACAGTATCTCATTTTAAAATGACTTGATTACATATAAAATAAATATTTATTGACTAATATGAATATATCTATCTTGGTTTAAACATTTGAAAAAAACATGTCAAAATTTTATTTTCCAAAGGATTGAAAGCCTTTTACTGATTGAAAATGAAGATATAAAAATAATCTAAGAGCATATTATTTTAGACTTCTTAGAAGTAACTTTATAAAAAAATTATCATTATCTACAAAGTTTAGATGAGCTGCATAGAATTCACACAAATGATTTTCAAGATCACCTTTACCTTCATATAAGGGAATTTTTGGAGCCACAAAGCCAACAAGTAATGGATAAGATGTAATTTAGGGTGCCAAAGGGTTATGTAATAATGAACATGAGTTCGTACAAGGGCTAGAATGAGAAATGGTTTGCTCAATTTGAGATAACTTAACTTGTAAGTCAATAATTGTATGCTTAAGAGTAGAATTTATTGAGATAAGTTAGGGGAGTATAAGTAGTATGAGTAGGCATATGCATGGATATTTTTTGTAAACCAAGTGATATTTCTAAACCAATGTAGGATGCTATAGGAATAGATGTAATAGTAGATGTGGCAACATTAGAAATACCATCTTGGAACCCTTTGTTTTGTTCATCACTGGAAACATATAAGAATGACTCAACCTTTTACAAATGTTTTCAAAGATATTGCATAAAATTTTCTTCATAATTATGATTAGATCATTCTTGAGTATTAGGTTCTGAAATGAGAGCCATGATTCACCCTTCAAGAGGATGTGAAGTAAGCAATGGAAGATCCTTTGAAGTTGAATATCTAATACAATGTATAACATATGCTTCTTCTTCTCAAGTTATTTTAGATTCTACAAAAGCTATTAGACAAGATTAATGACATGATATAATAGTGCAACCATTTGAAATAGGAAGGCCATGAGATTAGGCCTTGTTTATTGTAACTTCTCTATTAATTTGGCATTGGATCCATGTAAAAATATAACGAATAGCATGCTAAAAATAAATACAATATTTGACAATGAATTGTATAGTCCTTTGTATCATATGAAATAAACATTCACTCATTGATCCCATAATGAATACAATATAAGTGTAAAGTAAGGTATATAGGTGATCTAGGCAAGGATTTGAATAATTGTGTGGGCTCTCAAATATATTTTCTCATTCATTGATTAGTGTTGGCTAAATATTTCAAAGCATTAACTATAGAGTTAAAATCATGCTTGTAGCTATCTAACCCTATTTTTTAGGGTATGGTGAGAGTAACTTCCCTAAGTGATATGTTTCTCTATGGTGCACCATAAATAAAATAGCTAAAAGAGGCTTCCTATGGAATAAACAAAGGACCCTAAGCATTTTTAATATATTGTGAGGTACATCAAAGCTAAAATCCATGTTTAGTATTGTCAAATGGCTATGAGTTTTCGGGTAGAACCCCTCACACCATGATGTCCATAAAATAAATCACCACTTAGATCATAACAATAGTTACTAAATAGTTTTCAAAATGCTGGAACATAATTATAAAAACAATCAGGAAGCAAATAGAAAATAAGATTGGAAATTATTTTTTTCTAATGAATTAGGAGTTCTTATTTTTTTTTAAATCAATGATTTAGTTGAAACCCTGGACCACACAAAAATAAATAAATAGCAAGCAACGTTTTTAAAATAAAATTTCAATTTCACTAGAATGTTTAATGTGTTCTTATTTTATTTAACAATGAAATGTTAATAATAGATAAAATATTGAAAACTAATTTAAATATAAAAAAATATGCAAATCTGAATGTAAAATATAAAATGTATAGATTTGAAAATAAGCTAAAAATAATGAATTTACAAGAAAATATGCAAACCTCTCTCAAATCTATTTTATGTTGATTGTGTAGGTTGATTAGGACGTGAAATGTGATGTAATCAAAATTAGGAATTTAAATTTTACTAGGACAAGGCCATGCTAATGGGGCAGGGGCATACTATGGTCTTATCTATTAACTCTAGCCACATCCCAATTCGTTGTATGATTGATTTCAAAATCTAGGTGTGTGCACCTATTTGCAAATGTTTACTGTTTGACTATGTGTCCTAATTTGCCACATGAAAGACTTGAAAAATAAAAACCCTAGCCCCTACACAATAAATAAAATAGAGATAAAAGGCCAAAAGTGGGGAATAGGGTTATAAAAATAACCGATATACTCTCATAAAATCCTATGTAATTTTAATGCTACCTACATAGCCAAAAAGGGCCTAAGGTTGATGTAGTTCTCCCTTTTAGAGTGAGTGTGTGAATCTTGACTTTGCTATATGAATGCAACTAGATAGATTATTTTGAATTCTTGATAGTGAGTGCCCTTGACCTATGATAAAACAATTTCAAATGTGGCCTGTGACTATTAGAATGTTTTAGAATTGGAATTGAAAGAGATAGTGCTCTTTTACTTAATGTGAAATAGAATTGCCAAGTGATTGTTAGATATGCTTTCAAAGGAGCCTTGATGTGATTATATAGGAGAATATTTTGAATATTTATACTAACCAACCTTGTCAAAAGTGTGGGAGGGGTAAAAATAAACATCTCAAATTTAAAAATATACAATTGGAGTGCGAGGGAAAGGGCTACACTAATGGACAACACCACAATGTAGGCTTATCCGATCTAGTCTAGTCTTGTCCTAAAAAGATAAAGACTACTATAATTACTCTGACAAGAGTCTGTAAGCAAAATAAAGATGTATGAATGATGTCCTGAGTTGTTTCAAGATAGTTTGTATAATATCAAATGCTCTCATATAGATTGAAAGTTAACAGAATGGTGAAAAGGCCAAGTGAGATAAGGATGCCAACATTAAACATTGTCAAACACTTAATGATTAAATTTGAGTGTCTAAAATATGTGAGATCTGATGTCAATTCTTTTTCATTTTGTATATGTGGTGGTGAAGAAGACATGGTGGTGGGCTCTAGTGGAGACAACACACCATGATATTTTATATTTCATGGTACAAAATCATGACACTACTATGCTGTCAAATCCTGTAGCACCTTTAGTCAAGTGTCATGATGGTTGGCTTAGATTGGTTGAAGTAGTTGCTAATGGTAATCAATGCAAATAGTAGGTTATAGATTATGTGATAGAAAGAGTAGGTAGGGGAGGATACATAATGGTATCACTGAATGCATTAGCCAAAAATCAAGTTGACATATTGAGAGTAAAACATGAGTGGCAGAGTTCCAAGCTTAGGTGGCTCATCTACAAGGATAATTCTAGGGCATGCAATTTTAGACTCAATCACCATAGGAAAATTTTGAGGTTGTTCATTGAGGAGAATCCATAGCATGGTACCTCACCCCTGGGGGGATGAAGGTGATCCACAAGCCTAGGGAGCCTACATTTTATACTTTGATGTATCATGATGTATGATGTGGAAAATTGAGGGAGACTCATGTAAATATAGATATATCATTAATGAATGGATTGATTAAGAGTATATGTGCATCTCGAATTAGGTATATATGTACTAAATTTGGTCTCATGTTTATTTATTTATTGGGTTTGATAAAATTTATATTATTTATTTATCCATGCTTTTATTGTTTTCATGTCCATGATCTTGGATGTATGCCTATGTTCAAGCACATGTTGGGCAGTGCCTCCACTTTCCTCTATGAAAAAGGAAGAAGTCACCTAGCCACTTCCCATCTCATTATTTATCTTGTATGATTTAAAAAGGTCTTAAATAAATAATAGAGTCTCAAGTGCCCATTAGATGACAGACATGTGTCCCCATCATGTTTACCTAGAACTTGAGATGGTCATCACATATCAATTTAGCTATTATCAGTCATCACCAGAAAACCATGTGTAGACCATGTGCATTCAATTCCAAATTAATATTCATTGCCTTTTTTTATTTCCTCCCAGGGATTTATGACTACTTGTTAAATATTTTGATTTATTTATTGTCTTAGGTGAAATAAAAGATAATTAAAGTGGAAAACCGATGAGATAAAAGTTTCAAATTTTGATAGGCATTCAAAATTAAATGAGAATTGAATGCAAAGATTTGGTTTGGCTTTGATAAATCATTATAAATCGAGTAGAAAATAAATGTAAAAACATGAATAAAATTTGACATAGGAGACTATGGATTTCATTGTTAATTTAAGTCCTCATTGGAAAAGAAACTGATTCATATCACTTATAACACTCTTTACAAATCAATTGCATTACCCTAATTATGTAAAAAATTGAAATTAATTTCTCCCCATTGTTCATGAACCCATCCACAACACTATATGTCATTTAATTTCCATGACTATGAGGGAACCCATTTGTAGGTAAGGAATCTAGGTTTATTTATATAATAACATAGTGTTAGAATAGAAGTATCCTTCCAACGTCCTCACACATTTCCCTTGCATGTCCCAGACTAGCTCATGGCCTTGATTTTGAAACAAAATAATTTGACCATGATACCCAAGTTGCCAATGTCTTTGGTTGTAGATGTTTCTAAACATTTTGTTATGTGAAAGATAAGAGGGTAAGATTAATTATTTTTTTGGTAGACCGTATCAAATAAATGGTGATATTTTGGATAAATTTTCAAAAATTATAAAGAATTATAATAAATATATGGTTTATTTTAATGTTTATTTAATATGAATGGAATATTGAATAAATAATTATCATCAAATTTTTTGATAACAAGCAGGGTTAAGAGTCAAATTTAGTCATTAATCGTATAATGTAACAAAGCTACTTTTTGTAGTTTTGAAATGTGAATAAGATGCATGTGAAATTCAATACAAATAAAACTATTGGTAAGTGGCCACCATTTTTAATTAGTTTTGACAAAGGCAAAGGTATTTTCATAAGTTTAGAGGACTAATCTATATGACTTTGCATCTTATAATCACCAAATTTTATGTAAGACTACCATAGTATTAGAATACTTATGCCTCAATGTGTTGATAGTGTCACTTTACATTGTCTTCACTCCATTAAGTCTATGAACTTCTTGACTCCATAGAGAGGCCACATGTCTATTTTGATCACATCATTTATTCAGTGACCATTTTTATATGTATTTTTTAATTTAAAAATTATGATTAAGATATAATTTCCTTATTTTGTAGAGAACAATAGTCTCATGGAAATGTCAAAAACAACTTATAATAATGCCCACAAGCTTTACTGTGACCACATTGGTACTCGATGAATTTAATGAGTTATTGACCATCGTATGGCTATCATGTGTTTGATTTGATGCCATTTATGTTTTCATCTAATATCATGAATTTATTATTCAATGGGTCCACGGGAAGGGTTGTAATGACAATTGCACTTCATGTAGTGCATATCCATGAGACCATGGGATTTTGACACGTGGACAATTGGGATTCTCCATTTGAGATTAAGGCCATGAGGTTTAACATAAAACAAATCATAATGGGCATTATGAAAATAAATTAATGAAATATGTTTCTGATTATTAATTCATGCATTTCAGGGGTGGTATGATGGGAAAAATATGGTTTTTAGATATTTGAATAACATGCAAAGATAATATAACCAAGATCATTCATTTTTAAATAATGTTTCAAAGCTGATAATATTTCATGGTGTGAAGAAGATTAAGATAATTTAATTTCCATATTGTGATCACCAGAGAGCAGCAAAATATCACATAAAACATGAGATGACAACCTTTGCTTTTTCAGGCTCTCCATAAGAAAATCATAGATACCACTTTATTTCCTAATGTCATTGTATATAATCATTATAATTCTCTATTTTACGTAATTGATGAATCTAGCTTAATATCTAATGACAAGAACACTGTGCATGACTAAATATAATATCAAAATTATTTGCTCAAAACTTGATGTCTTTAAGAATTGTGATCATGAGATAATTTTATTATTTGTAAGAACAATGAACATATGAAAATATATACAAAAATTATAACATTGCCCATAGATTTTATTGTGACCACTTTGGTACTCCATGAACTCCATGAATTTTTTAAGGACATGAAAGTTAGATGGATGCCACGTATTTGATTTGGTGCTACTTATATTTATTAATAATATGATAAATTCATTATTCAATGGGTCCACTTGAAGAGTTACAACAATCATTGAACTATGTGTTGTCTATGACCAAGAGACCATGGTATTATTACAAGTGGATGACTAACAATCATTGAACTATGTGTTGTCTATGACCAAGAGACCATGGTATTATTACAAGTGGATGACTCATATGCATTATTTTTTGATACAAAATAGGGGAGGATGTCAAAATTAGATTATACTGCTGCCCATGGACTTTATCTTAACTAATTTGGTACTTTGTGAACTTTATGAATTACATTATACCATGACCGTCAAATGGCTTCCACATGTCTCATTTGGTGCCACTTGTATTTTTACATAATATATTGAATTCATTATTTAATAGCTACACATGAAGACTTATAATGAACAATGAAATTTGTGTAGTCTGTGACCGTGAGATCATGGGATTAAGACATATGGACGACTGAGATTATACATTTGAGATTAAGGAGACAAGGTCTATAAATGTACAAATCACAATGGGCATTATAAAAATCAATTAATAAAATTTAAGATTCTCTAATAATTTGTGTGTTTCAATGGTGGCACAATGCAACAAATGTGGTTTTTTCAAATTTGAATTACATGCATAGTCAATATATTGAAGATTGTTTCCATGTGACTGCCATTGTTAAACAAGTTTTTGTAGAGGGAAGTATATTCACATTGTGAAGAAGTCTAAGAGAATTTAATTTTCCTCTTTACACTCAGTTGGAGATGATAGCCCCATATTAACTTGGATAGTTGATTAAGCTGAACATCTTTGTTGAGACGCACTGTAGTTTCTTAAAATAGATTTAGTGAATTTAACAGTTTAACTTTTAAAAAATTTGGTTTTCAGTGCAATACTATATTTAAAAAATGAAATGAATATATGCAAACTGCAGTAAATTTTAAATCCAAATAACATAGACCACTGAAGTAGTCAAAACCCACAACATTACTAATCAAAACCCGTAGGTCTATGGATATCTCCCTATATGTTCTTCAAACAAGCCTTCTTCCACATTCTAATTGGCCTTACAAACATGCTCGTAATACTGCAAGGTAGTTTTTCAAAGTGATATACGGCTTTTCAAATCCTGAGTGGAAGGAAATCTACATCTACCGCAGATATTTTTGTGAGTTATCATGTTGGGGATGATAAACATGCAACATATGCATGTTCCATTTTTAAATAATAATCGTACTCGAGATGCTTGAAAGACAGGATTCAACTTGCAGGAATATTGCTTTCTTGGCTCCCTCGCCATTCATTTTGAAAATTCTTGAACAATGTCGGTAGGCAAAATGTGGCATTAAATATGTATGCTTCAAAGTTTAGATTAGATGAGTCTAAGATGATGGCTAGGCTGTGGGGTGAGAACTTTTGGATACAACTACCAAAAAGTGGAAGGTCAACTCTTACCAATCCCTTTATATCATTGAATTCTACAAATCTTCCTTTTGTTCTCACCTTTTTTTAATATAAAATTGATATTCCTTTTGATTCTACACCAAACGAGCGCATTCAATCCACTCTGGCGTACTTGGGTAGAGCCTTTGATGCTGAGTCATTAATGAAGAACTTATTGTATCAACATACTAGAAATCTGGGTATTACTTATGATATGACCAATAATTTGATGCCATTGAGAATGTATGGTCTTGAAATTATAGATGATGAAATGTCATAATAGTACGCTTGATTTTGGAGAACTGGTATGTAAGCATGAAATATGTTGTTGATATAACCAAAGATAACACCTCTCATAGTCTCTGATAACAACTTTAGTTGGAATTACAAGTTATTATGCTCTTAGTTTGGCACATATTCCATGTAGCTATAATCCGTATCACTAGAGTATAGGATGACTTTCATAAAATGGAAGAATTTAAAGGGCAGGCAGAAGGAGCAGATTGTTAGGATCTTAGAGTACAATTGATTACATTTGTATAAATAAGTAAACACGAAATTGAAATCAGAAGTAATAAGTAATTAGAAATCAGAAACAACAAATAATAAGAGATACAAGAAACAACCAATCTGTATTAAACTCTTCCAAAAAGAAATACAATGAAAAAATCTCTCTCTCCTCACACCTCTCAGATGTACGGTAATTCTCCCTCAAGAGCTCTCTCTCTCTCTCAATCAATTACAACCAACTCAATTACTGAATTGTCTCAATTACAATACTGCCCCATGAGTCTCTTAAATAGAATTGAAAGCAAACAATAATTAGAAAAACAGACTCAAGACTAATTTTAGTCTTTACATGCAAACTAACTGTTCTCCTAAAAATAAAACAATTCTGAAAACGCATAGAAGTCGGTGTCGGTCTGAAGATGACCAATGCCGGCCGACCCTAACCAATGTCGGTGGGTTCTAACCGATGATGACTGATGCTGGTCGACCCCTAACCGATGTCAGTTGGTTCTGACCGATGCCGATTACTGTTTAAGCCCAGCAACCTCCACATTAGCTCATTAGTGAAGCTTTTAGCTCCACAACTCAACAATCTCCCACTTGGAGATAAACAGTTGCACCTGTACCTATACAACAACATCCTCTAAACATTTCTGGCTTGTTTCTCCCTCTTCAAGTTCAATCTTGAAGACCAACAAAAGTTGAATGAAGATTCAACTTCTCCTTTGTTACTAGCTTTGTTAACATATCAGCAGGGTTCTTATCTGTATGGATCTTTTCCAACTTCAACTGTCCATCCTCCAATACTTGTCTAATGAAGTGGTACCTAAGCTATATATGTTTGGTTCTTAAATGAAAGGCTGAATTCTTTGCCAAATGAATTGCATTTTGACTATCACTGTACAATTTGCAACTCTCTTGCTCCTTTCCCAACTCTTCCATGAACTGAGTCATCCAAATCATTTCCTTGCTAGCCTCTGTGACTGCAATGTATTCTGCCTCTGTAGTAGACAAGGCAACAACGTTCTGCAACTTTGAAATCCAGCTAACCTCCGTTCCACCAACAGTGAACACATATCCTGTGGTGCTTCTCCTACCATCCAAGTCCCCTGCTATATCCGAATCTACATACCCATGTAGAGAAGTGTTTGACCCTCCATAGCATAAATGCCTAATGTTGGTCCCTCTCAGATATCTGAGAATCCACTGAACTACTTTCCAGTGTTCCTTTTCTAGATTGGCCATAAACTTGCTGATAACTCCCACTGCTTGGACAATATCTGGTCTAGTACATACCATTGCATACATCAAGCTCCCAACCGCTGAAGCATATGGAACTCTACTCATGTACTCAACCTCATCATGTGATTTAGGACACTGTTCTTTGCTCAACTTGAAGTGTCTAGCCATAAGTGTGCTTACCGATTTTGCATCCTGCATATTAAACCTCTCCAACACCTTATTCACATAATCCTCTTGAGACAAAATCAAACTGTGATTTTTCCTATCTCTCCTAATACTCATGCCAAGGATTTTCTTTGCTACTCCTAAATCTTTCATGGCAAATGTGTGAGCTAATTTTACCTTAAACTCAGTAATTTCTTGCATGTTGAACCTGCAACAAGCATATCATCTACATACAGTAACAAGATAATATAACCACCATTATCCAATCTGTTAAAATAAACACAATGGTCAGATTGACATTTACTAAAGCCATGCTCTGTCATAAACCTGTCAAACATCAAATACCATTGTCTTGGAGCTTGATTAAGACCATATAAGCTTTTCTTCAACCTGCACACAAGTTTCTCCTTACCTTTGACCTCAAAACCTTCCGGCTGATTCATATATATCTCTTCATCCAAATCTCCATGAAGAAATGATGTCTTAACATCACGCTGCTCAAGATGCAAATCCTCAATAGCAACTAAAGACAATACAATCTGAATAGAAGTCATCTTTACTATAGGAGAAAAAAATTCACCAAAATCAATACCTGGTTTCTATGCAAATCCCTTTACTACCAACCTGACCTTATGTCTCATTTGTCCATTCTCTCCTTCCTTTAACCTGTATACCCATTTTTTTCAGTGTTTTTTTTTTGGCTAGCAACTCAACCAAATCCCACGTATGGTTCTCTTTCAAGGAATCAATTTTCTCATTCATGCCATGCTCCCACTTTTTTCTTGATTCTACCTGTATTGTCTCATTAAAACTTTTTGGTTCTCCACCATCAGTGAGCAACAAGTAGTATAAAAAAGGGGAATAACGAATTAGAGGTTTACTTACCCTTTTAGACCTCCTTATGGGCGTTTGAGACTCATTTACAGCTTGTTGTCCACCCAAATTTTTTTCTGACAGTGACCGATCCCGATCATCTCTGATCGATGTCGGTCTACACCCGACCGATGTCGGTTCCTTCTGATTGACGCTGATTTCCACCTGACCAACGTCAATCTTCACCTGACCGATGTCGATTTCCACCTGATCGATGTCGATTTCCACCTGATCGACATTGATCTCTGTGTTTTCTGTGAGTGATGATTTTTACTCGCGAGCTCATTTTGGATCATAACCTCTTCCAAATCATGATTGCCCTACTCAGAATTATTTAGCCTCTTGAGCTGATCACTGTACATCACCTTCTCATTGAAAACTACATCACGGCTTCTAATAATTTTGTTAGTTTCTAAATTTCACAATCAGAATCTGAAATCTCCGAAACCATAACCAATGAAAGTGCACCGCATAGATTTAGCATCCAGCTTCTTTCTATTTTCTTTATCAATGTGCACAAAAACTTTAAAACTAAAAACTCTGAGAAATGAAAGATCTACCTTTTTACCTGTCCAAGCCTCTTCTGAAATTCCACCATCCAGTGCAGTAGAAGGTCCTCTTTTAATCAGGTAAATCACAGTATCTATAGCTTCTGCCCAAAACTATAAGGGCAAACCAGCATGCAACTTCATACTCTATGCACGCTCCATTATTGTTCTATTCATCTTTTTAGAAACTCTATTTTGCTGAAGTGTCCTTGGAACCATCTTTTCTCTGCGTATTCCACTCATAAAACAGTAACTATTAAATTTATTACTGCAGTACTCACCACCATTGTCAGATATAAGGCACTTCAATCTCAAACCTATTTCATTCTCAACCAAAGCTTTTTATTTTTTAAATGTGTCAAAAACATCAAATTTTCTCTTTATGCAATAAACCCATACCTTTCTTGTAGCATCATCAATGAAAAAAACATAATACTGTGATCCTCCAATAAAAGCTACCTGAGCTGGTCCCCACACGTCTGTGTGAACAAGCTCTAACTTGTGTTTCTTTTTTTTTGACCCAGTTTTGAGAAACCTCACTTTCTTCTGTTTCCCAAAAATACAATGCTCACAGAAATCTAGATCTATGCTTTTCAAATCTGAAAGCTTACCTTTTGACTTAAGAACATTCATTCCCTTCTCACTCATGTGACCAAGCCTACAGTGCCACAACTTTGCATCTACATCTGAAGTAGATAAAACAGAAGGAGAATAATCAATAATATAAGTAGATAGATAAAGTGTACCTACTCTCTTACCTTTTGCTAATACAAGTGCACCCTTGAAAACTTTCCAAGATTCAGCTGTGAGAGTTACTGTGCAACTCTCATCACCCAACTTTCATGTAAAAATCAGATTCTTTTTCAGGATGGGTACATGCATGACATCTTTCAACACCCATGTGTTGCCATTCTGCAATTTCAGCTACACTTTTTCTTTGCCAACAATTTTACAAGGCTCATCATCCCCTAAATAAACTTTTTCAAAATCTCCATGGACATAATCATTAAAAATTCTCTATTTGGGGTTGCATGGAAAGAGGCACCAGAATCTAAAACCCATGATTCTACTTTATTATCCAAAGAAAATATAAGAGCAACCTATGCAATAATACCTACAACTTTTGCTTCTTTATTACCTTCATGTTGATTTTCTTTGTTATCCTTCAATCAACAATCTTTTTTTGCATGCTCTTTCTTTCCACAATTTCAGCAAGTTATTCTTTCATTTCTTGATTTGGATCTACTTCCCATCTTTGACCTTGATTTCCCTTGCTTGCCCTTCTCTCTTTGCCTTCCTCTACTTTCAACACTTAAAGCATTACCTGATGTTTCTCTTGTGCTTTTTTTGTGATTTTTTTGATTCAAGATTACACTAACAACATCATCAACTTTCAAGATATTTGAAAGAGATGCAGTATTACTAACTGCCATTACCAAACTATGCCAACTTTCAGGTAAAGAGCATAAGATTAAGAGAGCCTTAATTTCATCATCAAAAACTATTTTGACTAAATTTAACTGATTTACTATTGTATAGAAATCATTAAGATGACTAGATACAGATCCACCTTCCTGCATTTGCAAATTAAATAATTGCTTCATAAGATATACCTTATTCAAAGCTAAAGGTTTTTCATATAAATTTGCCAAAGTATCCATTAACTCTACCGTTGTCTTTGTCTGTGATAAGTTGAAAAACACAGAAGCTGTCAGGTTCAACCTTATAGATCCAAGAGCCTTTCTATTAAGAACATTCCATTCTTCATCTTCCATATCTGTGGGTTTTCTTGAAACCCCACTCAATGGTAAATACAGATCTTTCTAATACAGATAATCTTCAATCTGCATCTTCCATAATTGATAATTCTTGCCATTGAATTTCTATATTTTTAGTTTACTTTCTTTTGCCATTGCTTTGCTCCCACTCAATTAGAAACCTCTGTGAGTGAGTTCTGTAATCAACAAACACTAACATGCTCTGATACCAGTTGTTAGGATCTTAGAGTACAATTAATTATTTTTGTATAAGTAACTAAACACGAAATTGAAACCAGAAGTAATAAGTAACTAGAAATCAGAAACAACAAATAATAAGAGATACAAGAAACAACCAATATGTATTAAACTCTTGCAAAAAGAAATACAATGAATAAATCTCTCTCTCCTCACACCTCTCAGATGTACAATAATTCTCTCTCAAGAGTTCTCTCTCTCTCTCAATCAATTACAACCAACTCAATTACTGAATTGTTTCAATTACAATACTGCCCCATGGGTCTCTTAAATAGAATTGAAAGCAAACAATAATTAGAAAAATAGACTCAAGACTAATTTTAGTCTTTACATGCAAACTAATTGTTCTCCTAAAAATAGAACAATTCTACAAACGCACAGAAGTCAGTGTCGGTCTGAAGATGACCGATGCCGGTCGACCCCTAATCGATGTCGATTGGTTCTAACCGATGACTGATGTCGGTCAACCCCTAACTGATGTCGATTGGTTCTGACCGATGCCGGTTACTGTGTAAGCTCATTAGTGAAGCTTTTAGCTCCATAACTCAACACAGATATTGTCAAATCTCAATTTCTTGCTACTATTTCACATGAGATAAGAACTTCCATGAATGGGGTTCTAGGAATGTTGCAGATGTTAATGGATGCAAACTTAGACTCAACAATTATGGAGGCATAGCTCAAGCCAGTGTAAAATCCCTCATAAAATTAATAAATGAAATCCTTGATTCGATCAAGATTGAGTCAGGAAGGATTGATTTGTAGGCGCAGTTTCCTTTGATTTTTGATAAATTCTAAATGATGTCCTTTCTCTCTTATGTAAGTTCAAGAGACAAAGTTGTTAAGCTTGCAGTATTTTTATCTGATCAAGTGTCAGATTTTATAATGGGTTATCCTGGGTAGTTACGATAGATTACAACCAATCTTATTGGAAATTTAATTAAATTCACAAAACAAGGCCACATTTTTGTGTGTCCACTTTGCGAAGCAAATGAAAACTGTGATGGAAACCAATAGGAAAACCTTATAAAAATTTCACACTGAAGGATTATAAATTTCTCCAGATGTTAGAAAACATTGAGCGGGTATGGGACATCAATTAGAAGGAATAGTTGGGAATATTTAAACTAGTTCTTTCTAATGCAAAGCACCTCCAACCTGTCACATTGGAAAATTGTGTAAGTGATATATCTGATACGGTACACTTAATAGTCAGTGTAGATGATATAGGTATTGGAATCCCTTTAGATGCACAAACTTCTCTAAAAGGAATGAGGGCCGTAGAGGTGGATGGAAGAGTTATTTGTGTTGTTATTACACAGTCCTATTTACAAATACTTTTAGTGTATGTCATGATGGAATCCCTGATGAAGAAATAAAACTTGACAAAATAAGTGAGAGGAGGCAAATTCAGTTGCAGCAGTTAATCCCTTTCATAAAAAAAAAATTGTTTTCTTCTTGATAACTATTAAAAGTCACTTTTTTTCTCTCTAACTTTTTATTCCTCTATTGCACTTTTTGTAATCACTTTAAAAGGTTGTGTTTTACTTTTTGAAGTTGTAAATGAAAAAATAATAGTAAAATACAATTGTTTTACCAAAAAGGTAGTTATGTAGGTGGTTACAAGGTGATACACCCTCATAACATATAAATCGGATGATTACCATTGTAAAATGGTTTAGAAACTTCTTTTTCTCAAAGTTCAGGAGGAAAGAATGGCTACATCTTTCTACAAGTTATTCATTTTCAAAGAGTGTAATGAATTCAAAGCAAACAAATTGTAAGTTGAATAGATTGATTCACAGGGTTTGATTATTTATTATTTTTAATATGTGTTATATAGTCTATGAATGAAGAAATCTATTAAAATGTGTCTTTTTTGGATTACATGTAAACTCTCTTGGTTTTACAATTTTTGTGTTAGAAATCCTAGAAAATAGACTCTATGTTATATACATCTAATTCGGTTTCAACAAAGACTTTAAGATTTTGGGTAATCATTTATGTCATTTGTCATATGTTGTTATTCACAATATTAAAAGGAACATCCCAACCCAAATTGTTTGATACTAAACGAAACCTTGCTTAAAAGGAGAAAACAAAAAATTTGTGTTCATTTTCTAACGAAAAATATAAAGGAGTTCCATATAAATTTGTGTCTTGAACCCCTTTGGTGATGCACTTCATTCAGCGTTTGAAATATGGCTTTCTTATCTTTCCAAAGATACATGTTTCAATCATTGAACTATTCAACCCACTCCATTTAATTTGGGTCATCTAGAGATTTTATGAGTTTACTATGTTGACAATTTCCCATTCTTCCATCTATTTCTTTCCACTCTCTCTTCATTTTTATATTTGTCCTTTCTCCAATTTTTGTTGCATTTTCCTACTTTTTGGTTAAAAGTACCAAAAATACATCATACAAAGGAGACACCCTTCTCAAATGTAGAGGAAAATCATTCTCAAACTCGTGGTTTCTCCGATGTTTCAAGGTTTATGTTGTATTTAGTTGGGCAAGTCACAAAAAAAATTCAAGTATCTAATATGACATAAAATCCTACCGATAGCATCTAGTGACTCTATTGGGGATCAAGGTGGCTTATGCACTTGATTGTCAGACATTTCAAGGAACCTCCCTTGGAATGGAGGTTCGCAACTCCATTGAGATGAATTACCTAGTGCCTACATCTTTCTGATTAGATAAATGGCGTTGGTTCATCCTAACAGCAATGTTATCTATGTCCTAAGGGAAAAATACTTTGGTCCATTATCTTTGCCTCATTAGAATGAATTACCTTTAGGCTCAAGGAAAATATTTTTTAATTTTTCAGGATAAAGTTATCAAGACACATAATCATATCCTTGCTTTCATAGTGTCTTACAACATTTTTAGATTTATGCACGAACATGTTTTTGTGAGAATTTTTGTTGATAATCTAATCAGACATATTTTTGAATGGTTATGATGCCTAAAAGATGGATGCATTTTGAATTAGGACTCCTTCAAGAATAAATTATTGAATAGATTCAAGCTAGTTGTGGGCATGTGTGTTGTTGTTGTCATATTTATTCCAAATTCAAAATTAAGAAGAAGATCAGACAAGAGAATTCAAAACACACTTCAACAAAATATTGAGATCAATCCCTTAGGCTAATCAACCAAGTCGTGACAATCAACTCTGTGTCTTCATTGGTTTTCTACATACCAAAAATTAGATTCATCTTGATGAGAAATAAAGTAAATGATGTGGAATCTATGCAACACGAATCTATCGACATTGAAGATGACATGATTGTGTCTAGAATGTTGAATAAATAAATTTCAAAATATGCTACAACTATCATAAGTTGTGAAGAAGCAGCTAAACCTAATATAATCAAGAGCCCTCAACATTTATAACATAGTTTCAAAAAGCAAAACCCTAATCAAGCATGTTGAAACTTCAGTAAATAAAAAGAGAAAGTGCTTTTTGTCTTGTAAGATTATATCAATTTCACAATCATGGAAAAAAATGAATAGATGGAAGAACAAATGATTGATCATGAAACGAATGAATAATTCAAATTCCCCCTTTGCAATGAAGAGATGGTTCTACCCATTTCACAGAATTGCTCAAACCTCACAGTGCTGGGAGAAACTGTATCATCTGAAAAAAATTGATTCAATTAAAAAAAGAAAGGAACAAAATTCATAATGTGAAGTTTTACTTTTTGAAAAAATGGATAATGTTGAACTAGTTATCTTTAAAGAAGAAGATATTTATTGTCTTGGATTGGAAGATTCAATGGTTAAAGGTGAATATTTTCTTGGCATTTTATTTTTATGTTCCACTATTGAAGAGCTCCTTATAGGATTTAAATCCAATGTAATTAAGCCTATGTAGAATGAATGTCATAGTCATGTCAAAGTTGAAATCAAAGAAGATGTGAAGGTGGAGAAGAAATAATAGTGCCCAATATTCATTTCAAGTGAAATGGAAATTGTCAAGGTAGAAGAGATTGATGAATATGATGATTATGAATCATTTGACAATGAATTTGTCTTTGTTGTGGGAAACAATTTAGCCAATGATACCTTCACTGGAAGAAAATACTATTATTGTTCCAACTCAAGAAAAGACATGCAACACACTTATCTTTGATTTGGATCTTATATCTAACACAAATGCATTTGAATCCATTCAGAAATATATTAAATATGTCTAATATTGCTCAAATATGCTCGTAGAAGATTGGGTAGCTTGTTATGATTCCATTTCAAAACATTAATACATTATTGATCTGTCCATTCATGATTATCTTGGTATGCATGGTAATCGTAAGTTCATCATCCTTACACTTGGTTGGTCAATTTTGATGAATATGTTCGGAGCTCGTAAGTCAAAGCCATTTTTATAAAAAGGTAAGTACTTCTCCTAGCCAGTAAACGATTTTGTATAGTCTTTTGGGTTTCTTCTGCTCCCTATAAATAGTTATGCTTTCCTTATTTTGACTTGCTTTCCTTTTCCATCTTTGTTTTGGTGTGCATGTGTTGTTTTTCAATAAATGCAGCACTCTGTTTGTTGTTACCTCATCTCCATCTGTTTGTATTTTTACCTACACATGTTTGTAGTTGTGTTCTTTACTTGGAAAATATCAGTAGACAATCATTTGATTTGCATAAGGAGGTCAAGACAAAGATTGCTTCAGAATGGATGAAAAGATTTCTTTTTGGGAGATATACAATCACTGCTTGATGGTTCAGTTTTCACATTTATTTCCTTGGACACATGCTTTGAATCCAAATGAGAAGGACATATTCAACCCTATGCTAGTTTTATAATGATAGTATTTTTCAGGTTTTAGCATGACATATAGGAAATAACCTTGAAGTATTTCAGCCAACTTGATCTCCAAGCTAGCATATTTGACGGTGCATTCAAACAATGGCATTTACAATCATGAAAATGGAAGTAGTAATGTGAATGTTTGTTCCTCAGGCATCAAATGAAATTATTAATTATTTTCATGAAGTATCTTCAAGTAAAGAGGCAAACATATAGACTTTTCAAAACTAGTGATCGAGCCCAGCAGCACTCATTCATTTCTCATACAATTGAGATAGGTGAAATGGTTGTCAGTTGGTTGGATTGAGATATGCAAAAATTCTAAAGTAAGTGATATGGCCTAGTAGCATGTGTTGATTTCTAATAGGATTGAGAGTGGAAAACTAGTTATTAGTTGGTCGGGTCAAGACGTGAAAATGTGTGTTACACATTGTTTACAAGAATCCATAGCAATAAAGGCACCAATCACCAAATATTTTGAAGTTCTCCTACATTTCGCTAGGAAATGCATTCCCACAGTTAAAACCAATTATTGTCATGAAATTTTAAATTTCACCACAACACCCCCAATTGTGTTCCTATAGGCTATCAGAGGTGTTTTCACGATAGGGATAGTGAAACTTTTTAGCTTTGAAGATGTTGACTTCATAGTCCAATGGACAAGGTTTGGTTGTGGATGGAAAATCTTCATGGGTGGGGTGGTTCTTTGCCTCAGAGCTAGTTGGATTAGTAGCTACAATTACAAAATAATACTTTTTTCAAATGCGTGAACTTTGGATGACTCTTGTTTTACTTGCATTTTCTAGAAATGTTCCTTCTGCACTATAATTTGAACTCTTTTTAGCAAAAGTAACTAGACCAAGAAACTAATTCACAATTGACAGCAATCCAAAATGGGTTGCACTTTTCTTCTTGATGCAACCAATCCATTGTTTGTGAAAATTGGTTGGGCTTTTATTGATAAACAAATCTAAGAATATGAGCTTCAATTTTCAAAGCAATACATTATGATGACATAACTATAATATTTTTAAATTAAAGATTGATTATTCTCAAATAACTCATATTAAAAGCCATAATATATAAAATAACTCTTTCATTCAATTCCCATTATATTAAAAGCCATAATTGATAAAATAACTCTTTTATTCAATTTCCATTATATTAAAAACTATAATAGATAAAATAACTTTTTCATTTAATTCCCATGGGAACGATTATCATCCTCAACGTATTTATAGAGGTAAAAGGTGTTTAGTCTAGCTTAAACCAGTTTTATGGCACACCATTTATCTTGTGCATGTTACGCAACTTTTCTATGAATATTGAAATGTATAGGGTTTTGGATGCCATTGCATCTAGGCCAATTGAGGTTCGAACAAGTCAAAACTCGACAATGGTTGGAATTGACATGTGCATTGAGGATATGACGAAAATAGGGAATTTATAGTGGCATTTCTGGATGTTGATCCATCCTTAATTTCAATATCAAAATCTATGATAGGGAGCCATGTGCCAAGAAATTATCATGTGTAGGAAACGAAACAAGATTTATTTAGTAGGGAAGTATCATCATTTGAGAAACCACGATTATGGTATCCACCTTATGAGGTTATTCGAGCGATATATTATTTCCTTAAAAGTGGTATCAACGGCCTTCAAATAATTTTCATATGGCATTGAAAGCCCAGCCAAGTCTGTTACAAATGTCTTTTCAATGGATCGATCACCAAAGTGAAGTGGACGGTTCATTTCTCGAAACACTCCTCACAATGTTCAACAGCTTTCAAAGACAGTTTTCACTAAACAAACTGTAATGACGCATTTCCACAAGCCTTCTTCCACAATCTAATTGGCCTTGCATGCTGGAACAACCCTGTAATACTGCAAGGTAGTTTCTTAAAGTGATGTACGTATTTTCAAAGCCCGAGTGGAATGAATAGATATTTTTGTGAGTTATCATGCTAGGGATGATAAACATGCAACATATGCAGGTTCCCTTTTTCATAATAGTCGACCTCGAGATGCTTGAAAGATAAGAATCGACTTGCAGAAATATTGTTTTCTTTTTTTCCTTGCCAGGAAAATGTTTGAACAATGTTGGTGGGAAAAATATGGCACTAAATATGTATGCTTAAAATTTTAGAGTAGATGAGTCCAAGATGATGGAAAGGCTGTGGGGTGAAAACTTTTTGATCCAGCTACCAAAAATTGGAAGGGTGGCTCTTACCAGTCCATTTAGATTATTGAATTTTATGAGTCATGGGGTTGTTCTCGCCTTTGTTTTATATAAAATTGATATTACACCAAAAGAGTGCATTCAAGCCACTTCGGGGTTCAACTTGATAGAAATCAGGTTATTAATGTGAATGTGTATGATATGACCAACAATTAGATGCCATTGAAAATGTATGGCCCTGAAGTTATAGATGATGAAATTTCACATGTTAGTATGTTTGATTTTGGAGACGCATTCCGCAAACATGAAATGTGTTGTAGATATAATCAGTGGTAACACCTCCCATGATCTATGATAACAACTTTAGTTGGAATATAAGTTATTGTGCTCTTAGTTGGGCACATATTCCATGTAGTTATAATCGGTATTACTAGAACTTATAGGTTGACTTTCATAAAATGAAAGAAATGAAAGGACAAGCACAAGCAACAAATATTTCCAAATCTCATCTACTGTTTCACATGAGATAAGAACTCCCATGAATGGGGTTCTATGAATGTTGCAAATGCGAATGGATACAGAGCGAGACTCAACCTAACATAATTATGCATGCATAGCTCAATCCAAAGGAAAAGCCCCGATAGAAATAATAAATGAAGTCCTTCATTAGGCAAAGATTGAGGCAAGAAGGATTGAGTTGTAGGCCCTTTGATTTTGGAGAAATTTTAGATGATGTCTTTTCTCTCTTTTCCGGAAAGTCAAGAGACAAAGGTGTTAATCATGCATTATTTATCTTTGATCAAGTGCCATAGTTTCTTGTGGGTGATCCTGGGCAGTAATGACATATTATAATCAATCTTGCTATAAGTTCAATTAAATTCACAAAACAAGGCCACATTTTCGTGTGTGTCCACTTTCTAGAGAAAATGAAAATTGTGATGGAAACCAATAGGGAAACGTTATCAAAGTGGCAAACTGAAGGATTAAAAAACTTTCCAAGTAAAAATTGAGCGGGTATGAGACAACATATAGAAGGAATATGTTGACCCCCGAAATTGACCAAGTATTGGGCAAGCACACATTTACGCACTTCAAGCAGAGATCAACATCACTAGCTGAGAGATGTGTGTATCTAAACCACATAACCTATGTGTACACTTTGAATAAAATTGCCAGCAAAGTAAATGTTAGTTGTCAAAACTGTGCCAACACTTGCTACATGATAAAGTGGTAGGACACAGGGAAAAGTAGCCACATGAACCTAGGAACTGGAGGGGATCTCACGGGGTAAAGCGATAGGTGGATTGGCTAGCTACAGATCCTAACATAAAGTTATTGTGGTACGGCAGTGAATGGCATGGTATTTGGCCTCAAGGCAAGCTGACCATTCAAATATGGGCTCTAGAAGCAAAGGCTTAAGAGGGAGAAGAAAGGAAAGAAGCTAAAAAATCCATTCACTCCAACAAGAATAAAAGATAGCTAGTCAAGAAGAGAGTAGCAGACAGTAAAGAGTGAGAGTGAGAGTGAGCGTGAGAGCGAGAACGAGTAAACCATAGCCGAGAGAAACAAGATCAAGCACTGCTATTAGATTGTATTAGGGAGAGTCAAGAGTTTTGAGTAGCTATGGTTTGGAGAGAGAGAGCACCTAGGATGTTAGGTGTAATAACATTCTCCCTTGTATTCAACAGAGAGTGAATCTAATATAGAGAATATTTCATTTAATGTTTATCTGTTGAATGATATCTAATAGCATCTTAGTATGTTCCCCAAAATCATCTAATATTCTTCCCCTTCCACTTCCCCAAAGATTACTCTCCTATTTCATGCAACTAAGATGAGCACAACCCAGATCCTCCATTCTTTTGCACCTCAAGTGAGCTCGTAGGAATCCCTTTCCCTGCATGATATGTTGGTGCAAGAACTAGTTCAAGATTTTGTGAACTAGACTAGCTAACATTTTTACTTTCATTCCCAGGACGGGCTTGTCTCTCATTGTTATCATGGTAGTAGGGCTAAGAGTGTGAAAGCCATTAAATAAGGTTAATCTCTGGTGGTGCATCGAGCACAATAAATACGTTAAAAATCTAGAATTTCCCACATAAGTGGTATGTAAAGCAGGTAAACAAGCTATCGAAAAAAACAAGTTGGTCTTGGAAAAAACCCTCACAAAGCTTACTTTCAAAATCACATCCAAATAATTTTTTTATAAAAACAATGAATATTTAAAAATGGTTTGGGATATTATTTAATGTTATTTTATAATTAATTTGATATATTTATTTATGTAGATTAATTTGAAATAAATAATAAATATTATAGATATTTTAAAAATTCAATAATAATATTTATTTTTTATTTTAAAATAATTTAATATATTTATTTATCTTAATTTATTTAATTTAAATTAAATAATATGATTTTTTTTTTTTCACTTTATTTCTAAAATAATTTTTTGTGTATATTTTATTTTATTTTTTAATTTTAATTAATTTTATATTTTTAAAATTCTTTAAGTTGAGTATTCATTTTTCTTTCTTCCCCTTTTCTATTTTATTGATTAAAAATTGACAAAAATATTAATATTATTTAATTCAAATTCAAATTTTATTAAAAATACAAAGATTATAATTTATTTAAATAATTAATATTTAATTTTAATACATTAAATAATTATTTTAGAAAAATCAAATAATTATTAAAACATTTATTATTATGTAAAGTTTAATAACAAATTACACACTTAATTACTTTCAAAATATTATTTATTGATTTGGCCTACTTATCAAATTATAAGAATTTAGATATTATATAAAGCAAACGGCGAGGAATTATACAACAAACATATTAAAAAGTAAAGCAAAACCTTGTAAATTATAAAAATTAAAAACGAAAGGAAATATCCATCACAATCCATGGTCTTACCGTCACTTACGTGTATGTTAAATCATTTATTTTCAATAATGGTTTTTTTTCAATTCTATAACATAATTATTTTTATAGGTGTTTCATAATGGTAATTTGTGAGGGGGTCGATGATGGTGATAAGTTGTAATGTTTGTGAGTATATGATAATTTATAGATATTTTTTAATTTAATATTTATTAAATAATTATAAAAAAATTGTTAAAATTATAATATTTTAAATATATAATAATAATGGTGGAATTAAATTGAAATTATTTATTTTTTGAATAAATAAAAATTATATAAAAAATGAGTTTGATATGAAATAAATTTTTTAATTTTATAATTATTAATAAAATATATATTATTAAGATAATGATTATTTGTATAAATCATTTTGAGATGAATAAATAATATGAATACAATTCTTCAAAAAAATAATAATCTAAAAGTTTAATTTATAAATTATAATTGATTATTCAAAACATCAATTTAAAAATAAGACAATTATTCTAAAAACTTTAAATTTTATTTATATAGTTTTTTAAATTTTATTGCTTACAATCCCTTACACACACAACCCATTTCCCAACACCAAAACACAATCAATAAGATTTGCTATGAAAAAATTACTAACTACATGGATGAATCATTGTCTGACTCAAGCCTAAAACACTACTCAATAATTGAATGTTTTATGCCTCTACCCTCTACAAAAACTAGCATATATGCATCAAAAAATAGCGTTGAAATGAACAAGAACTGGAAGAACAAGCAGTTGTAACCATTCCTCTACATGTGTTTTATCGACAAGAAAAACTCTCATTTTGTGTAGGGAGAAAGCACCATAGTAGTTTTGAAACCACTACCTACAAAAAATCATTGTTTAGTAACTATTAGGGCAGTTTCACAACTATCGCCTGCAGGAACATGTGGTTTCCGCATCTTCAACGAAAGTCTATCTTTTTGCATCAGGAACCTATTAAAACCTTCACATGTAGGATTTCAAGATCATCTCGTACCTGGTTCCATCTCTATAGACATCTTTGTACTTAATTGTTTAACCTTCTTGACTACAACTATGTATGAAGTAACTATTTAGGAAGTGTTATAATGATACAAGTGGCACATTTACATATTTTTTAGAATAGTGGTTTAGTTAGCCAATATTGATAACAGGTAATAATTTTAAATTCAATTAGTACCTTAGGATCTAGGAAGCACAATTGATTACCATGCAACTAAACATGCGGAAATATCCAGAAGCAATAAGTAACTAGAATCAGAAACAACACAGAATATGAGAGACAATACCCAATTGTATTAATACTCTTCCAGAAGGAAATACAACAAAGAAGATTGCCACAGTTCTTCTTCCTTACACACCTCTATGGCTCCCACACCTCTAGGGCATAAACAGTAAATCTCCTCAAGAGCTCACTCTCTCTCTTACGGTCCCAACACACAACTCAAACACAGAGTTGGTGTTCACCTCCAACCAGTCAGTATCACTACTGCCAGTACCACCAGTCAGTATCACTACTACCAGTACACAAGTGCTCCATGCACTCCAAGTACTCAATCGTACTCCAAGTAGATCTCCCCTGATCTTGATACCTGTTGTGTTGCTGTCACCTTTGATCCTGCTGCCCTGCAGATCACCTTTGACCTCATACCCACACACACCTGCAAATCAACTGATCTTACTTACCATGTAGATCTCTCTACACCCTGAAGAACCCTTGTCCTTGCCTCACCAAGTCCTTATGATTCTCCAAACAGTACCCCGGTGGATCTTCTCCCCAATCTAGCACACCTGCAGACCAACCTGATCATACACACTCGGCACCCCTGTGGAACTAGGAGGAGCTACCCTTGCTCTCTTCACTCTCAGAAGGAGCTAACCAAGCTCAACTCAAACTAGAACAAATTACAATATAGCCCATGATTCTATTATATAGATCTCATGCAAACAATAATTAGACATCCAATTACAATAATTAGATCCGCAGCTTCAAGACTAAAATTAGCCTTTTACATGCAAACAATCGGTTCATTAACAAACTGTCTGTAACACTCACAATTTCGAACCACACAGGCGACCAACGTCGGTCCCTGTCTACCTGGAGATGACCGACGTTGGCTGAATATTGTCGATGTTGGTTGCCTTCCTGTCTACCCCTGACCGACGTCAGTTGGCCTGATCGATGCCGGTGATTGTGACACTCAGCAACCTCCTCCCCTATTTGCATCAGTGAAGCTTTTAGCTCCACAACCTAACAGACATCTTTGTACTTAATTGTTTAACCTTCTTGACTACAACTATGTATGAAGTAACTATTTAGGAAGTGTTATAATGATACAAGTGGCACATTTACATAATTTGTAGAATAGTGGTTTAGTTAGCCAATATTGATAACAGGTAATAATTTTAAATTCAAATAGTACCTCCCAAGTATGGAGGCTTTTAGTCCCCAAAAGCATAAGAATTCATGAGGTGAGGAAATTTCTTCCCCACTTCCTCCTTAGAATACCGATTTTATTTGCTTGGCATTTGGCCTCTCACTCCAATTTACCAATGCTCTTGCACTCTTCTTCTTGTCCCTTTCTCCCTCTTTTGCAACACCACATATGCTCGAATTATTCTTGACTTTATAGCTCTAATATTTCTAATGGAAAGTACCAAAGAACCTTCTTCTTTGTCTAGCATGGAAGTCTCAAAGAGAAGTAAGTTCTCAACCTTCACAACGTAATATATTTTAAAATAAGGAGACAATTCCAATCTAAAAGCATTCATGTTGTTGAAGTGCAAGGATCATGTGCGGGGATTTTAGTATGGTTTAAAACCATATTGTTCAAGTTTTGTTTGACACACCAACTTAGGAGGGATGGGGACTGTCTAACCTCTCCTAAAAAGAGACCTAAAATTCTCCCCAAGGTCTATATCTACCGGGTAATGGCATACCCTGTAATCCAGTTGGTCACTGCAAACTGTTCCAATACAATGGGACTTTACTAATTTTGAATTTAAACGTAGTTTTAAATTTAAAAGGTATGAGGGAAATGCAAGTTTTTATGGTCTCATTCATGTGTATTTCCAACATGGTCAGATTTCCAAAACTACAAAACTATCGGATTGCCAAACCTATAAAACTACATTTTTTTCAAAACTACATTTTTATTAAAAAAATTGTAAAATTATGCAGCTTTCATCATACTTCAACCACCGTGGATAAAACCAAAAAATAGGCAACTTGGGTGTTATGAAGAACAAGAATGTTGTCATTGCAGCATCTAGGTCAAAAAGAGAGCAGTTGGTAGTTAATTTAGTGGTTGGTTGCCTCAAAGAGCCTATCTACATCAAGTTGGGATTCCAATAACTCTGGTATGTGATGACACCCTCCCTCATCCCACATTGTAATTCACTATGTGGGTAGAGGTATTTGTCAAACCCTATTCCAATTATTATTCATAAAGTAAATGTAAATGTAAGGTTGAATTTAATAATGGAAATGTGCTTAATTTGAGTGAAAACATTACGAATAAGAGTCTTTGGGATATTATGCATGAATGAAAATGGTAACATCATCATAACTATAAGTTACGTCCCTAACAAATTTCTAAAATCCTAGGTAAGAATGTGTTTCATCTCAAATGTCTAACTAATGAGGATGTCTCATTACATGTCAATGGGCAGTTCCTCAAGCACTACTTCTAGGCCTGAGTTGGTCTGATAAGGTCTTGTAAATAGTTTGTTTTTGTTTTTTGCCTTTGTTTCATGCTTTCATTTTTTTTCGGTGGTTGTTTTTTCATTGACCCATTATCGTTCATGGCCTTTTTTTGGTTTGGACCTATCTTTTTTTATCCTTATGGGTACCTCATTGCTCAAAGAAAGAAAGAAGATGGGTGTGTAGGTAAGTAGCAGGATTGATATTATGGTGCTTAAGTACTCTGAGTAGTTTATGTATTAAGATTATGTTTATGAATTCAGGTTCAAAAACTTTTGTTGTCATGTGTGTTTTAGATTTGTTCATGTTTGGGTAAGTTTGGGTAAACTATTTGAACTCTAAAGATATTCTCGAACCATGCACAAAAAACCACAGTTTAATGGTTTATAGGTTTCCTTGGATGAAATTGCTCAATTAAAATCTAGGGTGAAAATATATAATTATGCCTTTTGTTTTTCATGGTGGTCCCCAACCCAGAATTGAGATGATAAAAACAAAGAAAGAAAAGAAAATCAATTTATAGAAAAACTCAATTCTTAGGTGATTCAGGTGACTTCTACAGGGGCTATAGATGCCCAACTAGCAGTAGAGTAAGGCCTTGAGTGGGATTAGAGACATCTCCATCAGGGTTATAGATGCTTGGTTGGAAGCACATCTATTTCCATGCATTTGTCCTAAGGTATAATTCACTAGCCTTGTGATTGAAGTCATAGTAGCTAGTCCTTGTAAGTTTCACAAAGCAGTAATAAATTCATTTACACCCATGAGGCGATAATAAATTCATTTTCACACACTAGGTCAATAAGAATATTATATTGAGTCTTATAATCATTCCATTATTTTTCTCTCTCAAATCTTTTCATGTTCCATGCATTGTCTTGCCCTGAGATTCTCTGTTCATAGACACATATCTTTCATTTCAAAATACTCATGAGTATTTTCCAGCAAAGTTTTCATTTGGTGTTTCTGTCACAACATGCCCTAATTCCTCTGGAATCATAGTACATATCTTTTTATTTTTTTATTATGCTCTCTCTCTCTCTCTCTCTCTCTCTCTCTCTCTCTCTCTCTCTCTCTCTCTCTCTCTCTCTCTCTCTCTCTCTCTCTCTCTCTCTCTCATTCATGGATCATCTTGGTTTGCATGTCGAATTAGGTCCTAGAACCCCCTACATTGCAAATACCAAGTTCATGTAACAAATTCTCATACTAGACAATTAGTCTAAAAATGGAATTTAAATGTGTTTATTTGCCTGGGAAAGTCCCTATGTGCCTTATAGATTGAAGGCTACCAATCAATAGCCAGAGCCTGAGGGCTACCTGTCAGTAGCCATAACTTGAAGACTTTTGTTGGTAGATAGAACTTGAAGGCCACCTGTCAGTAATTAAAATCTGAAGGCTATCTTTTAGTAGTCAAAACTTGATGGGTGCCTGTTAGAAGTTGGAACCCAAAGGCTATTCAACAACTCATAATCCTTCGAAAAAACTATCTTACAACCCTTATTTTCTTGCCACTTGTCAAATAAGTTTTTTCTTACAACATTTTAATTTTTTTAGCATAACTTTTGAACCATAGCCCCATTATGTGATCTATCTGTGACACTAGGAAGATAGTTCCAACCCAAACATTATGGTATAATAAGTTTTTTGGTAATTTGTGCCAATCAAGATCCATCATCTTTCTCTTAACCAAGTTCCTTATTTTTATTATAAATTACATTTAAATGACTTAAAAGCTTTTTGCTTAAAAAGGTAACTTGTCTTTTGTGTTTTGCATGTGTGAAAGCAATTAAAGTGCAAGGAGCTTGGATTTGGGGGGAAAAGTGTACAATAAAATTCAAGTTAAATTCCAATTGGATTTTGGAAGGAAAAATCTTTCCCTCTATTGACCTATTTTTTCTATAAATAGAGAGATAAGAGCCATTCCAAAGGCTTTCTCTTTTTTGTATTCCAAGGAAACATTGTGGCTAAAACACCTTATTTTGCATTTTATTGTCTTTAAGGTAGTTTATTTACTTTTATGCTTCGCCATGTTGTTATGATGGAAAATCTTGTAGCTGGATGATTATTATGGATCCAAACATTGTTATTCAAAATGAATATCTTGATTAATTGAAAGTTGTGGGGACTTGTGTTCATTTCTTGCACGTGCAATATAGTGGTTATGTTCTCTTTTTCTCACTATTAACTTCCCCTCAGACTCTTGCATCATCTTCTAGTCATGGTTGTGTTTATACTGGGTAGGCTAAGGATTGATTTTATAGAATTTTATCGATCACTATTTCGAATTTGTTCTCATTGCAACAGGTTCTTTCTTTCTCTCTTTTCCCCTTTTCTTTTTTACTTTTGTATGCATTTGTTAATATAGGGCTTGATCATTTTTTAATACAATTTGGGTTTACAAGTTATATTTTGAATGCAAAGTTTATTTCAATATTTTTTATGCATTTTTGTATTTGTGCAATGGAATGAATGTCCAAAATCTATTATTTTCCCATTGTTTAAATCTCAAAATGTTGAATTTCATTTAGGGTAGTTTTATAAATTTTAACATTCTAATAGTTTTGTAGTTTTGGTAGAAAGGTAGCTCTAGAGTTTTATCAAAATGATAGTTTTTCAATTTTGGCAATCTGACAGTTTTATAGTTTTGGCAAAATGTAGTTCTACAATTTTGGCAAAAAGGTAGTTTTGAAGTTTTGTTGAAATGGTAGTTTTACAATTTTGGTGAAAATTTAGTTTTGTAGTTTTGGTCAAATGAGAGTTTTATAGTTTTGAAAAAATGTCAGTTTTAAAATTTTGGTAAAAAGACAATTTTGTAATTTTTGCAAAAAGGCAGTTTTGTAGTTTTGGCAATCTGAAAGTTTTATAGTTTTAGAAATCCAATAATATTGAAAACCCACATGAACGCGACCACCAAAACTTGCATTTCCATCATACCTATTAAAGTTAAAACTATGTTTAAATTTTGAACCAGCAAAGGCCCCTTAGATTGAAACTCCGCATTGACCAATTGGCTACCTAGTATGTTGTGACCCGGTAGACATAAACCTTGGGGAAACTTTTAGGTCTCTTTTTAGAAGAGGTTGGATGGTCCTCGTACCTCCTAAGTTGGTGTGCCAAAATACCATCAACACATTCTTAAGAGGCTTAACCTCTTAGTTTGACCTTATAAGACATAGGATGCTTCATGGTGTACCCTCTTGAGATTTTCACTAATGTTCTATTGATTGCCTTTGTTTGCCCATTAATTTTTGGATGAAAATCAATAGATATATTCAACCTATTATATATTTTCTCCCATAATGTAGTCTAAAATTTTCCCACAACCCCATCAAAAGGATATAATTGTTGTAAAAAAGCCATATGTTTGTAATGACATGCTTTCTATAATTTATTTTATTCTTGGAAACATTTGGGAGGTTGATCATATGTATATACGTATGACGGTTCTCTTTCCATATTAATTAGTGCTTCCATTTTTCAACCAATTGAATAAGAGCATATAATTCTTTATATGTGCAATAATTTAGAATTAAACAATGAAATAACTCTAAATGCTAATAAATAGACTTATCTCCTTGCAGTAGGATAGCCTCCATAGCATATCTACTAGCACATGTTTCTACCTCAAATGGTTATTACAAATTCAGTAAGGCTAAAATCGATGCATTGTTATTATTGTGTTTAAACTCAATAAATGCATCTTGATGTTTCTTAATTACCCCAATTAAACTACATACCATTTGTTGTAATGGTATGCAATGGGGTTGGTATGGTTGAGAAAGCCTTGATGAAGTTTATCAAATACTAAATTGCACCCACGAAGCACCTTGTGTCAGTCACATTGGAAGCCCTGGGACAATTCAAAATGCCTTTACCTTTCTTGAATCAATTCTCAACTTCCCATCCCAAACCACATGCATCAAATAGACAAGTGATTATTTGAAAAACTCACACTTCTTTTCATTCAAAAATAGCTTATTTTCCTTCAAAACTTTGAAAACTAGTTTCAAAGTGATTAGATGTCCATCTTAAGTTTTTATGAAAACCAATATATCATCCAAGTAAAAAATAACAAAATGCATTAACCACATAAAAGTAGCCAGTGCATTACAAAACCCAAATGGAAGCACTAACCACTCATAAAAACATTGCCTTTTTATTAAATATTGCTTCCATGTGTCCTCATCTTTTATTATAACTTTGAGACATCATAATTTTAGATCCAACATGGTAAAACACTTAGCATGTTGGAGTTGATCTAAGAGATCATCTAGATGAGGAAGATGGTACCTATTCTTTATGGTTATCTCATTTAGAGCTATATAATAAACACACATTCTCCATGTCCCATCTTTCTTAGTTACAATAATAATTGGAGAACCACACAGATAAGTACTAGGATGAATTATACATTGATTCAAAAAAGATTGTAATTTTTGTATTGTTGATAAAGACCAATGTTAGAGAGAAGACAATCTAGTAAAAATTGTATCTCATGCTCAATAGCCCTCACAACTAGCATACTAGTGGGCTCTAAGAAAACTCCCTTAAACTAATGCAATACCTCTTCAGATATTTATTAGTAAACACATTATGAGAAGTTTTATATTCTACCACTTCCTTATCTTGGATATCCCTCAAAATAAGTAAAGCAAACTTTTTATTTTCATTAATTAGCCGCTTAGTTTGAGAGGTGCTTACCAAGGAGATATTTGATTTTCCTGCATAGGCCTTGATGATGTAACTTTCCCCATCCTTAACCAAATGGTATTAGTTGGATCTTCTCATGAAGATCACATCTTGAATATACATATAAGGTCTGCCAAATACTACACCACGCATATCAGGAGGTACAACATCCACCACAACTTCAACAATGTAATTTGTATTTATATAAAACTAAAATTTGAATTGTTTGGTTACTTCAATCTATACTCCTTATTTCACCCAACCTAAATCATATGTATAAGGATGATTGTGTAACATCTCGACTGAAATCTACCTAGAATAACATGATTTTTTTAATTTAATCAATGGATTCTTTTATTAGATTACAGCATGAGAATATAATTAGTGATCCAGTTAAAACACTCTAAGTATGATAATTGTAAAATAAACATGTGACATTTATCCATTATTTATCACTATCATCAGATGGAACACAACATAACAAATTATAGAAAATAATTACAGATGTCCAGCCATGACTGGTTCAAATATACAGCCACTACTATCAATGCACAATAAATAAATATTTAGTTTTCATTAGAGATAATGTTTCATTAATAATAAATCAAATATAATATAAAAGATAGAAGATACAAGGCTCCACAGAGCATGAGTTCCCCAAACTCAGTATCTATGATAATTTCAAGTGTCATCTCTAAATAAGTACTAATGTGGAGAGGGAGAGCATAATATGAATGTTATTTCACACCAACCATAGACCATCGATCCCCTACACAATCCCCCATCAAAGATTGGCCTTCCCTTCATGGATGGTACAGGAATCTAAAGAGACAAGCGAGTACCCATGTGTTGTATGATTTCTAAGAACATGCAATGTGCCATAAAGAAATCTATTCTAACATGATATTGCACAAACATGTAAATCATACATATGAAATAACAATGTCTAATTAACATTATTTTGGCCAAAATTTTCAATAGTTATTGATCTCTTAGATTAGTCAAATTCATACACGCCACTTGATCAGTTACCTTCATCTGACATTATGATGCTATTAAGCTAGTGAAGTCCATCTCACTACTCACTCAGTATCAGCAATGTGAGATTTGATTAACATAAATATAACCAACAAATTCATATAGATTACTTCCTCCAAACAAGTATAAAACATGCTAAACATAAGAATAATCAAACTGTATACATTTAATCCATCAAATGTATAAATGAATGACCACAATTTTATTTATCACATAAAATATTAAGCATAACAATTATAGTTTATACCAACTACGTATAATTTATAATTAGACTGCATACTCAAAAATTTTTAAGTAAACACAAATGCAGTATATTCTATGACAAGCACTAATATCATAGTCCACCATTTTATGTACACACTACTCACTTTAAACAGTCAGTTATAAATAAGAAAGTCATAATTCTCACAAACACATAATATTTGATTTTAACATTTGTTATATTTTTAGAAGGTTGTATACATGTATAAACAGGGTTCTATTCTTCAATAATCTATGACTTAGTTTTGAACTATCAATGGAACTATAAATATAGGTAATCATCACATGCACTGTTATATATGTATATGCACTCATACATACTAGTAAACTCATGGTATGTATCGTACACAAGTTTTCAATGAAACAATGTACAATACATTGACCAATAAATCTCAATAAGTATTAGTGGTCTATGTTACGGTATACTAATCATTAACAATACACATAGTCTATAAATATACTAACCATTAATGGAACAATCATGGCATATACTAACCACTAACCACTAGATCAATACTTAGTAATACATTATGAGTTACATTATATAGTAATACAAGTATACTTATGAATGAAGAGTCTATATTCAACATATCAAGCTGAAAGGATATAATCAATATGGTATTTAATATAGCCCTTGTTTCAAATGAACTCATACCTATATATAGTCGGTTTGAAGTATAATCACACACAATATCTAAAAATCCATAACTAAATATATAGACAGACTTGGCATGATTTTTATTTTGGGTAAGTACACAAAGTTGGGAGACAAAAAGTGGCCTATCCATGGACATGATTTTCTTAAAATTTTAGAAATCTGAACTTTTGTAGATAATTTGAGATATTTACACTCCAAATTTGAAGATGGAGTAAGAAAATGAAATGTATCATTTAGAGTCTAGTTTCCAAAACATTAATTTTTTTTAAAATGTTTAAGTATAACTAGGTCAAACATCTAAAATTTGAAGAGGAACTCATATTTTTTTAAGAAAATAGAGTAGATAGACAGTCGTGTGGTGCACCATTTTTTGAGTAGTGTTTGATATTTTTTGAAACCCTTTGGAAAAAATTTAGATAAGATATTCTAGTTTATGACCTATATTTTTTTATATTTTTTCAATGAATAATTTTTGTATGAATTTTTCAAGTAAATAGATCTGAAAAACTGAAAAAAGCATGGATAGTCATCCGTGCAGCACGCTTAACTACCTCAAAAAATAAAAATTGATTTTTTTTAATGTGTGTAGAATTAGACCTGATTTGTGAACATATAACCTATTTTGCACTTGGATCAATGAAATACAAATTACATGAATATGTATAGACATGTATGTTTACAATCATGTTATTATAAAAGCAATAATGTGATCATGTTACTGTTGTTTTGCACATTAAAGTAGTGAACATGTACACGAAGCAAATGTTGGTTAATAGATAATAGGACTATATTATTATATTATCAATAACGTGATTATGTTCTTGTTGTGTTTCGTATAAAAGCATGTGTACATGCACATGAAACCAACATTGGAATTAAAAGTTTACATTTATATTGTTACATTTAGTTCCTTATACTTTAAATTTATTTTAGTAAATATAATAAATTAGGGTCACTCTGCATCTGATAAAGTTGGTCTCTCATTTGCATGCCTTACGATGTAGAAATTATTTTTGCAAAATCTAATATGGTCAGTACTTAGGCATTTTCAAGGTCTAAGTATTAAATCTAGGGATTTCAATACATAACTTTTGCAATTGATATCCATTTTTGGTAAATATAGTCATTTTTTAGGTTTTTGTGCATTCTAGATTGATTCCTAGCATTTATAGGAGTCTTAAGTTTGTCAAAATTGAAGTTTTAAAACCACTCACTTTGAACATGATCCAAAGTGGTGTGATTGGGGTAGTGTAGGTCACATTGATGACCTACACACATTAAATGACCACTTTATATTAATTTCACTTGTTCATCATCCCTCCCTCATCCTTGATCACTTATTACTCGTTCCTTATTACCTCTAATCACTCTCTCATCATTCTTCATTATCCCTAATCATTCCCTCATTGACCCTCACTATCCCTAGACATTTCTAATCACTCCCTTATCATCCATAATCACTCCTCCATTGACCCTCACTATCCCTCATCATCCCTAGTCACTCCCTCCCTATCCTTCATTGTCCATAATCATCTTTCGTCATCCCTCATCATCCCTAATCACTTCCTCATTCTTATTTACTCCCTCCTCATCCCTCCTCATCCCTAATCACTCTGTCATTGACCTTCATTATCTCTCATCATCTCTAATCACTCAGACTTATCATCCCTAATCGCTCCTTCATTGACTATCACCATTCCTCATCATCCTTAATCACTCCCTCCTCATCCCTAATAATCCCTAATCACTCTTTCCACATCCCTCATCATCGCTAATCACTCTCTCATTGACCCTCACCATCCCTCATCACTCCATCATTGACCCTCACCATTTTTCATCATCCCTAATCACTTCATCGTCTAGTGTAAGTATATACTCTAAAGATATCTTTGATTGCAATCGTATGTTGTTTAATCCATTATAATAGAAATTAACTCTTTTCTAGGACTTATTGTGTTGTCAATACTCATTTGTGATAGTCAATTTTATTACTGATGAATTGGATGATCTTCCAAATTTATAGTCAAGTAACATTAGTACTAACATAAAATAGAGTCTGAATTTTAGTTCATCAAATTATATTTGTTGTGCAGCTAACTAGATGAAACTTTATTCAGTTCCACCTTTGATAGCTTAGTTCAAAGGATAAAAATTAAACATAAATCTCTTGTATAATTTTCTAATCCTGAGAAGATTTGAATTAGATGCAAAGTTATTCGGTGTTTCCCATTTCTTTATGACTTGAATACTGGTCAGGTTCACATATGTACTCCTTGTGTGTGTTATACATCCCAAATATTTTATCGCTTGCATGAAAAATGAACATTTATTCATATTTTCATAAAAACATGTTTCTGAAAAATGAGAAACAATAGTTCACCATGGTGTAGATGTTCATTCCATGTTTTGTAAAGATTAAGATGTCATCAAGGTAGATTATAAAAATGACATAGATAAAGGGCCTAAGGATGTCATTAAACATCTCAATGTATTTGCTACATGAGTTAACTTAAAAGGCATAACCAACTAGTCAATCAATCCTTCCTTTATTTTTAAGACTATATTCCAAATGTCTAGAGGTTCAACATGAATATGATGATACCCGAACTTAAGATCAATTTTGGATAAGACTTCTACACCATGGATATGGAAGAAAAATGCCTTAATATTTAGATGAGGATAATAGTTCTTAACTTTAATCTTGTTAAGATTTTTTTAATTGATTCACAACTTTGGCACAAACACAATTGGGCTTCTATAAGGCAATTATTTGCACATGATGTGTCCATTATCCATGATTTTATGGATCTACCACTTAATGTATTCATTCTCTATAAATGATATGTTGTATAAAAAAGTTTGAGGTAGAGGTAGTTAAGGGATCAAATCAATAGTATTATTTAGTGTACAGTATGTAGGAACTTATTTAGGTGACTAAAAGATATCCTTGTATTCATCTAGTTTATGGTTTAATTATTTTATCTTCGTTATTGTTGGATAAACCACACTATGATATGGTGACATAAGGATGTTATTACATTTACTTCTTACCACCAAGAGTATACTTCTTACTAGAACTAACAAGATTCTTGCACTCCCTAACACTAATGATTGAAAGCTTATGAACTATGATATATGGTATTTCATATCATGATAATCTATCACAACATTTCAAGGATTTACTTCATGGACTACATGCTAATGGAAAATATATGGTTGACCACATGTAAAACATTGCACACCTCTAATTATGAGATGTCACAAAGGATTGCATCTTTAAAAAAAATTATTTTGCACACCAAGTGACACTACTAGGTGATCCATTTCTCAAGGCCTACACTAGACCATACACTAGCATATGGTTATGGATGATCTATAGATTTCAAGTTCAATTTTTGAAAATATGCTTTAGGAGAAATTAAATTACTCTGACTTCCATTAGAAATGATGAAGTGTATTGGCTCACCATTGATCTACATTTGTTAATGAAACAATTTTTTTAATTCGTATAATTTATTGTTGGAAGAAGTAGAGATATTTTTAGTACCGACCATATGATTGGATTCATTATCTAATATCTACTTACCATTTTATAGTGCTAGATAACTTGTGCCCACTTCTCGATATATGCAACTAGAAAACTCATAGTGTGACACTCTTCTTTGGATTGAATATTGAAGTTATAAATTAAGCACCACTTTCCAATCTTGGACTACTTGTTCTAATCATTTGAAAATTATTTTCCACTCTCTGGTATGATGACTCAATCAATAGACATACAAATAAAAGGCCTTCAATGTAATTAGTCAAATCATAAAATATCCTCATATGGAAAGCAAATAATTAGTTTCAAGAAATCACATAGCTTGGTGATCCTCATGTATTACTACCCATTTCTGGTGCTATGGTGGTTTTGCTTGCTTCTCTTTGCTGGTAGATTTTTAATTATGAATTACATCATTTCTAATAGTCCTATATTTTTTCATAGGTGCTAAATATTTATGTTTCAAATTTACCTCCACATCATTTTGATCACTATGTCTTGTATTTTATGCTAGCACTCAACTCTCCACATGTATCTCATAGCATTGTTAAACCCCAACAAAATACCACCATCACGGTATTGGATGGAGCGATTAAGGATGAGGAGGCATGAGGAAGAATTGAGTAGAGATGATGAGTCAATAGGGATGATGAGGGATGGTGAGGGTCAATGAGGGAGTGATTAGGGATGGTGAGGGTTAATGAGGGAGTGATTAGGGGTGATGAGGGATGAGGAAGGAGTGATTAGAAATGATGAGGTATGATTGAGAAGTAATTAGGGATGATGAGGGATGGTGAGGGTTAATGACAGAATGATTAGGGATGATGAGAGAGTGAATATAAATGATGAAGAATGGTGAGGATAAATAAGGGAGTGATTAGGGATGATGAGGGATGAGGAGGGAGTGATTAGGGATGATCAAGCGGTGATTAGGGATGATGAGAGAGTAATTAGGGATGGTGAGAGCTAAAGAGGGAGTGATATATTAAAGCTTCTTCCTACAAATTAAATGTGTCCTTGATGTGTGCACGACAACCATTGTCAATTCCTTGGGTTTCCAAAAATAAGGTAATTCATAAAGCTGCAATACCTTGGTTTCCTCTAGGTTTTTTCTAACCAAAACTTTATTTTCCTGTCTTCTAGGTATTTTGACTTCTTCTTTCAATATTTTCACATATTCTACCTTCTTGTGATTAAAATCCTAAATCACACAAATACCATATATGGTGTCCAAACTTTCACCATTTTGCACTAACTCAAGGTATTCCCTTAGTGGTGTCACAAATGGAACCCTAGGCTTCTTTGCCTTGTTCATCTTTGAGGACTGTGTAGTGGTTCCCTTCAGTGTCTCTTCCTGTTGTTCTTCAAATGAATCACTTGTCGAGCTCGATCTAGTTTCCTCACTCTTTTTTCATTGTTTAATTTTAATTTCTTCCAACTTATGTTTCCCATATTCAAAGCCTTACACCTCCCTATTGTGCTTTAAATAACTCCTCGACAACTATATTCAATTGTTTCCATCACTATAATTCTTATGTCCACCTTTCACTTTTACTTCTTCCTTACACAACTTTAATGGCAATGATACCTTCACCTGCAACGCCTTAGATTTTGCTACAACTATGTTTTAATTTTGTCTTAACTCACTTAACTTTGTTTGCCCAATATTTTAAAATGCAAATGATTTTACAACTATTACTCCCTTTTTTAAATGGCCATAGACCTTAACTTCTCCCACCTACCTCCATTCATTTGCATATTTGTCGGTCATCTACCAATCATCTTTTTCTGCACTATTTTAACCTTTTTAAATGTAATTTTGTTCTTAGGTTATGCACACCACCCTTATCTATGCAACCGTTACCCCTTTCTTTGCATCCATTTGCGTAACTTCTTGCACACCTTGTGAACCTCCTTAGCTTTCCATGAACATGAATTGTGTCATGTCCCCTCTCTATTACGACATGACACTTTACGTGGATTTGCCTATTCCAGACTCTCATAGGTAGATGGTGGTGATGAGAGAGTCATTTTTGCGTTTACTTGGTGATTGGATGGCTCATTATGCTCTTAGAGACGTTATATTTTATTATTACTTTTTTATATGGGGCCAAAATGTTATATTTTTAAATTAAGGTGCACTTTTATTTTATAAAGTTACTTTTTATCTAAAAAGTACAATGAGATTTTATAAGAATATTATGGGGCTTTTAGAGGAAGTTTCCAAAAAGTGAACAAATAGACCCCATGGGTCTCTCATTTCGCATCAAAATCTATATTTTCTCATTGAGTCTTCTTGAGCATTTGTGGGGCTTGATAGTCTGCAAATATTCAGCATAATCCTTGAGAACGATACCTCTCAAGAGATTGCATAACTGAGGAGGTGAAATAGCTTCTGAAGGGTTGCACATTGAAAGTGGTATTCAACCATTTCATGTTGAGCTTCACTTGAGTATTCAGTCTTGGACTGAGTTTCGATATATTTGGAGTCCTCAAACTCTATTAAGGATTTGAGAACTTTGGTTGCAAATAAACTTGTTCTTCATCCATTTACCAGGAGGATTGCATTGACATTGTTTGAAGATCATTTTAGAAGTTCTGGTGGCATTTTCAGCATACTGCAATTCACACCTTGAACCTATATTTTTGTTCATAACTCCTATTTGGCTGGGAGATTAATTTTTATATTGTGGGAGGCATTTACCCTAGCCTAGGCATTCATGTTCATGGAATTTTTGGCACTTGTTAGTGAAGACAAAAATTAATATCAAAATCACACCAGTCAGTACAGTACAGCTTGTACTTGCAGCAGTGTATGAACATCATTTTGGGCAGTGTACGAACAGCATTCGGGCACAACATACAGAACGGGTTTCATTATTGCCATCAACAAATTCATGTGAGGTTCTGATTTCATCAGCAACAACAATACATCCATTGTAATTAACGGTATAGTCCAGGTTCCTCTTCTTAATTGTCATTGCTTGGTACATGTTTGTAAGATAGATTCTTGCTATAAGGATTTGATAACTGCTATACCAATCATTTGCATATCTAATAAACAATGCCAATTGATGATCACATGTCTTATTTTGGTTATGAGGGTTTACATTTTTAGTCACTGAATTTGTACACAGTTGTATTAGTGATTCTAGGGAAAGGTTCTATTTACATTTGCATATCTATAATAGAGACTCAATTATGTACCAAGCCTTTGTATTCCGTCCATAATAAGAAAGGATATTATTTGCATCTAGTTGCATTGTGAGTGCTAAGATGTCTTGTTGAAATCTAAAAGTTGCAATCTATTGAAAAAGGATCTATATATCCATTGAATGAATATATTGGCACTGATTTTTGAATCATGGAGTTGAGTGGATTTGTTGCTCAACAATTTCATATTCAGTTTACACTTACAGCAGTATAGTTGATTGCTTGCCAATTGTTTGACAAAAGTCCATAGTGCAATATCAGTGTTTTGGTGATCCTACTAGTGAGGTTCATTACAAATTGCCACCAACTTCAAATAAAACTTTTGCACATAAACCTAGCACTTTATTTCAAAACAAATTTTCATGCACTAAGTCCTCTTGCACATACTTTTATTTATGCAATGTAACCTTTCACACCTTTGAACCAATCCTTACAATCCCTTTTCTGAAATACATTATACATGTTTGTATCCCTTTTTACCATCATATGTGTACCCCTTACATCTTTTTGGAGATAATATCTCTTATGAACATAAAAAAAACTTGTAAAACTATCTAGACATCTAGAATGAGAGTTTTCAAAAAGACCCTTTATCGAGCTCCATGTTTATATTTATTAAATTAAAACAAAGATTTTGTTAATGAAAACAAACTATATAAAGCAATAAATACTTTTGTGGTAAAATTTCCTCACAGTCATCGTCTTCATCATTCTTGCCTCCACACAGTTACTAGAAATAGGGCTTGAGGCTACTTCCTTTGAAATGCCTTGTGACAATTCACCATTCAACATGTGCAACTTGCATTTGTCAATCTCTAGAATATGATGAATTGCATAAGGTCCCATCCACCTTATATGGTGTTTCCCTAGGTGTTTAGTGTACCTTGAGTCATACAATAATACCTTGGCACCTACTCATATGTTCTTACTCTTTATGTGCTTCATATGCCATATCTTCTATCAACTCCTTTCCACCCCTTCACTCTAACTCGTTAGTTAGCATTCTCATCCAATTTTTGTAACTTTACCAGTCTTTGACCCTATTACTCGAGCTCCTCTAGACCCCCTACATGCACAATGCATGGTGATGGTATTAATAATTCCATTGATAGTACAATGTCTTGCCCATATTCTAGCTACTAACTAAAACAAAGTATATCAATTCAACCACTTGTAAGTTGTTCTATATGCCCCCAATACAATTGAAAATCGATCATCCCATTATTTGCAACCTACATCACGTATCTTTATAAATGCAGTGCCTAATTTTCTATTAAAGGTTTCTACCATACCATTTACATGTGGATGGTAAGATATTGTCTTGTGGTGCACAATCATAAATTCTTGTAAAAGTATGTGCACCATTTCCACAATAAAATGGGTCCTTCTGTCACTCGTCAAGCTTAAAGGACACATATATCTTGTAATTATGTTTTCCCCAAAAAAACTATTTGTATTTGTTGTTGTACAATCCCTGGTTGGCATAGTCTCAACCCATCTTGTAAGATGATTAGTGGTCATTATGATATAACACGCATCACTTGAGGGGATTTTTCGGACCTACAAAATTCACTATCGTTTATTAAAAGGAAAATGATCAACTATTAGAATTAATTCACTATCGTTTATTAAAATGAAAATGCTCAACTATTAGAATTAAAGGCATGTCATCCCACCTATTGGGTTTTCCAAACCTTTGACATATAGCACATTTTTGCATATATTTGTTGGTGTCTTTGTATAAGGTTGGCCACAAATACCCTACCAACAATATATTGTGTGTTGTTGCCTCTTCTGCATAGTGTCATCAGTAATACCTTTATGAGACTCCACAACACCTCTATGCGTTCATGTTCCATTACACATTTGTGGATTACTTCACCTCTTCCCATTTTATATAACTCACCCCAAGAAGACACCCATAAACTTGCAAATGATAACCTTCTACTTTAGTAACCACAATTAATGTTCCATCTCTTCAATTGAAAAGGAAACTTTGTGAGATGTTGTCTTATGGTTTGTTTTGACGAACTACAAGACAAAAATAGGTGTAGGTTGCCCCAGGTATGGAATGAGGTATTCCCCTTCAAAGTGGGAATCGAGAGAAGGGAACCCAAAATCGGGTGCCAATTTGATAGGTAGTGGATGGTTAAGGTGAGGTGGGAGTGTGAACATTGCAATAGTTGAGATTGCACGTATACCACTTCACGTGATAGGCAGATCAAATTGTCGTAGGCAAGGTTGAGGAGCACTAAAATTGAAATAACCAGTCCCCAACGTATTAGTGGTAGCTGATTGGGTTAAATGATCAAAGCTGTAGTTCCAATGGTCGAGGAGTACTAAAATCAAAGTAACTGGTCCCTAGCTTTTTGGTCGTAGCTGATTGGGTTAAATTGATCAAAGTTGTATCTCCAATGGTCATCGTGTTCCAAGTATCCTGGGCTAGGAAGTGCTCCTGGAAAACACGAAAATGTCACAAATATTGGGGATCAACTTGGTCGCAATCCGACAATATGTGTGAGGGGCATAATGTGGGGTGCGTACAATTTACTAACTATTCGTGAGATAGTATATATGCAATCAAAACAACTAAGACAAAGTTGTCTCGAAAGTGGTCGTGGTTTGAGGAGATAGTCACGATCTCCAAAGTCGTTGGTCGAGTAGGGCTAAGATATAAGTGATCTCAAATGTTGTGTGTTGTGGGTAAGGAGATGTATGTGATCTCCAATGTGTCCCATGAGAAGTCTGATGTGACTTCTATAGTGTCAAGGCTGGTTGTTTGGTCATGATTTTGAGCAGTTTTAGGTCGAATAGTTGGTCCATTGAGTAGACGGACGAATGAATGGCCGAACTAACCTCAGAAGACCCCATGTCAACTGAGTGCTGCTACATAGCCCCTGTTTTAAGGGTCTCATGCCAATGTAGTTCTCCCCAAAAGGGAAGAAGAGGGTAGGTTACTGATTGGTTTTGACTAGGTTAGGTCATGGTTAAAGGTTATATGGCTGGTCCATCAAGTAGACGGATGAATGAACGACCGAGCTAACCTCAGAAGACCCCATGTCAACTGAGTGCTACCTAGATAGCCCCTATTTTAAGGGCCTTAGGCCAATGTAGTTCTCTCAAAAGAGAAGAAGAGGGTAGGTTATGGATTGGTTTTGACTAGGTTAGGTTATGGTTAAAGGTTATATGGTTGGTCCATCAGGTAGACGGATGAACGAATGGCCGAACTAACCTCAGAAGACCTCATGTCAACTGAGTGCTTCCTACATAACCCCTATTTTAAGGGCCTCAGGTCAATGTAGTTCTCCCAGAAAGAGAAGAAGAGTCAAAGAGGTTTGTGATTGGTTTGGTTATGTTAGAAATGATGAGTGTATGATGATGTTACAGTGTTTTTCATATTGTGTGATGGTGTATGCTGTAACATAGGTTATGTGGTTTTTCATCCTTAGCAATTTTCCATATTCGTGATGGTGTATGCTAAAAATGAAATGAGTTTATTTATGCTTCAGCAAGTTTCCATATTGGTGATGGTATATGCTTGACATAAATTATGTTTGGTTGATAGTTTCCATGTGTATTGTTTTCCATAGAAACTAATGTGAATGGGCTATGATAATTTATATAACACAAATTGGTATTTGCATTAAATAAATCATGATGTTATGTTAATGGTTAGAACATGTTTTGGTTTGGTTTGGTTGGGTTGGGTTTGGTTTGGTTTGGTTGTATGTGACGAAGGTGTATAAGAAGTGAAAGGTGTTTTGCTCTTTCATTGACAAGGACCATAGCGATAGCATAGATAAGGTTTCTGTAAACAAAAATCCCCGTTCATGCATTACATCATTGACCATTAGTTTTTGTTAAAGAAGTACTCTAATCACTTAACATTAAGTGAGCTCAAAATCCCTTGAGTATTTTAAAGTAATAGGTGTGATTATGTGATATGTGAGGATAGCATTACCCCTTTTAGCAGGAATAACTTTGCCCCTTTTATAGGTGACCCTGAGAACGACTATAGGCAAGTCCATTACTTAATAGTTTGTCAATCATTTTTTTTTTTGGTACACTGATCAATACGGCAAGTCTACTTGGGGATGTTGTTTTGTTTTGTGGTCATGTGAAGCCAATCGATGCGGGAAGCTTCTAAGAGGGTGTTGTTTATGGTAGCAAAATTTGGGCATAGCCATCCTTTGAGGGAGTGGTCTACGTTTTGCTTTATGAGTTTTGATGTCTTTGAATAGCTGTCTTTCAAGGGAGCAGTCTACTAATTACAGCAATAATGCCGCTATCTTTCAAGAGAGCAGTCTACATTGATAGTTTATGACCTTTTAATATTTTATTAGGCATCTCAGTTTTATATTGATTTGTTAACTGAACTTTTAGTCATGGACTAGGCTATAGAGGTTTAGGGGTCTCCTTTTTATTAGGCCAAAGCATTCATGCTTTACAAAAGGGTTGACTAATGTTTGTAGGGGAAAAGGGTTGATAGGAATAGGAATGAGGATGACGAAAGGTTGCTCAAGGGACGAGCTCAAGTTAAAGATCAAGTGAATGATTACTTGATTAACAATAAAATGGTCGCAGATGTAAGGCATTAAGGGGCTCAGGTTCTGGCCGACCTTTGAAAGAAGACAGACGATAAGTCGTTGATCCATACTTGTGTGTTATGATATAAGGTTCGAGCCAATTAAGAGCAAACTTGCCTCATTTGCTTCTTTCCATATTGGTCACATGTTGGTTTTCTTTAAAGACGAGATCTCTGATTTTGAAATCTCGCTCTTTCAAATTTTTGTTGGTTAATGCTTGGTCGATGCTTGGTTGAGGTCGCGATAGTCAGTACAAAGTCGAGTTCCCCCAGTTGCTTTTGTGACAGGGACAATGTTTGACACCCATTGCGTATAATCAATGAGTTGGATAAATGAGATGGAGAGAAGACATTGAAGCTCCTCTTTGACAAGGAGTGCGACGCTAGGATGCATCCTACGAAGCTTTTGCTTGATAGGTTTAGTTGGAGAAGGCGAGATCCTGATCTTCCAGGTTGTAGTTTGGAATCTCAGAATCACTGAAGGTGATGAAGGCAACGGTTGGTAATGATTTGACTAAAATCGCCAGTGGTTGGGGGTTTTCGGGTTGGACCTCCACTCCATGTAAAGCTTTGATTAAGGCTTGGCAATATTGTAGAGAGCTTTGTATTAGGTCATACAAAGACATCTTCACAGGTGTTTGGTGAAGTTGTTTCACCATGGAGTTGTGAATTGCCTCTAAAAATGTTGGTTGAGATGTGTCCAAGATAGAAATCTTGGGTTTTGGTGGTTGAGAAGGCTTGGCGAATGGATATGTTCGAGGAATAGAAACTTGCTCTTTTCCTTTATCCTTTAGAGTTTGGGACCTTATAGCCACATTAATGGTATTGATTTCGAATATAGGGGGAGAAGGTGGTAGAGGAACCATAGTTTGATGATGAGATCCCGATGAAGGTGAGGAGGTTTGGGAGGCATGGGATGGTGTCAGTAGTTTGTCAAAGGGGTCCTTAATGACAAGGGTGCCCTTTTTCAGGTGTTGGCGGATGACAACTTTAAGAGCGCAACAACGCTCAGTATCATGCCCAGGTGTGCGATGATACGCACAAATTTTAGTGTCATCAAACTAAGATGGTTTTGATCCAAAAGGTTGGTATAGCTTAATGGGTGGGAGAACAATGGTAGAAGACTACAACAATCGGCATAACATCGAAGCATAAGACCCCACTAATGGGTTTGCACATGTTGTTGCAGTAGGGGTTGACAACTTCTATTTAGAAGTTGTAGGAGGAGTTTTTCATGCCCCATTTTTAATTGGTGGTGTGGCTACACGCGTAGATGGCACTTTCTTGGTGAGAGGTGTTGAATTTTTTGGAGGAAATATATGTTTGATGGGTAGAGGGACTAATGGGGGCAATTTGTTTTTGTTAGGTGTTGGAGTAGGGAGCACTCCTATTAAGGTAAAAGGGTGTGGACCCAAAATCAAGGGTTATGGTGATGGTGGGGGAGGAGTTCTCCGACGTGATTTAGTAGCCTTCTTTAATATGGTGTGAAGACCACTACTATGCGGGGTGAGGTTCAAATCTACCTTCACTTGTGGGTGAGTGAGGTTCGATACGGGGTGAACATCGAGAGATTTAACCTGTTTTGGCATGGTGGACGCCTGTGAGGGTTTAGGTTCAGACGTGGATGGTTGAGCTTCTAGAGATTTGGAAGTGGAAGCCCGATCCTCGTTGGAGACTTTGGGATAATTTTTCGCAAAAGGGTCAACAGTACGAGATGAAGCGGAATGTGTAAGATAAGGAGCCTTAAGTCACTCCCATAATGCCTCATGTTCTAAGTTCTTCGAATAGAGAAATCCTAAGTTTTCAGCCAATCAAGAGAAGGGTTTAGAGGACGTTGTGCAAGGCTTTATAATTGGTCTTTTAGAAGATTTGGGTGGTTGCGAGAGCGAAAATATGTTAGACGTAGCGATCTCGAGCCAAAGGTGAAAGAGAGCCATCACCGGATCTTCTTCGGCCGAAGTGGGTGAAATGACAAGTTCTCTCGGTGGAGAAGGGATTGGAGAATGTGGCTCTTCAAGAGGATAGAGCGCAGGGATGATCACAGCTTTCGCGTGTGATCGAGGAGCGAAAAAATTATGATCCTCCATTGGTAATAGGAAGGACGAGGGCGGGGCTAGTGGCATTGGTATCGTCAAAGCATCCTCCAATATATGAGAGGTCAAAGTAGACTCTCCTACGTGTAAAAAGGGGGAGGATGGAGGACTATCTTCCATCTGTGGAGGACAAATAGGAGAAGAAGGTTCTTCTATCCGTAGTGGAGAAATAAGTTGACTAACCTCTTTAGACTGTGGGAGAGGTTGGTCAGGAATAAAAGGAGAAACCATGTCGATCGTGCGTATATTGCGCTCTTGGGGGTCATCGGCGATGGTCTGAACATTATTTTGACTTGGGGGATGGTTAGGGAATGGTTGCCTAAAGATATATATGTTTTGGTTAGTCGACGCATTTGGGTTATCCAAAACAAGATCCCCTTTGTCTAACCTGTCCTGAATAACATTTTTGAGGGTTTTGCAATTGTCTATGTCATGACCCTTGACACGATAATTACAAAAGTCACTTTCCCTATACCATGCAGGGATGGCTCGCAAGGGATCAAATTGGGCAGATCGAATTTGAGGGAGGTTGAGGACTCCCTGCTTCACTAGTTTATCCAATACGGAAGTGTATGATTCTCCTATTGGAGTGTATTGACGTTGTATATACCGTTGTTGGAATTATTTTGTGATGTGGAAGGTTTAGATTGGTTGGTTGTAGTCGAAGATGATGATCTAAGTACCACAGCGTTTGTCAATCCCTTGGACTTGGAATGGAAAGAAAAAGATTTAGAAGACGAAAGGTCATTGGATTTTGCGTTGGTATTATTACTACGCAATTTCACCTTATCCTCTTCGATAGCGCGGAGTTCAAGCTTTCGAGCCATGGTGAAAGCTTCATCAAATATGTGGAATGTTTGAACCCGCAAAGTGGATGAGATGTGATTGGCACATGCTCTTGAAAAGAGCTCAATGAGCTCAGGTTGAGATAATGAAAAGAAGAGTTGGTTGATTAAACCTCTCCAACGGGCAACAAAGTCAGCTATTGATTCATCGTTGAATTCTTTAATAGAATATAGGTCTGTGATAGAGACCTTTTTAGTGATATTGATTGAGAAGTGGTCGAGGAATAAGTTGAGTGAAGGTAAAGAGAGAATGACTGGTGATAGAACTATACCAATCAAGGGCGACGCTAAAAAGTGACATGGGGAACGTGCGAAGTAATAACGCATCATCGTGCGCTATGAGATAGCAAGCGTGTCTAAACGCTCGTAGATGTTGTTGTGGGTCCTCTTTACTCTGAAAGCGAGTAAATTTTGAGAGTTTCCACTGGCTAGGGTATGGTCGAATAGGGACCGAAGGGTGGATAAGTTCATTACAAATTTGTTCATATGAAAGAACACTCTTTGAACCTGAAATAGATGTCTCAAGATGGGACATCTTATCCATCAGCATCTTAATTAGATTTGCTGATGGATTGGCAGGTAGGGCACCCCCTAAGTTATAGGGTACTTGGAAGGCGTTGGGAGGGGCGTATGACGTACTTGGTTGCATTTGTGTAGGCGCAACATATTGATAATTTGTCATAGGAGCCAATGTCGAAGCTAAAGGGGCTTGTGCCGTAAAGTTGGAGGGCACAACTTGACTAGATGCTGCCAAGGGTAGTTGAATGGTGGCGACACTAGTTAAAGGATGAGTAGCCACTCTCGTGTTTATAGGCGTAAGAGTGGGTGGGATAGAGACAATCAAGTTCTGGAAAGGTATCGAACTTGGTTAAATTGTTTGCGGTTGAGGGGGTATGGAAACCCTGATGGAGGTAGGTCCAGAAATAGGAGAGGCCAAAGCTTGAACATTGGCCATGGTTGGGTTACTAGTTGAGGCAATGGCCTTAGTGACCATAGGTTGGGTAACGGACGTTGTTGATATTATTGCCGCTTCAACCAAGGAAGTTGGCATCCCATAAATAGGGTTACCTGAAAGATCTCACGTTTGGCTTCTTGCGAGATAGTGTTGGAGAGCCTTGACGTTGAGGTCAAGGAATCTCTCAAAGTCTTGATCCCCTACGGGAACAATAGGAGGTTGATTTGGGGTAGGTTGGATAGGAGTATGCTCAGTCTCTGAAGTATACTCCATTAGATGACTTGGTATAGAAGGCGAAGGTGGGAGTGGTTGTTGCCTTGCGTGCTCAACAAGGGATTTGGCTTGACTGCGTGTCAAAACCATCCAAAGCAAAAGGGGTTCAGGTTCCAAAAACTGTGTTTCAGTTTCAAAAAACTAGAATTTGTGTTTAACAGCAAAAAAGTCACGTTTTAAGCTTGTTGTTTAAAAAGAAAATTTGTTGACAGTGACCGACGTCGGTTTACTAACCAATGTCGGTTATGAAATGTTGCCGAGGTTGGTGGAATAACCGATGTCGGCGAAGCTGGGTTGCCGACGCCAGTGAAAAATCGATGTCGATTTTTGTGTAATTTCAAAAACACAAAAAACTGAGAGTTTTTGGAAAAAGGAGAAATTTTGAGTTGTTTTTGAACTTCAGAATGTTGCGACCTTACTAGCTCAAACAATCAGATAAAAATAGCAAAATAGATGATTTGGCAAGCAACCTCTAAAATGTTAAATTTCTAAAAATAAATTTTAGAGTCGTGGTGGCTTATGCTTTAGAAGAATATGTTTGGGAATTGGGCTTGTAGAACAGGGCCTAGAAAGGAGGTCTATCGTTGGTTTCAGGTTGTGTTTTGGTGCTCAAAAATCTGTGTTAAGTTCAGTACGTGCCCTGGTGTTGGGGCTTGCTCCCTTCACTTTATGAATCTAGAGCCGAGCTGAGCCCCTTAGCCAATATATACTTTGCCTATAGTTTATACTCTGCCAGAGAACAGAGTGGGTCCTCCTCTTGGTAGTGAAGTCCAAGTAGGATCATCAGGGAGCGTAAGGTATCCGCTAGGTGATGAAATCCTAGACGGGCCTTGTCTCAGTTAAGTTTAAATGTTTAATTTGATGTGATTGTGATCTGGTTGTATAACATTTGTGCACTACAATTTATTCATAATGATTTTTTAATTACTAAGTGAGTGGGCTAAGTATGCATTCAAGCAAGAATGAAATGCAATTATTTTTAACCCAAATCGAAATATGTTTGTTCAAATGCAAACAATTGAGAAGAGGTTAAGAGTATGAAAATTTTCACTACTCTAAGATGCAGGAAAGAAGTGACAAGAAGAAAAAGAGAGATGTTCTTTTTAACTTGTGCTAATGGTGTCTTTTCAAAATAAAGAGATAGAAAAAAGATGCAGGAAGAGAATATTTTCCTAATGCAACTATATGAAAATTTGTTTTTTAGAAGAATGAACCCAAGGAAAACTCCAGGGTTCCACCGGGCATGCCAGAATGTTTCTCTACGTTTTTGCTAATTACATTTAGAAGAAGAAGAAACTAAAGTTAAAGGTCAGGGGTTGACGTTATCCGGATTAAGTTGCGCACCGTATCCAAGCTTTGTGGGAGCTCCTCTTTGGCTGTGGAGGAAACACCTGTAAGAAGAAAGAAACTTGAACAAAGAAGATGCTAGAATAAGATATGGTGGACTGCCAAGCTACACGCTCGGTCTCGGAAGCGTGAAGCTCCGTAAGGGATGACAGTCCACTATTTAATGAAAAGAGTGTTGTATGAAAAGAAATTGTGAAAGACTAAGAAAGAGAAATATAGATAACGCGTCCCTGTTCTCTGCAATCAATCTGTCATAGTCGCCGACGTCGGTAGGTCTGCCGATGTCGATTTTTAAATGATGCCGACGTCGGTTATGATGCCGATGTCGATAGGGGCAATGGGCTTTGGACGGGTTTCAGGGTTATATCTGTGGTCAACAAAAGGGTCCGAAAGTTTAAAAGTTTGTGCAGGGTTGCAGGAAAGGTGAATAAGGTCTGAGAAAGGGTAAAAAGGTAGAGGGTAGGTGTGAAAAGAGGGCAAGGATAAGGGGAAGGCTTTTCAGCGCTTCCACGGAAGAAGTCGAGTCTGGTCTCTCAACAGTACTTAGAAATAGCAAATGGAAACTAATTACCAATGTATTCTAAAATACTGAAATGAGACAGAAGAATACTTAGCTCTGCTAGGTGAAGAATCAGAGTGTTAGAATGCTTGGCCCTGATGACGCTGATGTTGAGGTCCTCATACAATGTCTTCAATCCAACGTCTGGAGTGACTTGCGTAGAGTTTCGGTAGCTAGGAGAGCATTAGTCGAATTTTGATGCTTGGTCTCAGAGTGTGCGCGTCGATATGCGAAGAGGCGGGGAGGCAGCACAATGTTAGAGCTCGGATTATGTAACCGACGTCGGCGATCCCGCTGGTGTCGGTCAACAGTTGACCAACGTCGACGGATAGAGAATGGGTAAAAAGGCTATTTTTAGCCCTTTGCCCATTTCTCCCTCCGCCAAGTGCATTTGCCGTTGGAGAACGGTCAAAAGACAGGTTTATTAGACACGAGAGTTAGTTAGGAGGTTAGGATGGAGTGAGAATAGGTCATGCTTTAGATGACCTAGTCTCAGGATGACTCATGAGGTAAGAAATGGTCTTAGGACGTGGTGTCTAGGGTGAGGTGTCCAAGGTGAGGTGTCTAGGTGAGGTCATTAATTTAAAATAAGTAATTTATTTTAAATTAATAAGGTGTGTAAGTGTTTAGAAAGGGACCAAGGGGGGTTGACACAATGTTGGTGTCTACAGATGCATCTACCATAAGGAACCAACAGTTTTCCTTTTTGTTTGAGGAGTTTGGCCTTATGGTGACTTTTTTTATAGAAAATTTATTAAATCTTCCTTGCAAGTCTGATTTGGGTTATTTGAGACAAAGGATCTAAAATTTGGAAGAAACCAACAAGGGGAAGAGGGTGAGGAGGTCATGCCCTCCTCAAGGAGGTTACCTAAAATCCTATCAAAACTTTGCTGATAATGAGAGTTGGGGTTGAAGAAAATGGGAAAGCATGGACCTCTATTTCTACTTTTAAATGATCAATTGAAATTATCATTTTTGTTTTTTTTGGGTAAATTGAGGGTTTCTAATGGTGCAATCATCCTTTCATAAATTTGAGAATAACAATGAGAGAGTGCGACAAGTGGGAAAAGAAAAGAGGAGGAAAAGAAAGAGAGAGGGAGCAAGAGGAGGAATAAAGAAATGAAATTTTGAAAAACATAATTCAAAATTTAGCGCTACAACAAACCATAATCAAGTAGATCAAATTTCTTCATGGATTTCAATTTCATTTTGCAGCAAGAATTGTTAGGGACCTTTTTCTTCTCTACTTTAGTCCAGCCCTATTCTTATGAAATTTGTAACGAGTATTCAAGAGAGTTAGGCCATAGAGGACTAGGATAGGTTCGAGTCCAAAACAACGGCCAAGGGAAAAGAAGAAGCTCTAGCTTCGCACTTCAAGGTATGGAGAGAATAATCCATAGATAGAGAAGCATAGGGGGTTCCATATAACATGTTTTTGAAAAAGATGGGAGTTAGGTATAACATTGGAAACAGGATAACCACTCTACCTAAGAAAGGGGGGAGTAATGAATTTTTTTTTTCCTAGGGAGGAAAGTTTCAAGGTCCAATTGGGAGCCACCAAATGATGATGCTTTTCAACACCAAGCCATGAAGAAGGAAGAATCTTTATGCTCTTCCTTTTCATACCACATGAGCCCGTTGCTTTTTCAACAAATCTCTTTGGGCAAACAACATCAAGGTGCCCATGAGAGAAGCAAAGCTCCACCCCTAAAGGCTACATGCTCGAAACCCAACTTTTGCTTCTAGACCTTGACCGCAATTTTGAGCCATAACTCCTCCTCTAGGATACCACTTTCAAAGTCCATCTTCACACAAATTCTAGCAAAGGTAGTGAAACCCATGTTAGTTTTTTCATGAGTAGAAACAATACAACCCAAATGCATTCCCAATAGAAGAGAAAAGAGATCAAAGTGACGAGGGAGATTCATTACTCATGCAGATTGGTGTGAAAGAAATATTGTTCGAGGAAGGGTCAAAGGAGTACCATGGCTTCATACACAATGCAGTGCCCTTCCAAACCCAAGGCCCCATATTGAGAATAAGGTTTTTGTCTTCCGCATCTTCACACTCAACAATGAAGAGGCTTTGCGCACAAGGTTAAATGAAAAACTCTTGACAAATCACGGTTTCAAAGTTGGTGAAGTTTGACCAATTTAGGCCACAACACACTAAACCGACATATAAGCCCATGTTCATTACAATATTCTTCTTGCTCAACAACCTCTTCCCCAAGTTCAATGGCAAGGGAAACCACATAAGCTTACATTTAGAGATTCAGGGGCAAACACAGCTCAACAACTTCTTTGTGGGACAGCGGAGGGCTCTAGAGAGAAGTTGAGACAGAGCAAAATGGAACTACATTAGAGGAGCAGTAAGACAGCTCAATCTACAAAATCAAGAAAATAACAACAAAGACCACAACATGAGTTGAACCCAATGGATGCAAGGTAACAAGGTCTTGATCTGCAACAAGAGTTGAGCCCGATAGATGCTAAGTAACAATATCTTGATCTACAACTAATGTAGACATAGCCAAAGAGGTTGATACACATGAGCACTTGTAAGAAACATGCTCGTTAGAGGAACTCTTGGCAAAGGCAACTTTCATCATTAAGTAGTTGTCGAATAATAATCCATTAAACTTCTTTTTACTTCAGAAAGGTCATACATTCTAGAAATCAAAGCCCTAAGACCATCAACACTTCAATACTAAACATGCAATCTTTCTCGATTCCAAAATGAGGCTTATGGAAATCAGCTGCCATGGATATTATCAGCTAGTATTTTGCTAGTAAATGGAGTTATTTGTCTAGACAATTAATATTATTTGTCTTGGCTATGTTTTATATCCTTAGGACCTCAAGAAAACAAAAGAACAAAGTACTACAACCAAGAGTTCCTCCATCTAGGTTATCAATATCCATGCGCACTCCTCTTCCAAGTTATTTGTGTGCAACAGCCCAAGTATTTGTGTCGGGAATGACCAAGGATGCTCCATTTGAAAGAGCAACATAAGATCAAGGAATATGACAATTAATGGTCTAACAGAGATGGCAAATAAGATCAAGAAGTTGTCTGAAATGGTTGAACGATAATATAAAAAGTATGTGAATATTGGCATTGGGAAGTGGCCAAATAAGTTGTTACATAAGCTTTCTACCTGTTAGACAAGGCAGGTGATTGAGACTGACATACACACCCAAAGAAGGCAACCAAAATATCCTAGGCATTAAAATGCTAGTTGTTTCTACCATGAATACGACAAAGAGATCCATAAAATTATGTCTGACCCTGCATGGCAGTAACTCAAAAACAAATATTTATAAACAATTATACTATGACTTTGGCCATCCTTGCAGTGGCAACTATGACTTTAATGCTAACAAAATACAGTTAAAAGAAAGCTTTTATGGGAAAAGGATTAAAACCCTTGCAACAGTTCTGCAATATAAGTGAAGAGGAATATTTATGGGAATTTATATCACCAGCCAATTATGTATATGAAGCTCTCTCCCATCATACTAAATGCCATAATCAAGCCACATCAGCGAGCTGACTTGGAAAGGTAACCAGATGGTGAAGCATACGATGGTGAAGCATACAAGGTGGGTGTCAAGAGAGTGTAGTTGGCAAGAGAATAGTTTTAAAAAGAAATGGAACTATCTCTAATTTCCTGAGACATGATCCTAAGAAGCATGCTTCATCAACACTAATATCTCTTAAACATATCTTTTTCAGCCTTCTCAAATGCAAAGCGAAGAAACTCTAGATCGCTAATTTTTCTGCTCCTCCTTTACAACAGGTGTATAGTAGAGGGATCACATAAGGGTTCATAGGACACTCATTTCTCTCCAAATCCAACGTTAGTTTCTGCCAAAAATTAATCATTCCAAAAACTACTTAAATGACTACATATAACTTCATTCTAGAAACAAAAAATCACGTCAATGATCTGCCATCCTACAATAACTGCTAAAGAGCCTATGATCTTATGCACATTCTCAAATTTTGCCAGGCATGCAAATGGCCCCAAGATCTCAAATTTTGCCAGGCTTCAAAGTTGAGGCATTTGAAGAATGAAAGGTTTTCTGCGTGCAAAATCAATGAATATTAACGGAAAGTGTTAATAATAGGGATATGCCACATGGATGAGAACGACCAGCAATGTTAGAGAGGGAGGATGATTAGACATCTAACTCAGGAACTTGCACCCCAAAGGCTGCTTTCTGATTGGAAATTTTACTCGCTATCATATCATCACTGTTCACCGTGTTAAAATAATACAGTTGTATCTCCTCAGTGAGGATTGGCATGACAACCCTCTTTATTGCTTAAAGATATATTAGCTATTAATGTCTAGCTCAGAAGCCCAATATAAGTTTTAGTATTTCCACGAAAAAGTATAGATCCGACTCCTATAACAGATAGCTGCTAACTTATGAATGTAAATGGACAGAAGTGAAGAACCGATCCTAATGTTTCTAAATGCTGGATAATTAGAGTGCATTTACTACACAGAAGCACTCCTTACAGTTGAACACATGCAGATGTGACATTACCAGTCGACTTGCAGCGAAGCAAGCCGTTGCCTGTACTTGGCCAAAAACCATTTGTATCTCAGTTTGATGAGATTTCAATAAAAAGTGCTTCACTATCATAAATTTCCCTTTGTACACATAGGAGTTTAGGTAGCGTAAGCACCATATTGCATATGTGATTTTCGTGGTATGTACACATAGGAGTTTAGGTAATGTAATTACCATATTGCATATGTGATTTTCGTGGTATGCAAAAACAATTGAAGGGAAGAACACATTAATAGTCAACAAAATAGCAAATAATGAACCTTATTCCTCATATTCGTCCAAGAGACAATACCCATCTGAATCCAGTAATGGACAGTGCCTGTCGATACAATCTGACATGAATACATTTCCTTCTGAAATCTGCAAGCCATGAGCTGTCTTCCACACACTTCAATAGGTGCGGTTATACCTTTTATGAAGTCAAGCTGAGAGCTGTACACAATCAAGAAGCTCATTGAATAGATCTTGTCTAAAAGGGGACAAGTAGATTTGATCTAGCTGTAATTACAGGTTTGCTTTACTCACTTAGATGATGTTATACCCACCAAATTGGCAATTAGAGTGCATTTACAACACAGAAGCACTCCTTACAGTTGAACACAAGCAGATTTGACATCTAGGAGTAAGTTTCATGAAGCCACCCATCTCAATATTCTCAAGCTCTTTAGCTCCAAGCTTTCAGGAAACAGTTTAACGAACCCAAAACTCCTCCGAAGAATTAATAATGTAACGGAGCAGATGGATTCTCACAGAGTCGTCTGAAACTCAAAAAGTATCATCTTGTAGGGACAAGAGGGCTCGTCCAATAAATAATAAAATAATGGAAAAGCTAAAAAGAACTGTGATCACCATCCAAAGGCTGCTGCAAGCATTCTTGGGGGTTGGCATAAAAATAATCCTCTTCCTTGGGTCTATCAGGAATTACTAATCTTTTTGTTGGTTTACCCAGCCGCTCAGAATGTACTTCCTTAACTGCATGGGAGAATTCATCCCAGTTTAAGGAACCATTGCTATATTGATCTAGAAGTCCAACTAGGTGCTTCCGGTTCAATAAGATTGTTTTCCGAAATCCTAAGAATCTGCAGTAAACATGGCAGCATGAGTAAAAATTAAGTCCCTGCCGAGAAAAAACTGGGTATATTCCACATAACTGTATGCAAATAAAAAATGGAGTTTTAATTTGAACAGTGATGAGTTAAAAAGTACATTGAAATTGTTCCACCATTAGAAGGTTTAAAAACCAAATTGCAACGCCTTCTTGCATTGACAGAACAGTAAGCTATCTAGAATTACCTGCGGTGCCCTTCAACAACTTTTGCCATATTGCCATCATATGTTGGAACAAACACGTCACTCTCCAGAGAGACCAAGTAATCCAAAGCGGCCATCTGAGATGAATGATTTTGGAAAGGCCTCAAATCCTCAGGCTTGAGAAGCATTTCCTTTCTAACCTGTCAAATTAGTCCCGTTAAGAGAAGCCCTAGAAAATGGAAGGAACAGCTTCAAACACCATACAAGACAAGGCACCCTTCAGTTATGCTACATACCATATTGGGATAAGCTGCAGACAGGGCAGACATTCTCCTCTCTCCTCCATATATTTCACCAGCTGCAATATAAATTCGGATGTTTTTATCAATATCGAGTGCTTGTAAAATCAGTGCAGTCTCTTCAGGCGTTAATGGACATAACCCATCCAGTCGTTTTAGATCAGAATTTATGACTTTTTCCTTCCACCATGGATATGCATACCTGAGAAACAAGATGCCAGATCATGATAGTCAAGACCAACCAAGCAAATAATGTCATTAGAAAACTAAATTGCAGATCATGATAGTCAAGACTAACCTAGCAATAATGTTATAAGAAAACTAAATTGCAGATCATGATAGCCAAGATCAACCCTCGAAATAATTTGATAAGGGAATAATATTTCATCATTGTAGACAATAAGTCACCTCATTCTGGCAAGTTCCTCTGCCTCTTCATCAGAACAGCCATGAGTACAACCAGAGAAAGCCAGCATATCCATTTCATAACGAAGATGTAAAACCAAGAATGGGCCATTTTCACGCAACATTTGCAAAAGTCTTCGGCCTAATTCTTCAATCTGTGATGTAAAGCGAAGTGCATTGTAATTTACACGGCAGCGTAGCTTTTGAATCTTTAATGGCAAGCCATTGTTGGCTAGCCGTGCATCTGTCTTGTTCAAATGTAGAACTTTGTGCTTCTGTATCAGTGGAAGTATCTGCAGAGCAGTAAATCATAATGCATATAATTAGAGTGTGTCACATAAGAAGGTAATTGTTAAAAGTTAGAACCAATCACAATTGCAAAAACCAGTGTGTTAAAAGTGGCCTCTGAATCAGCAGGGCACCGCTGATTTACCTGATAAAGGTAGTATGATATGTTTGACCAGCTAACAGGAGGCATGGACACCGTTATACCCTGCTGTGCTTTCATCTTAAGCCTCGGAGGAAGCTCTTTGATTATTCTAACTTCATCTCTCAAAGATGTAATGAAGTGATCTACATCAAATATATCCTTGAATTCACTGCCCAAATGGAAATTCAACATTCAATTAACAATGAACAAATTCTTCCAGGGCATACAATTTCCCCCCTGCCCCACTCATTATTCACATAAAAAGAGAGGAGCATACAATTACCCACAGTTCATTATTCACAATAAAAGACATTGACACTGAAATATGACCGTGTTCATTATTCACATTAAAAGACATTGACACTGAAATATTACCGTGTACTGAGGTGAATCAGCATTATAACAAGTTAATAACTCACCTTGGGTCTGCCCAGAATGATGTCTTGTCCAGTTCCGGCACAACAAGAGTCACATTAAGATACCTTGCAATGGCAACCATGTCACAAATCTGTCATAAAACAGACAACAATAATGATTAGGCTATACAAACATGACTTTAATTATGCCATTGAAAAATTCAATCTGCCACACCGATTTTGAATATAGCGGTGGTCCACATACCGCTGATCGCATTTGATTAAGGCCTCCATTGCAAGAAACCAATAGGTAACCATTGTTTTTATACACTCCTGTGGTAGCAGGTAATCACCCCAAACACTTTTAGTCCAAAACCACCTCACATACTAAATTTTAAATGGTAAATGTCTAAATGTCTTTGAGTTTAATCAACTCAAAAAAGAGTGGGCAAAGAATTTCTGTTCCAGAACACTAAGATCACAAGAAGCAAAAGCATTTAAGAGCAATAGCAAGTGAGATTGAAACAGTTATTATAGCAATACAAGATGAAATTACGCACAATCTGCTAAACTTGCCTGCCAAGTAGCTATGTAGTTAATTTTCTATAACTTATTTATATTAACTCTGGAGGTGAATATAATTAACCTGCAAACATGATAACTCAATTTATTAACGCAAATTTTGTGGTCCTGTCATTCTCACAGGTTCTGCCGTGGACGTTAATTAGTTCTTTTATTTCAGTTCATTCCAACTAACTTAGAAATGAGTGTAAAAAGATTCCTCCTACTGACTAGCAGTTCCGAGCTTTTTGGAGCTGCATAAGTTTAATTTAAACAATGTAATTCAGACAAGCTAGATCAGAAAATGAGGATGGTTTTGACTCTGATTAGGTGCCCCGTTCTAGAATGGCTCTGAACAAAGTGCAGACTGCAAGCAATCAAATGCACCCTGTCCAAAACTGAACACAGTTAGAAAGAAGACATAAGAAGATCAAAGCACACTGATGCGGATGAATTCCAGTAAAATCTTGATCATCAGGCAAATGACAAAACCTTTGAACAGGAGGTGCAAAACCTTTCAGATTAAAAAAAAAATCGCAGGGAAACATAATGTCAAAGCTTTTTTGTGTAAACTACTTATAGAAGCCATTGAGGCTTTTGTCAAAGATTTAGCTTCGATACCTTCTGCTCAGTTTCTCGACTAGAAGCTATTGGCGCTTTTGTCCGTACCCAATTTATCCAGTAGAAGCTATTAAAGCTTTAGTCGGACATTAATAGCTTGAATAAACTTCTGAGAAGTTTATCCAGAAAAGCTTTGACAAGATCGATAATAATGTCTGTAAAGAAAGCTGCATTTGCTAGACATTAAAGACGAGTTCAATACTGATGCAATGAGGCATGCATTCACGTATAGATCCAATGTCGATAGGCCAAACAAACAATCTTAAGGTGTTTCTGTGGTTTCCATTACGAGAATGTACAGATGTTAAGACAACAGTGCAAAACACAGAATGCAAAAAATAAAGCAAACAAAGTTGTTAATACTGCTAAGTAGAATGCAGATTGCCTTTCAGAATGCCAAAAAAATGTTGCAAATATAGTTTACTTTTCGGGGGCAAGACGATCTTCTGCGAGACGGGCATGTTTGAAGGCAACGCGATCGAAGAAGCCTCCCGCGATGGCGGATCGGAATAAGTAAAACAAGACGGCAAGCCCTTGAACACACGCGGCCCCCATAATTCCCCCAAAGCCGTGAGCTGAATAATGCATGTCCAGAGCAAAATCGTCGACGTCGCACGAATAATCCACACCTGTGTACGAGAACGCGGTGGAACCACCAGATGCCTAAATTTCTCAGCCTTCGTCTGCCCCGCCGCTAAGCATTTTAACCCCATTATCTGCCCTGCGTTTCCCTTATTATTCTTCTCTCCTTTGCACATTATTAAGTTTCTTTCCTACAAACCCTATACTTCCTTTCTTAAACTTCTTCCTTTTCGGGATTCGAACCCTGGCTCAATCTCAGCTTTATTTATTCTGCATCCGTAAAGCAATGAAAACCGCCGCTGCTTGACACAAAGGGTTTCGACAAGAAAATAAAGGGAACCTCAACTTCACATTATTTATCTGTACCATATTTTATTTTATCTAAAAACCTCAGCAAGATTTAAATGGCTTTAACAGCGTGCCTGCAGATTCCTTACCGCGATCATGGTCGAAGATGAACGCAAACATATTTTTCACAGTCGATCATGATTAGCCATAAATGCTTGCAAAATGTCGGTCGACTGCACAAGAGAGCATTACACACACCTACCTTGCCATCAATGCTTTAAAAACTTCAATGCAATGTAATGTCAGGCCGCCCATCAGTAGGTGAAGGGGGCTCACCAAGCACATTCAGGCGTCCAAGGTTCGAAACCTTTATAGCTTCCCCGGCCCGCCTTCAACGCCCTAATTTATTTCAACCACAAAATCTCTCGCATAGTTTTCTTTCCTTCTCGACGAATCGCCAACACACAAAATTTGGCCGCGTTGCCAAGTGTCCAGATCGGACGATCACGGTGGAGATTTTGCAGGCCGAAACGAAAGCATCAAAACTAGAAGCTGAGCCTTAAAAGCTACCCGGCGAGGGAAATAATTTACACACGACCAACTCAGACTCTGCATGAATTTTTAACTCGGACTGGGCACGAGCATTTTTCTTTTAACCGACTCTGTTCATGAGCTTTCTTCTGCGGGTTTTTTTAACCGCGTGTTAAAAAATAAAATTACCGCGTCCGCCGGCGAAGGCCGAGCTCAAATCCGCCGATAAAATATTAACTAAAAAACCTCGTTGTTTACTTTTTTGTTTTTTAATGATTTGTTTTGGACATAAATTGCTCTGCTGCTGCTGCCCATTCCCAACAATAAAAAGATGCACATAACTCCAATGTAACTCCACCTCTGCCGCGGTTAACGTCCACAGCGCTTCGCCGTTTAGCGTAACGGGACGGCCCGCGTCCCGAGGTGACAGGACAGGTGGACCCGTTCTATGTTAAAACAAATGGGCCAGGCTGGCACTCCTAGTCCATCCACATCGGCATCTCCGTACCGACCCCTCGCCCTCCTAACACCTGTCAAGACACTGTCGTCCCGTTGATCGCGATACCTGACGTGGAAATACTGAACTCTAAATGTTTTTAATTATATTACACCACCGCCACCGACACTTTTTCTAACACGTTTGAGAATGTGTGAAAACGAGACGAACGTTAATTTCCTGGTTAAGTTCATTCGGGTTCCTCCGAATCTGACGGCTTTTAATTGTTTTCGGTTCGCGATCGACGTTGGATTGGTCTAAGACGCTAGAAGGTTAGGGGGATAATGACTGTAGATTAGCGACGGCGTGGCGGACTGACAGCGACGGTGTATCCGACAGGTTAAAAGGGATTTTTACAAAATATTAAACTCCCTAGTTTACATTTAAATAAATTTAAAAGCTATTCTTTATTATTTATTTGGGAAACAGACAGATATTTCCTTACTGAATGGGAACGAGAAGAACGTTAAGAGGGGTGATACGGGTGTTGGGCCAATCGGAAAAAGACAACTCTTCCTTATTGTAAAACATGGGTACTTAGGGGTGCCCCTCCCAGCGTTTACCTAAGAAACAAAACACCTTTATGTAAAAAGCTGTGCATACAGATCTTTTTGAACATTTTTCGCATTTAAATTCTTAACGCTTGAATTTTCAATTTAGTCAAGCGAATCAACCTTTGTTTTCGAAGGTTTTTCTTAATTATTGGTAAAAAAAATTTGGGTTGGAGTTATGGATCAAAAGGTCGATATAAAGATAGGTACCTGAGCCTTTTAAAATTAATTGACAAGGAAAAAATATAACTATAAACAATAAATAAGAAATGGAAGGGGTACTAATCGAAAGAGACCAATCGACTAAAAGAAAATTGTGATAGCACTAAAATAAAAACATAAAAAAATACAACCAACACATGACAACCCAACGGTTATAAAACAAACACCCATTTTAAGGATAACTAAAATAGGGGAAGACGAATGAGTATATCAGAGTTCCATCACGAATTGAGGAGGAAACCAACCACAAGTCATCGTCAATCTTCTTCCTCGTCGAGTAAGGACATCCAAAGTTTGTTGAACATCATCAAATATTGAGGATTTTGCTTCTACTCTCAAAAATTCAATACTTGATCTATGACCTTTCTTCTTAGAGGTAGCACCCACATCAGCAACACACTTAGTAATAGAAGGATGAGGAGAAACTGCTGCAAACTCCCTCTAAGAAGGCACTGGGACCAAATCAAAGAACCAAGCATCTTTAGGCATCTCTTTCGAAAAAACGAAAGAGAAAGAAGGGTGAAAAAACTTGTCATGATTGCACCAAATAAACCTCTATTGAGAGGTTCCATATTTTTTCTTCCAAAAAATTTGAGATATCACTGAAGAAAAACCCTAACATAAGAGGGTCGGGCCAATCCATAAGTGGATACCTTATAAAATTACAATAAACATAACGAAAAAGAATCTTCTCGAAATTAAGAGACTCAATCCAAAAACGACAACCCATGCATATGTTAACCAAATGAAGAAGAAGTTTATAGGTTCTATCTACCGAATCTCCTTCCCAATGTTTGCTTTTGAGATTTACCATAGTTTTAAAAGTTATTTGGGAGCCTGATCGAACGTAGAATCAGCAGTTGGGCAGAAAAAGAAGGGAAAAGAGCAGAGGGACACACTAGTTTTAGACCAAAGCACTCTACCATTGATCACTGTATTACTCTTAGGCATTTGATTGAAAAAGCTTGGAACACCCAAGGTGGGGAAGCTTATTGTTGTTTTGTGGATTTTAGAAAAACTTTTGACACAGTACCCAAAGACAAACTCTGGAAAAGGATGGAAGAACTAGGGGTTCCCAATGAGTTTAGAGCCGCTGTCCACAAACTCTATGAGCGTGTTAGAGCAAAAATTAGAACTAGAGAAGGTTGTTGGGAAATAACGGAAGCACACAATTGATTACCAAGCAACTTAACATGCGGAAATTAACCAGAATACACAAGTAACTAGAATTCAAAAATAACACAAAATATGAGAGACAATACACAACTTGTATTAAAACTCTTTCAGAAGGAAATACAACAAAGAAGGCTACCACAGTTCTTCTTCCTTACACACCTCTAGGGCTCCCACACCTCTAGGGCATAAACAGTAAATCTTCCCTCAAAGCTCTCTTTCTTAGGTCCCAACACACAACTCAAACACAGAGTTGGTGTTCACCTCCAACCAGCCAGTATCCACTATTGCCAGTACACATGTGCTCCACGCACTCCATAAGTGCTCCACGCACTCCACAAGTACACAATCGTACTTCAAGTAGATCTTCCCTGAACTGCAACAACCTGCAACCCAATTTGATCTTACTTATGGAAGGAACTACCTTGCCTTCGTCTTTGCTCTGAGTACACACCTGTACTCCAAGTAGATCCTGCCTGATCCTGCTTCCTGTTGTGTTGATGTCCTATCTGATCTTGCACACCTGCAAATCAATCTGGTTCTACACACTTGTGAACCTTAGACCTTGCACACACATACACCTGCAGATCAATGATCTTACTTACCATGTAGATCTCTTATTGTAGCCATGCACACCTGATGACCAAGATCCTACATACATGAAGAACCCTGTTGATTCTCCAATCCAGCACCCACACTGGTACTGCTGTGGAACTAGGAGGAACACCCTTGCTCACCTCACACACAGAAAAAGCAAACTTTGCTCAACTCAAACTAGAACAACTTACAATACAATCCATGAGTCTATTATATAGATCTCATCCAAACAATAATTAGACATCTAATTACAATAATTAGATCCGCAGCTTTGAGTCTAAAATTGGCTCTTGACATGCAAACACTTGGTTCGTTAGCTAACTACTCGTAACATTTGTAGCTCGAACCACACAGGTGATCGACGTCGGTCCCTATCTGCCTGGGGGGGTGCCGACGCAGACCGATCTCTGACCAACGTCAGTTGCTTCCTGTCTCTTCCCTGTCAACGTCAGTTGGCCTGACCGACGTCGGTGACTTTGACAACAACAAACTCTCCAGCAACCTCCTCCATGTCTGCATCAATGAAGCTTTTAGCTCCACAACCTAACAATCTCCCACTTGGAGATAAACAGTTGCACTGTACCTGTACCTGTACCCCATCTAATCTGTTTCCTAGCTTGTATCCCTCTTCAAGATCAATCTTGAAGACCACCCACCACACAACCTGTGGTGCACCTCCTGTCATCCGAGTACTTTGCCACATCCGAACCTACAAACCCATGTAGTGAAGTCCTAGCCCTGCATGTATACCTACTGTTGGTCCCTCTCAAATACCTGAGGACCCACTTCCCCGATATGGCTCCTAACTCTCTGACAACACCCACTACTTGGGCAAACTCAGGGCTATAACAGATCTCATGTGATTTCAGACACTAAACTATCCAGCCCTTAGTGTGCTTTGACTCTGCATCTTGAACCTCGCCAACACCTGATTCACATCAGCTCCCACTGGAGACAAAATCAACCTGTGATCTCCATGTCTCCCATGCCAAAGAATTCCGCTGCTCTAAATTCCTCATGACATGCCACTGAACTAACCTTACCCTTAGCTCAGCAAAACCCTGTACGTACAACCTTGCTAGCAAACATACCATCCACATACAGTGACAGGATAATGTCATGACCATCATCCCCCTGGTAAGACAAACCACAATAGTTAGCCTGACATTGACTAAAGCCATGCTTTGTCATCCACCTGTCAAAACCTGTACCACTGTCCTGCAGCTTCCTCAAGACCATATATCTCACGTGTCAGTTCTCTCTATTCTTCAACTAAGGAATCCATTCGTCTCTGTGCTTTCATACCGGCTGGCAACCCTACCAAATCTCCCATTTGGTTCTGCATCATATTCTTGCCACGCTCCCACTGTTTCCTGGATCCTTCTTGCTCTGCAGTCAGCAACTAGTATAAAGAAGAGGAACAATGAATTTGAAGCTTACTTACCACCTTTAGTCCTCCATATGGGCGTTTGAGACTTTTTGACAGCTTGTTGTCTGCCTAAAATCTGTTACAGTGACCGACCTCTACCAACTCTACCGACGTCAGTGTCCATTTGCTAACATCGATCCTCCTGACTGACGTCGGTCTTACGTATTGCCAATGTCGATCCTGTTGATCGATGTCAGTCTTACTCTGCCCAACATCACCAGCTTTGATTTGCACATGACCGACATCGGTGCCTATCTATTTGATGCCAGTTCCTCTTGACCGATGTTGGTACCTGTGTTTGCCTGTGAGTGATGACTTTTTACCCGCGAGCTCCTTTGAATCAAAACCCATGTCCAAACTACCCTGCTCAGAAGTATCTAGTCTCATCCACTAAACTCTGTCCGTCATCTCCTCTAAGAACACCAAGGCTTTCTAGTTCTTAAGCCTATCAAACACATTTGTCTTCTACTTAAGAACATGCATCTCCTTCTTGCTCATGTGACCAAGCCTACAAAGCCACGTCTCCGCAATAGAAAAAGAATCAGTAATATAAACAAGTAGATAAAGAGTACTTATTTTCTTACCACTAGCTAATTCAAGTGCATCCGCTGTGAGAGTTCTTGTGCTTCTCTCATCACCCAACCTTTCTAAAGAAATTAACCACATCTTCAAACTTGGGACCTGCATGACCTTCTTCAACACCCATGTGTTGGCCGCCTGTAATTTTAGCTTCACTTCCCCTTTGCCAATTCTTTGACAAGGCTCACTAGCTCCTCTATCTGGGGCTGCATGGAAAGAGGCAACATAATCTATTAACCAAGATTCAACTTTATCCAAGAAACCTCCCAGAGCATCCTGTGCCACATCACCTGCAACATCTGCTTCTTCAGTTCCTTCATGTTGATCTGCTACCAACCAACAATCTTCTTTTCCTTGCTCTTTCTTTCCATAAGACCGTAAGTGACCATCTGTGCTTTTCAACTCTTCCATTCTTAGCTTACTTTGATCTACTATTGCTCTACTCCCACTCAATTAGAAACCCCTAAGAGTGACCTGTAACCAAACAGAAAACTTGCTCCCTGCAACCTTAGCTTTGATACCACTTGTTGGTATCAGACTCTTGAACCTACAACTAGGCTCTGATACCACTTGTTGGAAAAATAACAGAAGCACACAATTGATTAACAAATACAAGCAACTTAATATGCGAAATTAAACTAGAATTACAAGTAACTAGAATTTAGAAATAACACAGAATATGAGAGACAATACACAACTTGTATTAAAACTCTTCCAGAAGGAAATACAACAAAGAAGGCTGCCACAATTCTTCTTCCTTACACACCTCTAGGGCTCCCACACCTCTAGGGCATAAACAATAAATCTTCCCTCAAAGCTCTCTCTCTTAGGTCCCAACACACAACTCAAACACAGAGTTGGTGTTCACCTCCAACCAGCCAGTATGCACTACTGCCAGTACTCCAGTGCTCCACACACTCCAAGTACACAATTATACTTCAAGTAGATCTCCCTTGAACTGCAACAACCTGTAACCTAATTTAATCTTACTTATGAAAGGAACTGCCTTGCCTTCCTCTTTGCTCTGAGTACAAACCTATACTCCAAGTAGATCCCACCTGATTCTGCTCCCTGTTGTGTTGCTATCCTATCTGATCTTGCACACCTACAAATCAATCTAGTTCTACACACCTATGAACCTTAGACCTTGCACACACATACACCTATAGATCAATGATCTTACTTACCATGTATATCTCTTAAAGTAGCCATGCTCACCTGATGACCAAGATCATACATACATGAAGAACCTTGCTAATTCTCCAATCCAGCACCCACCTTGGTACTGCTGTGGAACTAAGAGGAACACCCTTGCTCACCTCACACACAGAAGAAGCAAACTTTGCTCAACTCAAACTAAAACACCTTACAATACAATCCATGAGTCTATTATATAGATCTCATCCAAACAATAATTAGACATCTAATTACAATAATTAGATCCGCAGCTCCTAGTCTAAAATTGGCTCTTGACATGCAAACACTTGGTTCATTAGCTAACTACCTGTAACATTCGCAGCTCGAACCACATAGGCGATCGACGTCGGTCCCTATCTGCCTAGGGGGTGTCGATGCCGACCGATCCATGACTGACGTCAGTTACTTCCTGTCTCTTCCCTACCGACGTCGGTTGGCCTGACTGACACCAGCGACTGTGACAACAGTAAACTCTCCAGCAACCTCCTCCATGAATTTTATGTTCGAAGGTAGCCCATTGGAAATCATCGAAGAATACAAGTATCTTGGTATTGTTTTTCATAACAGACTGAGTTGGGAAACTTGCAGGGCAAAAAGGATTCAAGGAGGTCGGAGAGCTTCTTACCTTCTCCAGAATAGATGCAGGAAAGCAGAACTTTGGGACTGAAAAACCAAGAAAACCCTTTTTGGTTTGCTGGTCACACCGGTTGTCCTCTACGGTTGTGAGGTTTGGGGAAGCAGCATGTCAAATCACAGATGGAGACAGTTGGAAAGAATTCAAAAACATCTTATCACCAGTAGTCTTAAAGTTAAATCAATTGTTCCATATGAGATCCTCCTGGTGGAAGCCGGTACTTTCCCAATGGAAGATGTGGCGATTTCACAGGTACTAAGCTACATAAAAAAGGTTGAAAACACGGGGAATCACCGGTGGCCCAAAATGGTGGTGAATGAGGTGCCAGATAGGAGGAAGAAGACGTGGATGAAGCAAAACATCAAGTGGCTTGGAAAATGGAACATTAAGTTACATGAGTGCCCTAACTCCAAAGAAGAAATAAAAAAGTTTATATTAGAAAAATTCATGACTGCCATGTGGACAAATCAGATTGGACGTAAAAAAATGCATTATATCAAAGAGTTTAATCCCACTTGGGAGCATGGGGATAAAACATACTTAAGTGCCGAACTTAAAGGTAACGCTAGGATCCTAATGGCACAATTGAGGACCGGTTCACACCATCTTAGGTGTGAAACGGGAAGATGGACGGTTCCCAAGGAAAGATGGGAAGATAGGACTTGCATTTTTTGTAATGATAGAGTGGTTGAAACTGAACAACACTTCATTAGGGAGTGTGATGCGTACAAGGATATTCGTATGCAGCAGGATAACAGTGTGAATGTGGGCAGTTTTAGTGAATTATTTGAAGAGGAAAGGCTACATAACACATCCTGGCTGTTGGTAAAGATTCATAGGAGGTGAGATGACTTCGAAAAGAATATGAAGAATCTCTAATGATCTTGACACTTGGTCCCATAGACTATTTGGTCTTGTGGACGTCATCAAAACTCATTTCATTTCATTTCAAAACTTCAATTGAGTGTTAGATTTAGCCTTCTCCTTTAGTAGGGGTGAGGCCGATGATGAAGAGAGGAAGGAATGGTATTCGCTTGTTCACCCACACAATTTTGTTTGGGGAAGATTTTAGGCGATCTTTACTAAGAAAATCGTGGCAAGTGGCAAAGGATCTTCATCGTGTTTCTCTCTAGTTGATTGTGTTTGTCTTCCATTTTTTATAGGGTTTAATTTGGAGTTATGAATGTATTGGACTGTAGGTGTTAAGATAGCCTTCACTTTAACAAATAATATTTTTCTCTCCACATCAACTATATGATATGGGTTATATTCTAAAGTATGATGTGTGTTATGTTTTTTAATGTATTGTATTGTATGTTCTATAATTGTTAGAAAAAAAAATATGGATTGATTTTATTAGTTGAAAAGAATTTTTTAATTATTTTTATTTGAAGAAAATATATTTTTTTAAATAATCAATCATAATGAAATATGAAAAAATATTTTATATTAAACTATAATTTTTGAGAAAAAAATATTATTTTGTGTCAGATTACTATATTGATGGTATGGAGTCAAGTCCCATCAAGTGTCACACTTACAATGTTCATTAATAAAAATTGTAAAGGTAGATTAGATCATCGTTCGTTCATCCTTTCACGTTGCATACAATTGGTTGCAGGTTAGTCAAGGAGGCTATTTGAGGAGGCTTGTGATTCAAGCTACCATAATAAACATTGAAGAGTTGTAACAGAATGGATATTACATCTTAAAATCTACAATGGCAAATGGAGGATATGCCTACCCTGAGGATCATGAATGGCATGCTCATCCTTCCTATAGGGGAAGTTCTAATAATCAACGATCCTAAGCAAGGAACTGCTCGAGGTTTTGAAACATTGGTCGTTGTCATTTGTATTTTGAAGGAGTTTGTATGAACCACGTGGTTTATTGTGAGTTGTTTGTGTGTTGAGTTCAACACTTAAAGATCAATGTATTTCAGATAAAATAGTCGCACTCACTTTAGAACTTGTAGACCCTAAACAAAAAATTTGTGTACACTGGTGCCTAGGGTTTCTTTTTTCTTATCAAAAGAAATTGGTGGTTGGAATCACTATTTAGAAAAACAAAGTTATTTTTAAGCAAATCATGTTTGGTTTATCTAGTCTTTGGATGTTTTTTTTTTTTTTTAATAGAAAATAGTTTTGAATTGTTTAACCCTTTTCAGAATTAAGGATTAACATTAAAGAGAGTAGCCTGATCAACTAAGGAGGAAGCTACTATAAAATGCAGGGCAATTAAATGAATTTAGATTCTACGGATATTCTGATAAGATATATTGAATCTAAGCATATGCCAAATATGGAAAGTATAACATTTAATATTCTGATAATTACAATACAAAGGAGAAATTGTACTTAGCTTATACAATGATGCGCAAGAAAATCTAAGAATTGCAAGTGTTGAAGTAGATTGTCTAAAGATCTAGATCCCATCATCAAATTTTGAATATTTTATTATTTGTCAACCTCGACACTCATGTCAAATTCCAATTGAGAGAGAAGGTCAAATTCAAAAATTTGGTCCATTCTGATGTCTGTTACAGGGTCTGGCAAGTAGATCGAAATCAAACTTCATCTATGATCCTAATGAAGATTATGAGGAGGATGTAGTTGACTATTTTTCTTTGCCAGCACAGGTTGGGTCTGTGTCTAAACATTGTTGCAAGGTAAGCTCAATGTTCAACCCTATTGGTAGTTGTTCTGGTCTTCAAAGAGGCTTTTTGCTAGGCAAGGGATCATATGGTGGTGGCTCCAAAGCTCTATAGCCAAAGACTCCACTTGGCATCGATGTAAGACCTAAGGTTTTTCTCTTATATTCCACTACCTAGGCTATGGACCAAATCTGTTGCAGGGTGTTGTGCATAGGATAAATGACATTTTAGCTAGAAGTATGGTTAAAATTGCTTCTTAGGGGAAGTTGGTCATTTCGATGGTTGGTGCTTTCATGAGTGGTGGTTCATTGTTGGTTTCACCCTCTCCCCAAAGTGCAAATGAGAAGGGTTTGTTATCAAAGTTGAGGTATGTTGTTCCAAGCAAGAAATTCTCTACCAAGTGTTTGATCTTTCCAGGCTGTATGAATGTTGTCAATCCCTTCCATGAATGTAATTTTTTACAAAGTTAAGATTTCCTTTGAAATCAATGATCCCCAGTTGAGATTGGTAGGTATTTAGGTAGGAGATCACACCCCTCCTTCCCCTCATCTGCCTACTTCTCGCCTTGATTTTTTGTTGGGTGATGTTCCTATTTCATTTTCAGAGAAGATGTTGGAGTTGGAGATCTATGATTCGACCATCTAATGTATGGAAGATGATCTTGGTAATAGATGTTTGTTTGGTATATGTGTGGGATCCCTTATCTCACCCTCGGATCTTGATAAAAAGACCTCTTTGATTTAGAGTTTAATAGTTGCACCAAATTTTTTGATGCTTAGCATTGGTTCCATTCAAGTCACTTTTCAATGTTCTTTGGATAGGGACTTTCTCTAGTTATCGGGCCCTTGGTTCTTTGGTAATTTTAGGATTTTATTCTACCTGTGATCTTTTTTTGGTCCCACGAAGGTAGTTATATCAATGACTCCTCTTCAGATTAGATTGTATAACCTTCCTCCATTCTTGAGGAAAGAGGAGCATATTATGTTGCTTACTAATCATGTGGGATCTTTTGTCAAGCTTGATGATAACTCCTTGGGTTGTATATTTGTGAGAGCATGTGCTATTGTGGATCTCTCCAAACCTATCTTTCATTCGATCAAGTTGATCTTGTCTCATGGGATTTGGACTCATTTTTTAATTATGAAGGCCTTCCATTCAGGTGCTTTCATTACAATTTCCTTGGGCATTAGTTGCTGAGTGTTCTGCTAAGGGTCTTCATTATTATTCTGTCCATCTAGTTTTGAAGGAGGGCTCCCCTTATCGAGATTTTATCTTGTGCAATCATGGCATCTTCTACCATCCTATGGAGATTTCTTCCTCACCTTTGACTAGTTTGTCTACTCATGGATGAGAGGACCCTCGGAGAGAAGCCCCTATTACTGCCAAGGTTGTGAGTCCTCCTTAGAAGGTGGATGTTACTTCTCCTTCCCATCTTGTTGTGGCTAATCTTAGCATTGTTCCAGCTTCCTTAGTAAAAAGGAAGGGGCAAAGGACAAAAGCTGAAAGGTTGAGGTCGAATGTGGAGGATTTGATAAGTGATGGTTCGTAATGGACTATGGAGTGTTTATTCACTCATCGAGGGAGAAGGCTAATTTCCTCTTGTGGTCAATTTCTCTGACTCTCACTATTGTTGATGCTTTGGTATCTTGGAGGATTTTATATCTTAAAGGATTCTTAGCTTTCGACTCGGCTTTTTGATAGTTAGACTTTGGTCTACTTACTACCTAGTTATTTTTTTGTTATTTGTTATTTGTTTTTGGGTAGAGGTCATTATTGGTGCATTCTTCATCTCTTTATGATATTTTGTCATTTTGGTGGCTTTGATGTTTTGTTTCTGTGTACCTATTGTGTACAAGGTTCCAAGGCCTTTCAAAACTTGGAAATTTTACCTTTATAAGAAAAAAACCCAAATAGTTGTGTCACCTTACGGACACTAACATCAACGATAGTGTCTCAATTTTTCCACTAATGTCTTGTATGAAATATTAACTCTTTTATGAAACTCCCATCTGCACCTATTAGGGTTGATTGTCATCTTTTAGATTATATGTTTGGATCGCATGTACATGTTCTCAATTTCATTCTTTTGATCAAAACCTTAGATTCTCCAATTAGGGCATGCCACCTTGTAAAACAGGGGTTGGTGGGCTTAAGTGAAGTCAAGCTGACCTCAAATACTATTCTATCACTAAGCACTGCCTACATAGCCATATAATTTGAAAAGGGCCTCAAACTGATGTAGTTATCCCCCTTATGTGGACTTGTTTGTGAACAATGATATAATATGTTATATGTGAGTGCATGTAGTGATCTAGTTTATAACTTTGCAAATATTGCTCATGGGTTGTTATTTTGATGCTTCAAACCTGTAATAAGATTGCTCTTATGATTGATTTAGAAATAGGAAAGAATAGGGCAGAATAGCTTAGTTGTGCAATTGATTTTTAGTAGTGTAGTGTAAACTTGAATATTTTATAATGAGTAGGTACGGTCTCAAATCTCAGATGAAAAAATATGTCTGCAAACAACATAAAATATATCCAAGGGGTATCAACTGAAAGAGACCAATCGACTAAGAGAAAATCGTAATAGTCCCAAAATAAAAACAATGGGGAAAAGATAACAAAATACAACCAACACATGACAACCCAATGGCTATAAAACAAACACCCATCTCAAGGAAATCTAGAACCATACAACCAAAACAGGGGAAGACGAACAAGCATATCAAAGTTCTTTTACGAACGAAAGAGGAAAACTATTCACAAACTGCCGTCAATCTTCTTCCTCGTTGATAAATAAGGTTATCCAAAGTCTGTTGAATGCCATCAGACACTAAAGATTTTACTTTCGCTCTCAGCAATTCAGTGTTTGATCTGTGGCCTTTCTTTTTGGAGGTAACATCCACATCAATGACATGCTTGGCAATAAAAGGACGAGGAGAGATCGCTGCATACTCCACCTAAGAGGGGTTGGCACCAAGTTAGGGAACCGAGCATCTTTAGGCATCTTCTTCGAAAGAATGAAAGAGAAGGGAGGGTGAAAAACTTGTCGTAGTTACGCCAAACAAACCCCTGTTCAAGAATTCCATCTTTTTGATTCCAAAAAATCTGAGATACTGGTGAAGAGAAACCACTAACACAAGAAGGGCAGTCCGCAATCCCATGCCCTCTAAAATAACACTTAATACAACAAAAGATAAATCCTTCGAAATTAAAAAACCAAGTCTATAAACCACGACCCGTATATACCTCCACTGAATGAAGAAAAACTCCAAAAGATTCACATCAAACCATTAGAAAATACACTCTATTTAAACTCAGAGGGTCTAACGAAACTTAACTTTGCTTGTGAAGATTTACCATTGTTTTACAACTTGTATTGAGTGTGAGGTGGAGAAGCATTGAAGTTGCCGCTCCTTCCGAAGGTTTTGAACGTGGCATATCTTTTAGTAGGGGTGAGGCCGATGATAAAGACAGGAATTGTATTCGCCTCTGCATCGACAAAATTTTGTTTGGGGAAGATTTTAGACTTTACTAAGAAAATCGTGACAAGTGGCAAAGGGTCTTCATCGTGTTTGTCTATAGTCGATTGTGTTTGTCTTCCATTTTTTATAGTTACGAATGTACTGCACTGTAGGTGTTAAGATAGCCTTCACTTTAACAAATTAAATATTTTTCTCTCCACATCAACTATATGAGATGGGTTATATTCTAAAGTATGATGTGTGTTATGTTTTTTAATGTATTGCACTGTATGTTATATAATTGTTAGGATTAAAAAATGGCTTGATTTTATTAGTTGAAAAGAACTTTTTAATTGTTTCAATTATTTTTATTAGTAGAAAATAATTATTTTCTAATAATCAATTAGAATGAAGTATAGAAAAATATTTTATATTAAATAATAAATTTTAAGAAAAAATTATTATTTTGTGTTGGACTATTATATTGATGGTATGCAGTCAAGTCCCATCAAGTGTTGCACTTGCAATATTTAATAAATGAAAATTATAAAGGTAGATCAGATCACTGTTCATCCATCCCTTCGTATTGTGTACAATTGGTTGCAGGTTAATCGAGGAGGCTATTTGAAAAGGCTTGAGATTCAAGCTATCATAGTGGGCGTTGAAGAGTTGTGATAGAATATAGATTACATCCCAAAATCTACAATGGCGAATGGAGGATATGCCCAACTCGAGGATGATGAATGACATGATCATCCTTCCTATAAGAGAAGTTCTAATAATCAACGATCCTAAACAAGGAAATGCTCAAGGTTTTGAAACGTCGATCGTTGTTGTTTGTATTTTGAAGAAGTTTGCATGAGCCACATGGTTTATTGTGAGTTGTTTGTATGTTGAGTTCGAAACTTGAAGATCATGGCATTTCACACAAAATAGGCACATTCACTTTCGAACTTATAAACCCTAAATGATTTTTGTGTGTGCATTGGTGGCCTATAGTTTCTTTTTTATTATCAAAAGATATTGGTGGTTGGAGTCACTACTCTGAAAAACAAAGTTGTTTTTAAGCAAATCACATTTCATTTGTCGAGTCTTTAGATGTTTTTATTTTTAATAAGAAAAAAGTTTAAAAGTGTTTCTGGTAGCTTAGATTTAGACTAGTTCTTTGGTAGTTCTTTAGTTGTTTCTAGACTGGTTTTTAGATGTTTTTGGACCTGGATGGTCATGTTTCTTGGTTGGTCTTGGTTAGACTATTGATCTTTTTGTATTTGTACTTCTCTTAGGGTCTGGGGACCCTATTTAACAAAAATCTCCCCTTTAACATGAATTAAAAAAAATATGAAAGAGAGTAGCCTAGTCAACTAAGGAGGAAGCTATTCTAAAAAGCATGTCAATTAAATGAATTTAGATTCTATTGATATTCTAATAAGATATGTTAAATCTAAGCATATGTCAAATATGGAAAGTACAACATCCAATATTGTGATAATAACAATATGAAGGAGAAATTGTACTTAGCTTATACAATGATGCACAAATAAATCTAATTAGTGCAAGTGTTGAAGTGGATTGTCTGAAGCTCTGGCTCCTGTCATCAAATTTTAAATATATACTATCTGTTAACGTAGACACTTGTATCAAATTCAAAATGAGAGGGAAGGTCAAATTCAAAAATTTGGCCTATTCCAATGATATGTTACAGGGTCTAGTAGGTAGATCGGCATCAAACTTTATCTTTGATCCTGATGAAGCTTCTGAGGAGGATGCAGTTGAATATTTTTCTATTCCAGTGCATGTTAGGTCTATGTTTGAACATTGTTACAAGGTAAACTCGATGCTTAACCTTATTGGTAGTTGTTTTGGTCTTCAAAGAGGCTTTTTGCTAGGCAAGTAATCAATTGGTGGTGGCTCTGAAGCTCTGCAACCAAAGGCTCCATTGGCATTGATACAAAACCTATGGCTTTGCTCTTGTCTTTCACTACCCAAGCATGTGTACCAAGTCTATTACAGGGTCTTGTGCATAGGACAAATGACATTTCAACTGGAGGTATGGTTAAAATTGATTCTCGGTGGAAGTTGGTTTTTTCAATGGTTGGTGCTCTCATGAGTGGTGGTTCATTATTGGTTTTTCCCTCTCCCTAAAGTGTAGTTGAGAAGGGTTTGTTGTTAGAGTCAAGGTATATTATTTTGAGGGATAAATCCTCTACTAAGCATTTAATCTTTTCAGGTTACATGAATGTTGTTAATCCCTTCCATGAATGCAATGTTTTTTACAAAGCTAAGAGCTATTTTAAAACCAACGATCCCCAACTATGCTTGGTAGGTGTTGAGGCAGGTGCTCTCACCCCTCCTTCCCCTAATCAATCTACTTCCCACCTTGATTTTTATTGGGTGATGTTCCTATTTCATTTTCAGAGAAGATATTGGAGTTGGAGATCTTTGATTCAACCATCTAATGTATGGAAGATGATCTTGGCAATAGATTTTTATTAGACATGTGTGTGGGCTCCCTTGTCTTAACCTTAGATCTTGAAAAATGGGCCTCTTTGGTTTGGAGTTCAATAGTTGCACTGACTTTCTTGATGCTTAGCATTGGTTTCTTTTAGGTCACTTTTCAATGTTTCTCGAATAGGGACTTTATCTAGTTGTTAGGCCCTTTGTTCTGTGGTAATTTTGGGATCTTCTTTTGCCCATGGTCTCCTTTTTTCCCACAAAGGCAGTTGTATCAGTGACTCTTCTTTGGATTAAATTACACAACCTTTCTTCGTTATTGAAAAAAGAAGAGCGTATCACATTACTTATTAATCACATGGGATATTTTTTCAAGATTGATGATAACTCCTTGGGTTACAGATTTGTGAGATCATGTGTTATTATGGATCTCTGCAAGCCTATCTTTCATTTAGTCAAGTTGATCTCATCTCATGGGATCTGGACTCAGTTTATTAGTTGCAAAGGATTTTCATTCAAGTGCTTTCTCTACAATATCCTTAGGCATCATGCTACTAGGTGCTCTACTAAGGGTCTTCATCATTATTCTCTCATTCATCTAGTTTGGAATAAGGAGGGATGCCTGATCAAGATTTTATCTTGTACAATCATGGCATCTTCTACCATCCTCTGGAACTTTATCCTTCCTTACCTTTAGTTGGTTTGTATACTCCCAGATGAAAGAACCCTTTGAGAGAAACCCCTATTATCATTGATGCTTTGAACCCTCCTCTTCCAAAGGTGGATGTACTTATTCTTCTCATCTTGATGGTGAATCTTAGGATTATTTTAGCTTCCTCAGTAAAATGGAAGGGGCAAAGGACAGAAGCTAAAATGCTAAGGTTGAATGTCAAGGATTTGATAAGTGATGGTTCATAATGGACTATGGAGGGTTTCCTCACCGATCAAGGGAGAAGGTTAGTTTCCTATCATGGTTAATTTCTCTGACTCTCGCTATTATTGATGTTTTTGTATATCAGAGGATGTTATATCTTGAAGGATTCTCAACTTTTTGACTTGGATTTTTGATAATTGGACTTTGGTCTACTTTTTTCCTAGTTACTTTTCCTTTATTACTTGTTAGGTGTTTTTGGACAAAGGCCATTATTGGTGTGTTCTTCATCTCTTCATGATCTTTCTATCATTTTGGTGGCTTTATTGGTTTGTATATTTTTAGACATATTACGTACAAGGCTCTAGGGCCTTTCAAAACTTGGAAATTTTACCCTTATCAAAAAACCCAAACACTTACATCACCCTAGGGACACTAGTGTCAATGATAGAGTCTTGATTTTACCACTAGTGTCATGTATGAAATATTAACTCTTTTTTGAAACTCCCATTTGTGCATGTTAGGGTTGAATTTCACCTTTAATATTATCTATTTGGATCACGTGTATAGGTTCTTGATATCAGTCTTTTAATCAAACCTTAAATTCTCCAATTAGGGCATGTCACCTTGTAAAATAGGGGTTAGTGGGCTCAAGTGTAGTCAACCTAACCTCAAAGACCCTTATGTCACTGAGCACTACCACATATCCATATAATTTAAAGAGGGCCTTGGACTAATGTAGTTCTCCCCCTTATGTGGACTTGTCTGTGAACAATGATATAATATGTTATATATGAGTACATGTAGGGATCTAGTTTATAACTTGGCAAAAATTATCATGGGTTTTTATTTTAATGCTTCAGACATACAATAAGACTACTCCTATGATCGATTTAGAAATAAGAAAGAATAGGGATAGCTTAGCATGCAATTAATTTTTAGTAGTGTAGTGTAAGCTTGAGAGGTGCTTGTTATATGATTAATGAGTGGGATTTAACTTGTATTTATACCACACCTTTTGAAATGTTTCTCACAAAAGGGTTAAAGGAAAAAAACAAGTTGACCCTTACATATCAAAATATTTGTAAATTTGAGTGATTGTGAAGTATGGGCACTTGCATTGAATCAGGGACACTAGTGTTGCATCAACGCTAGTGTCCAAGTCTTAACACAAGTGTCTAGGAAGATTAAAAATTTGTCAAAGTTTTGTAACTAATAGTGAAGGATATATATCAAATTTTAATCATATTACGGATATAGGTGATCTAGGTAATCATAATATCAAGGTTAGACTATAAGATAAGCATTTAAGCATAGTGAGATGGCCAACGTGAGCCTTTCGGTTGCAAGGCAAGTCAAGAACTGAAGGGTAGGGTCATGACTAATATTTGCCAAGTGTACAAGACTAGTTTAACATATGAATAAAAAATTGAGTATCTACATTTGGCCCCCTTTAATCTAGTAATGCATAATGATGAAATTACTATTTTAAAGGAAATAAATGTGTATCATGGTGTGTATAACACACCTTGATTTGACTTGAGTCCTATTTGAATGTGTTGCATGTGCAAGACCTACAACCAAGAGCATGTTATAAGTGTAATTAGTGCATATGATCTAAAAATGAATAATTAAAATTACTTGAAATAAAAGAGAGAAAGGAAGGAGTACACATGTATGCCGACACAACCATATTGCACCTTGATAGTTTACTTTGGTAGTGGTTCTTCATAGTTGAAGCATTGTAGAGAGGTTTAAAACTAAACCTTGGAGATGTGAAGAGGAGAATCAGAGGTTGATCATGCCCCCAAATTCTAATTTGGTATGAGGGTGAGTTATGCCAAGTCTATCGAGAGCACTAAATATCAATCACATAACTCAAGTGCAAACATAATCTAGCCAATCTCGCATAAGTCAAATAATGTAACCATATCAATTGACCATAAATAGAAGTAGTGTCAAGTCCATAAAGAGTGTTGAACCTTGATTGCACTAATCAAAGGAGCCAACTATTGTAGTAGATAAAAACTCAAATGTTACATCTTGGTAGGGTCAATGCATGAATAGTGTATATATAATTTGGTGCATTTATATGGCATATGCTCCTCAAATGTCTCAAGGTGAAGTATTTGTCAAAATGTAGCCTTGATTATGTAAACTGGTATAATACATGTCATAAATCTAAAAAAAATGTATTAAAGTTGTGCCAAATGTATAATATTATGTTCCAAATGTATATCTAAATCATGTAAATTGTATCAAATTCTACCATTTTTATCGATTGCATGTATGTGGACTCATGTCTCTATGACATGCCCCCACTAATATCCCCCCTCCTTTTGAGGTGAGGATAATGAAAAGTGACAATCACCTTATCTCAAAAGGATAAGACAACTATGATGTATCTGTGTCAAAAATGTATTCAAGAACATATAGTGGTATCATGTCAAAGTATATGTATCAATGAAGATCATAATATGCATACATAACAAGTCCTAAGATGCATGATATGGATCATGACAACGTCTAGAGGTAACAAGCTCATAAAAAAATCAAGTACACACACAAGAATATTCAATGTCACACAAAGAGGTATCTAAGGAGACCACAAATAAGAGGCATGTTTAAATGTCGCACACTTAAGGGGATGGCATATTCAAATATCTACACACCAAAGAAACCAAAAACATTCAAGGCATTGTGGCCAATAATCAAGGAACGTCTTCAAATGTTATGAATGTTTCACAATCAATACAATGAAGCAAACAAGAAGTACACTCGAGTAAGACATATGAAGAGATGAAGTAAGTGAAACATAAGATGCTATCATAATCATGTCATATTAGTCCTTGTATACATATGTCAGCAAAAAGTCATGTAGAACAACATATCAAGTACACTATGTAAGATGATAACATGAGTTATATACATGTGTAAATGTTAGTATATAATATTAATGTGATAATGGAAAATGATCATTAAACAATAGAACATATATCAATCATTATGAAATAGAAGCAAGATGCCCCCAACATAGTGTGTCATGTGGGCAAAGAAAAGGTCCAAGTTTTGCATGCTCGTGTATCATGGATCTAATATATGACTATATGACACTCAAGTACCTGTAAAACATATGTGTGTATATAAATGATGTGTTATCTACTAACATAAAGTAAACATCATATGCAAAAGCTAGTAAACATGTGAAATGCTCAATATTTTTATATTTTTGTTTTATTTGAATGTTTTTGTATTTTCTTGAATATTTGATTTTTTTGAATATTTGGATTTTTTTGAATGGTTTAGAAGGGACTAATCCAATAAGTCCTTGTCATCAAAGTTTATAGGACCACTTGATGACCTTATGAACCATTGTTTATAATGAATCATTGATACTTTTTTGATATTATCTTGTAATTTGCTATTAGAAACTATTGGTATTGGTTTATCCCCGTGTCCATCATGTTGGATGAAAACCTCCTTATCCTTAAAAGGAAAGGTGAGGCACATGTTTGTAGTATCCACTGTTGCATTCATATTGGCCAACCAATCTTGCCCAAAATGGAATGTCAAATGTGGCTCTTGATCTAATACCCATATGACTGAAGGGACCACATTTGGTCCACATATGATGGGTATCATAATGTATCTAAGATATTATGTAAAGAGTGGACAATGCTTTAAATCCTTTGTAGTATGTCCTAATTGTCATAAACATGAATCCCTATAAATTATGTTCCAATTATTAATATCGATCTTGACATGTTCATAATAGTCACCATTAATATTTGCAATAATGGTTAAATCTCCTTGTCATGGGTGGTTTTGAGTATGCCCCTTGTCCTTTGTATGTTTGATTCATTTGAGATCAAGGTGTTACAATTAGTCCTCACATGGGTGTTTAGGACTCAGGTGCTTCACATTTTAATATTAGTTAATTTGTGTGTGTGTGTGTGTGAATAATGTAAGTGATTATTACATGAGCAATATCACATTATAATAGGAGTTTGTATGATTGTTGAGAAATATTAGGAGAGAGATTGTAGAAGATAGGATTGTGATAGATTAAGGGGATAGGTTAATATATTTAGGGAGATTTTTAGAGATTAAAATGAGGAATATCATCTTATTTACAGGAAACATTGTGGTGATGAATATAATGTTGAACTTGAACTGATTAATACATTTATGAATTGGGGATTTGGATCTCTTTAGGTATGGGGTAAAACTTACATCTATTATCAGAGTAGGTTTCCTGAGGGACCTCTCTGAAATAAGGAGGCAAATAACATGTATGTAGTGCATACCACATGCAATCTTTGTTGAGCATCAACCCTCCATTTTTATATGTGTCTTTTTCAATGGGTTAGTAGACCATGTACAACCCCATTGTCAATCATTTGTTCATTTATTTTAGAATTAATTAATTTATGTGCACCTATTTGAACCAACATTCTTCTATGACATTTTTGAGTAGATTAGATCTCAAATTTGAGTCCAAAATGTCCAAAAAAGTTAAGATTGATTGTAAACACCCTATACTTGTGTTATAGTCAGATCTAGGTCTTTCCAAATTTATTTTGGAGATTCATGAAGAATAAGAATAATAAATAAAAAAATAGTCTCTAGGGTGTAACCATAGGCTCTATTTGGGTGCAAACCCACTATAATAGATCTTGGAGGATTTAAATTTATGGTTTAAGGGTTTGATCTAAAATTTATATAGTAAACTAAATTCCATATGAACTCACATTTACTTCGATTCAAATTTTATTCTTATTTGGATTGATCATTTTGCAAGTCTGATTATCAATAATACATGTAATTCATTGGATTCCAAGTTACTTCGGGTCTTCTATTCAAATCTTCAATGGAATCCAGCTATAACAGACCCCCTGTATTAACTTGTTTTGTCTAAGGGTTTCAAAGATTTGTGGATTTTTTTATTTGCATTTAAGTCTTTATTGTTGTAGGGATTCAATAGATTGATTCAACATGATGAGCCTACTTAAAATGCTAACTTGGCCTCAACTTGCAAATATTTTGATCCAACCTCATTCAACATCATTCATTGGCAAGAAAAGTGATACATATCTTAACTTAGTCTCAAGTTTTTATATGTCTCTTGCATCTATATCAAAATCAGATAGGCAAGTTAATTGGATAGGCTCCCACTATCTCTCCTTATAGACTAGATCCCCCATGGCTCATGAATCTAATGGATCCATTCAAACTCTCATTAATCTTCTCCCATGATCTACTTGAAGATTTAAACTTGATGTGTTCCTTTTAGTGACCCCTATGAGCTCTTGATCTCCTCAATGATTTGGCTTCGAACACCCTTGGCCCTTCACACAACATCCTACTTCTTTTCATAGCTCACAACCAACACCCAATCTCTCTTCTTCTTTGTGGTGTGACTCTTTAGAAAAACACAATCCATGCTAGTCGTAAGTGAAACCCTAAAATTTGGTAAAACTTATTATTTTCTTAAATTCAAAAGCTAAGTTTTTAAAATCATAAAACTAAAATTCTTCTCATATGCTTTTGAAATTAGTGGTAAATGTTTTTCTAAAGCACTTAGGCTTGGAGGTAGATCAAGGGTTCATTTTAATGAAAAATATTACTTCTATGGTGAAGTTTTAAAGACTATAGAATAATAAAAATGTGCCTACCTTTGGGGGTTCCACCCTATACTACGATAGGGAATGCACCCAGGGCACTGCCCCAAGACCCTACAAGGAGTGATGCCCCTTGACCCTGCTTTGTAATTTCAGAGTCAAATAAAATTTCAGTGGGAAAACCATGATGATAAAAGGGGGAAATACAAAATAGGTGAACCTCAAACATATATAACAACCTAAAAGATAGAAGCAACAAAAGATCATGTTGTAGTTTCATAATGTCATTCCTCTTCCCATGTTCACACTAAGGGGCCAAATGTTATGATTAGTCCTCATATGGGTGCTTAAGACTCAAGGGTTCCACATTTTAATATTAGTTAATGAGTGTGTGTGTGTGTGTAAATAATAAGTGAAGCAAATAATGTAAGTGATTATTACATGAGTAATAATCACATTAGATAGGAGTTTGTAGGATTGTTGAGAGATATTAGGAGAGAAATTGTAGAAGATAGGATTGTGAGAGATTAAGGGGATAGGTTGAGACATTTAGGGAGATTTATTAGAGATTGGGATGAGGAAGATCTCTTTGTTTGTAGGAGATATCTTCACTATATATGTAACAATTATGGTGATGAATAAAATGTTGAATTTGAATTGATTAACATGTTTATGCATTAGGGATTCGAATCTCTTCACATATGAGGTAAAACTTATGCAAATATCTTTATTGATGTTATTGCATAATTTGTATGTGCCCTTCATTTTTGTATTTTATTTTATAATGCCTGAAAATGATATGTATTTGGGATGTGATAATATAATAATTAGAGTATACTAATCATTTTTTATGTGCCTGTATGTTTTGTGACCTATGCCTATTAGGCAGTAAAGTTATCATCTTGTGTTCAATTAGCATATAAAGTATTGTATATGAAGCATCATATGCTAGGGTGATCCGTAAAATCTATTATGGAGACTAATGATAGGATTCCACATTATTCACATGATGTATTTGCATTTACCCCTTGTAACATTGGCTTAAAGAATTTAACCAAGAGGGATGGATTGTATAACAATCATTCACATGTTCATCTACTATTTTTGCCTTGCCTTTATCTGAGTTTAGTTGTGCATCCTCTAGCAATAGATTTAACTTGTATTTATCACAACCTATAGTTGTGAATATATTATGGGATAGATTATTGAGTGGATCAAAACTGAGTTTGCATAATTATTCACCTATTATATCATGAAGAAGATCATCATCACTATCATAGTGATTGAAAACATTACTATCTTGTTACTCTGAATTTACCAATAAATGAATCTCAAATATTTGATTTTATTGTTGTGGTAGTATCATTAGTTCTTTCTGTAATGGAGGTTGTTATATTTCCTTGTCTTTATGTTTATCCATGCGTACCTCAGATGTTAGTGCCTTATGAATATCTTGAGATATATGGTTTATCTTACTTGATTCACCCATCTCATAAGTTCATATACATTCTCTATTGGAATGAACTACTTAGGTGGTACCATTTGAGGAACCTCTTCTATATTAGAATGTAGCGTTTTTAAAAATTTAAAGGTTTCATCATCTACAAGAATTCTCCATAATGTTCAATCATATACAAATTTTACACATCAATGTAATGTAGATGGTATAACTTCCATAATGTGTATCCAAGGTCTACCCAAAATTTAGTTATAATGCAATGATTAAAACCTTACATGGAATGTAGCTTGTACTATTTTGGGACCCAATGTGACACCTAATGTGATTTGGTCAATTGGTGTAGTGCATGATTTATCAAATCCTTTGATATTCATGTTTGATTTTTGAAGGAGATCATTGCTAATACCCATTGTCTTTAAGAATTATGTAATGCAAGTGTTTAGACCTGATTCATTGTTAATTAGTTCTCTCTTGATTCCCTTATTATGAATATTTATGTGTGTGAATAAAGGCAAATCTTGATCAATAATAGCCTTTGAGAGTAAATCTATGTGATCAAAAATTATAAGATTTGCATTATTTTTTAGATCTTGCATATAATATCTACAAAATAAGCCAAATCTATGTCACTTGGTACTTGAGTTTCATGCAAGGCTTCATATAAGATATCCTTATAGATAGTTGAATGTTTTTAAATTGAATTAAATATTTTTCCTATTCTTATTTGATCAATTGTTTGCATAATTGGACCTTAGAGATTGTGATGTGAATAGGGAGCTAGACATCCCATCCCCATATAAGATTGCAAGAATATAACAAGATAGCTAATTCTTTTAGCTAAGATACTGAAATGGGGTTGAATCATTTCATTTGGTTACTAATATGTCCCTATGTCTACCTAAAATGGTCTTGGCATTACATGATGTATCATAGTAGAGATACAAAAATACTAGCTATGAGTCAACTTAAATAATTTAAGCACTCCTTCCTATTTGAATGTAAAGGAAAGAATGAATGATTTCATACTTAATCATGAAGGATGAATCAGTTAATCTGGAACTAAAAACTACAAATGATTTATCATCATTAGAGCATCACTCTGATGATGCATCTAGTAGACTGAAATAAATAAGCACTTCTATGACTAACCATAGGTTATGTGGTTAATAAGAAGCTCAAAATTTAATATCTTGGCATGGGTATTACTTAATTGTTCAATCATATCATATCCTTTAGATTTTATTGCCAATTTAGGCTTAGGAGGAACTTGTATATTAACAAGTTGGGCACCCTTCTTTTTAGTGTAGTGATAATGTGGACCATAAAATATAATATAAGTTGTGGATGAATAATCGGAGTGGAATGATATGTCACTTGAATAGGATGTAGGTGGGATAAAAGTTTGAAAACATGCATGTTGGTGCCTAGTGAAGCTAGACAAAGGTTCAATGGTATTATAATAAGAATTATAAAGAGAAATTAGTTTTTTATCTTGTGTTAAATCATTCTCTTTGTTTGTACCAATTTGTTGACTCTATTTGATTATATTATTGATGGATTTAGCAATGTATGTACGATGGAAAGCAATGAATATCATCATGTATTATGCAAGAAAATAAGCACTAGATGTATCCATATTAAACATGATTAATTTCTTTAGGACTTAAAGCAAATCTGATTTTTAATATTTTAAACAATTTTAACAATTCAAAATCAGACAAAATAGTTGCATTGACTTTAGAAATTCTAGACCCTAAATGATTTTTTTGTGTACATTGGTGGTCTAGGGATTCTTTTTTGTTATCAAAATATATTGGTGGTTGGAATCACTATTTAGAAAAACAAGGTTGGTTTTAAGCAAATCACATTTCGATTATCTAGTATTTGGATTTTTTTTTTAAAAATAAGAAAGTTGTTTAAAATTGTTTAACCCTTTTTAGAAATAAGGATTAATATGAAAGAGAATATCCTAATCAACTAAGGAGGAAGCTACTCTAAAAATAAGGTCAATTAAATGAATTTAGATTCTACTGATATTCTAATAAGATATATTGAATCTAAGCATATGCCAAATATGAAAAGTACAAAATTCAATATTTTGATAATAATAATACTGTTGGGTGAATATTTTGTCACCAGCTAACTGATGAGCAAAATAGGTTGCTTCAACCATAGCATAAGGAGATTGGTCAGCCAGATGTGTAGGTTTACCACATCAAAAGGGAACAAATCTCTCCTCTCATCAAGGGGAGGTTCCCTTATAACTATGAGGAGCTATATACTATATATATAAGAAGAAAATAACAATCAGGGGTAGGATAACACCATCCATCTCTCTCTTTTTAGAGATGATGTTCACAGACAAAGGAAAAATCTTGGGTGATTACTGGAGGTACTTCTCTTTTTTCAGAAGTAATACTCAGTCAACAGCCATATTCCTTCTTGGGTGGTAAAAGTAACTAGAACAGTGGCGCAGTAACTAGTAGAATGAGGTGTAGCACAAAGTCTCCCCCTCAACTACCAAAGAGTGATCTATGAAGGATAATGGGGGCACAAAGTCATCCCAAGATCCTTTACATAGAAACAAATATAAATCACACTAAGACAATGGTGGCATCACAAAGTCTCTCCACAGTTGGCTTCAGGACACCTTCCTGATTACTTCCACTAGTTCTGCTTATTTCATCAAAATAAACAAGAATGCATTTATGAAATAGACATAAGAAAAATCTCTTAAATGACACAAGCTATTACAGTACAAAGTTTGGAAGTAACCTGCTTTCTCATTCATAAAAAGAAATATGATCAACAATCTGAGCTCAAAGTCTCATTAATCGCCTTTAAATTTTGGCAGAGTTTTGTTTCTATAACCAAAAAAAATCTTTTGCAAAAAATAAGAGATTACAATATATAGTAGCCAAGAAAGGATTGGCACTTTGTTTCATGGAATGACCCATGCTGCATTCAATGCCTTGAATGCATTTTCAATTTTGTCAAAGAGGGCCATGATGGAATAGGGCGTTTGCCTTAACTGTGGCATGTTGATTCATCTCAAATGTCTTCTCCTGAGCTTGGGTCATCTGGTCCTTTTCCTGATGTCTGTGCAGCTATCCACTTCACCTTTACTCCAAGGGAGAAAAATAGGCTATGCTTTTAATATTTGCAAGCTCAAATATCTACTTGGTGGACTGTTCCACCTATTGAAATAACTCCTGCACAGATATTTCTAGTTTTTCCCTCTTTCTTGTTGTAATTTGAGCTCTCAGGCTATCTTTTCCCTTTCTGTTGGCTCTTTCAGCTCCCTCTTAAGTTGGTCGTTGAGTTTGTCTTCAAGTTCCATGCTACATTTGAAAATCAATGAATATTTTATTACCCTAAATTTGACGTTCGCAGGGACATCATTGGTTCACTGTTTCAACGGTCCAGGTGGCCTTCTCGGCTGTTTGGTTCCATCGCTTCTTTGTTTCATTCGCTTGAACCTTCTCCTTGAACTGGTCTCTGGAATCTTTTGCTTCTTATCTTTGCTATGGAGGACTTGGGTCTTCCAATGAACTGTTGGCATAGTTCACACCTTCATACCCATTTGTATGCATCTTGAAATAAATTAGGCCAGTAATACCTAGCTCGCAGAATATTATGGGTAGTTACAGGAGCAAAAAAATGTCCTCCATAGGCCAGATCATGGAAGGACATCAAAAATTGGTTCTGCTATTCTTTATCCACGCAGTGAAGGAACACTTCATCAAGGCTCCTCTTATATAGGCCATTATCCTAAAGGATAAAATTGGTAGCTTTCAATTTAACAGTCCTTTATTTATGAGACAAGTGAATGAGACACTCACCATAAGTAAGGAAGTGGGCAATACTTTAATACCACTCATTCATGGTGGAGACAAAGAGGATTGTTGGCATGTCTTCCACTTCTGTTTCTTCATGCCCTGCTTCTTTGGGTCTATTGTTAGCAATTAATTGGTAGAGGCCCCTTCCTCATACAAGCTTCATTGGTTTGATAATGAGATAAAACTCTTGGATTTTAGCAATTCAATTACCCCTTTTGGTTCCAAACTCCTGCTGAGTTAATATGGATTTAACTATAGTATCAGGAACTAGGGCAGTAACTTGTGAATTCAGGATGTAAAAATGAAAATGCTTTACTGCCTTGACCATTGCATAAGCATGCTTCTCCATGTTTGAATACATCAGCTCATGAGCTTTGAGAGGACACTTCATGAAGGATATGGAATGCTATTACAAGCAAGGATCACTTTCCCCTTCCATTTATTGATCAAGTATTGGATACGTTAGCAGGGAAGAAGCACTTTTCATTCCTAGATGAATATAGTGGTTATAATCAAATACAAATTGCTCCACAAGACCAAGACAAAACCAATTTTACTTACCCTTGGGTAACCTATGCTTGTGTCATCTTGCCATTCAGTCCTTGTAATGCCCTAGTTACTTTTCAAAGGGTTGTGCTGAGCATATTTTTGGATCTCTCCCATGAATGTGTTGAAATATACATGGATGATTTCATTGTCTATGGGTAGACATTAAAAAAAACACTAACTAACCCGAAGAAATTTCTTCAACATTGCCAGGACCATCAATTATCTCTGAGCAATGAAAAGCGTTACATGCTTATGACTAAAGGGATTATGTTGGAACATCACATATCCCTTGTTGAAATTCAAGTTGACCCAATAAAGATAAGTATTATCATAGATTTATCGACACCAAAGAAGTAGAAAGATGTTAGAAGTTTTTCAGGACATTTTCGTTATTATATACGATTCATCAAAGAAATTAGTAAAATTGCCACCCCATTGTTTAGATTGCTTACTAAAGATGTTGAATTTACATGGACTAATGACTATCAAACTACCTTTTATAAACTCAAAGAAATGCTCATAACACTCCTATTCTGAGAGGGCCTAACTAGAAAAAGCCTTTTCACATTCATATAGATGCATTTGACATCACTTTAGGAGCTATCCTTGGCCAAGAAGATGAATCTTTGAGTTATACAATCTATTTTATCAACAAGAATCGTAGGGTGGTTTAACTTAACTACACTGTAACTGAGAAGAAATATTTGGCCGTTATTTATGCCATCAACAAATTTTGACACTACATTATAGATTATCAAGTATTTATCCACACTGATCATGCAACAATAATGTATTTAATGAATAAACCTGCTACAATAAACAAGATAATTCATTGGTTACTTTTACTATAGGAGTTTGATATCACCATTATGGACATAATAGGTAAGGATAATGTGGTAGCAAATTTTCTATCTCATTTTCAAAATGATGTGCATAGTCTTATTTTTGATGATTCTTTTTCTGATGAACATTTATTTGTTTTAATAATTCAATCTCCTTGGTTTTCAAATATTGCTATCTTACTACAGAATCACTACCACAACATTTCTCACATAGGGATAAACAACACCTAATCTAAAAGATTAGACATTATTCCTAGATTATAGGATATCTCTTTATCACTGGATCAAACTCAATTATGAGATGTATCTGATAAGATGAAGTTTATGACATTCTCAGAGCCTACCATGATGAGCCCTGTGGGGGTCATTTTGCTGCCAAACAAACTACCATGAAAGTACTCACTATTAGATATTTTTGGCCTTCTTTGCATAGGGATGCCATGATGTAAACCCACAGATGTGATCAATGCCAGCATATGGGAAAACCCACTCGCTTTGATGAAATGTCATTACAGCCACAACTAATTCTGGAACCCTTTGACAAATGGGGACTAAATTTTATAGGGCCCATTGAATCTAAATCCAAAAATAAGGAATACATATTGGTGTGCACTAATTATGTCATCAAATGGCTAGAGGTCAAAGCCTTAACCATGCTTGATATGAGAAAGTAGATAAGTTCCTCTATGAATAAATCTTCACCCACTATGGAGTACTAAGAGAAATAGTCATAGACCAAGGCCCATAGTTCACATCAAACTTCACAACTACCATGGTAAAAGAATATGAAATTAGACACAAGAAATCTACCCCCTACCATCCTCAATCAAATGATTAGGTAGAAGTGATAAACCAAGAATTGGAAAATATCCTCACTAAGACTGTCAACCTGCATAGAAAAGATTGGTCAACTCATCTTCTTAAAGTAGTTTGAGCTTATAGAATTACTTAGAAAACTACAATTAGTTTCACTCCATATGAACTAATTTATGGTAAAAACTCTATTCTACCCATTGAGTTTGAACATAAGACATTAATAACATCACTTGATTTGGGCTTAGATCTTTCTCAAGCTCAATAAGATAGGATCATATAGTTGAATGCACTTGATTAACTAAGAAAGGAAGCACTTCATCATACTAAAATAATGCAAAGATAACTTCTAGGATGGCATGATAGGAACATCAAAACTAAAAATTTCTAATCAGGAGACTGGCACTCATTTTTGACTCTAAATACAAGGATCATAAAGGAAAGATGTAGCCTAGATGGCTTGGGCCTTATGAGATCAAACAAGTTTTTGAAAATAGAGCTGCAAAGCTCATGACCATTGACTTTGTTCATTTTTGACTATTTGTTAATGGCCACAGGCTCAAGATGTATAATAAACCATTTTCCAAGGAAACTCTCACTTGCCAACTTATTGAATAATAACATCCATCTCTTCTTCATAAAGCCAATAAACCTATTCTTATAGTCAAAAGGTATTTCTTTCAACCCTTCTCTAATATTTTCTAAGAGTAATAAATCTTCTTGCATCCAGAACAAGTCATTCACAATGGCTTGGTTCAGGTTGAATAAAATCCTACCCTTTGGATTCTTGTGATTTCAATTAAGTTTGAACCAGAAAATTAAAAAAAAATCAAAAAATTCAGAAATGAAAACCTTAAGGGGTTATTGATGGATGTTGTCTCAGAAAACCAGGTCACTAGTTGACCGACATATGTTAAAAAAAAAGTGAAATAGAGACAAGGCACTACTAAAATAAAAATGTTTTGCTTTACCTTGTTTTTTTTGTAGATTCATTCCCTTGGAGAAGAAATATATTTTCCTTCTTGTTACAGGATAGAGAACTTGTTATTACCGGTGAAAAAATTATTGTTGTAGGATTAAAACTTGCTACTGTAGGATAAAACTTGCTGATATAGGAAGTATATCTTGCTACGAGATGTATTCCTACATTCCATCCTACATCAAGCATTTGTTTCCACTCAAATGCTAACATATGCCACAATCACCACTTCACATTATATGCACATTTATGAAAGGTATTTATATAGGTAATACGGTAATTATTCTATATTTATTTCTTGTCATATAGTTTGATTATTTATAAAGATGATGAGACTGAATGCTACTAATGCACCACCATATCCTATCCTTATCACACTTGCTTACCATCTCCTTCATTGATGTGACCATTGACACAACTGTTACTACCACCCCTTACTCTTACCATGAGTATTTTGTGCACATCAGCCTCATCCCTCGAGGACAAGTGATAGATTAAGTTGGGGGAGATTTTTCATTAATTCAAAAGAATTATTTCACCTCCCAAAGCCAAAGTCACAAATCATTTTGTCATTGCCCAAAACCCTTACTGAAAGCACTAAGACATGTAACTCACACAATATGAGAGGTAATTTGTTAAAACATGAACCACTAAATATCACCCCCTTGACCAACAACCCAAAAATCCTGGCCTTATTTTGACATATAGGATGGGCACAGTATTTTGAGAAAATGCAGGTCCTAAATGAAGGAATTGTGGAACAATTTGTTAGTACATTACATAAAAGCTTGGCCACAATAAGAGGGATGGAAATCAAGTTGATAGACACAACTATTAGTAGAGTAACATGACTACGAAGAATAGGGGAGGAATGGTAAGACAAATATGATGTTGAGGGTGAAAGATAAAAGTTTAGCAGAGTAAATGAACACCTAAAAACCTCAAAGCAGGGCACCTTAAGATTATCTCTACTAGGTAGATGGGCTAAAGCTATTGATTTATCTCCAAATATTTCATCTACAAAGGAAGGTATTCTATGTTTCATGGCCTACACTTCAAGTGGCTAAATCGTTTACAACATGGAATGGAGATAAACATTTCCAAATTTTTGCTTCACATGATCACCAAAATGTCAGAGGCTTTTCAAAAAGGTAATTCTAAATCTCTCTCCCACCATTGTCTCATATACTTACTTGTTCAAGACTGTTTGCAAAGAACTAGACCCAACATCAGTTGGGAAGAATTTCTCTAAGTACTTGGAAATGAAGAGAGTGATAGAAAAGGAAATGAACTAGAAGAAGAATTGGAGGTTGAAGAACAAAGATCAGAAGAATAAGAAGAAGCCCCCTATAGAACCACAAGAACCTGCAGCAGAAAAACCTTCCTGTAGCCACACAAGAACCTATGAAAGAAGGTATTCCTACAACAACACAAGAACCTATAGAAAGGATTAAATAAGGGACTTTAAGAAGTATGGAATCCAGAAGGAAGAGGAATAAACTCATTCTTTGACATGCTTCAAATGAGTCTGAGGAGGAACTTCCACCTTCTTCCAAGAAGATTAAGGTAACCCCTCTCCTCGTAGATCTCATATATTGAGGAGAAAGATGAGAACTAAACCTTCTTCTATTATTCAAATAAATAAAGAATCTAGGGAATAATGGACTGCTAGTAGTAATGAATCTTTAGAGACTAAAATAGATAGGGAAGAATGTTCTCCAGTATTCCACTAGGAAGAAGCAAAATAATTTGAGCATAGTTTTGAAGAATTCCATGATGAGCTAATATAGGAAGAAGCAGAACAAATTGAGTAGAGTCTTAAAGAATCACATTAGGAAGAAGAAAAAGTTGAACACAGTTTTTAAGAATTGTATAAGGAACCAATACAAGAAGAAGTAGAACAAGAGTTACATGAACAACCTGTGTCGAAATAAGCTGAACAATTGGAGCAACCTGCTACACAAATCAAATTTTCTACTCTTGAGCAAGCCCTATAAGAAATTGAGAAACTAAAGAAGTAACTATAAGATCAATCTGGTAGAGGTCTAGATGCACTTGTTTCAGTAGTTTGTCAATTGCAAACCTCAATCAAAGATTATCCTACAACCATCATTCCACAACCTTCTATAGAGGTCAAACAATAAGAGGAGCATAAAGCTACCCCTAAGGTCAGGTATCACTCCTATTTTTTAATATCTTCTAAACTATTGAATTGGATGGATAATCAATTTGAATCTCTAAAGAAACTAAGGAAAGAAAATAGGAAATTAAAAGAGTAAAATAAGTTGAAAGAAGAGAGCATCAACAAACTAAAACAAAAAGTTGAGGACATGGTTGATATAACACAAGAACTCCATGATTACAAGCCTCCTATAGAAGTTTATTCAATTTATCTTGGAGAACAATGACACATGTTTAGATTTATGATAATTTATTGTGATATTCCCCATGAAGTTATTGATCCCCTTTCCTTATTTTCTATTTATAAAGTAAGTTCATAGGAAAAACAAGCATAATTATACAAGTTCTACCTGCATAATTATGTTGTTCTATATGATAGAGAATGGAATCCCAATCTATATGTTGGAGATGTCCAATTGCAAGCATTTTCATCATCCTTGTTGAATGAATAGAGAAGAGGAAGAGAAATATTAGAATACAAGAAAAAGGAAAATGAAATCCAATTACTTATATGGAGTGAATCAATGGCACCTGATGTTGTATTCACTAAATGGGACAATATTATGTTGAAAAATGAAGTAAGAACTTAGTTTGGTAAGAATTGTGATAAGGTTCAAGATTTTTGTTTAGGATTGAGATCTTCTGTTGGTCCTCCTATAAGAGAATCATGCATTGAATGATAGAATGAGCTCATCTTAGTATTAATAAAGAGGGATCCCTATCCCCCTTTTAATTTAAACGTAGGATTTACCAAGATCACAAAATACATTTTTCTTGTAGATGATATGGGATCGTAATTGCTAAACCTAAAGTTTCAACCACCCCTATTTTGGTATCCTATTATAGATTAGCAAGATAAAACCCTAGTGGATGAAGCCAAAAAATCCAAAATTTGGCAACTATTTGAAAAGAGTCACGGATTCTACGTTCACCTTTCTAGTGGTGTTATTGATCCTATGGATTTTAGATTTTTTTGTGAATTGGGAAAGAACAAGTATGGTACTCAAGGTCAAGCAAGATTTTAAGTTGGGGGGTGTGATGAGCCCCATAAATGTCTTGTTATTATCTCCATCTATTGTACTCATCCTGCTTGATTACCATGTTTTTGAACACTTTTCCATATAGTTTTCTACTTTCATTAACCATATAACATTATGTTTTCAAACTCTTTTAAATAGTTCAAAATATGTATTGAAATTAAATATATGATGGTTGTCTATTGCTTTAGGATGACTTTTCTATAAATGTGTTTTGAATACGTTTTGGAGAAATAGGTATATAGCATGGAGCATCCTAAAACAAAAGGAATCTCATTACACAAACCATCCTGTAACCACTGTGTGACCAAAGCCATGGATGAATAGATTTTAATTATCTTCTAAAGGACTCATAGAAATGACTCTAACCTCTATAAGTCTCAATAAGGAAGTAGTTGAAGAATGAAATATCCTTGTTTATCTTACAACAAAGTCACAAGATTCACATGAAGGACGTCTTTAGTGAAAGGAACTAATTTCGGTTATCCCAATTCGAATGTATCTTAGAATAGAATGTATATATTATTTTACATAAAACAATCTCCTCTGCGCTATATAAATATGTAGAAGTAGAGTTGAGGGAGATATAGAAAATAGTATATGTTGAATAAAGATTGTTAGAAGTACATTGTGTTAAGCAATTGTGATTGTAATTTCATGCAACAAGTCATTTTTGCAATTTTAATTAATATGAGTAAGGAATTTTTGAGTTCAATTTAGTGTTGTAAGAGGAATGGTTGAAGCTAGAGATAAAAAGAGGAAGGGGGCCCTTTAAAAGGCTACAACAATAATCCAACCTATTTGATTAGCTAATCATGTTATTTGATTTCCTTAAGCATTGTGTGTTTCATTTTTGAGTTGTGTGATTTACTTTCTTGCTTAGATTCAATTAGGGAAGCTTCCACACATAAGAATTTATCTTATTGTACTTTGTTTATATTTCATTTCAAGTATTTCATTTATTGCACTTTAGCATCTTAGATACAATTAGCAAAATGTCAAATTAAAGATTGAGTGTGCACATCTAGTGACATCATCATATCAAGTCTACGTCCCTAGGTTAACATTTAAATGAAGTAAAAGGTACAAATCCATGGTTACTCTCCTTTTTCATTTTTGATCAGCAAAAGTATATCTGATTGTGATTCAGCTGCTAGTCACCTAGCATAAGTTGTTCTACATACAATAATTTATATGCTAATTGAGAAAAAGATGATAACTTTACCTCTTAATAAGCATAGGTCATAAATCATACTAACACATAAAAAATGATCAATATATTTTAATTATTATAGAAGCACATGCCAGATACAAATCATTTTTAGGCATTAAAAAATAAAATACAAAAATGAAGGGTGCATATAGATTATACAATAACATTGATAAAGATCCTTGTGTAAGTTTTAACCCATATCTAAAGAAATTTGAATCCCCAATGCATAAACACATTAATCAATTCAAATTCAACATTTTATTCATCACCTCAACTATTACATATATAATGAACATATCTCCTATAAATAAGGAGATCTTCCTCATCCTAATCTCTAATAAATCTCCCTAAATATATCAACCTATCCCCTTAATCTCTCACAATCCTATCTTCTACAATCTCTCTCCTAATATCTCTTAATAATCCTAAAAACCATGTGATTATTACTTCTATAATAATCACTTACATTATTTACCTGAGTCCTAAGCACCCATGTGAGAACTAATCCTGACATTCACCCCCTTAATGTGAACATGGGGAGGGGAACCATATTCTAAAAATGTAATGTGATATTTTGTTGCTTATATCTTCTAGGTTGCTACAAATGTTTGAGGTTCACCTATTTTTTATTTCCCTCTTTTATCCTCATGGCTTTCCCACCAAATTTTTATTTAGCTCTAAAATTCAAAAGTGGGGTCAAGAGATAGTGCCCCTTGTAGGGTCTAGGGGTAATGCCTTGGGTGCATTCCCTATCATAGTACAGGGTGGGTCAAGGGGTGGAGCCCCCAAAGTTAGGGACATTTTTATTCTTCTACAATCTTTGAAACTTCACCAGAGAAGTAAAAATTTTCATTAAAATAAACCCTTGATCTACCTCCAAGCCTAAGTGCTTTAGAAAAATATTTACCACCGATTTCAAAAGTATATGAGAATTTTTTTAGTTTTATGCTTTTAAAAACTTTGATTTTGAATTTTAAAAAACAATAAGCTTTAAAAAATTTTAGGGTTTCACTTATGGCTGGCATGGAGTGTGTTTTGCCAAAGAGTCATACCATAGAGAAGTAGAGAGATAGGAAGTTGGTTGTGAGTTCTGAACAAATTTAGGATACAGTGTGAAGGGCTAGGGACCTTAAAAGCCATATCATTGAGGAGATCAAGAGCTCATAGGGGTCACTAAAAGGAACACATTGAGTTTGAATCTTCAAGCAGATCATGAGAGAAGCTCAAGGGGAGTTTGAATGTATCTATTAGATTCAAGATCCATGGAGGATATCATTTATAAGGAGAGGCCATGGGAGCATGTGTTGTTAACTTGCTTAGTTGAGTCTGATCTAAATGCAAGAGCCACATAAAAACTTGAGATTGAGATAGGAGATATAACACTTTTTTTTGCCAATGAATGATGTTGAATGAGGCCAAATCCAAATCTTTACGAGTTGATGTTGAGTTGGCCTTTTAATCAAGCTCTCCATATTGAGTCGATATTTTAAATCCCTACAATAATAAATACTTCAATGTAATTAAAATAATGAATCCCAAAATCTTTGAAACCCTTGGACAAAATAAGTTGATGCAGGGGGTCTATTATAGCTAGCCACCATTGAAGATTTGAAAAGAAGCCCTAAAGTAGTTTGGAATTCAATGAATTACACATATTATAGATACTCGACTATATAAAATGATCAATCCAAAAAAGAATAAAATATGAATTGAAGTAAATGTGAATTCACATGAAATGTAGTTTATGATATAACTTTAGATCAAACCCTTAAACCACAAATTTAAATCCTCCAAGATCTGTTACAATAGGGTTGTGCTTAGGTAGAGCCTATGGTTGTGCCCCAAAGACTAATTTTTTCTTCATTTTTTTCTTCTTCATGAATATCCAAAATAAATCTTAAAAAAACTAGATCTTATTGTATCACAAGTATAGTGTGTTTACAGTTAATCCTAATTTTTTTGGATGTTTTGGACTCAATTTTGAGATCTGGTCTACTTGAAAATGTTCCAAAATCATGTTGACTCAAATAGGTGCACATAAACAAATTAATTCTAAAAGAAATGATAAAGTGATTGACAATGGGGTTACACATGGTCTGCTCTACTAACCCATTGACAAAAACACATATAAAAATGAAGGATTGGTGCTCAGCAAGGTTTGCACATGGTCTACACTACATACTTGTCATTTGCCTCCTTATTTTAGGGATGTCCCTCAGGAAACCTGGTTTGATAGCATATGTAAGTTCTACCCCATATCTAAAGAGAGCCAAAGCCCCATGTGTAAACACATTAATTAATTGAAATTCAACATTTTTTTCATCACCACAATAATTACTCACAGACACACACACACACACGCGCACACACACACACACACACACACACACACACACACACACACACACACACACACACACACACACACACACACACACACACACACACACACACACACACACACACACACACACACACACACACACACACATGTAATCTCTTACTAACAAAGAGATCTTCCTCATCCTAATCTCTAATAAATCTCCCTAAATCTCTCAACGTATCCTCTCAATCTCTCATAATCCTAACTTATACAATCTCCCTCCTAATATCTCTCAACAATCCTGCAAACTCCTATTTTAATGTGATTATTACTCACATAATAATCATTTATATTATTTACTCCCCTTATTATTTACACACACATAAACTAATTAACTAATATTAAAATGTGAAGCAATTAAGTCTTAAGCACTTGTGTGAGGAATAATCCTAAAACATTGATCTTGAATCAATCAAACATACAAAGGACAAGGAGGAATACTCAAAAACACCCAAAACAAAAGGATTTAACCATTATTTTAAATATTAATGGTGACTATTATGAACATCCCAAGATTGATATTAATAATTAGAACACAATTTGTAATTATTCATGTTTACAATAATTAGGACATACTATAGAAGAGTTAAAACATTGTCCACTCTTTACATAATCTCTCAGATACATTATATTAACCATTGTATGTGGACCAAAATTGGTCCCTACAGTTGTATGGGTATTAGATCAAGAACCTCATTTGACATTCCATTTTGGGCTAGATTGATTGGCCAATATGAATGTGGTAGGTGATATTACAAACATGTGCCTCACATTTCCTTTTGAGGATAAGGAGGTTTGCATCCAACATGATGGATATGTGGATAAACCAATACCAATGGATTCCAATATCCAAGTACAAGATAACATCAAAGAAATGGAAATGATTCACTATAAAAAACTATTCATAAGGTCATCAGGTGGTCCTAAAACCTTTGGTGATGACGACTTATTGGATTAATAAATTGTAAAACATTAAACAAAATCCAAAAATTCAAAAAAAAAATAATTCTAGAGAATATAAAAACATTTAAATAAAGCAAAAAAATAAAACTATTTTGCATTTCACATGTTTACTACCATTTGCATATGTTGTTTGCTTTATGTCAGTAGATAACACATCATTTCTATACACACATATGTTTTGTGGGTACATGAGTGTGATACATGCATATATTAGATCCATGATAAATGAGCATGTAAATGTTGGACCTTTTCTCTTTCCATATGGCACACTATGTTGGAGGCATCTTGTTTTTATTTTGATCACGATCGACAAATGTTGTATTATTTTATGATCATTTTCCATTATCACATTGAGATTATATACTAAAATTTACACATGTATATACTCATGTTACTATCTTACACTGTGTACTTGATATGCTATTCTACATGAATTTTTGCTAACATATGTATGCAAGGACTCATATGACATGATTATGATAGTTGTTTATGTTTAACTTACTTCATCTCTTCATATGGATTACTTGAATGTACTTCATGTTTTCTTTATTTTCTTGATTTTAGAACGTTTATAACTTTTGAACATGTTCCTTGCTTATTATCCACAATGCCTTGAGTGTTTTTAGTTTCTTTAGTGTGTGGATATTTGAATATGTCATCTCATTATTAAGTGTGCAACATTTGAACATGCCCCAATTTTGTTCTCCTTAAACCCCTCTTGGCATGACATTAAATATTCTTGAATGTGTACTTGAATTTTTTATGAGCTTGTTACCTCTACAAGTTGTCATGATCCATATCATGCATCTTAGGGCTTGTTATGTATGCATACTACAAGTTTCATTGATACATCTACTTCGACATGATACCACTATATGTTCTTGACTACATGATTGACATAGATACATCATAGTTGTAATACATTTTTGACATAAGGTGACTATCAATTTGCATTCCCCTCACCTTGAAAAAGAGGGGGCATATTAGTGGGAGCATGTCATAAAGACATGAGTCCACATACATACAATTGACAAAAGTGTTGAAATTTGATACAATTTACATGATTCAGATTTACACTTGGGACATAATCCTATATATTTGGAAAAAAATTGGGAATTTTTTTTTCAAATTTGTGACACATATTATACATAGTTTACAGATCAGAGGTTAAATGTTGACAGATACTTCAGCTTGAGACACATTTAAGGTGCATATGCCATGCAAATGAACCAAATTACCAATATAATTTTCATGCACCACCTAACCAAGATGCATCATTTAATATTTTATCTATTGTAGTAGTTGGCTCCTTTGATTAGTGTGATCAAGATTCAGTGCTCTTGATGGACTTGGCACTACTAATATTTATGGTTGATTGATATGGTTACACCATTTTACATGGGTGAGATTGGATAGATTATGTTTTCACTTGAGTTGTGTGATTGAGATTTAATGGTGTTGATGGACTTGGCATAACTCATCCCCATATTGGATCAGGACCATGATCAACCTCCAATTCCCCTCTTCACATCTCCAAGGTTCAGTTGTGAACCTCTCTTTAATGCTTCAACCATGAAGCATCGTTACCAAAGCAAAATATGAAGGGTAAAAATGGTTGCGTTGACACGTGTACTCCTTCCTTGCTCTCTTTTCTTTCAAGTAATTTCACTTATTCATTTTTAGATTATATGCACAAATTATACTTATAACATGTTCTTGGTTATAGTTCATGCATATACAACAAATTAAAATGGGACTCAATTCAAATCAAGGTGTGTTTTACACACCACAATACACATTTATTTCCTTTAAAATAGTAATTTCATCATTATGCCTTACTAGATTAAAGGCAACCAATTGTAGATACTCAAATTTGGATTTGTATGTTAAACTAATCTTGTATACTTGGCAAATACTAGTCATGGATCCACCCTTTAGTTATTAACATGCCTTGCAGTAATCACTTATATCCCCAATATGATTAAAACCTGATATATATCCTTTTTTTAGTTAGAAAACTTCAATAATTTTGTATCTTCCTAGACACTTGCATTAAAACTTGGACACTAGCATTGATGCAACATTAGTGTCCTTACTACAACACATGTGTATTGACCTTATAGTCACTCAAATTTACAAATATTTTTATATGTACATGTCAGGCCTATTTTTTTCCTTTAATCCTTTTATGAGAAACATTTCAAAAGGTGTGGTATAAATACAAGTTGAATTCCACTCATTAATCATATAACACGCACATCTCAAGTTTATACTACATTATTGATAAGCAATTACACAACTAAGTTATTTTACCCTATTCTTTCCTAATTCTAAATCAATCATAGGAGCAGTCTTATTATAGGTCTGAAGCATCAAAAGAACAATCTATGAGAAATATTTGCAAAGTTACAAACTAGATCATTATGTGCACTCACATATAATATATTACATCACTGTTCATAGCCAAGTCAACATAAGGGAAAAAACTACATCATTATGAATCCCTCTTCAAATTATATGGCTATTTAGGTAGTGCTCAATGATAGAGGGGTCTTTGAGGTTAACTCAAATTCACTTGAGCCCACTAACCCCTATTTTGTAAGGTGGCATACCCTAATTGGATAATCTAAGGTTTTGATCAAAACACTGATATTGAGAACCTGTGCACACAATCCAAATAGATAACCTGAAAGGCAATAGTCAACCCTAACAGACACAAATGGGCATTTTAAAAAAGAGTCTATATTTCATACAAGACACTAATGGTAGAATTAGGACACTATTGTCGACGTTAGTGTCCCTACGTGATGCAAATGTTTAGTTTTTTTATAAGGGTAAAATTACCAAGTTTTGAAAGGACCTGGAGCCTTGTAAAAAATAGTTCCAAAAATAAACAAAACAGCAAATCCACAAAAATGATAGAAATATCATAAAGAGATGAATGCACCAATAATGACCTCTACACAAAAACAACTAACAAATAACAAAGAAAAAGTAACTAGGTAGCAAGTAAACCAAAGTCTAACTATCAACTCAAAAATTTAAGAATCCTTCAAGATATAACATCCTTCAAGATGATAAATCATCAATAATATCAAAATTTAGATAAATTAATCATGAGAGAAAAATGACCTCCTCCCTCGACGAGTGAGGAAACCCTCCATAGTCTATTGTGAACCATCACTTATTAAATCCTCCACATCCAACCTCAGACTTTTAGTTTATGTCCTTCACCCCTTAATTTGTATCAAGGAAGCTAGAACAAAACTAAGATTAACCATAATAGGATGAGAAGAAGAAGCAACATCCACTTTCTGAGGAGGTGGACTCACAGCCTTGGTGGCAATAGGGGCTCATCTTGAAGGGTCCCTCATCTAGTAGTAGACAAACTAACGAAAGGTAAGGAAGGAGAAAGCTCTAGAGGATGGTAGAAGATGCCATGATTTTATAATATAAAATCCTAATCGGGGGAGTCCTCCTCCTTCTAAACTAAACTAACGAGATAAGAATGATGAAGACCCTTAGCAAAACACTCAACATCACAATTCCCAAGGAGATTATAATGAAATCCCTTAATAGAAGGCCTTTATAATCATGAAACTGATTCTAAATCCCATGAGACAAGATCAAATTAATAGAATTAAAGATAGGCTTGGAGAGATCCACAGTAGCGCATGCTCTCAAAAATATGCAACCTAAGTAGTTATCATCAAGCTTGACAAAAGATCCCACATAATTAATAAGCAACGTAATATGCTCCTCTTTCCTCAAGAACAGAGGAAGGCTATATAATCTAACATAAAGAGGAGTCACTGATATAAATGTTTTTTTGGGACCAAAAAAAGGAGATTGTGGGTATAAAAATATCCCAAAATTACCAAAGAACCAAGGGCCCGACAACTAGATAGAGACCCTATCCGAGGAACATTGAAAAGTGACCTAAAAGAAACCAACACTAAGCATAAAAAATTTGGCACAACTATTGAAATCCAAATCAAAGAGGCCCATTTGTCAAGATATGAGGGTGAGACAAGGGAGCCCACACACATACCAAATAAATATTTGTTTCCAAGATCATCTTCCATACACTAGATGGTCGAATCAAATATCTCCAACTCCAACATCTTCTCCAAAAATGAAATAGGAACATCACCTAAGAAAAAATCAAGGTGAGAAGTAGACTTATTAGGGGAAGGAGGAGCACGAGAACCTACTTAAACACCTACCAATTGCATCTAGGTATCGTTAGTTTCAAAATAAATCTTAGATTTGTAGAAAACACTACATTCATGGAAGGGATTCATAACATTCATGCATCTTGGAAAGATCAAATGCTTGGTAGAGGATTTCTCCCTCAGAACAATAAACCTCAACCCCATAACAAACCCTTCTTAGTTGCACTTTAGGGAGAGAGCAAAACCAATAATGAACTACCACCCATGACAACACCAACCATTGAAACAACCAACTTCCCCTAAGAAGCAGTTTTAACCATAGGTCCAGTCAAAACATCATTTATCCTATGTACAACACCCTCCAATGGTCCAAAGCATAGTGGAAGATAAGAGCATAGCCTTAGGGCCTATATTGATTCCAATTGGAGCCTTTAGATGTGGAGCTTCTAAGCCACCACCATCTGATCCCTTACCTAGAAAAAAACCTCTTTAAAGACCAGAGCAACTACCAACATGGTTGAGCAATAATGTTTAGACATACACCTAACCTATGTTGGTATAGAAAAATAATCAACTACATCCTCTGGAGAAGCTTCATTAGGATTAGAGATGAAGTTTGATGCCAATCTACCTTTCAGACCTTGTAACAAACTATTGGAATGGACCAAATGTTTTAATTTTTGCTTCCATCTCACTTCAAATTTGACACAAGTGTCTAGGTTGACAGATAAAAAATATTCAAAATCTGATGATGGGATCCAGATCTTTAAACAATCCACTTTGGCACTTGTACTCCTTAGATTTTGTTGCACATTATTTTATAAGCTATGTACAATTTCTCCTTCGTATTTGTTGTTCCCAAAATCTGTCACTCATTTTTGGGATAACATATGAACTATTTTGGTCCTGTAGGCCAAAATCCTCTCTTTCCTTCTCAAAAAATTATTCTGAGCATTCAAATTCTTCATTATTCAAGCTTTTTCAGTTAAGGACTAGCAGGTTCAACAAGTTCAATGACTCCAACAGGGAAGCTCTCTCTAAGGAATGAGTCTCCAACACTTAGGCGATTTCAAGATAGGTTCAACACTGAGGTTAAACCAAAAGGTTCATTGGTACGCTTAAAATAAAGGATTGAACCATTGAACCATTGAACCCTGCTTCCAAAAGGTTCAATGGGTTCAAAGGTTGAACGACATCGACAAGCTTAAAGAGTTAAGCGCTTTAGCAAGAGTTCAATGTTCAACCACTTCGACAAGTTCAACAGCTTCAAAAGACTTAGCGAAAAGAAGAAAGCTTGAACCGTTGAACCATTGAACCTTAAACCAAAAAAGGTTTAATGGGTTCAATGGTTTAAAGCTTCAATGAGATTGGTTTAAGCGATCAGTTGAATGAGCGGAACACAAGATTGAACCGTTGAACCAAAGTTGGTTCAATCGATCGGTTCAAAGGAGTGCCCCAAAGCCCAAAGGTCAAGTGCCCTTGCAGAAGAAAGTGAACCAAAGGCCAGGTACCCTTGTGGAGGGTAGTGAACAAAATTAGACAAAGAGATATCTTTTAGGAAGATTTTTTGTGGCAAATTTTACAAGGCAAATCCTTCAAACAAAATGTCTGAAGGAATGATCAAAAGTCCAACGGCAAGCGGCTAAGGCAAGGGAAGATTTCCTTCGAACAAAATGTCTAAAGGAATTCCTTTAGACATTTTATCTAAAGTAATTAAAGAAGTAAACTGCTTGAAGGATCCTAAAGGACCTCAAAGGGTAGGTACCCTTGCGGGGGGCTCTTAGCGACCAGGAAATGGATCTTCTCAAGGCTTGAAGGGACACCTTCCATTCAGGAGGTTCCAAAGACATTAAGGCTCACAGGTTGATTTCTACAGACTCCATAGGTTGATTTCTATGAACTCAATTCTATAAACTCTGCAAGTTGATTTCTACAGACTTATTTCTACGGACTTCGTAGGCTTGTTTCCATGAACTCCGTAGGTTTGATTCTATAGACTCTATAGACATATTTCTATGGACTCTTTCAAAGCTTGATAGAATTAGAGAAAACAAAGTCTTCTAAAGAAGAAGATGAACTGTTGAACCTTGAACCAAAATGGTTCATAGGTTCAACAGTTCAAGGAACGCTCCAAGCAAAGATAAGAAGCGAAATATTCCAGAGACCAGTTCAAGGAGAAGGTTCAAGTGAATGAACCAAAGAAGCGATGGAACCAAAGAGCCAAGAAGACCACCTAGACCATTGAAGCAGTGAACCAATGATGTCCTCATAGACATCAAATTCAGGGTAATGAAATATCTTTTGATTTTCAAATGTAGCACGAAACTTGAAGACAAACTTAGTGACCAACTAAAGAGGGAGCCGAAAGAGCCAGTAGAAAGGGAAAAGATAGCTCGAGAGCTCAAATTGAAACAAGAAAGATGCAAAAACTATAAATATCTGTGCATGAGTTATTCTAGTAGGTGGAACAGTCCACCAAGTAGATTTTTGAGCTTGCAAACATTAAAAGTGCAGCCTATTTTTCTCCCTTGGAGTAAAGGCGAAGTGGATCGCTGCACAGACATCAAGAAAAGGACCAGATGACCCAAGCCTAGGAGAAGACATTTGAGATGAATCGAAATGCCACAGTTAAGGTGGATGCCCTATTCTAGCATGGCCCTCTTTGACAAAATTGAAAATGCATTCAAGGCATTGAATGCAACATGGGCCGTTTCATGAAACAAAGTGCCAAGCCTTTCTTGGATACTATATATTGTAATATCTTATTTTTTGCAAAAGAGATTTTTTTGATTATAGAAACAAAACTCTGCCAAAATTGAAAGGTGATTACTAAGACTTTGAGCTCAAATTATTGATCATATTTCTTTTTATGAATGAAAAAGTAGGTTACTTCCAGACTTTGTGTTGTAATAGCTTGTGTCATTTAGGAGATTGTCATTATGTTTGTTTTCTAAATGCTTTCTTGTCCATTTTGATGAAATAAGTAGAACTAGTGGAAGTAATCAGGAAGGTGTCCTTAAACCAACTATGGAGAGACTTTGTGCTGCCACCATTGTCTTTAGTGTGTTTTTTGTTTGTTTTTGTGTAAAGGATCTTGGGATGACTTTGTGCCCCCATTATCCTTCGTATATCACTCTTTGGTAGTTGAGGGGGAGACTTTGTGCTACATCTCATTTTACTGGTTACTGCACCCCTCTTTCAGTTACTTTTACTACCCAGGAAGGAATCTAGCTGTTGACTGAGTATTACTTTTGACAAAAGAGAAGTACCTCTAGCAATCACCCAGGATTTCTCCTTTGTCCATGAACATCATCTCTAAAAGAAGAGAGATGGATGGTGTTATCCTACCCCTGAGTGTTATTTTCTACTTATATATATATATATATATATATATATATATATATATATATATAGTATATAGTTCCTCATAGTTATAAGGGAACCTCCCCTTGATGAGAGGAGATATTTGTTCCCTTTTGATGTGGTAAACCTGCACATCTGGCTGACCAATCTCCCTATGTTGTGGTTGAAGCAACCTATTTTTCTCATCAGTTAGCTAGTGACAAAATATTCACCCAACAATTTTTGGTGACTCTGCTGGAGAAGAGCGCGCAATTTGAAGCCTCAAGCTTCAAGTTGAAGAAGGGCCATTTCTTTTCCATTTTTATTCTACAATCTAGAAACTCCATACTATACAAGAACCTAGAGAGCCCAAGGTATTGTTTACCCTATTTTTGATTTGGTGCAGCAGGGCAATTTTGATTTGTTTTCTCCACAACTTCAAGTTCAATGAGCTAGGAGTCTTTCTCCTATCAACACCAATTCACCACTACAAGGCAGAGCTTCTTTTTCTACTGTTAGCAGAGCTTTGCTTATACATACTCCACCTAGATTTGTTATCCCCACTTTCCATAATCAAATAATGGTGGTTCAAGGCCCTTGGGGTAACTCTTTAAGCCCAATTGATCTTACTTCACCTCTACATGAGCTACCACACAGTTCAAGAAAAAAATTCCCCAATTTCTTTGGTGATGGGAGAGTTCATCCTAATAAACATATTACAGCCTTCAGCATAGCCTATGACATGATAGGTGTGGAATACGAAGATGTAGCAGTCAGGATATTTGTGGAAACACTACAAGGTGCTGCTACAGATTGGTTCTACCATCTACAGGCTCGATCATTGACTGACTAGAACACTCTCAAAGCCAAATTCAAAGCAAGGTTCAAACCTGTAGAAGATGAGCATGCCCTGTTAGCTCAGCTCACACAAATAAAGAAAGAGCCTCATGAACCTATGAGGGACTTCATAGCCAAATTTGACAAGTTAAAGAGCAGGATTCTTGCAATTGCTCAGCCAATAGTTGAGAACCTCAAATGCTTCTTCATAAATTCTCAGCTGCCTGAAGTGAGTTTTCTGTTGAGATGGGCTAGCCACATAAACCTTACTACTGCTCAGGATTTGGCCACTGAGGTGTAAGATGACCTTATATTGGTAGGAAAGACAAGGAGAGATCCTAACAGAGGTAAATCTCCTTCATCTTCTGAATATCCATCTACAGGCACCACTGATCCAATGGTGCAGAAGCTAGAAAATGAGTTGCTTGCTCTTAGAAAGCAAATGGTGCAAGGGATGTCTTCTGGTTCTTCATACAGAGATATACTAAGGAGGACATTCCCCAATCAGTCATACCAAGGTAATGTTGCTAGGAATCAAGGGCAGCCAAATCATCTTCCTCCCACTCAAGGAAAATTGGCCATTAAAGCAGAATCTGATTTCTCCTTCCAGCCTGAGTTGAACCCAAAAGATGACGCTAATCTCTTCACAGAGGGAGAAGAAGAATTAGCTGGTGACTCTAACATTGGTTTCCTAAATTACCAAAATGAACCTAGAAGTGAAGGTAAAGTAGTTGAAGGATCATATGTTGTGTTCACCTAGTCCAAGAATCAGTCAACCCAACAAGTTGACAAAGAAAAAATAGAGGAGCGACCTCAACCTACAATTTCAATTGCCAAATGAGAAACTTCTCTACCTTTCCAGCCAAAGGACCTGGTGATTGCTAAAAAATTAAGTACCCCAAACATGCCTTCACCTTCAACTTCAAATTCATAGATTAGTCCTCTCCCTCCTAAAACCCAAAAGGATGAACTCCCTTCCCCTATTCATAATTTATTTTAGACATTTGACATAGTCAACCATGTCAAGAAAACTAAAATTCAAATATCTAAATTTAAATTCATGCAATCCAACCTTGAGTAGTTGGATAAGTTAATGGAATGTGTGAAGAATAAAATTGTCCCTGTAGGACCAATGTTCCAAAGATAACCCCCACGTCCCCCCAGAATAACCTTATCATTGCTCCTCCTACTACTCCTAGAAGTACTAAACCATTTTATGTCTTTCTACTAATAAATGGACATTAGCTAAATAATTACATCATAGACTCAGGTGCGTCTGACAATGTCATGCTTGCCAAAGTAGTTGAATCCCTTGGTCTCACACTAACCAAGACATTTGGGAGATGTTTCTCCATGGAGAACAAACAAGTGCCATTGCTAGGATAGATCAAGGACATCCAATTTGCATTTGCAACATTCCCAAAAAAGAGAATCAAGATGATAGTCCTGGTGGCTGACGTCCCAGCCTCATACTGCATCCTTCTTGGGTAAATTTTTTGCAAGGATGTTGGCGATGAGTTGAACATGGACCTGTCTAAGGCAAGGATCTTAGTCAAATGCATTATGAAAAGATTGCTCCCTGAGAAGGAAGCAAAATATGTGGTCACTCAAACATCAATGCCTGAAGCTCAAATTCTGTTTGAGTCTTCAAGAATGGGTAACTTTTTCTTGACCACAGAAGAGGTTCATGTTTTAGCTGATGAAACTTCTAGAAATGACAGTCTAAAAATTGGTTCAGATGGAAGAACATAAGATATGAGAGAGTACAATGCAAGCCCAAAGGAACTCTCCCCTCCACACAAAGATAAATATAAAAAAATAGTTTTTGATTATGTCTAGATTCTAGAATTTGATGGACATTGTTCCTCTACCAATTCAGGAGCTGAGATTGTGTTGATATCTCCTCAAGGAGATAGTTTTCCTTCATTATACAAATTACAGTTCATCAATACTAACAATATTGTTGAATATGAATCACTGCTGCTTGGATTGAACGCCACTCAAGACAAGGGCATCAAGATCCTTCATGCTTAAGGAGATGCTGAGCTGGTGGGTTTGTCAGGTGAGGAACCTGTACCAAACCAAAAATGAGAGATTGCACCATTACCACAATCTAGTTTGGGATCAAATTGAAAGCTTTGATGCTTTTAGTATCTCTATAGTTCCTAGGGAATTCAATGACTGAGTTGATGCTTCGACTGTTTCAGCAACTCTTTTGGTTCTTCACTCAGATTTTAAAGGAGACAAGTACACTATTGAACTGGTCTTTCAACCAAGTATGCTTGACAATGCCAATCATTGGCAAGTATTCAATGGTGACAACCAAATTAATGCCTTCTTGGAATAAAAAGGCAGCTTTGAACAGCTTCACTTTAAAGGCACTGAGCAATCATCATAGGAGTATGCTAGGACATCCATGTAATGGTGGAGTAGAACATCAAATTTCAACTTCTCTTCTAGAGTGCAACACTTCCCAATGTTCACCATCTTGGGATTTTCTTTGGTACCTAAATTTATCTGATCAAACTCTTGAGAGGAGCTTGAATCCATTTGTTGTTGTTTGACAAACCTGTCATGCTTGTCAAACAACTTCTCAAGGGAAACTAGGCCTTTTAGGATTTTAATCCCTTTAAGTTGTAGGAATTCTTCACCTACATTTGAACTTGATTCAGGGGCTGAAGTCACTCAGGCCTGATAAAATTCACTGTGAAATTCCTCTCAAAGGTGATTCAATGCCTTACAAGCAAAAATCCAGGCAGTACAATTTGAAGATATCAGGTACTATTCTGTCAAAAATATAGAAAATGTTGAATGCTAGGATAATTTTCCCAATCCATCATTCCACATGGATTGCCAACATAGTACCTGTGAGAAACAAGAATGGAAAAATTCACCTCTACATGGACTTTAGGAATTTGAATCAGTCATCCTTAAAGGATAACTATCCACTGCCCATTATGGACCAAGTGCTTCAGATAGTGACCGATTCAAAGATGTTATCAATGCTAGACTACTTATCAGGGTACAATCAAGTAGAAGTCGGTGAAGCAGACTAGCACAAGACTGCCTTCACCATGCCTTGGGGCACCTTTGCATATCGAAGAATGTTATTTGGCCTGATAAATGCTCGTGCCACTTTTTAGAGAGTAATGGAGCTTACATTCAAAGATGAAATGGGTAAGTTCATTGTGGTATACCTTGATGACTTGATTGTCTTTTCCAAGCATCGCCCTAACCATGTGCACCATTTTCAACAAGTGCTAGAATGCTGCCACCAAAATGGCATTTCTCTTAATCCCAAGAAGTATATTTTTGGAGTAATGGAAGGAAAACTTCTCAGACACATTGTATCCTGAGAAGGCATAAAGATTGACTCAAATAGAGTCAAGTCCAACTAGGAGTTTACCCTTCCTACAAGTACGACTATAGTTCACTCTTTCTTTGGAAAGGTGAATTTTTTACGAAGGTTCATCCCTGAGTTTGCTAAGAAGATTCGCCATATTGTAAATATGATGAAGGGAAATGCCACCTTCAGCTAGACTGAAGTAGGCAAATTGACGTTTCAAGATATCAAGACTGCTATTGCCCACACCTCAATTCTAGTTTGTCTAGATTATACCAAGAATTTCACCATATACAATTATACTTCTAAGCACACACTTTCAACAATTATGGTTCAATAGAATAAAGAAGGTGTGGAATCTAACTCTCGGTAGTCAACATAAATATGCTATTTGACCCCTTTCTTAGGGATAATGACCAAGGGAGAGACCCACTAGTTATCTGAGATAATATAAACAAATCTTACATCCAAGAATTTTTACAACTCGGTTTTGACAATGTCTTTGAATGCAAGATTCATTTGTCATTGGGATTGGTAAATAGGTTCGCATTCTTCTTTAATGTAAATGTGATGCATGCATAAATATGGAGGTATTCCTTTCATGTCATGGTAATCTTAGGCAAACACTATTGTGTGCCTTCTTAGCATTGTAAGTAACTAACTTTCTTGTTGGGGTGTTAAGGAAGTGTTGATGTTGAGAGGTTTATTTGGGAGGAAGTCTACTTACTTTCTTAAAGAAAGCATGGTCTCTACATTGGTGATTAAAGGAGTATAACTGCATTGATGGGAAATTAATTGATGGATTGTCCAAATATCTCTTGCAATTTTAGCAAAATCATTATCATAAAAGGTATTATGAATGGGCATGGTGTACATTCTAACAGGTTGGTGGCTATAGGATCTTATCGATAGGTGTCTTGCAGGATACTAGTAAGGACAGTGTCTTCTTCTTGATCCTACAAAGATGGACTCCAATCAATTGTGCAGAGAGTCTATAAAGAGATAACTTCTTTAAGGTCATCAATCCAAGGGATCGGTCCATCATTTGGGGAAGGCTGAGCTGGTGGATATAACACCAATTTTTTGTTGTCATTTTTAGTGGAAATTAGCATTTTTTTGACATGAAACCAATAAAAACATCAGTAGTAGCCAACCATGGGTGACCAAGGATGAGAGGATAACCTCCCAGATTACTCTTCAACTATAGGATAATAAAGTCTGTTGGATATTGCCAAGAATCCATAGTGATAAGAAGGTCCTCAACAATTCCTTCAAGCTTAACAGTTGGTTTGTCGGCCATCTAGAGGATGGTAGGTGTTGGATGCAGAGTGGTAAGCTTCAGTTACTGCATGGTCTCTATGGTCATCATGTTAATGACTGCACCCAAGTCATTTAAAGTATTGGAGATGGGTTGGTTATGGATGCTAACATTAACTACAGGGTTTCCCATATCAAAGTATTTAGGGGGAACTATATTTCCAAACATAATATCTATTAATTGGCCAATGACCTAGATTGTTTTAGGATCCTTCCTCTTTCTTCTTAGTTTTTTCAAACATAGCTCTTGAACAACTTTATTGTAGATAGGAACATCCTTTATTACTTGAAAGAGTGGGATTTTGATGCACACATTCTTGAGTTGTCCTAAGATATCAAATTTAAGCTTTTTATTTAGGACGTGATATGATCAATCTCTCCAAAAAAAGAGGATTGCCAGTTTCTTTTTTATTTTTTGATGGACTTGGCTTAGGATTGGTGACAGGTGACTATAGATTAGTATGGAGTGGAGCCAATTCAAAGTTTTTTATGATTATGGGTGAGGTGGGTTGTGGAAGAACACAAATTGAACAAAGTTAAATTTGATTAATATCTAAGGTGTATGCTGGATATTGCATCATTTCAGTAGATTATGTCAGTTGAACTGACTTATTGGCAGGATTGGGGATGGGTTGGGTGGGTAATTGAGTGGTTTGAATAGGTTGTTGAGTGTTTGGTATTATGCAATATTATTGTGGTTGTTGTATTTTCTGGGGAAAGCCTTGATTTCCTCATCATTATTGTTGTCATGGATTAAAGGGATATAACCATTACTAGTTTTAGAATTGTCCCTGTTGAGATTATTATCCATTCCATTGCATCCATAACTGATTTTGGGGTAGCTAAAAATTTGTTTGGGACCAATTTGGATTGGGTATATTCATCTAAGAACCATTTTGAGGATTATTTGAGAATTGAGAATTTTCAGACATAGAGTTTGATGGCATACCTGGTCTTTGTACCCATGATTTCCATTGAGCCAAAAAAAAACATGGTTTTCATCTTCTGCTATGGCATGTAGCTCTACTATCTCAGGATTTTCCTTAGTGATACCAGCTACCTAAGTTTTCATGGAATGGCATGTGCAATCTGCCTTCTTCTTTCTACATTCAAGGCAATAGGTGGCTAAGGCTTTCTTAGTTTCTTCTTGCTTCTATCATGTATGTAATGTATCAAGCTGAGTAGCTAGGTGATTGATGATGTCTTGCTTCATATCCTAGAGTAGGTTACTAACTTCACCTTTAGACAATCTTGCAACAGATGATGTAGTAAGTGTTATTCCCCTACTTTTATTCATGGTTGATCTAGAGTAGGTTGTAAATAGAATTTTTTGTTCATCGAATGATAGTGTAGAAACATCACCACTAGACATTAGATCTAGTGCCTCTAGATAATCATCTCTAATTCCTCTTAAGAATATCAACTTGATCGATTCTTTGTCCATTTTTGTTTGCTTAGATTTTTTTAATATGAATAAAAATCTCTCCATATACTCTTTCAGTGACTCATCATCAGCTTGTGTCATTCAAAAAATGTCATCTCTCATGTAGTTTCTACCCCTACAATAGTCTTGGTATTTCATCAAAAAATTCTCTTTCATTTCTTTCCAAGTAGAAATGGCATCCTTTCCAAGTCCCATGAACCATCTAACTGTTGCATCTTTGAGTGTTTCTAGAAATAGTTTGAGTTTTTGAGCATCTTGATTATAATTATAGCTGTGACATAAGATGTCAAACACAAAAAAAATGTATCTGGATCCTCATATGCTTTTCCTCTAAAGGTAAGGAGGGTAGAGTGAGGGATATTATTCATGGGTGTATTTCCATCAGGAGTAAGGATAGGAAATTCAAAAGTAGCAGACTCATTGGTAGTGTTTTCTTCTTGGTAATCCCCCATGAATACTCTCTATATTGGTGATAAGATAGGAATTTTCAAAGGTGGTACCTGTGGGTCTCTTTTAGGGGTATGAACCTCTTCAAGATCTCTAGCTTGTGCTACTAGTCCAGCTAAAAATTCTTCTTTCTCTACCTCTTCTATTGACAACTATGAGTGATCTTTAGGAATTACTTTGTGTTCCTTAGTTTCTTTAGGATGCACTTTAGATCTTGCAACAATGTTTGATAATTCAATCAAAAATATTTCTATATAGTCCCCTTCGCTTTGCATATGTTAACCACTTTTTTTTTACCTTTTTTTTTGCCCACGCTGCCTACACAAGGTTAGCAATATGGTTTTTTTTTAAATTTAAACTATCCTACTTGAAAAAAGGGAAATCAAACTATGAAAGTGGGAAATATTTAATCTATAAAAATAGCATGCTTTGAAAATAAATAATAAACATCTAGAAATAATTGCTATCAAGTTTGAAGATTACAAGTGTGTGACACCCTTCCCCAACAATGGCACCAAAAATGACTAGTAGATGATTCACAATCAGATATACTTCTCTTGATAAAAAATGAACAACGAGAGTAACCATGGATCTGTACCTTTTACTTCATTTAAATGTCAATTCAGGGAGGTAGACTTGATAGGATGATGTCACTATATGTGCACACTTAATATTTAATTTGACATTCTACTCATTGTATCTAAGATGCTAAGTGCAGTAAATGAAATGCTTGAAATGAAATATAAACACAATATAGTAAAATAAATGCTTATGCATGGAAGTTTCCCTAAATGAATCTAAGTAAGAATGTAAATTGCACAACTTAGAAATGAAACACACAATGCTCAAGGAAATCAAATAACATGATTAGCCAATCAAATAGGTTGGACTATTGGTGTAGCCTTTCAAAGGGGTACCTTCCTCTTTCCAACTCTAGATTTAACCCCTCCTCTTACAACACTAAATTTAACTTAGAATTTCTTACTCATATTAATCAAAAGTGCATCAATGTCTTTTTTTATGAATTTACAATCACAATTGCTGAACACAATGTACTTCTGACAATATTTATTCAACATATACTATTTTCTATATCTCCCTCATCTCTATTATTGCATATTTATATACCATAGAGGACATTTTTTAATTCAAAATAATATATACATTCTATTCTATGATACATTCGAATTAGGCTAACCAAAATTGGTTCTTTCTGCTAAAGACGTCCATCATGTGAATCTTGTGACTTTGTTGCAGGACAAACAAGGTTGTTTCATTCTTCAACCGCTTATTTATTGAGATCTATAAAGGTTAGGGTCATTTCTATGAGTTGGTTAGAAGAGAATCAAAATCTGTTCATCCATGGCTTTGTTCACATAGTGGCTACAGGATGGTCTATGTAATGAGATTCCTTTTGCTACAGGATGCTCCATGTTATATACCTATTTCTCCTAAAACATCTTCAAAACACATTATAGAAAAAACATCCTAAAGCAATAGACAACCATCGTATATTTTATTTCAATACACATTTTTAACTATTCAAAAGAGTTTGAAAACATAATGCTATATGGTTTATGAAAGTAGGAAACTATATGGAAAAGTGTTCAAAAGCATAGTAATCAAGCAAGATGAGTACAATAGATGGACACAATAACAAGACATTTATGGGGTTTATCACTAGGGTAATCTATAAAATATGTTGTGCAAACTACTAAGAGGATTCCACATTATTCACATGATGTATTTGTATTATTCCCTTGTAAGGTTGGCTTAAATATTCTAACTAAGAGGGATGGATTGTATAACAAGCATTTACATGTTCATCTGCTATTTTTGCCTTGCCTTTATCTGATTTTAGTTATGCATTCTTTGGTGATGAATTTAACTTGTATTTACTAGGGCCTATAGGTGAGAATATATTATGGGATAGATGCTGAAGTGGATCAAAACTGAGTTTGCATAATTTTTCACTTGTCATATCATGAAGAAGATCATCGTCACTATCATAGTAATTGAAAACCTTATCATCTTGTTGCTCTGAATTTACCAATAGATGAATCTCAAATATTTGATTTTCTTGTTATGGTAATATCATTGGTTCATTTTATAATTGAGGTTGCTATATCCCCTTGTCCTTATGCTTATCTGTGTGTACCTCAGATGTTAGTGCCTTATGACCATCTTAAGATATATGGTTTATCTTACTTGATTCACCCATCTCATAAATTGATATATTCTCGATTGGAATGAACTGCTTAGGCAGTACCATTTGAGGAACTCCTTCTATGTCAAAATATAACTTTTTAAATGGTAATGTAGATGGTATAACTTCCGTAATGTGTATCCAAGGTCTGCCCAAAAGTAAGTTATAATGTAATAATTAAAACCTTACTTTGAATTTAGCTTGTACAATTTTGGGACCTAATGTGACACCTAATATGATTTGGTCAATTGGAGTGTAAGAATTAACAAATCTTTTGATATGCATGTTTGATTTTTGAAAGATCTCATTTTTAATACCCGTTGCCTTTAAAAATTATATACAACAAATGTTTAAACCTGATTCATTATCAATTAGTTCTTTCTTGATTCCTTTACTGTGAATATTGATGTGTAAGAATAAAGGCAAATATTGATCAATAATAGTCTTTGAGGGTAAATCTATATGATCAAAAGTTTTGAGATTTACATTATTTTTTATATCTTGCATATTAGTTTTGAGTTTCATGCAAGGCTTCATGTAAGATATCCTTATAGATATTCAACTATTTCAGAAGCTCAAAATTTAATATCTTGGCACGGGTATTACTTAGTTGTTCATTAATATCATACGCTTTAAATTTTATCAGTAATTTAGGCTTATAAGGAACTTATTGTATATTAACAGGGGGTTGAACAGGTTGGGTGCCCATTCCTTTCATGTAGTGACAATGTGGACCATAAAATATAATATAAGTCATGGGTGAATAATGGGATTAGGATGGTAGATGTCACTTTAATAGGATCTAGGTGGGACAAAAGGTTTAGAACATGCATGTTAGTGCCTAACGAAGCTAGTTAAAGGTTCAATGGTATTACAATAAGAATTATAAAGAGAAAAGGGTGAGGATGTAGCCAAATTGGTGTGAAGGTGAGTCATGATTTGTAGTGTTAGGCTCATGATCTTGGTGTTATGCATCATCGGTTTGATTCACCCTAGTTTACCCAAAACCCTTTTTCACTCACCCCAAATGTCCCAATCAACTCTTTAAGGGGAACCCTCCTCTTTGTATGGTTGGATCCTTGTTGGGTATTGATGATTCCTTCATGGAGGCCCTTCTTTCCACTCCTACGTGATAGGGCCTCAAGAAGGACCACTCCTCTATTTCACCTTTGGAAGAGGTACCAAAGGGATGCAGAAGGAAATCAAATTTCATTGAACCAATGCATTTTTTGGACCCCACTCTTGTTCACTCTCACTCCTCTCTACCAAAGTAGGATTATCTAAAAGAATCTGATCGAAAGCTAAACCATAGCACCTTTTCTAAGGAGAAATAAGCTTTGGCATGAAGGAGCCCTTTATTTGTTGCTTTAGCTAGCAAATAGGATCAGCCTTCTATAGAAAATAATTGGTAAAATATCCTAACAATAATATGGTGCTACCCAAGGACATAGGAAAATGTTCCACTAGTAAATGACCAATTTTGAAGGCCAATTAAGATGAAGGATTTACAACCCAATCCAAGAATAGGAAAGGGAGAAATAAAATAAATGTTGGAGTCGCTCCAAAACCACTCAACAGATCTCCCAGAATGGTAACTCAGAATATCAAAACAATGAAAGATATTGCAAAGAGTTCTCAACAAACCCTTAAAATCAATAGAGATAATAAATTTAGGTCCTCACATGGAATGTTAAGGGGTTAAACAACCCAAAAAAGTAGAAGACCCTTAACAACTTAATAAAATAACTAATCCCACCATTATGCTTGTTCAATAAACTAAAATGTCTAAAGAGGCTCTAAGATTATGCTTTAATAAAATATGGAAAAAGGCCAATTTTTTAGCTTTCAGTTTTAAGGGTCCCTCAGGGGGCTAAGCAATAATCTAGAACTTGAAAGTTTTAGTAGGGGATCTACTAAAGAAAACCAATGACCATGTTTTTATTCTTTTTAGAGATCTGAATAGCAAAGATGAATGGATACTATCCAAAATATATGCCCCAAATTCCAAAATTACAAGGAGAAAATTATGGGAGGATCTTCTTGCATTCTAGAAATTTTGTGAGAGCTAGAATTGGCTAGTGGCCAAAGATTTTAATACCCCACTCACCCTAGGGGAAAAAAGAGGGGAACTAGATTTCATGAAAATTATGTTAGACCTTAATGATTTCCTTGTAGGAGTGAGCCTCATTGATGTGGACCTCAAAGGCATTCTATACAGATGGTCTAATATAAGCATTGGGGATAATCTGATTCAAGTCTGCCTCAACTGCATCTTGATCTCTCTCAATTAGGATGTCCAGTTCTCTAGTTCTCTCTCCTTCCTACCCATATTTGGTTTTGACCACAACCCTCTAGTGTTTGAAGGGGAAAGAATATCTAAACCAAAGAATATTCCTTTTAGATTTGAAAGTATATAGCTATACCACCCAAATCTAACTGAATTAATAAAGGAATGGTGGAAAGGACCTTTCTCGAGATCAAATATGTATATTCTAATAAAAAATTAAACTTTATAAAGAAAAACCCAAAAATATGGAACAAAGAAGTCTTTGGTAACCTTTTTATCCAAAAAAAAAGCTCTGGAGGAGGAACTAACGATGATTGAAGAACTAATGGCTTTGTAGGGTAACAACGAGATGTTATACTTTAAAGAAAAATAAGTTTTGAGTTAATTCCATAATATTGAGGCAAAAGAAGAGGTGTACTGGCACTAAAAATGTAGATATACTTGGATAAAGGAAGGAGACAAGAACACCAAATTCTTCTACCATTTTGCATCTAGATATAGGAATTAAACAAAATTAATTATCTTGAACTAGAGAATGGTAACCTCAACAAAGAAGAAGAGATTAATTATCACATAATTCAATTCTTCAAAAAGATGGTAATGGAAGATAGGTCCTTTGATGAATAAATTAAAGATATAACCTTGAATAACTTTAATGAAGTGATTACATATTCAGATAATGCTACCTTACTTAAGCCTTTAACGATGGACGAGGTAAAAGGAGTAGTTTTTACAATGGAGGGGTTTAAGGCCCCAAGCCCTAATGGTTTCCCACCTTTATTCTTTCAAAAAAATTAGGACATTGTCCATCTTGAAGTTGAAGCAGCTGGGAGGGAAATATTCTACTCAAGAGCTTTATTAATAAAAACGAACAATATTTTTCTAATTTTCATTCCAAAAAAACTAGGGGCAAATAACCTTTAAGATTTTTGACCCATTAGTCTGTGCAATACTATCTACAAGATTTGCTCGATCCTGTTGGTAAAAATGATTCAACCCCTTCTAGATAAAGTGATTTGGGAACAACATGGAGCCTTTGTCTCTAGAAGAAGAATAATTGATGGCATCATCATGGTTCATGAAGCCATCCATTCCATCTTTAAATCTTCAAGATAAGGCATGTTTGTTAAACTTGACATGAACAAAGCTTATGATCAAGTATCCTTGAGATTTTTCATTAAAATTATTGAGAGACTAGGAATCAATGAGGAAATCAAAAAACTTATTCTGAGCTATAAATCCATGCCAAAATTCTCCATCTTGATTAATGGAGTCCCTGGAGGTTACTTCTCGACCTATAGAGGGTTAAGACAAAGGGACCCTCTTTCCCCTTATCTTTTTATCATTATGGCAGAAACATTAGGGACAAGTCTATTGAAAGCCCAATATCAAGGCTATATCAATGGTGTCAAAGTGGCCCTCAACACCAACCTCATCACTCATGAATAATTTGTTGATGACATGATCATCCTTAGGGAAGCCTTAGTTAAGGAAGCCAGGCAACTTAAGCTCATCCTCTAGAACTATGAACTAGTCTCCAACTAATGTATTAATTTTTGCAAGAGTTTTATATTCTTCATCAACACTCCCACTTTGATGCAAAAAATATCACAAATATTTTAAAATGCCAGGTGATTCATCTTTTGGCAAATTACGTGGGTATTCCTTTATTTGAATGTAAAATGATTCCCAAATTTTAGAATCCTCTCATCGATAGAATCTAAATAAAACTAGCCAGTTAGAAAGATTACTTACTCAACTAGGCTGGTAAATTTCAACTTAAGTATTAAATATAGAGCATCCCCATATATTTTATGTTAGTTTTCCAGATGCCTAGTAAGGTGGTAGATAATATCAAATAAATTCAAAAAAAAAATTATGGTGTGACACTAAGGACTGCTTCAGATACCACCTTGTTTTATGGGAAAAAGCTTGTTTCCCTAAGCAAATGGGGGATAGGTCTCAGAAGGATCAAAACTATGAATCGAGCCCTTCTTGTTTAAATGGGATGGAAAATTATTAAATAAGAAAAAGAATGGACCAGAATTGTCAAAGCCAAATATTTGGAAGGAAATGAGGAAGACTATTTCCTCTAAGAAGAAGGACCTATCGATGGCTCTACCTTTTAGACAACCATTTGCAACTAATGAGTTTATGAAAAAAAGCATTAAATGGAAAATTGGAAATGGTGAGAAAATTGACTTCTGGGACAATTCCTAGCTATCCAACTCTCCCATTTCATCATAAAGGAACTGAGATGATCTCTATTTGACATTCAAGGCAAGATGGGATACTAAGGTAAAGGACTATTGGGAAGGTACTAATGGTCTAAAAGCCTGGAAGATCCTTTCTATTGATAAGAATAATGTAGATGATTCCCTAGCGGTCTGAGATATTAATTCTTCCCTTAGCCAAATCCACATTCCCATCTTCCCCAAGGAAGACTACCTTTTTTGGGTGGATGAAGATAGCAGGAAGTACATAGTTACTTCTAGTCACCTTCTTGACCTTGATCTAAAGGATGTTGGGAACACTAGAAGGCCCTTTAGATTAATCACCTCACCCTTAAGGTTAATTTTTTATTCTGGTTCACATCCTAGGATAAGATTATCACAATGGACAATCTGGCTAAAATAAGGCTCATACTACCAAGTAGATGCCCCCTATGTAGGGAAGTGGAAGATTTGGTCCACCATATTTTCTTATCTTATTCTTTCAGCTCATGTATTATGGACTAGCTCTTGGCCAAATTTAAATTATATTGGGTCAAACCTAATACCATCTTTGACCACATTACTCAATGGAAGCCACCCTGATCTCTCCTATCCCTCTCCTTTCTTTGTTCTTTATCCCTCCCCCATTAGTTCTGGGCCATCTAGAAAGCCCATAATGATGGTATTTTTCCAACAAAAATCACCCCATAAATTGGTTTTATTCTAGATTTGCCAAACTATTATTGAAAATTGGAGGGATTTTGCCCCCACTGACAAAAAATTGAGTTCTGCAACTAAACAAATTATCTTTAGGGAATGGGATGTGGAACAAAAATTCATCTCTCCATCTAAAGTTTATTTGAGAAAACATGTCAAGTAGAAACCACCACTAGATGACTGTTTAAAGCTAAATTTTGATGGTGATTCAAAGGGTAATCTAGGTCTTATAAGTGGTGGATGGGTTATCAAAAATTCATCTAGGAAGTTGGTTGCTACATATGTTATCCCCATTGGGATTCAAACCAACCATGTCGTTGAAGCTAGGGCGATGCTCTAGGGTGTTCAAATTATTGATCAACTCAATGTGGGAAGAGTAATCATCGAAGGAGAGTCTCTTAACATCCTTAATGCCTTATATGGCAAGACGACTCCCTCCCACACCATTAAATCCCTCATTGATGATGTCAGGGGCCTTATCAAGGATCCCATGAACCCTCCCATCATTCATACCTATCGTGAAGGGAATGAGGTGATTGGTTTACTTGCCAACTATGAAATCAACCTTCCCTTTTTATTTATCTAGCATGATAGCAAGCACATCCTAACACACATCATCAAGGCAATTCAAAATGAATCTATTATATCATAAGGTATGGCAGTGGCAATCACATGTATGAAAATCACATCCGAATCACATGGTTTTAAAAATCATTTCAATACATCATAGTCCCACGTGGGTATTATTATTACAAGCTAGGTGAAAGTCCTTTCATTAATGCTCTTTGATGCCATAAACCACAAGATTTACCAGGAAAAGGCAAAACTCGAGCACCATTTAAACACCCTCTCACAAACAAGCATAGTATGGGGGGAGATAAAGACAGGCTCGAGCTAACTTCATGCTAGGAGGTTTGAGCTAGTAAGAAAGTCTAGCATAAATTATGTAAAGTGGGCCTGATGAAATATATGTAGAGAATCATAAGACATGATACAGACCTCATTAATGATTTCATGGCTGCATAGAATAAAAGAATTATGGAGATAAGAGGGATTAAAATCTCTATTACTGAGGAACTGATTGGTGAGGTAGTTAGAATGTCTTGTGAGGGGTATAAAGTTTTTAAATACCAATCAAATAAAATAGAGCTTATATAGAGGTTATTCAGGACAAACAAGACCTTAAAAATTGAAAATAAGGGCTTGCTATGAATAGACCTACCGAGGTACTAGTCGGAGGTGTTCCTGGAAATCATGAAATGCCTTACTTTGGAAGGTAAGTTTATGCTTATCTTCTCACACTACTTTCTACTTAACCATTTTCAAGGTTTTAAAATCAATTTGCCTTACTATTTGTAAAATTCTTTTGAAATCACAACCCTCATCTTTCAAGTTAATGGAGCAAATGTTATCATCCATCAAGTTCTTATTTTCTTGCTTGTCAAGCATGGAGAGACCATGTGCAAAAAAGATGTCCCACTAGGATGGTCTTTTGTGGAGGAGGACTCCCCCAAAGAAGACCCAACCACAAAATCTCACCATCCTCTACCTAGCCCTTCCCCCACAAGCCCCTTTTCCAAGAGCACCATGGGGTAAATCCCTCTTTAACTTATAATAAATAAACCAAAACCCATTATTTTTGAGGAAGGGAATGTTGTAGAATCTTCTAAAAAAGGAAAGGCTCCCTTGTTTGAGGCAGTTTCAAAAGCAAACTTCATGAAGCTAGACTTGGTTTGGTTAGCCTTATAAAAAAGTGGAACTCGATAAATACGGAAGCCACCAAAATGCTATAGACCCTTTCAAAACACACCAAGACTGAGGTTCCTGCTTGGAAACAAGTTTTTGGGTTGACAAAGGTCCATACTCCAAAATCCTCTTTCAAACCACCCCTCAAAAAGTCATCAAAGAAAGAGCTACCTCAAAAGAAGTTGAGAATGATTATGCCACAGGACGTTGTGGAAGAATCGAGTAATAGGAGAGAGGCAAAGATAACCAAGAATAAGCCAATGGAGAAGGCAAAGGACAAAGATGCCAATAAGTCACTCATGAAGGATACCATCCTCCTTGAGTAATTTATTTATTTTGTCTTATTTTTTTTTGACTTTTGCACTGATATTTAACTAACTATTTTTGTTTTATCATACTGTGTTTCTCAACCCTTTGGATTTACTTCATTTTATTCTACACCTGTTTAAGCTCAAGATGCAAGTCCTTGTAAAACCTGCTAATTTTACCTTATCAAATAAACATTTTTATAAAGAGAAATTATATATTTTTATCTTATGTTAAATCATTATCTCTTTGATTATGCCAATTTGTTGACTCCATTTGATTATATCATTGATGGAATTATAAAAGTGTGGAAGATGTCAATCAATGACTATCATCATATAATGTGTGAGAAAATAAGCATTAGATGTTTCAATATTAAATATGATGAATTTCTTTAGGACTTGAAGCAATTCTGATTTTTAAGATTTTTAACAATTTTAACAATTCAAAATTAGGGAAATTAGAAAACCCTAGGGTAAACTAGGATTGCATGAAAAAACTCAAAGGTTGGGTTCACCAAATGTTTATTTTTTTTTAAAAAAATAAGGATTAATATGAAAGAGAGTAGCCTAATCAACTAAGGAGTAAACTACTATAAAAATTAGGTCAATTAAATGAATTTAGATTCTATTGACATTTTGATAAGATATGTTGAATCTAATCATATTCCAAATATGGAAAGTGCAACATTCAATATTTTGATAATAGAAATATGAAGGAAAAATTATACTTAGCTTATACAATGATGTGCTGACAAATCTGAGTAGTACAGATGCAAAAGTGGACTATCTAAAGATTTGGGTCCTATCATCATATTTAAATATTTGATTTTTACTAGACTGGACACTTGCATCACCTTGGGGAAACTAACATCAATGCTAGTGATGTTAGTGTCCTAACTATGCCACTAGTGTCATGTACATAATACTAATTTTATTTTATAGATGTGTGAATGGAAGTTGTTTAAGCTTCCAGTATCAGAAGAATGGCTGACAATAATGACCTTCTTGAGCTTCAAGAACAACCTTTTAAATGGTCATCTAACTTATTTATTGAATACATTGTAGAGAAATAACATGAATTTGAGTCCTTGAAAGATCTAAATATATAAAATATGTGTAGATGATGCAACATGATTCCCAATAATTAGCTTAAAGCTAGGGTTTCTAGTCATTTATTCTTCCCAATGAAATAATCTGACACTCTACCTCCCATTCAATATAATTACATTTCTTTTGGATAAAACCTATCTGATAGATTTTTCAATACAAAGACATTAAAAAAAACAACATACTTCATGTTTAAATTTGGTTATTTTTTAGGTTTGCATATATGATTTATTTTATGAATAAACTTGATTTGCAAAGCAAAAATTTGGGACCTTTGTTCCCCACTCTTGGAAAGAATCTTGTGATAACCATATTTAGGAAAACCAAATTTAGGTTTCATAGTCCTTTGCTTGATCTATCTTTCAATGCCTTAAGTAGTGTAGGGTTGTGCATTTGCATTACAAAATGATTCATGATAGCAAGAAGTGCTCATATCCAAATGGTACCTTGTGTTTTTTCATTCATAATAGTTAGGTGAGATATACATCATGTGTATGTATATGGAAGCCTCATTACGAGTTACAAGTTGTTTTGAGCATTGAAAACTGCTCTCATGGGAAGCAATAAAATGCCTAAATATATTTTTTTAAAATTTGGACTGTAATTTTTAAAATCTATGACTATAAGTTTTGTCTTGTAACTAATATTGTGAGTATTTACATTTTTTCCCATGGCTTCATTATCTATTCTTTTCTAAAAATTAAGGCATACACATCTCATATTTTCTTTGGTGCTTTGTGTTAATGTTTATCTTTATTTTTTACTATTGCAATGGAATTATTTGAGTAAATACAATCATATAACCATCAAATTCATTTGATTCAATTTAATTCATGAATAATCTTTGCACTTTTACCAATAAAACTCATCTTTATTTCTTTTATTTAAACTTTGTAATGGTTTTAGTGGTAAAGGTGTGCATTTGTTAAATCCTTGTATACTATGGGAACTCCTTAGAAACTATTAGTACTTGTAATCCAAAAGTGGCATGCATTTTTTAGTTTCCATCCATTTCAACAAACTTTAGATTTAGTGATCTAATTAAGCTAAAACCTTTGATAATTTAGATTGCATGAAATATGTCTACACTACACAAATTTGAATTTTATCTATGACATATTGTACTTACTATAGACATCCAATTCCTATCACTATTATGTTTAAATTATCAATCTTACTCAAAATTTTGTGACAACACATAATTTGGGCCAAAATCACTAAAATGCACTAAATGGTTTGAGCTTCTCACATACAAGTGTCAATTTGGGCTAATGTATCCCTGAATGGGCCAATGCATTTTATGTGATTATTATATTTCTCAAATCACTTCAAGTCAAATTGCAACCACAAAAAATGATGCTCTGGACCACTGAATTCTTCTACATGTGCTTCAATCAAATTATGACTCAGTAAATTGACATTTCAACCAGTTTGATTAAATGAGAAACCAATTTCCAAACAAATACAAAAAATTAATTAAACCCACTTAAGCAAATTAAAACAAATCAAGAGCTGAAGTGGAAAATCCATGCAACTTATTGAAGATCTATTAATTATAAATTCATTACTCAATTCTACATCACCCTATGACATCATCAATGGGGTGGCATCCATAAGCCATTAATGGAATAAATATTTGGCTTAATCCCTCTCATGCCTCATTAATGCCCCATTGTTCCAAATATTAATAGGGATATTTATGGATTGAGCCTCCAAAATTGAGTTGATTCATGGCAACACATATTGATCTCAATATGGATGGTCATGGTTGATTCTAATCATGTCTAAAAATATATAAATACAAGGGTCCTCACTCATTCCTTTAAGTTATTTTTGTGTAATGTTATTATGCAAAATTTGCAATAAAATAGCTTTAACTATTGGCATACATTGATCAAATTCATGAGCCTAATTCATTGGTGCATTGAGAGATGAGGGAAGAGGAAGACACTCATCATTGATAAAGGCTTGGAGTACCAAATCAGGGGAAAATCACATTATTGAGCCGCTCTTGGAGGAGGGACACTCTTGGGAAGGCTTGATGGTTGTATTCCTTCTTTCAATAGTTTCTAGATTTCATTTTCAAAACCACATTAAGGATTTGGATTAGTATGTTATGTTTTTATGTTTATTTTGAGCTTACACTACTAATGCATGGACTAACTTACTTTGGATTTCTACTCTACACTTACTATTTATAGAAATGATTAAGCACATAAGGAAGAGAAGGGACTTAGCTTATTTATTGTTATTTTTCTGCTCACTATTTTTGCCATAGTCACCCAAAATGTTTTATAGTGGCTTTGTGTTAGCTCAGATCAAGAAATAAATTATTTAAGCCTCTCAGGACACCTCTAATAATACTCAGACTGTTATGATGACTGGAACCATTTATTATCTACTATAAATGTCCAAGATGCTTATGTCAATCTAGGATAATTAGATCATTATACCTTTGTCTATAAGTGACTTTTATGCATTTAGTTACCTTTGACCCTACACAAATAGGTCATTTTTCCTTCCCTTTGCTCTAAAGCCCTAATTTTCACTCTTGAGACCATTGTGAACTGAAAAATGGGCTAAAAGGGTTGGGTTTGACTTATTTCAACCACTTCACATTGAATAGTTAAGCATTACCTACATTTTCAATACTCCGAAGAGGGCTCAAACTACACATAGTTATCCTACCTACGTGGATGGTTGCTCAATAGTGATATACTAATATATATGCAACTTGTTTGGATTTTAAAACTTGACAATATGAAAAATTATAACCTTGATTTAGGTGTTCAACCTTAGCTTAATGACTATTCCTTTAAGGGATTGTTCATATTTTCATGTTTTAGGGAAATGCCTAAAGGATGTGCAAATGTTTAAGCAATTTTTTGAGTGAGCTCTAGATAGGAATAGTCTCAAGATTTATCTATTTATATAGAAAGATCTTTGGGTAATTTCCCTTTGTAACTGACATGCGAGCTGACCCAAGGGAAGGGTGTGAATTTTTAAAATATCCATTTGGATAACCTAGGACACCTCTGGCAAAGGCACACACTATCGATAATTGGTATCATCTCACTATTATTGGAGCTATCTAGGATGGAAAAGACAATGATATGCAGAAAAATAAAAAAAATATTTAGGATAATAAATAATTAGTTATAGACTAGGGAGATCTTGTATGTAGATGATGGAAAATTGAGAAGATAAAGGCCATATATAGATGAAAGTGTTGGATATAATGTTAGCAAGAGTTAATTATGTATGCACAAGTCATGCATGTTAAGGATTAGCCAAAAATGACATTTTCAAGTGTCTAATACTAATTTTAGTGTCTACAAATGACCCCCTTTTAGTCTAGTTTTGAAAATACTATAGTAAAGGATTAAGAAATAAATTTGATACTAAATTTAAGTGTCTACAAATGCCACCCTTTAGTCTAGTTTTGGAAATACTCGATTAAAAGGAATAACAAATAAATTTGGTTACCAAAGGATAACCATGGTTGGAGTCTTTAGGTTTTCCTTTAGAATCCAACTTGCTCCTTGTAAGACTTGTAATGAAACATGTATAAATCAATGTCCACTTATGATAGAAAATCTAATCCAATCTAGATCATTGAAATATTTGAAATTGACATGTACATCGGTATTGCTAAATTCAAAGTGAAATTTACTTATAAATAGAAAATTGTGGTGATCCATTTACACACACAAACACTATCGATTAAACATCTAACACTAAGCATATTCTTATTGAAAAAGAGGGATATTATGTGATTTCAAGGTTCCAAGTAATTTTATTTTTCTACTATATGTTATTTGACTCTTATAGGCCTAATTAGTGGAAACTAGCCACCGAAACACTAGTATAGGTCCCCAGTTTATTATCCTTGACAATATAGGTTAGAGATTAAGGATAACAAAGCAAAGAGTAAATCCAAGGGAGCAAACACATAAATTCATATTTTTTTCCATAAACATTCTTTTAGGAGCATAAGTTTAAAATCTAGACCCATAATAAGAGAGAAGTGCATGGTCCTAATAACCTTCTCACCTCAAATACATCTCTTTGGGTGGTTTTCGTCATAATTTTGCTTATGTATTTCTTAGTTTAATTTTTTGTGATAGATCTTCTATAGCATTTTAATAAGATATGTCATTTTTACCCCACTATATTTATTGAATTATTGTTCCATTTATTATTTAAACATTATTATT